>CM052900.1:123217257-123264025 GCA_028534135.1 Potos flavus | reverse complement strand
GGAACCATGATTTTTCCCCAAATTTTATAGCCTGTTATTTCAAAAGGTATTATGATACTCCTCAGAATTCCAAAAATTCTAAATGCAATGTTTTTTAGTGTCATCATTTTTCGAAGCCCAAAAGAGGTATAAAATTATACAATGAAATAAATACATTATGCAATATGATAATGAAAATAATACTTCCTATATGCATGCATTTTACAAATTTTAAACATTTTCGTATTTATTTCTTTTTTTTTATAAAACCGTTCCCTATGATGAGGGAGGGAAAATCCAATTTCTTTTCATTTCATCCTCAAGGAAAACAGTGCTCAGAAAGGTTAGATGACTTGCCCAAAGCACACAGATGACAAGCAGGGCCAGCTGCAAAATTACTGGGCTTAGTGTAAAATGAAAAATTGGGTCCCTCGTTCAAAAAGCAGAAAGTAAGTGCCATTAAAGGTAGGTACTAAATGGTAAAACCTTTTGCTTTTTTTCTGCAGTCTCTCCAGTAGACCCTAATGTTTGCTAGTTGATGTTGGAGATACTCAGGGTGAGTGCACACCTTCACAGGCCTGGAGACCCACCCTCTGTGCAGCCTACCTGTAGCTTGGTTCTCTCTCCTGCCAGTCTGCTGAACGTCCACTGCCTCAACCCATCATAGACATGCAACCTCCAAGGAGCTGCAACTTCATGCTGGTATGTGTTCAGTACCCGGATCCAGGATAGATGGCACTGTCAGTCCAGGGAGGGGATGGCCACCATTATGCCCTACTCTGTGACACCACAGGGAGCGTAACCAAACTTCTCATCATCCATATTAAGATCCCACTGGGGGCAGAGGGTGATATTGCAGGAGGGCAGGGAGAGAGAAGCCACAGGGAGGTAAGACGGTTGGTAACGTGTGGCCAAGAACACATCTTAGGGAAGTACTTGCAGGTGGGGCCGCGTGAGATCTGGTGCTCGAAGCTCAGGAGACACGCTCTCTTGTCCCATCAGACTTTACTTAAAAAAACATAAATTCAAAGATAAATTATTAAGGATTTCAATGAGGGGGCCATAGAGTATTAAATCTCAAGCACAGAGCCCTCTGACTGTGGAACCCTGTGTGACTGCACTGGTCACAAGTGGCAAAGCAAGGACTACAACTTGGGTCTTTCAATTCATCACCAATGCTAGCCAGACTGTTGAGTCTTAGTACATGTCAAGCACCTTGGTCATATTAACTCATCTCATCATTATACAAGCCTATTCTGTAGGTACTATTTATCGTGCCATTTTGCAAATAAGGAAATGGGCCAAATATTACAGTTTGTAAGTGGCTGAACTTGAACCTGGGGAAGAGTCTCTATTCTTAGCTACTAGGATGCATTGCCCAAGAAATGTGAAATTACTTCGCTACTGAAGAATTTTAAAACCTGGCATCCTTATTCTTGACTTTAGGAAAATCCATAATGGCTTTATATTATATTCCATTCAGTGGAATTTAAAAGTTCATCTTTACAATACATAAAAAGAGATTTTCCCCAAACCCTTGCAGCCATCCACATGGGATTGGATAGTTATTGAATTTTACATTTTTGTTTCCTTCTTCCTTCTGTAAAAGAATCAGAAAGACTGACCAGTATGTTACCACTACCCCCTCAACCTTGGCCAGCATGGTTTTCCTTCCTCAAGAGCTGACACTTTACCAGTCCTCAGGGCAGAATTATGTTTATTTATTGTTACTATTATTTTTAATTAAGACCTGGGGTCCTGAGTTAAAGAACTTAGTAGGCACAGCATGAGGAGGAGATTTGGAGTTCCAAAATCTAAAGCTATTGGATGAGGGCGTTTAGTTTGGAGTTCTACCAGGAGCAAGGATCCAGCATCTACATTCCTCTCTCGTGACACCCTGGAGATATGCAGCTCTCCAGAGGGAAATAGGCAGTGGACATCTTGGTACTCATCTTCAGCCAAGACTCCCTCTGACCAATTTTGGGATTCCAGTAACAGAGCTCTGTGACGGTAAAGGAACTTGACATCGAGCTTCCAAGATGACTCGTGTGGACGAGACCAGGATGCTTGTCTTGAATACTCCAGATGGTGTTAGGCTCTCAGGGGACCACCTTGGATGAGGGAGAGAGTTTCATGGAGGAGACTGAGGCAGAATTCAGGCTCAGAGCAGATTAAATGTTAATGTAGAAATTAAAAAATATGTATATTTTTGTACCCCAAGTTCCTTAGTACACCAGTGATACAGGGGAGAAAAATGAGGTCAGTTGTAGTATATGCAAGCTCGTATTGCATTTGGTTTCAAGTTGGCCTCAACTTGTTGGTGTATCCTCTCAGAGATAAACCTACCAGTCTGTGATTCCCACCTGGAAGAGGCGAAAGGTAGGTTCCCCTGTTTTTCAGAGTTTCCCATCCCTCTCTGCATTTCTTTATCCACAAGAAAAAGCAAATACAGTCACAGAATTGTATAAAACCATCAGTAAAACAAGAGGGGAGGGATGGGGAGAATTTGTATTTATGGTACAGCAACTACATACCAGACACCTGAAATGCATTGTTTTATTTAATTCCCAAAAGATCTCTGAAATGTAGCTATTTGTTTTCATATGCGGAGATTAAAAACCTGAGGTTCAGAAAGATATAAAAGCTTGCCAGCAGTCATTTATGGAGGAGGTGGTAGTGATGAATTCCTATCTGAGGCTGATGGATTTTGAAGACTATGTTCTTTCATCTGTTATGAAAAGAAAAACAACAATGAAACCAAAAAGGAGAAAAAACTCTCTCATGTGGTAAAGGTCTGAAGTTTGAGGCAAGGCTCATGTCAAGGGCTTATCGGGCTGTTGTTAGGGAGGGACGTTTGCGGTTTGATGGTCTTGACATGCATTCTAGTATCTTACATCATTCCCGAGATGCCATCTCCGACTGATTCACCACACAGTCTAATAGTCCTCCAAATCTATCGTGCATAGATATTTCAGAAAGGCTAATACTAATTTCTTCCCCTTCAAAATGTGAATGCATGCACTTCTTACATGTAATAGTAACAACAGAATAAGGTAAAATCCAGCTTGCCTCTGATGTTTAGTCTTGATCCAGCTCAGCCTAGTAACAATGCATCTTAAAGATGCCCTTCCTTAAAGACACAAGGCAACAAGCTGCCTAAAAACGATTTGAGAAATTCAGGAAGCCTATATGTAAGATAGTAATAACCTTCTTTTTCAAGTCATTTCAATAATTCTAAAAGAGCAGACAGCTCTCGACTCAAAAGGCCATATGTAAAATGGTGAGTCCTTCCCAAGTGACTAAGAAATGTGCGTGTAAAAGAATTTTATGCAATTATGTTCAGGGAATATTAAGCCTTAATTAATGTATTGGTGATTTCAATAATAAAATGCCCAGTGTTGTCTAAGAACAAATGGAAAGCATTAAACCAATGGTTAGATTTATGGCTGAATAAATCAGGCATGTTGTCAAATTCATCAGGGAAATTCTCTCCACCTATGTCTGTCCTTGGATCTATAAAGCTCCCTCCCAAAATGCCAGCCATTCTGTCAGTGACGCTCTGCACTCATGAGTTGTGACTATTGCAATACATTTAAATTATAGATACGGGGCTTTCTGGTGAGCCGTGTGCCTGCAAAGTGACCCGAGGTACAGAATCCCTGGGTGTGCCTCATCTAGTCACTTATGTACCTCTGTGCATGTGCTTCAGGGGTATCAGACTGGAGGTGGGGTGGGAGTACGAAGGCTGGGGTGCTGGGTTAGTGGAGGAGAGAAGCAGCTGCATTGAAACATATAAAAAACAAAGAGCCAAAAAAAAAAAAAAAGATTTTTTTTTCTTATGAATATATTTAACGTGTTAAACAGATTCTGGCAATTTCCTGATGGCTCCAAAAGAAGCCTGATCTGAGATTTTCACAGAGAGTGTTCCAGGCTCTGAATCCTGTACTCGTGTATTGAGGCACATCTGCTACAGAAAGGAAGCAATGAATAATTAACTCGGCCTCCACATCACCGCCATAGATTACAGTCGTCTTGACTGCTGGACTGCCTTGCACAACATAAACCATTTAGAAAACTCGGTTACTCTCTTTCCTTTTAAATTTGCCTTGCTATCACTTACCATTTAAAAGGGTAAATCTTTCTGTAGTTTTAATTAAAGCATTTAAAATAATTTACATTGAAATCATATGTGCTCGGGTCTGTCAGAATTGATGCTTTAATAACATGCCATCCCTTTCTCCATTGCCCTGAAATCTGTTAAAATTACCACTAAACTAATTGGGAACAAAGTTGTCAAATGCATGCAGTTCTGACAGTTTGTCTTTCTGCAAACTGCCGACAGATTGCAAGTTACGCATGTGTTGAGCAGATGGGTAAGTTAAAAGGAACACCAAAAAAAAAAAAAAAAAAAAGCAATTTATTAAATCACCTGGAACCAGCAGCTCCAGTCCAAAAATAGTGAGAATGAAATATAGCAGGAGCTGGGAGTGCTGGCACTAGAATGTACCAGAAGGTACCGGTTACAAAACAAGATAAACATTTGGAGATGCCTCAGCTGTGTTACAGAATAATGAGGAGTTATTTAACCCGATATAGATTACCAGCCAAAATTAATTTAGGGTACAACTTTTTTGGAAAATGGTTTCCAAAGTGATTGCTTTAACCCTTTAATGTCTTCTCATTATCACGGGAAGGCGTTCTCATAGGCATCAACACATATTCACAGGCATATATGCACCCACACCTATGCACACACAACACACTGGCATACCTATACACACACATCCACATTCATCTACAGGTGCACACATGCACGTGTGTATACCCACACACCAACTTGTATGTGTGCACACATGCACATGCATGCATGCGATCTTGCGATCTTGGGTGTATATATGCACACGCCTGTGGGAAATATATGTACATGTACATCAAGCCCTTATCTATCTATCTATCTATCTATCTATCTATCTATCATCTATCATCTATCATCTACCTATCTACTTATCTATGATTAGGTCCATGAGAAATTGCTTATTTTCCATCACCTGAGGCAAGGTTCTGAGTAAGCCATACACGTATGAGTTACCCAGCCTGTAGCTGCTGTTAGCATAATTGCTTTCCTGTGTTCCACGGGGAAACTACCCGGGCAGGAGATTGGGAAGAGCTGAAGCAAGCATGGGGAGGTGGAGAGTAGGGGCAAGGGGAAGGGGAAGTAGAGCCTGACGGCCTCTTTTCAGTGGAGCTCTATATAGCTACTCTGTATGACCAGAACTTTTGAGATGTATTCTTTGAAGACTTCTGCGGCTTAGGAACCAACAAATAAAGAAGACATGCCTTAACTAATATTGGCCTCATTTAGGCAAACTGGGCCTTTTTGAAATCATCAGTTCTGTTTTTAAAGGACAATAAATCTAAAATAAGGATACTTTCTGTCTCTACAGAAGCTACTGACAGACCCAGAGGCCCAGGAAATTAACTCTCTGTTCCTGGAACAGACCAATACAAATTCCTTGAAGGAGAATTTGTGCTGGAAATGCAGGTGAGCAGTGACGAAGAGCCAAGAAGGGAGGGCGCGCCCAGGTTCCTGACAGCAGTGCAGTGAAACTCAGGTACTCCATATTGTGTTCTCCTTCGCTCATCCCCATATTGCTTTGCTGCTCTCATACTTTGGGCCACCACAGAGTCCGATCACTTGCAAATCTGTATCTCCACCCCTGGTTATTTCTACTTAGCGTCCTATGTGGAAATGTTTGTGGCAAATCACTGTGTGAACATTACTCAGCCTCTCAAACTCCATGGGTTCAAAATGGAATCCCTCAATCCCCGCGCCCTCCCCAAACTTGTGTTCACTATGTTGTTCACATAACTTCGCCCTTTATTATTCAGGCTAGAAACCTGGGAACGATCCTTATGTCACCTCTCTTCTTCACCGGCCATAAACAGTCATCTCATTTCCCCAATTTTGACACACCAGTGTTCCTATAAATCTGTCCTTTCCACTCTGTAATAGAACATCTCCGGTTTAGGTTTTCCTCAGCTGTTGTGTGGACAGGAGTGGTGGTCTTCCTTTCTAAAGTTTCCTGTCTCCTCTGATCCATTTTCCATTTAGTTGCTAGTATGACTTATCTAGAACTCAAATCAGACCATGTGACTCCACCTTGCTGTGCCGGACATTGTATGCTTGCTCCCGGGTCTGCTCTCTGCCCTTCTCCACTGTTGCTGGATGCTGAGAGAGAGAGGAAGACCTTGTCCAGTTACAGATTGGCCTGGTTGCATTCCTCTACTGAAGGACACAGCTCCTGTTGAACTGCCTTCTCCTTCATCTCTGGCTTCAGCTGGAGTGCTCTCCAGGAACTGAGGAGATCTTCCACCCTGTGTCCTTTGGAGCCCAAGCACTATAGGTGCCCCTCTGTTGCTTTACCCTGCATCGTTAGTGTCTCTTAGACCCTGCCCACACCTCTGTAGATAGTCCCTTCATTACACTTTCTTCGCTTACATCTTTGTAGGTGCCATCTATTTTTTCCCAGGGTCCCTACTGATACATTCCCTCATTGCCAACAAAATTACAAGTTCAAATTCATAATATGGCAAACAGGGCCTTTAAAATCTAGGCCTTAACAGCTTCTCCACTACCTTAGCCCTTGCCCTCACTAGCTTACCTAATTGGGCTCCCCACATACACAGTACTGTTTCACACTTCTGTGCCTCTGCCCTTGTCCTCTCCTTGCATGAAATGGCCTCTCAGCCCCCAGATCCTTCCCTACTCCCACCTCCGTATTCTCTCTGGCTCTGGCTTCTTCCCTAAAGATGTAACTCAGGTATCACCTCCTCCAGAAAGTCCTTGGTGTCCCACTACCAGCTGTGGTCAAAAGGTTTCCTAGACTCACAATGAATATTAACATAGTAAAGGCTCTGGGAAGTTGCTTGTTAAGGAAACTTGTTTACCTATTTACCCAGTTTTCCCCAAAGTTATTTGACACCCTAAATTAACTTTCAGATCCTTTTTTCTTCCTTCCTTCCTCCTTCTTCTGTGCCTCCTCTTCTCCCCCTATCCTCTTCCTCCTCTTCCTTCTCCTTCCCTCTCCTCTTTCTGTTTTCTTTCTCTCCTTCTTCCTTTGGTAAACAATTTACTGGATTATCACATTTAACTTAAACAATAATTTTATAAGGTATGTCCTATTATTATGACCATTTATAAACCGAGGAAGGTGAGAACCAAGGAAGTGAAAGTCTATTTAATGGCAAATCAGCTGGCAAGTGAAGGAGCCAAGATGTCAGCACGGAGTTTCACTCTAGGATTTATACCCTTAATGACAGCAATAAAGGCAGGCTTTGTTTATGTCTAGGTGTTGCTTATACTTACAACTTATGTGTGAATAAGTAAATATAACCCTCACATATAAATAGTAACAATTGTTTAAGAGTTTCTCAAAAGTAAAGAGCCAGCCATTATGTTTTAATTTAATAGATTAGATTAAACTTAGTATTCTGCTTGCAAACCAGGGTTACATTCAGGAGCCCTCAGTGTGGTATTTAAGACCAAACAAGTTAGTAATATTTGGTCAATAGTTCAGTCTTCAATATAACACTTTCTTACGTACAACTTGGGGAAAAAAAGTAATACTAAGGTCTCCAAAATAAGGATAAAAAAAGTCAGAAATAAAACCTACATATTTTCCAACACAACTCAAAATATTTTGAACAGTGTGGGCCTAGCCAGGAAGCTTCAATTGTCCACGGAGACAAAGGCGAATTCACAGGCGGGAAAATGCAGCCATTCCGAGATCCTTGGAGGATCTTCTATTACTTCAAAGTTCATCATCATCAACTAAGCAGACGATTTTTGAGAGAATGCACAGTAAGCAGTAAGATAGGAAGGGGAATGTTTTCAGCAAGTCACATTAGTGGTTCAAATCCTCCAATACATTGATAGATGTTATGGTCACCCATCATAATCTACTAATGTTTTAACTGCTATAAGATAAGCAATACAAAAATGCTTGGGTAAACTGAAAGGCAACGCAATTTTAAGATTTTATTATGCTTATCCATTAGGGTAATATGCAGTTCAAAGTCTACATCAAAGCTGTTTTGTTACTCATATGCCCACTCACATGAGAATTCTTCAGTGTTTCCTAAGTAAGGGTGAACATCAGAATCACCAGAGAAGCTTTTTAAAAACTTTTTAAAATCTGAAGTTTGCGCTAGACGATTCTGATTCCGTAGTTCTGGAATGAGCCCTAGCTTATATTTACTGGAAAATCACCCTGGATATATCTGATGTCCACCCATCTATTATACAGGATGGGCTATGTTATGCAGCAGTAACAAAAAACCCCACTGAAATCTCAATGGCTCCATACTATAGAAGTTTATTTCTCGCTCATGCCACATGGAAAGTGTAGATTAGCAGGAAAGTTAGTCATCCTTGTCATCGAGGGATACATATTGCCTGAAACTTCATCTAGAGGTATCCTACTAGGTTCATAACAGCACTGAAAAGGGGATGGGGCAAATCATGGAGTGGCTCTTAAAGCCTCTGCATGGAAGTAACACTTCTCACGTTTCATGGCTGAAGCAAGTCACATGTCCACATTTAACTTCAAAACAGTGGAAGATTCTATTTCCACCCACATGCTTGGATTAGGAGACACTTGGAAATATTCGTGAATAATATGAGTGGCTGCCCAAATCTCTGATTAAGAATGACTGAGTTCAGTCTCTTTAGATTATAAGAAAAGAATAAAGCACAGAGAAATTAAGTGAATTTCCAGAATTGCACAGCTAACTGATAGACCTTGAATTAGCATAATGATCTCCTTACTGCAACTATTTCCTTAAAACATTCCAACTAACTTAACCTGCCTCTCTGACCACATATTCTTCTCTTCGTTCCTCCCTTTTGTCAGAAATTTTCAAAATCTGAAAAATTTCTTCCCTTAACACATAACTTAGGGTTTGTGATTTATTTGATGGCAGTTTTAAATAAGATGTTTTTAACCCCACTTAGAAACAGTCCACTTTCATGATTTATTACAACTTTCTTTCCCTGGTTAATTAAACTCATTTCTTAGGAAATGACTCATGGCTAATCACGCTAAGAATAAAATTAGTTATATTGCCCTCTTTGTTATAAAATGAGTGTAAATAACTTTTAAGGCAATTTTTCTAAAATCAAAAAAGCATGTAATAGTCCCCAATTCAGCAACATTATGTAAAATAGCAGACTCAGGGAGTAGTAAATCCAGATGCTGTCCTATTATTGCATGAAACAAGGCAGAAATTTACATTCCTTTATTATTAAACCAAGCTCTATCAATTGAATTTCTTTGTGGAAATGCTGTATTTTGGAGGGTTAAAGTACCATTAAAAAATTCCTAGACTAAAACCTGTTGTACAGTTTCTTTGCCCACTGGAGAGATATAAAACCATTACATTTAAGTATCATAATAGCTAGCATATGCTATTTCTTAGAAATGACACCACCATCTGGATTAAGGTCCACCGATGATTTCATACAATACTCCAGCTTTCTTCGGGTAGAGAGAGGCCAAACTGTTCCAACTTTAACTGCCCTGTTGTACTAATGAAAAATAATAAAAGGTTACGCTTACGTTTGACCTACTTACTGGAGATCACATACTGCTTTATAAATAAATTATATAATTATCATAGTAGCTGGGAATACAGAAGGCAAGCCAGATGCCTGTGTTAAGAAAGTGAGTTAGGGCCCATATTCATCTTCCAATATGATCTTTCTAGCCAAGCAGATCATGGACTTTTGCTGGTTGCTAGAAGCACTGTTTTGCCATGGAAAGCCTACCGGCCTTGTGTTCAAATCCTGACTCTCCTGTTTGCTCATTATGAGACCAGGGGCTTATCCCTGAATCTTTCTGCTACTCAATTTGTTCATCTATAAAATGGGAACAATTCTATCTGTTGTAAATTTGTCAAGACACTTAAGGACTATGAGTATAGAATCTCTAGCAAAATACCTCTTTTACACAGCCGCAGGCTAGGAAATCATGGCTATGATTATGACAATTATGATTATTTACTCTTCCTCTCTCTAGTCATCTTTATTTCCTTCAACCTAGGCACAGAGAAGCAAAGTGAGAGATTGAGACCAAGGATGGGATCAGGAGAAGTCAAATTGCAAGTATGTTAAGCAAAGACGGTATTACACATTATGTGCTTGTTCCTAGAACGGCTTTCTAATGTGGCAGAATCATCAAACTATGAAAATACACGGCTATGTATAAAGCAGTAGCAATAATGGTTTGTTTCCTTGTAAGCCACCTTCATGGCTGGCTATATGTAAAGGTCATATGGTGAACTCTTACTGATAAAACCAGTTTAATCTTTTAGACTCACTGAGGTCATTAAACACATGAGTGAGTGTGGGTGGGGAGTTGTGGTGGGGAAGGTAGAAGAGGGAAAGAAGGAAACCCTTTTACCTGACTGCTTCCTCACTAGCCCCTTGCCTATTGTCATGCACACAGCAAACCTTCTGGGCCAATCCATCTGACTGGCTGTGCAGGGGATGGGGCAGCCTGGATAATTGATGGACTCAATCTGACCAGGCACAGGTGGCACGGAGACGGCATACAGCAGCTTCTCGGGTTTGCCAGTGCCATCTGTTGCCATAAGAACATCTGTCGTCAAGGTCACCCTGTCACCCTCTGTTAAAGTTACAGGTTTGGCGAGTAGGACAATGTCACCTAAGAAGAAGGGGATGTATGTTGGGGGCTGGGAAGGAAGAGAAAGGATACACAAAGACAACAGAAAATCTTGTTCGTTTATTTTTTTAAATCGTGAAGAATAAATAATAACGGGAAGAATTACTGAGTAAGAAAAATGAGAAAAAGTACACATAATTTTAAAGAAAAGCTTCCTTGGAAAAGGTTTGCCAAAAGATTATTGTCATTGTTCTCTCTAGCTAAAACATTAGCTCATTTTGTAGAGTAAGAACATTTTTACCAGAGGCATGAAACGCATTTGTAAAAGATATGATATATAATCATAGTATCTACTTGTAAAGACAAATACTCCTCCTAGCTTGCTAACTCTAAAAACCAATTTCTGATATGCTCCTTTTGTATAAATACATTTGATTAAGCATCTGTGTGTGTGTGTGTGTGTGTGTGTGTGTGTGTGTGCGTGCGCGCGTGCGTGTGTATTCACAGCATGTTCAGGGAGGGAGCAGAGTGGAAGGGGGTGTTGCATTTATCAAAGTATTTAACTGGCATTTGAGCTTTGCTCTGCTGCCAGAGAGAATGACCCATTTGTTAATAAAGAACAATTAAGTTAATAGACTCAAATGAGCTGATGGACAAAGTACTGTAATGAAGCAAATGCAGTATTGGATTTTTAAGCAGCGAGTATTACGTGTGGCTGGACTTCAGCAGCAGCAGTTCAGCTTTCCCTCCCTATGTTTGTTGCTGACGCTTTTTAAAGCAATTTCACCCAGTGGCAAAGAAACATCATTCCCATCTGTTTAGGAAGTGCGGCTTTACTTATTGGACCAATATTGCTGGCACCATGGGCTTTCAGGGACTTAATGATTGCCATTGCATGGTGAGATGGGAGGGGGGAGATAATCTGCTCTAGTTTATGAAATATACTCACATCTGCCCCGTCAAACCCAAAGGGCAGTAAAGGGAAACAAAATGGTTTTTCAGCAAAAGGGAGGGTCAAGGAAGGCATAGACAAAAGAGCAGATGAACTCTAGTTTTATCTGTACCTTTTAGCCTGGTCACCGAACACCATACAGAACATTAAAATGGGGCTCTTTGAAAAGAAACAAGATGTTTATAGCCAACTGCAATTTTAATTGTTGATTGTGTAGAAGGTATGCAGAATTCAGCTTGTTCCCTGACTCAGTTGTTTCATGTTTTGCTGGTAGGAAAAGAATGAATGTCTGGCAGTGATTAAGGGTAGTTTTGCCTTTACTCTTTCCTACCGTTTGGGCCACCAGGAGGAAGTTTTTTTCATCATCTTTTCTCGATCCTCTGTTCTAGTCTCATAAGACAGGTAATGAGAGCGCAGACCGAAAATGCAAAGAAGGGAGTCATAAACTTTGATTTCTATGCTCTGGATTTCAAAATTATTTAGGGCCATATATTTGAATTTATACTCCAAATCGAGCTAAGGCTCAATTATTTGGCTTCATAAGGTTCACAAAAAAATATTTTCCCTTATTAGTAAAGTTAAGTCTTTTTAGTGCCAGAGCTCTTTAATATGATCACATTAATTTCAAGGAGACTCTTCCCTAAGTTATGATGTAGTTGATGGATTTGGACTGCTAACGGGCCACATGATCTCAGGAAAGCCACTTAACATCTCTTGGAAATTCTGCACCAAACTGCTCACCCAAATCTGGATTCTCTAAGAGCAGCTGAGTTGCATATATCTTGCTCCTTTCAGCCCATAAAAGCAAGCCATAGTCACGGATTTCTCCTTTGATCCCACTGTTTTAGCTCATTCTTGTCTTGCCAGCTCTGTGCCTTAGTTCTGTACTCTACAGTTATCTCTGGTCTCTCTAGCTCTGTCAATCTGAGCAGGACACTTTCCAGGACTTTGTACCCTGTTTATGTAGCATATTGGGGAAACAAATGAGTATTGTGTTCTGGCGTATAGGCTTTAAAGACACTGTGAGCAGTTGGCCACTTACCAGCTGAATGACCTTAGGGAAGTTTCTTAACCTTCTCAGCCTTGAATTGCACACCTGTAAAGTGAGATTTTAAGTGGTAATTATCAAGTAGAATTATCAAGTGTTAAATGCCTGACATAATGCCTGACATATAGCCAATGGCAAATAGATGGTAGATATTAATGTTATCAGTCTTTAGCTTAAACTATTATTCAGAGCTCAATAGCTTGATTTCTGGGATATAAGTATTTTGAACTCCTGACCTAACCCCAGGAGCTTCCTCTCATGTGATTCCTTCCCCAGAGCAAGAGTTAGGCTAAGCTTCGTTTCCTAATAAGTTGTGGTTGACTTAAAGAAGTCTATCTTTACATCTCTAAGTCTGGAACCTGTGGGAGGTGTTCTCCCTCAGTGGTTCTCAGCCTGTATTCTAATGTGCCCAAAGACCTCTGCAGAAGGGATATGCTTCGTTATGGAAGGAAAAGACTGCAAAGCAGAACTGTTTGGTTTTTGGACAATAGATTATCTGAAATATTGTCCTGGCTTAAAAAATTTCATATCTACTGGATTTGATGGTCCCCAAGATCCCATTCAGCATTAATATCCTAACTTATAGACTGTGACTAAATATATTCCACACTAACCAATCAGAAGCAGCAAACATATTATATAATAAATAATCATACCTTATTACTTCTTTGATAACTCAGGGAGTTCTTTAGGAACACAGGAGTTTTGAAGTGCTGTGAGGAAAGGACTTCAGGCTACACTGGGTTTTTTTTTTTTTAACTAGAGTAAACAACCTCAGATTGTGTACGTCTTTGAATGTTCATGTCAGTTAGTTAGGTGTTTGGCTGCTTCCTTTTTGCCATCCTCCTTGCCTCTTTTAATGTGCTGCTTCTAGTGTGCTGTCAAATGAAACTCAGTGATTAAGTGTGTTAGTTGTATGTGACATTGAGAGTAATGACACTGTGAGTGAGGACACCAAGACCTATTCTTAATTAGACACCTGCATGGGTTTTGTCAATTGGCTGCACAGTGGCTAGGTAAGGGACTCATTTTCTGGATTTAGGCTTTGTTCTCCACAGGGAGGATGAGCTGATAAATATTTAATACCAGTTGGGAGTGGAAGAGCCCCCATTCATAGAATTTGCTGATTTCTGTGGTGTAAATAATTCTACCATGTCTACCATTGTGGTGCTACTGAATGTAGACTTTGTTATACAGGAAATTGGGAAGAGAAGAGCACAAACTGGCCCACTCTAGCACACTACCTTACTGAAGACACAGGAGACTTTTGTAAAGTAACTCGCTATTCCACTAACATTAGCATACATCAGCATACTTCACACTCTTTGAAATGTGGAATCTCAAAAAGACCAAGCCCACAGTAGTAATCCTAATTGGTGGTTATTTCTTCTGTAGAGATTTGCTTCTTTTTAAACTTAACATTTATTGATAGCTCATAGCTGTTAGACACTGTGCTAAACACTTTATGTGAATCCACTCATTCAATCAGATAATCCTCTGAGACAAGGACTAGAATTAGCCACATTTCCAAAAAGAAGAAACTGAGGCTTAGAACGGTAATTTACTGAAGTTTCCACAGGTAGTTAGAGATAGAACAGGCATTCAGATCCAGACACTCTGGCTCAAAACCCCACACATCAATTGGGAACCAACTTTGTAAATAATGTAGCACATTTGACTTATGACTATTTCCAACAGATATGTGCATACTTCATTGATGATTATCTGTCCATTATGAGACATGGTTTCAACATGTAACTTTTAGTAATCTCTTAGTTTGGTTCATGAAAAATGTCATACGTAAATTTATTTTTGGCAAAGGAAAAAAAAGGAGAGAGATGCAAATATTAAAAACTTCAAGCTATATTACAAAGCTGTGATCATCAAGACAGCATGGTACTGGCAGAATAGAGAGCCCAGAAATAGAGCCTCAAATCTATGGTCAACTAATCTTCAACAAAGCAGGAAAGAATATCCAATGGAAAAAGGACAAGTCTCTTCAATAAGTGCTGCTGGGAAAATTGGACAGCCACATGCAGAAGAATGAAACTGGACTATTTTCTTACACCACGCACAAAGATAAACTCAAAATGGATGAAAGACCTAACTGTGAGACAGGTATCCATCAAAATCCTAGAGAAGAACACAGGCCATAACTTCTTCAACCTCGGCCACAGCAACTTCTTGCAGGACACGTCTCTAAAGGCAAAGGAAACAAAGGCAAAAATGAACTATTGGGACTTCATCAAGATAAAAAAAAAACAAACTTCTGCACGGCAAAGGAAACAGTCAACAAAACTATGAGGCAACCTATGGAATGGGAGAAGATATTTGCAAATGACATGACAGATGAAAGGCTGGTATCCAAGACCTATGAAGAACTTCTCAAACTCAATACCCAAAATCAAAAATAATCCAGTCAAGAAATGGGCAGAAAACATGAACAGACATTTCTCCAAAGAAGACATACAAATGGCCAATAGACACATGAAAAAATGCTCCACATCGCTTGCCATCAGGGAGACACAAATCAAAACCACAATGAGATACCACCTTACACCAGTTGGAATGGCTAAATTAAACAAGCCAGGGAACAACAATGTTGGTGAGGATGCAGAGAAAGGGGAGCCGTCTTACACTGTTGGTGGGAATGCAAGCTGGTACAGCCACTTTGGAAAACAGGATGGAGGTTCCTCAAGAACTTAAAAATAGAGCTATCCTACGACCCAGCAATTGCACTACTGCGTATTTACCCCAAAGATAGAGATGTAGTGAAAAGAAGCGGCACCTGCACCCTAATGTTCATAGCAGCAATGTCCACAATAGCCAAATTATGGAAGAAGCCAAGATGTCCAACAGAGGAATGAATTAAGAAGATGGTTTCATGTATACAGTGGAATATTACTCAGCCATCAGAAAGGATGAATACCTACCATTTGCATCAATGTGGAATGGAACTGGAGGGTATAGTGCTAAGTAAAATAAGTCAAGCAGAGAAAGACAATTATCATATGGTTTCACTCATATGTTAACTATAAGAAATAGTGCAGAGGATCATAGGGGAAGGGAGGGAAAACTGAATGAGAAGAAATCAGAGAGGGAGACAACTGTGAGAGACCCTTGACTCTGGGAAACAAACTGAGGGTTGCAGAAAGGGAGGTGGGTAGGGGGATAGGGTAACTGGGTGATGGGTATTAAGGAGGGCATGTGATGTGATGTAAGGAGCACTGGGTGTTATATGCAATTAATGAATCATTGAACACTACATCAAAAACTAATGGTGTACTGTATGTTGGCTAATTGAATTTAAAAAAAATAAAAATGTTTCTATATTCATGAAGGAAAAAATACTTCTATAAATTGTATGTCGATCCTTTCAAGTGTCTCCTCCTTCTATATTCCCTCTTCACTGTTTTATTGAAATTGCAATCTCAATTATTATACAAGTTAAACAGCATGTCCAGCCTATGTCAGTGGATACTATTGTGAAAAATTAAAAAGAAAAACAAGAGAGAAAATGAAAGTCTGATCATTTTTATCAATTTTTTTAAAATTCAAAAGCACCATGACAGAATATTGGTGTACCAATAATACTCCAGTGACCATCACACAGCCGGATCATTTAAGCAACCATAAATTCAATGTCACATTATAGAGGGCTTCTAATTTAATTGAGTTTAAAGTAGGCCAAAGTCAGTCATTTATATCTTTCTGCATAGATTATACTTACAATTACTTCCCAGAAAATAAAAACAAAGTATAATACTCAGAAGGATGACCAACCCTTTTTAAAGATGAAAATATTGCCCCCAATGACTTATTTCAATGGGAACCCACTGGAATAAAAAAAACCAAAACAATGAAACTGATCATCATATAATCAGTGGATATGGATGAGTCTACGCTGACATTCAACAAATCAATTCCCTTTAAAGGTGCCTGAATGAGATGTTTGGTTTCTGCTTAACACAGTTCTTCTCCCTTGCAATGATTCTCAGTAATCTGCTCTTCCTACTTATTAAGGAAACAAACAAAAACTGGGTTAGAGTTGATCTTTTTTGTATGTACCACAGCCATTTTAAAATAAAAATGAGGTGTGTGTGTGTGTGTGTGTGTGTGTGCATGTATGTATGTACCGGCATCACTTTTGTAGATGAAAATAGAAGAACTCTAACCTCAGAAGCACATGCCAGTTAGCAGGGTTAGAGAAAGTTCAGGTGCTGAGGGAATACACCTTTTCCCTCTTATCCCACCTCCAATTAAAAACAGGTAACCCTATAATCTACTTCTGTCTCACGCTAATTACACTTTGACAAGAATTTAGGCAACGCTCAATTGCAGAAAATTAACATACACATTTCTCTACATGTACTTGGGGGAAAGGGAGAGATAAAGCCACATGCAAAATCTTTCCAAAAGCTCAGCCAGACCTCATTCATATCCACATACTTCATGTCACATTAACTCACCCAGCCTGACACCCAGAGCTACACCCTCCAGCTGACTGGCAAGGTTAGGCTTCAGCTTTTTAATAACCTTCTTATACATATATGCCTATATATCCAGGATCTATGAAGTACACAGATGATTATTTAGGATTAATGGATCATCCAAAGTGCCAGTTGGCACGTTTTGAGAAAAAAGTGTAACAAATGCAGCTGTTTACTAATAAATAAAGCCTCAGCTGTAAGAGAAATAAATTAGATGCATTTAATTGGTAGGCTGCAAACCTCCCCTCTTTATTACAATGCCGCTTCTTGTTATTTTATGATGTCAGAGTAGATGGCAGACTGACAGAGTGTTTATGAGTCACAGTTTGCAGATGGCACTCTTGGTTCTCGGCAGCTATGAGCACAAGTAGCATGAGGCCTCAATAGCGGATTTTGCCAAAGACGACCCCCTGAGAATTAACTGTCTCCATTTCTCTTGTGCCAATCTCTCCCTGGCAGAATTCTACTTCACAGACCCACCTTCCATCAATTGTGGCTGACTTGGCCAGGAATTAAAGAGAGCTCACACCCAAAAATGCCCTCCTCTCCAGGTGATCTCTTTGTCATTGCAGAGAGGGTCTGTGCAGTGATTCTCAGAGCAGCTTTGTCACAATTTCTTACAGGGGAAGATGACCAAGGATCCTGCAAGACACGAACCCCTCCCTCCTCCTACTCACTTGGCTCTCCACACCCGCCCGCCCTCCCTCCAGCTGACAGGAGTGATTTCCTGTCTCTCGAGCACAGCATAAGGTCCTTGCACTTGGGATTCAGAGCTCCCCTAACTAATGACAGCTTTGTCATCATACAGCTGGGGATGGAGAGGGAGGGGTCACCCCTGCCCATGGAGCTGAAGCTTCACAGTTTCTTACTCCCCGCATTCTCCCTGGTCACTAGTCACTTCTATAGCTGGGGAACAGCACACAAGAGACATGCAGTCATTATTGTCAACAGATTTGTACATTTTTGTCACCAGTTACACTCATAATGGATTTTTATTCTAATGGGTTTTTTCATTAGAAAAATAGGAATGATCAAACCCCTTTAGAGAGAAGAGAGTATATTCTGAACACATCTTAATAGTAATGATAAGGTTAATGATAATAGCAGTCATAATATTAATATCAGGAGCTACTATGTATTGAGTATTTACTATGGGATAGACTAAAATCACTTCCCTCAGGATTATACAAATTATCTTACGGCACTTTAAACACATCAGCATCAGTCCCTCTTTGTCTCTTGTTTCCTTTTCCTACCTTCCAGCGTTCAGTCATGTGAGCCCTGGCCATGTGTCCAGGAGGGCCCTCAGAGAAATCCCTACATCACTGCTACCTTGTTTCCTCTTTTCCACTGTGTCTGATGGGGACCCAGTGGGGGAGGGGAGGGTCCGATCTCTCCAGCTGTCTCATGAAGTTTGAACATTTAAAAATGGTTTCTTGAGGTCAGGCTGGATGAGGTAGAGAAAGCACATGAACAAAAATAAATGTCTTTGGTTGGCTGGTTGGTTTCAAAAACAGTTTGGAAACCTCAGGTGGGAAAGGAATCAAACTCAGATTTTTCACTTCAGATAAAGCCTCCTATCTCTTCTCAAGGGATTTATTTAAAATAAGGGGAAAGTCCTGCCTGTTATATAAAACATGTGTGCATTCCTCTAAAGATCAAGCACAAGGCTAACATTTCTCCTCTCACCACATCATCCTGGAGGTTTCCAATCAACACAAGGTAATGCATGAATATATACATAATACATAATAGACAAATAAATAAAATTGGAGGTGACCAGATTGAAAAATAAGTTGTAAAACTGTCTTTATTTGCAAAGACATGATCTTTTATGTAGAAAATCCTAAGGAATCTATAAAAAAAACCAAAACTAGTAAATGAGTTCAGCATGATCACAGCATACAAGATCAATATACGAAAACCAATTATGTATCTATATGCTAACAATGAACAGTCTGAAAATGAAATTAAGAAAACAATTACAATTACAAAGCAATTACAATTACAGTGGCATCCCAAAGAGCAAAATACTTAGGAATATATTTAGCAAAAGATGTGTCAGGCTTGTACACTGCAAACTACAAAACGTTGAAAAAAATTAAAGAAGATCTAAATAAAGTAAGACATGTTCATAGGTTGGCATTTTCAATATTGCTAATTAACAGTTCTCCTCAAATTGATCTACAGGTTCAATTTACTCTCCAGAAAAACCCTTCAAATGTTTTGCTTTCTTTTTTCCCCAGAACTTGACAAGCTGCTTATAAAATTTATGCAGAAATGCAAGGGACCCAGAATAACCAAAACAATTTTAAAGAAGAAGAACAAAGTTGGAGGATATACACCTTCCAATTACAAAATTTACTGTAAAGCTACAATAATTAAGACCATGTGGTATTGGAGTAAGATTAGATTTATAGATCAATGAAACAGAATTTAGAGATTAGGATGACAACTTTATATTTATGGTTAATTAATTTTTGACAGAGATGGCAAGGCAATTCTATAATATTTTCAGCAAATGGTACAGAGTCTCTTGGATATACACATGCAAAAAAGATTAATTTAGATGCTTACCTTGAATCATAAGAAAATTAACTCAAAATGGATCATAGATCTAAATGAGAGAGCTGAAACTATAAGACTTCTACAAGCAAACAGGAAAATTAGAGTGGCTTGTGAAGGAGAGTTTTCCTGAGGAGGTAACACTGAACAGAAAGTAGATCAAAATGAAGAAATAAGCTACAGAGGTCTAGGGGAAGAATATTCCATACTCCAGGCAAGTGGAATAGCAGTTGCAAATGCCCAGAGGTGAGATTAAATCATGTATTTTTAGGAAATAAGGAGACAAGTATGATGTGTTCTATTGTGATATTGAGCTAAACAAAGATCTCTTAGAACGTGAAAAGTACTACATTAAGGGACAACAGATTGGACTTAATCAAAATGAAATGTTTCTGATATTGGAAAGATACCACTAAGAAAATGAAATGTTAAGGGGCACCTGGATGGCTCAGTTGGTTAAGTGTACCTTTGGCTCAGGTCATGATCCCGAGGTGCTGGGATTGTGCGGTGTGGGGCTCCCTGCTCAGTGAGGAGCCTGCTTCTTCCTCTTCCTCTGCCCCTTCCCCTGCTTATGCTGTCTTGCTCTCTCTCTCAAATAAATAAATAAATAAGAACTTTAAAAAAAAATGAAGCGTTAAGCTGCAGACTGGAAGAAAATATTTGCAAATCTTATATTTGGCAAACATCTTGCACCAGAAAATAGAAAGAACCCCAACGACATAATCTTCTAAATACAAGTCAAAAATGGGAAAAAGATTTAAACAGACATATGACAAAAGAAGATATATGGGTGGCCAATAGATATATACAAGATGTTCCGTGTCCCTCTTTATCTGGGAAATGCAAATTCAGGTATGAAGAGAAACCAGTTACACACCCACTAAAATGACCATAATTAAAATGAATGACAAAAGTAAGTTTTATAGAAGATTTAGTGGAACTGGAAATTTCATGGATTGGTATTGAGAGTATATAATGTTGTAAGTACTTTGGAAAAAAGTTCAGCAGTTTTTATTTTAATAAAAACTACTATTTTTATTGCACTATTATTTGTCCAAGCAATTCTAAAACTAACTAGCTTCTAAAGAGAAATAAAAATATTTTGCTCACAAAGACACTTGCACACAAGTGTTCATAGCAGTTTTATTCATAATAACTTTAAACTGAAAATAGTTCAAATATCTTCATCAGGCAAATGGATAAAAATTAATTGTCTATTCATACACTAGAATATTACTCAGCAATTAAGAGGAACAAGCTGCTGATTCATGCAACAACATAAATGATTCTCTAAAACATTATGCCGAGCAAAAGAATCCAAAGCACATACAATATACTTCCATTTATATGAAATTCTAGAGTAAGCAAACTGATTTATAGTGACAGAAAGCAGATCAGTGGTTGCCTAGCGTTCGAGGGAGAGGAATTGAGTACAAAGTGTCTTAAGAGCATTTATCAGGATGATACAGATAAATATTCTGTATCTTGATACAGATAAATATGTATGATACAGATAAATATTCTATATCTTGGTGTTCAGGTGGTTACATGGGATTTTTCATTTGTCAAACCTCATCAATCTGTACACTTAAATTGGTTGTATTTATTGCTTTTAAATTATACCTCTATAAAGTTAATTTAAAAGTAAAATTAAAAATTGCCAGTATTGACACAAGAAGTTACAAATCTGAAATAATGAGAAATCTTAAACTTCTTAAACAGACACTAAGCATAATTTGTAAAATTATAATTCCTAATAAACATTCAAGATTAAATATTTCCCATATGGTATAAAATTTCAAGGTCAAATAAGGAGATACAAAACTTACTAACTTGTTTTATGAGCCTAGTAAAATCCAGATACCAAAAATGAATAAAAGTAGATAAAAGGGAAAGAAATAGGTCAAACTTTTTATGAACATAGGTAAAATAATCCTGAACAAACTATTAGAATATCAAATCAAGCAGTTTACTAATACTAGCAATAACATCAGCAATGAGGGTTTATCAAAAAATGCAAGAATTGTTCACATCTTAAATTTTTTAAAATGTAACTCATTTTGGGATACAAACACTCAATTCAAAGGGCCACATGCACCCCAATATTTATAACAGTATTATCAACAATAGCCAAATTACGGAAAGAGCCCATGTCCATCAATTTATGAATGGATAAGGAAAGTATAGTATATTTACTCAATGGAATATTACTCAGCCATACAAAAGAATGAAATCTTGCCATTTGCAATGACATGGGTGGAGATAGAGAATATAATTCTAAGTGAAATAAGTCAGAGAAAGACAAATACCATACGACTTCATACATATGTGGAATATAAGAAACAAAACAAATGAATATGGAGGGTGGAAAAAGGGAGAGCCACACCATAAAACAGACTGTTAACTATAGAGAACAAACTGATGGTTACCAGAGAGGAGGGGAGTGGGGATGGATTAAATAGGTAATGGGGATTAAGGGGTGCATTTGTTGTGATGAGTACTGGGTGTTGTCTGTAAGTGAAGAATCACTATATTCTACACATGAAACTAATTACACTGTATGTTAACTAACTGGAATTTAACTCAAGACTTGAAACTACAAAAATAAAAAATTTAAAAAGGTAACTCACTTTGTTAAACAATTAAAAAGAACCAAATAATCATCTTAAAATATAACTGAAAATATTTGATAAAATTTAGTACAATTCTATTAAATTATTTTATCAAGTTTCCCCTTCACTCCTGAAATAATGTAATTAGACAAGAAAAAATAAAAATATGTTTCACTATAAGTATGGATAAGACTTTTATTGTAGATAATATGATTATTTAAGTGTACAAATTTAAAAGAGCCACCAACTGAAAATATGTTTGGACTATTAAAGGAGTTCAGTAAGTTAGCTTGATATGTGATTAATAAAAAATTATAGCTTTTCTATTATCAGCAAAACAAAAACAATTTAGGGATAAAAGAAATGACATTGAAAATCTAAGCCAAATAGAATCTAGAATACATAGAAATTATGGGGCACCTGGGTGGCTCTGTAGGTTAAGCGTCTGCTTTCTGTTCAGGTCATGATCTCAGGGTCCTGGGATCAAGCCCCACATCTGGCTCCCTGCTTAGTGACGAGTCTGCTTCTCCCTTTTCCTCTCCCTCTATGATTTTTCTTGTTCTCACTCTCTCTCAAATAAATAAATAAAATCTTTTTTTTTTTAAAAGAAATTAACCTAGCACAGAGCATGTGAGAACCATATGAAGAAAATTATCACATTTTGAGAGGGACTATTCAAGCAAAAGTGAATAAATGTAGAAGAGTTTATTAAATTTTATTTTTTTTTTAGTTTATTAAGTTTTAAAAGCTGTTAATTATCACTAAATTCACTAATCTCTGATATTAAGGTTTCTCCTGACGAAATGTTACACAAAATTTTAGAAAAAAATTTGAAAAGAATGCATAAAATTAAAATTCCCTACCAAGTTGTGTATGTATATATATGCATATATGTATATATATGTGTGTAAATATATATATAATCTCTCTGGTATCTATTATCTATCTGTCATCTAGAGAGGAGAAAAGCAAATTTGGTTAGTTGCCTACTCAACACCAAAGTTTCTCTTACTTTTATTAAGGTTACCCTTTACCTTCCTCAAGGTAGTGTGTTCAGATAATAAAACACATTTCCTAACCTCTTTTTCAGATAGAGTGGCCATTTATTGCTGTTCATACTAATATTCTTAGGCAGGGCTTCTTAGAAAAGCTCCTTAAAAGAAAGGATGCTTTGATCCCATACATGCCTTCTGCTCTTTGCCTTCTTTATTATTCTTGCCTGGAACACAAATACGGTGCTGGAGGTGAGGCAATCATCTTGCAACCATGAAGTAATGACATGAGGATGAAAACCACACCTAGGATAGTCGAGCAAAATGTGAGAATCCTCTGGTACTGATGTCCCCAAGGGCTGCACCAGCACTGGACTCTAATTTTCAGTTTTCTATTATGTGAGAATGATAAAATTCTCATTTCACTAAGCTGCTATCGGCAGTTTTCTGTTATTCTGTGACAAAGAAGAATGCAATTCCTAACTGTAAAATGCTTCAAAGCTATAGTAATTAAAATAATGTGCATTGTAAAAAAATACTGTGCATTGTGTTATTGATACTAGTATAGTCAATCTATGAGTGGACAGTCCAGAATTTACATTTGTAAAAATCTATCTATAATAAATAATATACATATAATCATATATATACATATACATATTTGATAAATTAAGCATTAAAAATCAGTACCACGTATGGACTAACTTATTTAAAGCAGCCAATAGATGAAGAAAGGTTTTACCAGCTCTGATTTGATCATCTTTAAAAATATTCCCATATTCTGACAGCTGGTCCCTTTTTGTCTGCACAGCTGCACATGGTGTCCTTTTTTGGAACACGGCTGCTCTCTGTACACTCTGTTTCTCATGTCGCTGAGTGTCCCTAGATCCTTGCCCTCCATTATGGAATGTGTTCATCCTTGGTTTTCATCACTGTCTGCCCATGGGAGTCTTTGTCCTCTCCTGCCTCAAGTTGGTGTCACACGATCCCTAACATTGGACATTTCACAATTGGTAAAATTCTTGCTGATTGACTCCTTAACTCAAAAGTCCATTTTCCTGATAATGTTCAGGATTTCATCCTCTGTACTTCTTCTTTCCATCCATTTATGTTGATTGATTAGGTCAGAAAGTCCAAGATTTTCATTTAGTTCTTCTAGCACCCTTGTCATTTAAGTCCATTAGTATTTGAATAGTGGATTTTAAAATATTATATTAAATTTTATTGCTTTTTGACAAAGGCAGTTCAAGAATAATTTCTGAATATCTTATAGAAACCATAAAATGTCGGAGTTACAAGGGCCCTTAGAGATCATCCACTATTACCTCTTATTTTACAGACGGAGAAAGTGCAGCTAAGAGAGGGAAGTGATTTGCCCATTGTTGCATATCTCATTAGTGAAGGTGCTAAAATAAAATGCTAGAACTTTCTTGATTATCTTCTTAATTTCCAGTTGTTTGGGTTTCTTCATTGCTATTGGAGGGGTCACATTTATTTATTTATCCCTGTTATCATTAGGGGATTGCTATTTTCCACTGTCAAGAGAGGATGGGCTAATAAAGAATAATTCCAGTTTCTTTCTCCACTTTTTCACTTGCTCTCCCCAGGATGAGGAATGATTTATGTAACTGGAGAGGTGGTAAAAGACTGACAATTCTGCTAACTAGGAGCAAAATCGTTGAAATGGCATTTCAGCTGTGTTGGCCCATCTCTCTCATTTTTGTGAACCACTCATATACATAGTGAGGTCCCATGCTTCTATTCTCTACACTATAAAGGGATCAAGCAGAAACTGGTCTTTGCTTATTACTGCCAGCTACAACTAGGTCAGAGAGTCAGCTTCACCTGAGTTCTGATTTGTGTGGTCAGTATGGAGGTAGGAGACCTTATCATACACTCAACCCAACTTGACTAAGAATAACACTGGACCTCTAACTTAATCACTATTTTATTTCTTGCATTCCTTCATAAAAGTCCAAAAACCTGGAGAAGAGAAGAAGTGATGAATTAGGCTTGCCCTCATAGCTAACATTCACTCCTACGTTTTGGATACCTAGATGTGGACTTCAGGATGGGGTACCAGAGATGGGAAGTGCTTAGGAGCACACGATAGGCTGGATCACCTGGCTAATTACAACAGCATCCTAACATGCAAATTTTGATATATATTATTGTTCTTGCAATGCTTCTATGGCTTCTCATGCCCTAGTGTTTTCTAAGGGATGTGACTACCCTAGGGGCATATAATTTGGTGCCGAGGCATAGGAAAGACATATTAAAGTATCTATTTCTGTTTATTTTTTATAATAAGTTTTCTAATTTTGTTTTTGCATATTTTATAATGTACAAATCCATTAGAGCAATACATGTAAATTTATATAATAATGAATGTGCATATATTAGGAGTGAGTGTCCCAAAACATTGACCAACTAGGATAAGTGATGAAACCAAAGTTTGGAGACCACTGGTTTTAGATTTCAAATTCCTAGTGTGAAATACACTTATCTGTTATCATGCCTGTGTAACCCTTCAGCTTCAATTCATTCTAATCCTCCTCTTTACAATCACTCTTTCAATCTATTCTTTCAATCTATTATTTATTGGGGCTCATTCTGTGCCAGGCATCATAAGAGGCAATGGAGAACATTACTGAAGAAGAGTGACATAGTCCTGTCTCTCATAATGGAATTTACTTTCTACTTGGAACTAGAGGGCGGAGATCTGATCTTACCTGAGGGCTCAGGGAATGCCTTTCTTGAAAAGTGGTGTTTGAGTCCTGAAGGATGAGTTCTTTCTAGCCATAACAAGTTACTGGAAGTTCTTAGAATTTGCCAGTGTCCTACCTAAGTCTCCTTAGGTTTCCTCCTAAGCTTTCCTTCCAGCCCGCACACCCATTCTTTCATCTAACTTCTCATTCTTATCTTCAGTTCTGCTGGAAGCCCGGTCCTTCTTTGTACTACTTATATTATGGCGTTTACCCCATATATTAAAGTTTTTTGTGTGCTTATTGGTCTTCTGCCCTAAACCGTGCCTTGTTCTTGTTTTCCATTGGCAGCACATTGCCTGGAGTATAAGATGTTGAATTGAATAGAAGCTCCCTAATGCCCAGACATATGAAACTATTTTCTATGTTATTTGTTTGCACAAAATGTTCTCTGTGTATGGAAAACTCTCCATTTATTGACCTGTTTAAATCTGAGTTACTGCACACAATTTCATCCTCTTGGGGAAATCTCTCTTAGGTCATATGAAATGGTGCTCTTTGCTTCCTTTTCAGACTTCCTAGGTTGCCAGAGTATGTGAGCATTCCATAGAACAAGTAATAAATGGCATTGTAATTGTGTGTTTAGTGGTCTGTTTCTACCACAAAATCATGAGCAGATGAATGGGAAGAACAATTTTTTTATTACCTTTCTATTCTTTTCTAACATCCAACACTGAATCTGGTGCTTAGTATGTCCTCAAAAACTATGGTTTGAATAAAAAAGAATGCCTGGTACTATCACAATGTATGAAGCAACTCCGACACTGAGCTCATAGCAGTAAAAGCATCCTGGGAGATAGGTTCTCTAGGTGTGCATGTGTATGTGTGTATATGAACACGTGACACCTTCCTCTTAGTGTATGGCTAAGAGTTAATGAAAGGGAGAGTGGTAACTTACGTATGTAATCTGCTTTTAGTTTGTGTTTGTTTACTGTCTTTCTTTCTATAATTTAAAGCACACTGTGAAAGAGGCCTTATTTGTGGCTGCGTCTTTAGCTCCCAATCGTGCCTGGCACATAGTAGCAGGTAATAGGTAAAAATTCATTAAAGGAATAAGTAAATAATGCTTATTTAAGACTTGATATGTGCAAATAGTTTGTCAAGCATCCTGCATATGCTTCCTCATTAAATCATTACAATAACCCCATGTTGGACATGAGTAAATAGAGATTGGAAAAATGAAGCAATAAGCCCAAAGTCCCCAGATCTTAAGTGCTGAAACAGCCACTCAAACCCAGAACTCTCTGGCTCCAAAGTCTACATCACGAGTGAAGGCAAATAATTCTTACATTTAAAAAAATTGCCCTTCGGCACATTTCTTAATTAACCCCACCCGTTTTTAGAGGAAAGAAAGCTGTGAATCAAGAATAAATTATATTGCCTTGTAAACTATGAACTGTAAACCTGTGAAGTGAGGGCAAATTATTTGTGACCAGAACATGGTTCCAGCCTAGCCATGGATGGATCTCACAACGACTTGGAGACAACAGAAGAGAAGAAATATGTCCACACTTGAGCCCAGTCTTTCTATACTTCATTTCTGGGAGACTTGCTACAAAGCAGGCTTTCTTATGCAGCTGGCTAGGCTGGGATCTTGTCCAAATACTTGAAGGTGACTTTGATTTTTGGTTGTTTGGCCACAAAGGTGGGGGGGAGAGGAAGACGCAGGCAAGAGCAGGCTCCTTTGACATTGCCTTGCAGCACGTACATAGTCCAGCCTCTAACTTTGGCACTTTGTCCAAGAAACTTTTCCTTTTCAAAGAACACATCCTCCTCCTGACCTCGGGTCCAGAATCAGTTTTGTTTCAGAGTGATAACAAGGTTCTCCAGACTCCCATAGCTGCCAAAGTAACCAAAGACAAATGTGAAAGAAATGAATTCAGGATGGCATGTACTGTTACTTTCTTGGCCATAGACATTGGATGGTATGAGGTTAAATGTGGTTTCCTTGGCAGCTTCTGGGACTGATCTATGGCAATGAAACTGGCAGATGAGTAATTGTGAGTGTTCATACGAGAGTGTGCCGAGAAAGAAAATCTCTTGAAGCAAAGAAAGAAACTCCAACTTTATCCAGTCTTGGTCATGATATACATGGTGTGATTCACATGTATTTAATATATTGATTTATTATGCCCCTACTGTACTGCATGCGTATACACACAGGGAAGTGTATACAGTCTCTGAGAACATGAATTTTAACAAAAAGCTTAACGAAGTGAGCCATGTGACGATTTGGGGACCGGCTATCAGGCAGGGGTACGTGTAAAGGCTTTGAAGTGAGAGCACGTCAATGTGTTCTAAAAGTTGTAAGGAGGGGCGCCTAGGTAGTGCTGTGAGTTGGGCATCCACCTCTTGGTTTCAGCTGTGGTTGTCATCTTGGGGTCGTAGTATCAAGCCCACGTGTCAGGCTCCATCTGCTTGGGATTCTCTCTCCCTCTCCCTATGCCCTTCCTGCTTGTGTGCTCGCTCTCATTCTTTCTCTCTTTTTCTCTCTCTTTTTCTGTCTCTCAAATAAATAAGAGTGAAGCTGCTTTTGCTGCCTTCCAGAGGAGAGTAGCACTGGTTTAGACCAGGGGGTGGAGATAAGGGCGGATGGTGAGAAGCATAGGTTTCACAGTGCATTTTGAAAGTGGAGCCTGAAGGATTTGCCAATATACTGCATACAGAATGAGAGGGGAGTGGAGAAGCTGTTGACAGCAAGGTTTTGGCTTGAACTGAGTATATTAAGGTGGGGAATAGGGTGGAAGGGGGTGAATCTGGTTTAAAGTGGGATATCGAGAGCTACCTTTCAACACATTAGGCTAGAGACATCTATTAACCATCCCAGGGAGATAAGTAGGAAGTAGATATAAGTCCAAAATTCATTTGGAGCTAAAAATAAAAATTTAGTAAATAAAAAATAAAATTTAAAAAAATTTAATTAAAAAAAATCCCATTTAAAAAGGG
Source organism: Potos flavus (assembly GCA_028534135.1). Classification (NCBI taxonomy): domain Eukaryota; kingdom Metazoa; phylum Chordata; class Mammalia; order Carnivora; family Procyonidae; genus Potos; species Potos flavus. Next base: position 123,234,994 of record CM052900.1, on the reverse strand, counting down.
ATGGAATTGTATGATAGCACCTAGGAAGTAAAGCAGATTAAGAAGAGAAATTCCTAGAAAGAAAAACTGATCCCTAGGGTACTCCAATAATCTATTACGAAGGCCTTATTCAACACAAAATTATTCAACCTGTTCTTAGGTGGGCCATGTTCTATGGCATAAGAAGGATTTCAAAATTGATAAGAAAAAGACCTTGCCCTCAAGGAGGATAGTTTGGTGTATTGCGAAGATCACCACCAAGGAACACTCATCCTACCCTACCTCTTACCAGATGTGTGATGTTGAACAGACTAATTAATCTTTTGACTTGCACTATTTCTATCTTACAAGTGAGTTACTAAATATGTCATAGTAGCTGTATGAGAATTGTCACATATTATGTGCATGACATTCTATAAATTTTAGTTTTTTCTCTCTTCAAATAGTGCTTATTTGGGGGCACTGTTACCTCATACATTTTCCACATAATTTAGACCATAGGTTGCATAAGGGCAGGAAACACTTTTATTCTGTGTTATGTAGACAGATCCTAACATCGTAGGCTCCCAACACCTATTTATAGAATAAATCTGTAGAATGAATTAAGTAAGTGCATTTGAATAGAATTTAGGTGCCTGGATATTTAGATCAACCAAAGTGAATGCAGTCCCTTCACCTCACAGTTTGTATATAGCCCAGGATTTTCAAAACAGTGATACTCAGGAGGAAAAGACAACCAGGTAAAATACTTAATCCCAAATGAATGACAGAATTTTTTTTCCAACACTGTATTTGTAATATGATTCAAATATCCCAGATTACTTTTAGGCTGTTTAGAGTAAAGCAATGCTTCTGAATGAAACAAATATTTGGTTCGAAAAAGCACTGTAGAAATTCACTGAAGTTTCCTTAAAAATTTAGTGATGAGGAGTGTACAGCAACAGCATACAGTGGAATTTCTGACAGATTTTTATTGTCTACAGTACCCAGTTTCAGAGCCCACGGCATTTTAATCCTCCTTTTATTGTCCTCCTTGCTCTCTTCTCAAGCCTGAAGCTGTTCTCTCTGGACAAATGACTCTGGTATCTCCTTGTGTATTTTTGTTCACTTTAATACAAATAGATTTAGCTTCTCCCAGTGTCTCTGAGTGCCCCATCCTCAGATCACACCCACCACCCTTATCTGCCCTCTTGATAGAGACCTTTTTACAAGTCAGAGCAGGGGAGAATTCCAATGGCTTCAGATTTTTTGTAATTCTTTTTTTCCCCCCCAAATACTTTTATTTTATTGTTTCAGTGTTACAGTATTCATTGTTCATGTACCACACCCAGTGCTCCATGCAATACGTGCCCTCCTCAATACCCACCACCAGGCTCACCCAACCCCCCACCCCTTCCCCTCCAAAACCTTCAGTTTGTTACTCAGAGTCCATAGTCTCTCATGGTTCATCTCCCCCTCCAAATTCCCCCAATTCACTCATCCTTTCCCTCTCACAATGTCCTCCATGTTTTTCCTTATGCTCTACACATAAGTGAGACCATATGATAATTGACTCTCTCTACTTGACTTATTTCACTCAGCATAATCTCTTCCAGTAATTCTTATATGTTAAAATGATTGATTACAGAAGAAAATGTATTTGTCTCAAAGGAATAATGTCTGAATGGAACCTAGGGCAGTGTCATGATTTCTTGGGGAAAATTAAAAGGGCAGAGGATGTGTGAATGGCCTTTTCACACTGACTGGACTTCTGCATTCTACCTTCTCACCCGTGTTAATGTCCTCACTTGTCTTAGTCTGCTAAGCCTTCTGGGATAATTACCACAGACTGGGTGACATCAACAACAGAAATTTATTTCTCATAGTTCTGGAGGCTGGAAGTCCAACATTAAGGTGTCAAGAGGGTTGGTTTCTTCTGGAAGTCCCTCTCCTTGGCTTGTAGATAGTCGGCTACTCTTTGTATGGTCTTTCCTCAAGGTGCATCCATGTTCTAATTTCCTCTTATAAGGACTCCAGTCATATTGGGTAGATCCCATCTCAGTGACACAATTTCAACTTAATTACCTCTTCAAAGAGGTATTGGTGGTTAGGACTTCAACATATTCTGGAGAATTCTGGAGAGACACCATTCAGCCTACACCACTTGTATAGGATGCTTTTCCACTGCTGTTTCTCTCTCCTCTCCCATCTTGGGAAGATATGAGTAGCCCCAAGAGCACAGTGAGTTAAAAAGACAGACTTTGAGTTAGTCCTTGGTATGACTACCAATTGGGCACTGCAGTGAATGAAAGTTTTGAAAAGAGCATTAATGCGACATCTTACCAAACTCTAGGTTCTTAAATTTATGCTTCTTATTCACAACTTATGAATGGACGAAGGAAGGAAAAAGAGCCTCTAACCATATTGGCATTTATTTCTGAAACAATTTATTTGTTACTTCTAGATGTCAGGAATCTCTATTTCTTTCGAGAGGCTCACAAATACTTCTCTGTTGAGTTGGGAAAATCTCAAAATCAAGCTGCCAGATCCTTCATTTTGCCCTGAGAAGTTCTGAGGAAGAAAATAGGTCAGCATAAGCTAAGGCAATATTTCCAAGTTGACAAATTGGTCTCTTTGTGTTCTTTGGCTGTACTCAATGACAGAAATTTAAGAACAGTGTTCAAATGAAGGAGGTAATAATCAGCCTATGTCAAGTTTAGGACTTGGCTTGATTCTATGTCATATTTTAAAAGTGACATTGGCATAGCAAGACATCCTTAGAGGTTGATTGACTGCAATAGGAAAGGGCTGGAAACCAGGAGGCATTTAGTGGAAGAAATTTAAAATGTTTCACCTGTTAAAAAAAGGGGGGTGGGCAAAAAAAATCAAACTACCTCTTTTTACATATGTAAAAGAGTGCCACATGGAGGAAAGAGGATACTGAGTCTATGTGTCATCAGAAGGCAGTTTCTAGGACCAGTGCATGGAAATATCAGGGAGCAGACTTGGGTTCATGATAAGGAAAAATTTCCTAAGTGAGCTGCTCAACGATGCTTCTAAAGGTAGGAGAAGGGTTATGATTGATATTAATTGTACTCTTCATATTTTTCTGTATTTTCCAGTTTTTTGCTCTCTAAAGAATTATAATTTATGTTTTAGAGGAGAAATCAAATACATGCTATAATGGTAAAGAGAAAAGAAAACTAACTTTTATTGAGAAGATATTCTTTGCCCAGTATTCAACGTATGTTACTGGATAAGCCAGCAATAGCCTAAAGTTGTTTGGGTATAGACATGAAACACTTGTTTTTTACCAATCAATGCCCACCCCCCTGATGTTCCACTTTTATTCTCTTTCATTAACTTTTATGATGAGTGCTACAATTTTCTGGTCATTTTAAATTATTAAAAATTTCATCCAGTACATATTTAAATTCTAAACTCACTAACCACCCCCGTCTCACCTTCTAGCTCATGTTTGACCCATGGGTCCTAGAAACTATAGCTATGTAGTGTGTGTGTATGTGTGTGTGTGTGTGTGTGTGTGTGTTGTGATCCTGTGATCACACTTTCAGTTCCTTGCCCTTATCTATCCTCTTCTTGTTCTCCCTCCTTATGAGGAAGGAATTAGGGGAAATGGGGAAACATTTATATTTAACTGGGTCTACAGTTTTATATTTTGTAAGATGTTGCTATTCCTCCTCAGGACACGGATTGGTCTGTGCGGCAGGTGTCCAAATAAATGCAGGCTCTCTTATAGGTAGGGCTCATGTATATGTTCTTGCAGTTTCATAATTGGGTTATACCATTCCTATTTTAATTCTTTCCTCCACAAAATACACTTACAGCAATTCCATTGAGAATGCACCTTATTCTTTTGCAGCCAGAGTCCCCTGTGGCTGTGTAGAGTTGCTCTCTTGGGTGACACTGGCAAGGTAACTCCAAATCACCTTCTCTAGCACCTCTTGATACAGGATAGTTACCTGTCCTTACGACATCAAGTGGTGTCATGAACCTATTTGAAATCTCCACTTACTACTCTACCATCTTCCTCCAACTCTCTTTTTCCTTGCTCTAAGAGGCCCTGGGTAGGTCAAAGATTCAGTGCATACATAGTTGTCTAACCAGGGAATGAGACACAAGTTTCTCCTTCTTGAAGGTGACTCTTGTTCTTTGGCATTGATTCTCTTGGGACCTCCCTCATTGGCTCTGGTTAGGAAGAGGCAAAAGCAGCAACACTCCTGATACTAGATCAATTGCTTATAACTCTCATAATGCTTGCTTTCCCCTCTTTCATTTTCCCTCTTAAGTTCTGGACAACAGGAGATCTGGTTGATCATAAGTGGTAGCAGAGGTATTTGGCTACTTAGTGTTCCCCAAGACAGGCCCAGTTATTGGTAGTTCTTTGGTTGTTCTTGCTCTATAATATTGGATATCTAACACTTTTTAACCCTCTGTTTGGATTCCTACTTTTCAGTTCGAGGGTAATTGGAAAATTTCTGTTTGCTATATATGATACATCCCACTTAAGCCTCATGAAAAGTTATGAAGAAACACTACTGCTATTTTATTGACGAGGAAATTGAGACACCGTGATGTCTAAGAAAGTACCTAATATCACTCCCAGGAAGGGGAAGAGACAGCGGCTGAACCTCTGCCTGACTGACTTTAAAGATTTTCTTTAGTCACACCACCAGTGGTGGTCAACTGTGTAGCAGAGTTTAAGAACATGCTCTTGCCAGGGTGCCTCGGTGGCTCAGTTGGTTAAGCGTCTGCCTTCAGCTTGGGTCATGATCCCAGTGTCCTGGCATCAAGCCCTGCATCAGGCACCCTGCTCAGCAGAGAGCCTGCTTCTCCCTCTCCTTCTGCCTGCTGCTCTGCTACTTGTGTGCTCTCTCACTCTCTCTCTCCCTGTCAAATAAATTTAAAAAAAAAAAATATATATACATATATATATATTTTTTAAAAAAGAACATGCTCTTGCCTAGAAGCTCAGTTTTTACCATGATCAGTTGTCTTCTCTGAGACTTAGGTTCCTCCTCTTCAAAAGAGGGGTAAGTGTAGTATTTATCCTCAGAGGACTATTTGGAAGATTAGATGTGGTAATAAATCTCAAGTGCTTAGCCTGAAGCCTAAGACTTTATAAGTGCTTAATAAATGGTAGTGATTGTGTTATGCAAAGGGGTCCTACATACACACCTGTTTGTATAAATCTAAAATAAGGTTTACAAATGGAGAGGAAGCACATACAAGGTTCTCGGTTCTCATTCCACAGAGAGTTAGGTTAGGCAGACAGCACTACTAAATGCACCACAAAAAGTGTCCTAACAGGTGGGGACCCATAACGCTCTTCCTCTGAAAAAAGAAGAGAAGTAGGGACCATCTGACTGACTTCTTGCTTATAAAGTGAGGACCTTCCAAGTCCAGCCTCGTATCAGCCTATTCCTGGAGAGGTCATGTTGAGATGATTTCCTGAAAAACTACTAACAAGAGTAAGGAAATGAGCTTTCACAACCATTCCAGATTTGTCTCTCCTTGGGGGTTACAACAATTCCTGTAGTTTTGTTAAAAATGGTAATGATCCATATGTTAATGACAATAATACTATACACAGAGCTACTCACAAATAATGAGTTCCCTGTTCCTGGAAAAGGTTCAACTGATGGCTGGGTGGCCATCATTCAACCATCTAAAGAAGGAATTTCGGTACTGGGTTAAAGGTAGAAGAGATGATGTATATGTTTACATTCAACTCTGGATTTCTCTCAGTCTATGAGTAACTTGAACTGGTTGCATGAATCCAAGCTTTCCTCCTTGGCCTAAACCACTCCATGTTGTTTCCATTTTGAGCCAGCAAACGTATCCCATCCCCAAGGGTGTCCAGTCCATCTGTACCACTGAATGGTAATGCAGACAAAGAAGAAAAACAGAGCCCATTCCTTGAGCCAAACATACCACATTTGTTTTTCCCTTTCCCAAATATGAAGACAGTTTATTTAGAGAGCCCAATGGCTCAACTCTTGTTATATATTATTCCTAATAGACATGTTTGCTCACATCCATAAGACTGCACTGCGGGGGAGTTATGAAATTATTCCTTCCATATTTCTGGACCATATTTAATACAGATGCAGGCCAGATTTTTGGTAGGGTAGCATAATCTCATCAGAATGATCAATTCTTTCTGCTCCAGAATCAATAGGCATTCAACTTTGTCTAAGAGAAGTACTCACTGGGTAAGTTTGGATTTCCATATCATTATTTGTTACCAAAAGAAATAATGTTCTAGGCCAGGCACACACAGCCTCATTTCTCTAGATTTACAAAGATTTTTCAAGTTGGTTTCGTGTGTATTGCTGATGAACAAATGCATCTGTGAAAGTTAATGTCCTGTACCTTAGCCCAGATGAATAAATCCATCTCTTTATTGGCACCATGAAGACTTTCCATTTTTTGAACACTTAAAGTTCTTTTTTATGCACTGGGAATTTTTCAGCCAAGACCACCTGATTTCAGAAACAGAGTTTTTGTGTGTTCCCAGTTAAATAAAAAAGTCAAAGATGAAAAATTAAAATAATAAAAAGAAAGGAAAAAAGAGAAAGAGAAAGAACGCCAACTAACCACACTGAAAAACATTTAAATCCATTTCTTTATGGACTAAATTTCCTCAAACACAGAAAAAGCCGAGAAGTTGGAAGCTTGTTTTTTTTTTTCTTTTTAAAATATTACTTTCTTTCAATTTATTTTTATATTGGTAGATGATGTGAGACTCATTACGTTTTATAGGCCTGAACAAAATCTTACAATTTCTTGCTAATATTATGCAATGACATAATGCCATTTGTAGAGGTGTCGCATAAAGCAATTGACTTTTACTGGCTTCTGATGGCAGGACTTGCCATTTTATATTCTGTTTTATGTAAGCGTTTTCCAAATTTATCGACCTCACAGGATTTCTCAAGTTGCTTAATTATGGTAGGAAGAAGATATCTCTATGGCCTGACACGAGAGCCTATTAAAAGTCCCCTTTCAAAAGAGAATGTAAGAACAGAGGAGGTAAATGCAGCTAACATTTAATGCATGCCTACTTGGGGGTGGATGCTAGAATGTAGGGATAAAAGAAGGGGCACCTACCATGAAGTAGGCACTGCACTGAAAATATCCTGTTTCTTAATTTCACAGATGAGCAAGCTAAGGCTCAGTTGTTATGCCCAATGTCACAGCAGCTATTAAGTAAGTGGAGGTGCTAGGATATCCACTTAAGTCTGACTTCAAATCCATCCTGTAGAATCACAAAAGACAGCACAAAAATAGTTTACATCATAGTAGAGCAGCCTCTAGGGGGAACCCCTTGAGTTATCACTTTGAGAATTCCTACCCAGGGAATGAAAGGTCCGGAGGACCTACCCAGTGGTACCAATACATGCTACAACATGGATAAAATAAAAAAACGTTATGCTAAGTGAAAAAAGCCAGTCACAAAAGACTTCCTATTATATTATTCTTTTTTTAAATGACATATCCAGAATAGGAACATCTATAAAGATAGAAAGTAGAGTAGTGACTGGGGGAGGAAAGATCAAGGAGTGGTAAGCTGAAGGGTTTCTTTTAGGGATAATAAAATGTTCTAGAATTGAATATGGTAATGATTGCACAATTTTGTGAATATACTAAAAAATATTGAATTGTACAAGTAAATGAGTATGATTGGATAGTATATGACTTGTATCTCAAAAAAAGTGTTCTAAAAATTGAATAGTTTTGTTTATCTTCATGACTCTTATTTATTTCCAAAGTTTAATTAAAGGAGTTCTATATAATAACAAGGAAGTGAGACTACATTTTGTAGAATGTTATTTTTAAAAATGTATGCAAGATGTGAAAACTTTCATTGGATCTCCTCAAATCCTGATATTCCACCCACATTCTACTGAGTTCCTCCATTGAGGAGTCTGACTTGTTCTTTTCACCTCGTCCTGCAGCCTCCACATTCGGATCAAGCAGCCCTTCTTAAGTAAGGAGAAAGATGCAGCAGGGATATTGGTGGGTAAAGGAATCCAAGTCATATTGAATAATAGATTATTAATGCTCTCTCAGGACTAAAATATTCCTAATCAAGCTTTTCATTTTTATACTGGAGTAATCTGAAGCCCTAAAAAGAAATAAAAACCTATTTGAAGCTTTTGTTTATAATATTCTACTGAGCCATCCCCATCATTTGGAAATAGTGCTTGGCCATGGGATAAATGTTTATATAATTACAAACTGATGGCCAGGTTGCCAACTGCCATTTATTGGGAAAGGCCATGGTCCCTAGCATTCTGAGCTTGCTACTCTCATATAAGTTACCACAGGATGTGATGAATTTATCTTGCTAGCATTTACCTCATTATTTTCTGTGTGTTTCTACCACCCTCTGCTCTCTCACTGGTCTTAGGACCATTTTTATTTTCTTCTCTCAGTCCCAAATGAAACAAAAATAAAGATTTTTTTAAAAGATTTTATTTATTTATTTCACAGAGAAAGAGATCACAAGCAGGCAGAGAGGCAAGCAGAGAGAGGGGGGGAAGCAGGCTCCCCACTGAGCAGAGAGCCCAATGTGGGGCTCGATCCCAGGACCCTGAGATCATGACCTGAGCCAAAGGCAGAGGCTTAACCCACTGAGCCATCCAGGTGCCCTCCAAAATAAAGATTTAAATAAATGTTTTACCTCTGTGGTCAAGGCAGTATCTCAAATTCTTAGATTGCATGTATGGAGAGTCCCTGAGATTAGCTAATCCTGAGATATGGGGGAAGAATAGAGAAAAGGTGAAATAGTGATTTAGATGGGAGAAGGACTTGTGGGAGAACTAGACAAGGATTTGTTTAATTTAGAGGCAGAAGGAACAATGTTCCTTAGGGGCCCAGAGATCAAATGCTAGGAATACAGAACAAACTATCCTTGAACGTGGATATTCCACCTGATGACAACTGGCCCTTCAACATTACTGAGTATGGTTAGTCCCAGTCAATGAGAACTGACCAAACAGAGAGAGGGATTTTGGACAAATTGGTGAGGATAAGTTCATGGAGGAAGAACCTAGCTTCCCGGCCAAGGTGAAAACAAACAAAACTAGTCATAATTTCCCTGTGAGTAGTGCCTAATGACACACTAATGCCATCACATGCGATATGGTACTTACTCCCCTTTTTCTCTATTGTGAAAAGCTAGTGGGAGAGCTGTGTCATTCCCTGTGTATCCCGAGCCAACTGTTATAGTTTGTTGTGTGCAGCAGGCACTTGGAAAAAGTTTGTTGAACAAGCAAGCCAATATATGAAGTAATTTGTCCAAATTAACACAGTGAGTTTAATGATCTGACTAGGATCCAAACTCAGGGCTCTAGATCCAACTCTAGTATTTCTACCAAACATTTTCTATCTTTTCATAGGCTAAGAAGGATGGATAAATAAGATGAAGGACAGAACTGCTTTGGTTGAAGGAGGGGTTACATAGAGCACAGATAAAATGCACTTCTCTATTTTAAGTGCTGATTCTGTCCAAGTAGCAAAGCTATCCCCTCCCGGTCAGCAACTCTGGCTTCCAGGAAGCATAACTTCTTAAACACAGAATATCTTTGTTTGAGTAACATTGACCAAACAGAGATTGCATTACGATATTGGAGATAGTACTTATGGCTTTGAGACTTATGATTTGAGTTTTTCTCTCTCTAGGTTAAGATTGCTTCCTTAAGAGCATATGGCTGCAGAGTTGTGGTCAAATCTAAGTAACTCCCATATCGGTTGGGAGAAATGAGCATTCCCTGGGAATTATTATAATGCCAACTGGACTACTAGTTCAGTCCTTAAAGATAGAAGGAACATTGAAGATCATTTAATCCAGTGGTTCTCAATTAGGAGAAATTTTGCCCCCACAACCTATTTGGCAATATCTGCAGACATTTTTGATTAACAACTAGTGGGTGCTCCCAGCATCTAGAGGGTAGAGGCCATGGATATTAAATATCCTACTGTGCATAGGATAGCCCCCACAACAAAGAATTATCTGGTCCAAAATGTCAGTAGTGTTGCTATCAAAAAACTCTGATCTAGTCCCTAAGTTTGTTTGGAGTAGAATTCATCTCCAGTGGAATTTACTAGGCTCTGATGAAATATGTCAAGGTCTAGTGCTCACTGTTTCACTGGCAGTTTGTTCCATTACTGGACAAATGCTAGCGTAGTTGCTTGTTCTTGGTGCCCCTTGACTGCTGAATGGATATCACTACATTGTTTCTTAAATACTTGATTCTGTGTCTGTCTCATCCGTTGGGCTGTGAGCTCTCTAGTGGGCTAGATCTAATTCATATCTGTCTTTGCATTCCTAGCTTCTGCATGGTGCCTTGTACAAAAAAAAAAAAAAAAAATCCTTGGTAAACATTCAGTGAATAAATAAATGAGAAAAATATTAGAGATGTCTTAGATTCCAAGGTATATCCTATTTCAGGACTGAAATTCTCATCATTCTTAGGTTCTAGGTAATGAAGCTCTAGGCAGTGAAACTTTTCTCTTGCACTGGGAGTGGAAGAGACAGACCACATGTTGCATCAGGCTCCATTTTGCTTTTTCCTCTAGGCAATCCTTAGGAGCCTGGAAAACTATACATATTCTTACTTTGCACTTCTCTCTCACTGGATGCAAATTGTCCTATAAAAGGGCCGACACTGGGCAAATGGAAAATATTTTATAATCAACAAGTTTAATTTGCTGAGTGCTTTGCATTAAAATCACTGAAGTAAGTTGGGCTGGCCAATTCCCAAACTCCATTGCCAAACTGAGAAATATTTTCTCAATCTTGCTTTAAATGGCCATGAGCCATTGGACCACTGCACTTGGACCAATATTAGAAGGAAGGAAAGAGCATGGAAACCAATTCTCCTGTGGGGTTGAGAAGGCCAGAGCAATTGACCACACTTTTCCAATTTTAGTTTAAAAGTCTGTAAATAATAATGGTAATTCACATTTGTAAAGAGCTTACATAGGACTTTTACATCTGTCTTACCTTCTCAAACTGTAACAAATGTTCACCTAGAAGGTAGATGTTCCAGGAAATATGTACACCACAGGATAAGTAGGACAGATTTTTAGGGAACCCATTATTTTTTAAAGAAAAATATGGGACAAATAATTTGATATATTAAAATATTAATATACTGTGAAATAGAATACACCATTAGCCCGATCTTTTTAGATAAAACTATTAAAAAAAAACTGCACTCATGGTGGGGGTGCTTAGAACTATATTGCTAAAACATTTTCTCATTTATGTTTGTAAGAAAACAGTGGAAAAGTTGACATAGTTTGTGTGACACACATTATCTCTTTTAAATTCACAAATCATCTTTTCTCTTTTTCTGTAACTTCCTTTTGCCTCCCCTTGTTCATCCTTCGAACACATTCTAACATGTTCTCTAAGGCTCAACTTAAAAGTTACATTCTTTTTGAAGATTTCTTTGACTCCTTGGTAGTGACTCCCTTTTCCATGTTCCACCTGCCTATGTTCAGCCACTTTTCACACTAAATTGTAATTAGCCGTTTATATGTCCATCTTCCCTAATAGACAGGTATCTCCTCAAGGGAGGGGATCATATCTTAACCTCCACTCTTTTCATGGTGTCATTTCTACAAAAACAACTTGTAACAACCTCACAATCAGGCCATAGTAAAGAACAAAAAACAAACTTCTTTCTAAATATTTCTAAGAGACTCTGATCATTTTGCTTTCCTTGATTGATGACTTTTTATTTAATCACTATATATTTACTGAGGTTCTAGTGTGAACATGGCCCCACATTTGGTTATATAGAGAATATTCACAAAGCATAATAAAAGGACTAAAATATATGGAGCATCTAATCTGTGCCAAGTGCCATGCTAGCATTTTATAAATACTATCTCATTTAATCTCTGCCACACCCTGGGAGGTACTATTGATTCTATTTTGCAGGTTAGGAAAGTGAGCTGCACATAATTAAATCACTTGTTTCAAGGTCACACAAGATGTAATCCTTATATTTGGGGGAAGTTTTAATTTAATGAAGGTAATATAACACACACACACACACACAAATAATTAATTTGTAAAGAGTTATTTTTTATGTGCCAAAGGTGAAAAGAATAGAAATTCTGAGTCCTGTTTCATGGCTCTGTATCCCAGTAGCTGTGTTGCTTTAAATTTGGGATAAAATCTGTTTTCCTCCCTACATTAATTCTCCAGCACAAGGCACATGCCCAACCCCATGTGTGCCCTGCCTGAGTCACTGTGACACTAGCCTCCATGGGCTGCTGTCTTGGGGTCTCTTATGGTCTGCCTTTCGGTTGGGTTTAGCCAACAGCAAGCATCAGAGGAAGGAGAAAGATTTCAAGGCATTTCTTCACTGCCCCTCTTCCATATTTACTCACTGCTAGGCCAGGGCCTGACAGCTCCCTGCTCTTGGAAACTAAGCAAAGGGTGGTGGTAACTCTGTAGAGGTTTCAGGGTGTCATGGCAGCTTCATCTCTTGTCTACTCAAGCGCAAGGATGATCCTCAGGTTATGAGGATCTCCCAGAGCTGTATTTTCTCTCCCGTTTCCCTTAACCTTGCCCACGCTCTATGCATAGTACTTTCATGCAGCTCTTCTAATAACCCACGGAGTGTGCCATTTTCGTTGAGGTAGGGACTAACACACTCTGGGCAAGTCCCTTTATCTCTCTGAGCCTCGATTTCCTCATCTGTAAAATGGTGATAACAACGTGATTTGTAGGAATTCTGTGAGGCTAAAATATGTTAAAAAGTACTTTGTAAATTTGAAAGTACTACTGAAATGTTTATAATTGTAAATTTATTGTTCTTTTCTACTGCTGTATGCACTTTCATTTGCCGAATTGCTACTGAGGATCTATTTACGGTAAGACCCTATAAGCGAACTGCTAAGAGAACTCTTCTTAAGCAGAGATTTAATTAGAGAAGGGAAGAGGCACATTTAGATTGAGGAGGGAGGAACGGGTCTTAATAGAGGAAAAGATGTGACCTGGCCTTAAAGAATAGGAGGATTTTTATTAGGTAAAGCCGGTGGAGGCAGTGCAAAAGATTCTAGGAGAAAGTAAATGCATGAGGGGAGGTGCAGACATGGGAGAGAGAAGGCATATTCAGGGTGAGTGAGCAAACTGGTTTCATGGGAGAAGAGGCTGGGAATGCACTGTTGGGCCAGACTTTCAAGGGCTTTTTAAAGAGTAATTATATTTTTTTAGGAGCCCTGGATGAATAAGAGGAAAATAAATTCCAATATATTTTAATATCTTTTTTCCTACTATGGCATCTGTCCTATGAAAAGCTCTGCATTGAAAAATAAGTGATCCAGTGGGATTTGGATGTCTTCACAATATGATTCGATTGATTGTCCTAATGGATTTTGCAGTAGATTGGATATTAAAGCGGCCAAGAAAGGATTTGACTAAAAATAGACAATTTGGTCCAACCAGTACCTTTGTCAACAAATATTTCTTAAACTTCTACTATTGGATATTATCTTGGGACCCAAGGAGGTTAAAAAAAAAAAAAAAGCCCACACAGTTCATTTAGAATCCCTGCCCAGCCTTTATTACCGCTTCTCTTCTGTATTTGATAGATACACAATACATGTGTATCGTTTTTATTTCTTTGGTTAAATAATAAAATGAATGACTCATTTAATATATTATCTAGAGCAGAGCTACCCAGTAGAACTTTCTGTGATGATAGAAGTGTTCTATATTTGTGCTGTTCATCATGGGGACAGCTAGCTACCTGTGGCTATTGAGAACTTGAAACATATCTAATGCAACTGAGGGACTGAGTTTTAAATTCTGTATAATGTTACTTAATACAAATTTAAATTTAAATAGCAGTGTTGGGTTAGTGGCTACTGTATTGGACAGTGCAAATCTAGGGAAAAGTGTCCGTAAGTAGGAAATTCTGCATAAAATCCAGTCCTCATGTCTCCGTAACACAGCATAGCTGATGAAGTCCTTTTCCATACAGTCTAATTGCTACAGTGTTTGAGCTGTGGTTTCATGGTTCATGGTGTAAGGGTCCAGGCACTTCTCATGAACTCCTACCTTGTTGTTTCACTTTAAGAATACTGTTTAATCCATGTTTACTCAACTTCTCTCCTGAAAGGTTAAATGGGGGTGGCAGGAGATGATTTTCCAGCTGTAATCACTGTGATTCATTGAATGTGTTTACACCTGCCAAGCTTAAAATAGCACATCTAAATTTAGTAGCACCTGTAGTCAATCTAACTAAGTATAAAAAGGCTTGGTAAGCCTGTGATTGTGCTGAGAGACAGAAACGCCGTGAGTGGTCGCATGAACAGCCTGCTAAGAACTTCTCAACCGGTAAGATGGGTAAGCACAATGTGCTTACTTTTTATTGTAATTGTTTGAAAAATACAAATGCATATATGCAAAACATGAAATATAGACAGTGAGAAACATAATTCTTCCTACACAAAATACAAGGTCAAAGAGGCCTTTCCTAATTAAACATTCTAATGTTATGCAACCTTATATTACCTATCTCTGATACATCTCAGGGCCAGAATCTATATTGCCTTCAAGTAAGACTGGGGAAAGCTAGGGAAAAGGAAAATATGTTACCAGTTTTCTAATGCTATTGAGGTATCCTGTGGTTCTCTGAATACTCTATACGAGTCCTATTTCTCTGGCTAGAGAGGCCCTTCATCTTCTTTGTTGACTGATAAATACCCTTTTGAGTTGTCCAAGAACCAGCACAAATGATAGCTCCATTTTGAGATTTCTCTGACTTCCCAATAGATGCAGTGAGCTATCTTCCTTGAGAATGTTCATATATCTCAATTAGAGCAAAAGAATCACTATGCATATTTGTTTTTATGTGTATGCATCATGAGAATGTGAGCCCATTAAGAGCAGGGGCTGTATTCTATTAATCTTTGTATTTCCAAGAATTATCACAGAGCTCAATGTTGCTTAGTTCATAGTTGTTAAAAACAAAAACGTGGGTCACCATTTAATTGTAATTTCAAGTTAGTTTTTGTTTCTATATGTTCATGCACGGATGTGTGATTGGAATAATCCAAAACAGATATACTCCTCAAATGTTTGGGATTATATGCTAGACTATATTATATGAAGGAAGGACTTTTACCCTTTTAAGTATGTTTTGTTTAATATTTAAATTTATCCCTTCATTTTCAAAGCTTTGAGCTTCCACTAATTTGATTAACCTGAAATACGGTCCTTCCTTATTCCTTACCATTACTCTCCACTACCTGCCAAGGAACCTTATTTTAAATTATTCTGAGCAGTCCAGAGGAGGTGTGATTTTCTATATAAAACAACCACTACAAAATATAAATTCTGTAAGAACAAGTGTTCCTTTTTTTGGTTTGTTTTCAGTTTGGGTTGTGACAAAAATCCATAGCCTTAAACAGTACTTTGTACCTAGTAAAAACTTAAGAAGTATTTTATGTTTAAAGTAATCAACAAGTATCAGATTTGCCTATTTCTTTACAATCCCTCATTCTACCATCCCATATTTTCACCATCCTGCTTAATTGACCACTAACCACTTATTCACTCACAAGGTGCTGGTTATGCCGCCACCTGGCCCTCTCCTGACCTCCTCTAAACAATGGCACTCTATGCGCCCAGACAGCTGCCATCCCACTGCTGACCTCTGTGAGCCCACCTCTAGGATCCCACCACCAACATGTGCACTTTTTCCACTTAATCGGACCAGCTCTTTCAGTGGGGGTTTCTATAACAGAGCTGATTGAGGTACCAAGTGATACCATTCTTTTCAAATGACTCTTCTTTGCAGAACGCATAGGTGACTTTGGACACAAGGTAACGGTGGTGGTGGTGGTCTGTCTGGGTGAGAGAATGCTCAAATGTAATCTGCTAGTGTAAAAGAAAACACAGCTCTCTCTAATAGGCCCATTTGTTTTGGTCCATTCTGCCAGACTTAGTGTGATTTTTCTCTTAGAAACCTTACATATATATACTTTATCTCTGTGCCCAGGGCCCTTCACAAACTTCCCATTATGGTCTAGATTTATGCTCCTTTATAGGAAGTTCCTAGAGCCACATGAAAATCAAAATATGTGTTTGAATATCTGTTTTTTTTTTTTTTAAGACTGTTCATCCCAGAGAAGTCAGGCTGTTTCAGGTGTGGCTCATGGTGAGAATGAAATTGGAAAGCCTTGGTAGTTAAAGAGGCTGGGGAGGTGGTCTCTACTTTTAAAGGGGTCACTATGCAAGGTAAGAATTGAAATAGGGTGTGACCACTTACTTTACTTTCTGTAATTTGTTATGAACTAAAGATAACTTGGGAGATTAGGTTACTGGACTATAGAATGTTCAACAGTGAATCACAAATTTGGTGGGTTATTAGAGTTACCTGGGAGTCTTAGAACACCATTCTGGGATGTACCCCAGGGTTCCAGAGACTTCTGTTTTTTATAGTGATGGAGTTCTTTTAGCATCCCCCGGGATTTGGGATGCTAGTCACAGAGGGCCTCTAGGGTAGTGCCTCTCCATTTTTACATATATGGAACACATAGAAAATAATAATGCTTAATGTTTGAACTGCACATCAGAGAAAAAGAGCACAGTAGCTTGTGGCCTGAAGCAATCAGTCCAATGGGGCTCTAGCCACTCTAGACCCAATATGGTGCCCAGACTGCAGGGAGGATTAATACTGGCACATTTATATTCATGTGTCACTATACATACCCAGTTGGGAAGCTTTGATTTGGATAAAGTGCGACCTAACTCAACTCTTCAGTTTATTTAGTATCCTATCTGAATGAGGCAAAATTCGCTTGGTAGTTCTGTATTCCCTGAGCAATACTTGCTTAAAGAGGATGGAAGACAGTTGAGAAATTGTAGAAGGAAAGTGACTCCAAAATAAAATGTTTTCCATGTATAAACCCATGAAAAGATAATTTTTATGAAGATAAGAATCCTTGGAACTTAGAATGCTTTATTTTCATGTTTTGTTCAAAAATCTTCAAGCTCAAATTCCTTACCTTGGTATTCAAAGGTCTCTTTGTGAGAGCCTCTATTTCTACATGTATGTCCTTTTCCTCTTTAAAGACCCTAAATTCCAGCCAAGAGAGACTCCATGTGTTTACTGATGGTAGTTTGGTAGTTCTCAACAGGAGCTTTATGCTCAAACTTGTTTCTCTTCCTAGATCACTCATTCTGCGTGACCCAACTCAAATTTCACTGCTCTCAAAGGATTTTTCTCTCACAGGAAACAGAAACCCTATCTCCCTTTTTTGAACTTCTGTAAACTCTTATCTGGGCCTCTATCATTTTACTTTTCACATACTATGTTATGTTACAGCTATACAAGATCTATAGCGACACACAATCTGATTCGTGGGAATTAGACAAGCTTAGGTCCAAATCTAGAATCTGCACTCAAAAGATGAATGACCTTGTAAAAATTATTTAAATTTGCTGAGCTTCAATTTCTTCATCTAACAGATTGGGTGTAAGGGTATCTTAGGTTGTAGACTGTTGGCAAACAATGGCCTCCAGTCTTGATCTCCTATCTTTGCCCTTTGGAATGTGATTTTGTAGCTCATGCATCAGTAGATAAAGTGTGTTTCCCCACTCCTTGAACTTGGGCTAGTCTTGAGACTTGCTTTAATAGAATCTGAATAATGTGAATGTGCCAGTTCTGAACTTAGGTCTCAAGAGATCTTTCATGTTCCCATTTACACTTTTTTTTATTTT
>CM052900.1:123168186-123216757 GCA_028534135.1 Potos flavus | reverse complement strand
AGACACAAAGAATAGGACTTAAAAATGGAAGATAAATACTTTACAAATACATTCTTAGATCTCATAATTTCAAAGGCTAGAATTATATAGAATCCTGATCATCATCATTCTAGGAAATATTCCAGATAAATATTTAGTTCCCTAAGATAATATTTGGAAAGAGCACTGGGCTTTGAAGGTAAAGGTTTGGATTTTACTGTGTGAAATAGGATATACTGTTCATCTCTCTGAGCATTAATTTCTGTACAAAGGGCCAAATATTTATTTCACAGACTTTTGTGAGTAGTCAAATGAAAGAAAAAGTATATTAAAGTGCCTGGCTCAGTGCCAGGTCTCTAGCTGATATTAAGTGACAGATTGTATTTAAATCATTGGAGTTACGTCATTACATTTCCTCAGATCCCCAGGTCACTTTCTTGACAAATGCCATAATATTATAAATGTCTGAAAATCATTTGCATTTATTCAGTCATTTAATTACCATTTTTTGGGTGCCCGTGTTATGCCAGATACTGTGTTCCTCTCTATGGAAGAAACCAGAAAATAGATAATCACAAAACAGTATGAAACATCATATGATAGAAATAATCCCCCAGAAAGGATCTGTAACCATAAAAGAAAAATGATCCTAAATGTAATCAGATTTG
Source organism: Potos flavus (assembly GCA_028534135.1). Taxonomy (NCBI): domain Eukaryota; kingdom Metazoa; phylum Chordata; class Mammalia; order Carnivora; family Procyonidae; genus Potos; species Potos flavus. The sequence continues at coordinate 123,216,110 of CM052900.1, read as the reverse complement.
TAAATGGAGTCTTTCTTTGGCAACTCAGTAACTTTCTGTTTTTGGCCAAATCACATATTGTTCTTACATGTGACTCTGATTCTTAAAACTTGAAGATACTTGCCTGTGATACTGAAATGTACACTGGACTTGGGAACAAAAGAATTAAATTTTAAGTCTGTGTTTGTCTTTTAGCAGTTGCTTGAATGGGCAAGTCAAAACACATCTGTGAACTTGAGTTTTTCCTTCTGTTAAAGCACATCTTTATACTTTGTGTGTGGTATGGGTGGTATGGGGGTGTGTGTGGGCACATGCATGCATTAAAAGAAATTTTCATTTATGTAAAACTGCAGAATAGCTAATCAAATGGCAAAGTTCAGAAGATCAGTTATAGTGTTTGGGTTTAACAATTGTGAAAAGGGCAAAAAAAAAAAAAATGTATAAGGTTATTCCACACAGAGCAGTGAGCTGAATGGTCACCAAAGGTTAAAGGTTGATTTTATGTACCATTATTTAATGCCCACTGTGGGCCAGATTCTGTCTCCTGGATTCAGTGATGAGGTTTCAGCCAGGGATGGCTGATGTAAGGTGTGCATTCTGACATCCCACAGTAGACATGCCTCTTACTGTAGTCCTCTCCCTTCCTGAGTTCAAGTTAAGTCTCCAAGTCCTTTCTCAGAACTTTTGCTTCAGGTAGTCGCTACTAATCTATCAGAGTTGGCTCTTAAGTTGAAACTTGTCTGGCATTCCAGATTCACAATCAGACTCTGACGGTCTCTCTGACATGGCCTATGGTGACTTCCTCCAGCTAATCTACATACTGGAATCTTGCAGTCAGTAGGAAGAACTATCAGGAGAAAGGATTTCACACATTAATACAAAAAAACATCCAGAAATTATTACAATTAAATACATGCTGTGACCAAGGACTTAGTATCTACAGGTGTCTTCTTATCTGCTGGGCTGCATCCCAAGGCATACTTAGTTTCCTGTGAGTTTTCATGATAAATGCCTATTACCTAAAGTCATCTGCTTATGTTTTTTTTTAATATTTTATTTATTTGAGATAGAGATTCAGAAAGAGAGCAGGATCAGGGGAGCAGAGGGAGAGGGAGAAGCAGGCTCCCCGCTGAGCAGAGAGCCCAATGTGGGGATCAATTCCAGGACTCTGGGATCATGACCTGAGCCAAAGGCAGACAATCGTCTGAGGCACCCAGGAGTCCTTGCTTATGCTTTTCTAATAATGTATGGAGGTGAAAGCCGCTCATAACAACTTCATCACTGATAGCATTTATGTAATTTTTGTATATTGACTTTATATTTACAGTGTTTAAGGATATATAGATTTACAGCTATATATAATACCCATGCACATGTATATGTGTTATATTAATTTCTAGGCATTTTATATTGCTGATGATATTCTAAGTATTTCTTTAGTTCAATTTTCATTATTCGTAGTTGCTGTGTTACTTATCTTGGGCTGTCATAACTGGGTGGCTTAAACAACAAAAAAGTGGTCTTTAGTTTTATTTTCTTAAAATGATTTTGGTTTAAACATCTGAGTAATATTTGCTCCAGAACATGAGTTGGGAAGTATTCTATCGCTTTGATTTTCTAAGAGTTTGTAAACAAACAGAGTTTTGGAGGGAAGGCAGGTGGAGGATGGGTGAGCTTGGTGCTGGATATTGAGAAGGGGATGTATTGCATGGAGCACTGGGAGTGGTGCATAAACAATGAATCTTGGAACACTGAAAAAAATTAAGATGTTAAAAAAAAAACAAAAAAAGTTTGAGCAATTGATCAGTTAATACTATTTTCCCATTAAATGGTTGCTAATATTTACCAGTGAAGTCATCTGAGCCTGGAGTCTTCTTTGTGGTAAGGTTATTAGCTACAAACTTAGATATATTTAATAGCCATATATAATAAAGAAACTATTTCTTCTTGAATGATCTTTGGAAGCTATGTCTTTCAAATGATTTTCTCATATGTAAATTGTTTAAATTATCAGCAAATGTTCATAATATTCCTTTTTTTTTTTTTTTAAAGATTTTATTTATTTGAGAGAGAGAGGGAGCATGAAAGGGGGGGAAGGTCAGACGGAGAAGCAGACCCCCTGCTGAGCAGGGAGCCCTATGTAGGACTCAATCCTGGGACTCCAGGATCATGACCTATTCCTTTTAAATGTCTGTAGACCCGCCAGAAGTATTCTTTTCCCCTCTCACTTTTCCTTCCTCTTCCTTCCCCTCTACCTCTCCCTCTCTCCTATCTACTTAGTTTCATTTCTGATATTGACAATTTTAAATTTTTATTTATTTATTTTTCTCCAGACACAACAGTAATAAAACAAACAACCCAATAAAACAAATTGGCAAAAGATCCAAACAGGCACTTCACCAAAAAGAATATATGAATGGCAAATAAGCACATTAAGAGATAGTTAATTAGGTAAATGCAAATTAAAACTATGTGATACCACCCATTCTTTTTTAAAAGAGGGGGAAAATAGCACTACCAAGTCCTTTTTTTTTTTTTTTTGACAATTTTTTACTGATGTATCGTTGACATACAGTGTTATATTAGTTTCAGGTGTACAACATAGTGACTCAACAATAAAATACATTAAGCAATGCTGACCATAGTAGATGCAATTACCATCTGTCACCTTACAAATTATTCCATTATTGACTATATTCCCTATGCTGTACTCTTCATCTCTGTGACTTACTTTATAAATGGAAGTTTGTACCTTTTAGTTCACCAATTTAGATAATTCCCCCACCCACCCTTCCTCTAGTAACCACTAGTTTCTTCTTGGTATTTTGAGTCTGTTTCTGTTATTTTGTTTTTTAATTACCTAAATAAGTGAAATTATATGGTGTTGGTCTTTCTCTGTCTGATTTATTTTACTTAGTATTACAGTCTCTAGGTCCATCCATGCTGTCACAAATGACATCTCATTTTCTATGGCTGTGTAATATTTCAATGTATATATATTTGCCACATCTTCTTTATCCATTCATCTATCAATAGACAGGTTGCTTCCATATATTGGCTATTGTAAATAATGCCTCATTAAACATAGGTGTGCATATATCTTTTTCAAATGAGTGTTTTTGCTTTCCTTGGGTAAATACCCAGTACTAGATTTACTGCATCATATGGTATTTCTATTAATTTTTAAAGGAAATTCCATACTGTTTTCCACAGTGTTTGTATTCACCTTCCCACCAACTGTGTATGAGGGTTCCCTTTTCTCCACATCCTCACCAACAAATCTTATTTCTTGTCTTTTTGATACTAGCCATTCTGACTGCTTGTGGCAATATCTCATTGTGGTTTTAATTTGCATTTCCTTGATGATTAGTGATGTTGAACATCATTCCATGTTTCTGTTGGCCACTGGATGTAATCTTTGGAAAAATGTCTACTCGGATCCTCTGCTTATCTTTAATCAGATTATTTGGGGGGGGGTTGGTGGCGTATAAATTCTATTTTTTTATATTAACCCCTTATCAAATATGTCATTTGCTAACATCTTCTCCCATTCAGTAGGCTGTCTTTTTGTTTTGTTGATAGTTTTCTTTACTGTGTAAAAGCTTTTTGTTTTGTTTTGGTCCTTATAGTTTAATTCTGCTTTTGTTTCCTTTGCCTAAGGAGACAGATCCATAAATGTGTTGCTAAGGCCTATGTCAAAGATATTACTCCCTATGTTTTCTTCTGTGACTTTTATGGCTTCAGGTCTCATATTTAGGTCTTCACTTCTTTTTAAGTATATTTTTGTGTGTAGTATAAGAAGGTGGTCCAGCTTTATTCTTTAGCTCTAGCTGTTGCGTTTTCCCAGCACTACTTAGTGAGGTGGCTGTTTTCCCCATTGTATATCCTTATGTCCTTTGTTGTAGATTAATCGACCACATAAGCATGGTTTTATTTCTGTGGTTCATATCACGTTCCATAGATAAGTGTCTATTTTTGTGCCAGTACCATACTGTTTTGTTTATTATAGCTTTGTACTATATTTTGAAATCTGGGATTATGCTACTTCTAGCTTTGTTCTTTCTCAAGATTGCTTTGGCTATTCAGAGTCATTTGTTGTTCCATACAGATTTTAGGATTATTTGTCCTAGTTCTGTATAAAATGCTGTTGGTATTTTGTTAGGGTTTGCACTAAATCTGTAGATGGCTTTGGATAGTACGGACATTTTTACAGTATTATTTCTTATCCATGAGCATGGTATATTTTTCCTTTTTTTTTTTTTTTTTTTGGTGCATTGTCTTCAGTTTCTTTGATTACTGTTTTCTCGTTTGCAGAGTATAGGCCTTTCACCTCCTTGATTTAATTTATTCCTAGGTATTTTATTCTTTTTGGTGTAATTATAAATGGAGTTTTTCTTAATTTCTTTTTCTGCTACTTCATTATTAGTGCATAGTAATGCAGGAGCTTTCTGTTCATTAATTTTATGTTCTGCAATGCCAATGAATTCATTCATTAGTTCTAATAGTTTTTTGGTAGAGACTTTTGGGTTTTACATATAGTATCATGTCATCTGCAAATAGTGACCATTTTACTTCTTTCTTATCAGTTTGGCCACACCTTTTATTTTTCTCATCTTATTGCCACAGCTAGGACTTCTAGCACTATGTTGAATAAAGGTAGTGAGAGTAGACATCCATCCTTGTCTTGTTTCTTATCTTAGAGGAAAAGCTCAGTTTTTCACCATTTATTTTATTAGTAGTGGGTTCGTTATATAAGTCTTTTGTTATGTTCAGGTATATTTCCTCTAAATCCACTTGGTTGAGAGTTTTTATCATGAATTGTTGTTGAGTTTTGTCAAATACTTTTTCTGCATCTCTTGAAAGGATCATCTGACTTGTACATTTTATTTTGTGGATGTGATGGATCACATTGGTTGATGTGGAGATAGTGAACTACCTTTGCATCCTTGGAATAAATTCCACTTTATTGTGATAGATGATCCTTTTAATGTGTTGTTTAATGTATATTTTGTTGGGAATTTTTGCAACTATGTTCATCAGAGATATTGCCTGTAGTTTCCTGTTTTTGTAGTATCTTTGTAGTATGTTTGTGGTTTTGGTATTAGGGTGATGCTGGCCTTATCAAATGTATTTGAAAGTTTTCCTTCCTCTTCAGTTTTGTTTTTTTTGTTTTGTTTTGTTTTGGTTTTGGTTTTTTTGGCAATAGTTAAGAAGAGTAGGGATTAACTCTTCTTTAAATGTTTTGTTGAATTTTCCTGTGAAGTCATCTGGTCCTGGATTTTGTTTCTTGGGAGTTTCTTGATTACTGACTAAATTCTATTACTAATAATGGGTCTGTTCAGAATTTTTTGTTTGTTTTTGTTCAGAATTCCTATTTCTCTGTGAGTCACTTTTGAAAGATTGTTTCCAGGAATTTATCCATTTCTTCCAGGTTGTCTAATTTGTTGGCACAGAAATTTTTGTAGTAGTCTCAGAATTCTTCGTATTTCTGTGATGTCAGTTTCAACTCTCCTCTTTCATTTCAAATTTTACTTGAGTCCTCTCTTCATGAGGCTTATCAATTTTGATTATCTTTTTAAAAAGCTAGCTCTTGGTTTCATTTTTTCAGTTGTTATCAAAATGTCTATTTCATTTATTTCCACTCTATTTGTATTATATTTTTCCTTCTACTAATTTGGAGTATTATCCATTCATTTCTAGTTCCTCCAGTTGTAAAACTAGATTGAGATTTTTCTTGTTCCTTGAGTTAGTCCTGTATCACTATAAACATTCTTTGAAGTACTTTTGCTGTGCTCCAAAGATTTTGGAGCTTATTTTCATTTTCACTTGTCTCCATGTATTTTTTTTTATTTACTCTTTGATTTCTTTGTTGACTCATTGGTAGTTTAGTAGCATGTTGTTTAGTCCCTGAGTATTTGTGGGTTTTTTTTCATGTTTGTTTGTTTGTTTTTTGGTAATTGATTTCTAATTTCATACCATTGTGGTTGGAAAAGGTACTTGATATGATTTCAATCTTCTTAAATTTATTAAGACTTGTTTTGTGGCCTAACATGTGATCTATTCTGGGGAATGTTTCTTGTGTACTTGAAAAGAATGTGTATTCTGTTTCTGGATGGAATGTTGTATATATGTCTGTTCAGTCTAATTTGGCCTAATTTGTCATTTAAAGTCACTGTTTCCTTATTGAATTTTCTGTTGCATGATCTATCCATTGATTTAAGTGGGATGCTATAGTCTCTTATTGTCTTATTTTCACTTTCAAGCTCTGTCTATTAATGTTTTATTTGTGTATCCAGGTGTTCCTATGTTGGATGCATAGATATTTACAATTGTTAGTTCTTGTTCAATTGATCTCTTTATCATTAAGTAATGCCCTTCTTTGTCTCTTGTTATAGTCTTTGTTTTAAAGTCTGTTTTCTCTGATGTGAGCATTGTACCATGGCTTTTTTTTGTTGTTGTTGTTGTTGTTCTTAATTTCTATTTGTATGGAAAATCTTTTCCGTCCCTTCACTTTCAGTCTGTATATGTCTTTATATCTGAAGTGAGTCTCTTATAGGTAACATATAGATGAGTCTCAATTTTTTTTATAATCATTAAGTCACCCTATGTCTTCGGGAGAATTTAGATCATTTACAGTTAAAGAAATTATAAGTACTTACTGTCTCTATTAATTGTTTTCTGGTATTTTTTGTAGTTCTTCTCTGTTCTTCCTCTTACTCTCTTTCCTTGTGACTAAAGACCTACTTTAGTGTTATGCTTAGATTTCCTTCTTTGTTTGTGTTGTCTATTATAGGTTTTTGGTTTGTGGTTACCATGTGGCCCATATATAATATCTTAAATATATATCAGTCTATATTAAGTTGATGGTTGAACACATTCTAAAAATAGTAGATTTTACTCCCCCTTCCATGTTTTATGTATATGATGTCATATTTTACATTTTTTAGTCCCTTAACTAATTATTTAGATAAAATTGACTTACTACTTTGGCCTTTTAACCTTTCTATTAGCTTAACAAGTGATTGATCTATTACCTTTTTTATATTTACTTTTACTCATGAAATTTTTTCTTCATTTTTTCCCCCCTAGTTAACACCTTTTTGTGTATGTGTGCTAAAAGATGTCCATTTTAACATTTGTTGTAAGGTCAGTTTAGTGGTGATAAACATCTTTAACTTTTGTTTGTCTTCTAAATTATTTATCTCTGCTTCAATTTTGAATGGTAACCTTACACAGGGTTGAGTATTCTTGGTTGTAAGTTTTTACTTTTCAGCACTTTGATTATATCCTGCCATTCCCATCTGCCTGCTTCTGGTGAAAAATCAGTTGAAAGCCTAATGGGATTTCCCCCTTGTATATAATTAGTTGCTTCTCTCTAGCTGCTTTTAAAATTCTATTTATTTTTGATCTTTGACATTTTAATTATGTATCATAGTGTGGACCTTCTTGAGATCTTGTTTGGGACTCTCTTTTCCAAAACTAGATTTCTGTTTTCTTCAGGTTAGGGAGTTTTCAGCTATTATTTCATGTAAATTTTCTGTCCCTTTATCTTCTTCTGGAACCCCTGTAATGCAAATGTTAGTATGTTTAATGTTTTCCCAGAGATCCTTTCACTTATGCTCATTTTTTACAATTGTTTTTGCTGTTCAACTTGGGTGCTTTCCATTACCTTGTTGGTCAGGGTAATGGATTGATTAAAAAAAAAAAAAAAGCTTTCGTTAAAAAACACTGATCTCTTTTTCTGTATCCTCTAATCTGATGTTGATTCCCTCTAGTGTATTTTTCAATTCAGATACTATATTTTTCAGCTCTGATTGGTTCTTTTTAATATTTTCTATCTCTTTAAAGCTCTCGCTGAGTTCATTCACTCTTCTCTAGTCCACAGAGCATCTTTATGACCATTACTTTGACCTCTTTATCAGGTTAAAATTAAACCACTATTTCTAAATACATATAACTTGAAGAGAAAAGCATAAGGCAAATAAGAAAATATATTTAATTGGATTGAAATGAAAATTCATCAAAATGTGGGATGCAACTAAAAACAGTGCTTAGAGAAAAATGGATAACCTTGAATGATTCCATTTAGAAAAAATGTCTTAAAGCAGTTACATAGTTACATATTGCCTATTTCCATTTTATTTCAGGTATTTACCTGAAGTTTTTCTTGTTTCTTTGTTTGGAGCATATTCTTCTGTCTCCACTTTTTGTTTGACTTTCTCTGTTTATTTCTATGAGTTAAAGAGAACAGCCACTTCTCCCAATCTTGAAGTAATGGCCTGGTGTAGGAACATCTGTGTAAACTGTATTCTGGTGGCTTTGGCTGGCTGGAGCTTCAGAGGGTTTGGGCTGGAGATCCTGGGACATTCTACATTGAGTTTGCCCTGGTAGGATGGATAGAGCTGAAATGGACACAGCCCAGGGGATCTGAGAGCATTATGCACAGGGGACGCCCTTATGAGATGGCTGAAGCTGAGGTGGGCCCAAGCCAGGAGGTCCATGGTGGTACATGGGGGGTGGGGGGAGGGGGGTTTGGCATAAGACCTGGAACTGAAGTGTATGTGGATTGGGAGGTCCTCAGGTGCTCCACACAGTGTCCTAGTGAATCTAGAGCTGATGTAAATGTAGGATTGTCATATCCTGGAGTGCTTTGCACCTGTGTCACCTTGGCAAAATGGCTATAGCTATAGTGGACACTTTCCACTGTTTTTGTGTGCATCATGCTGGGGCCACCTTGATGGGATGTCTGGAGCTCGGGTGGAGGGAGGCTTAGGGGGATGGCTGAGGCTGGTGTGGGCTATGATCACAAGGCTAAGGGCTAAGGTAGCTGACCGGACAGGGTGCCCATATCGTGCTCCTGTCTGTGTTGGGAGGGGAGCCTATACAATGGCATTCACCAGTCCGTCTGACTAAAAGAGAACATTCCTGTAATTCCTCTGGGGCTGTTCTTTTTCTATTCTACTTCTTTTAAACTGTGGCTTTTTTGTCTGTGTCCAGGATATCTGGGTCTCGCTGGGTCCCAGCTGGCAGGCTGGCTAGGGTGTCCAGACTCTGCTCCCATCTGTGCAATCAAGGTGAAAGGAGAACATAAACAATGGCACTTGCCAGCCCCTCTGACCATGTGGAGTGTTCTGCAAGTCCCCCACTACTTGACTGGTTCTTTTCAAATCTAGTTGTTCTTTTATACCACAGCTTTTTTTTTTTTTTTTCCTTCCTGTGCCCCAGGCTGGATGAATCTGCTTATTACTGCCCTTCTCCACTGTAGTTCAGTGTTGGGGGTGGGGGTTCTCCTTTTCACCATTTGTCTCACCTGCAATTCTGTATACGGTCTATCTTTTCTTGTGCAAAAGCTGTTCAACCAGCCCTTTGTTCTTGAGGAGAAACTGTTCTATGTGTAGGTGCAGGAGGAGGGGATTGTGCTCATGGAAGAAGGGAGTCAAGGTCTTTCTATGTTGCCATCTTGGATCCTTCGATATGATATGGGTAATTTGTAATTTTTATCTCTAATGAGTCTGGTTAGAGTTTTATCAATTTTATTGACTTGTCAGTGAAACAGTTTTTTTCCCTTATTTTGTCTTTTTTCATTAATTTTTTTGCTCATTTTTATTATTTCCTTCCTTCTCCATATCTTGAATTTAAGTTGCTCTTCATTTTTCTATTTTAAGGTGAAATACTTTGTAACCGCTCTGAGACATTTTTTTCCAAATGGAATCATTCAATGCTATCAGTTTTTCCTCTAAGCATTGTTTTAGTTGCATCCCACATTTTGATGAATTTTCATTTCAATCCAATTAAATATATTTTCTAATTTGCCTTGTGCTTTTTTCTTCAACTTATATGTAGTTAGAAGTAGTGGTTTAATTTTAAATATTTGATTGAGTCTTCAGATACTATTCTGTTGTTTATTTCTAGTTCAATCTCATTGTTGTCAAAAAAAAAAACAGGTCTCTTACGATTTCAGTCCCCTTCAGTTTATTGTGACTTGGTTTATTGACCCACAAATTATCTGGGTGAATATTTTGAGGGCCCTTAAAAAGAATACACATTCTGGGGCACCTGGGTGGCTCAGTTGGTTAAGCAGCAGACTCTTGATTTCAGCTCAGGTCATGGTCTCAGTGTCCTGGGATGGAGACCCTCACTGGGCTCCTTGCTCAGCAGGGAGTCTGCTTTAGGATTCTCTCTGTCCCTGTGCTCTCCCTGCTCACTTGCATGCTCTCTCTCTCTAAAAAAAAAAAATCTTAAAAAAAAAAAAAACGCATATTCTGCTGTTGCTTGGTAGAATGTCCTATGAAACTCAGTCGGGTTATCTTGGGTGATGGTATTAAGTTTATGTTCTTAATAATTTTCTGGTCCATCAATTATTGAAATCTCTAGCAATAATTATAGATTTGTCTATTTTATCTTTTATCAGTTTTGCTTCATGTTTTGAAGTTATTAGATGCTTACAAAAGTAGGGTTATGTGTTCTTCTATCATTATGAAATGTCCCTTTTAATATTAATTTAGTAAGATTTATCACCTAATAGGCTTTAGAAAAATAAAAATTAATTTTATAGAGGGAGAGACTCTTAATCAGCCTCTTTATTCTTCTAAAAATGAAGGTAAAGAAAGCTATAAAATGAGGCAGTCGTCCTAAAATACATACTCCTTCCTGATTAAAAGGGTTCCATGGAGTCATGTTTTCTATAGGGCACTTATAAGTATTTTCGCTAGATTGTCCTTCCATGGCACAGGTATTTGGTCTGTGTTGCTCATCACTGCGTGCCCAGCATCTAGAAGAGTGTATGGAACATAGTAGGTACTTATCTAATGACATGAAATCTAGACACCTTAAGAATGGTATTCAAAGCCTTTTAAAACTGGCATTAAGCTCATTTATGTCTACTCCCTGGCCTTTGGAATCCTGTTGATCCTGTTGGGCTATAGGAAAAGATAGAATGAGTTATCAAAATCAAGTCTTTAGTCCAACCACAGGGATGATAAACCCCAACGGGAACTTTTGTTTCAAATCATCTCCTTCAATCCAAATAGATTCAAATAAAACTTTCCTTAAATAATAGGAAAAAAAATCAAGTCTTCAAAGACAGAGTGTAACCAAAGGTGGTTTGAAGATCAACATGCCAGGAAAAGACAGGATAAAATATTTGGTACATGGCAGGGATGATATTAGGCATTTGTTATAAGGTGCTTTTACAGAAATATCAATGCTGTGTCAGTGAAGCGAAATCCATATGGGATCATTTTGGGATCCAGACGTAAATGGGAATTTTAGGTGAAGGTTATAATAGCAAGCAATTTCTTTTGACATTGGTCATGGGCAACATCACTTGAACTGAATGCACATGCTTGGCTCTAGTAGACTCTATCCACTTTCAAGACTCCCTAATTCTGGCTCTAGAAACCCCACCCTCAAATCTTGTGGCACTTCTTGGCCATTAATGACCACTGTATACATTCATATCACCTTACCTTTGCTCCTCTTCCTTCTGTCTAAAATAAATTGTCTTTCACACTTCCTTTTCTGACATCCTAGCTAGATGAATTTTTTTTTAATTTTTTATGATTAGATAACTTCTTCCTTCTTGGAAATTTCCTGTTCCCTCTAGGCAAAATTAATCTCTCCCTTCTCTAATTTTCAAGACCTTTTTATCTTGGCACCCTTATAATAATTATCATCTTATATTACAGCTTTTGTTAGTGTCTGTTCTCTAGATATAATGGAACCTTTTTACAAATAGAAAACATACTTTCTTATTTATTCACATTTTTTCTTCTGAGTCTCTAGTGCCTAGGATAGTGTCAACCACATATACCATTAAGTATTTTCTAGTGAATTAGCTGAGTGAGTGAATGTTACATAATCAAAAAGTTCCCCTCCAATTTAGACATTGCTGGGTCTGTGGACTGGATGGCTGCTCCAACTCATCATTATTTCATGACATCCTAGAACCTAGCAGTGAATTTGCTTATTGAAAATTAGGTGAGAGGAATACTGTGAACTTAGAGAAAGAACTCTGGTTTTGTAATATCAGAATAAACCAGGATAAATCCACAGAACAACAAATCTAAAAGGACGATACCTATGAAAAAAACAACTTCAGTAGTAGTTAGGAAATGTAAATCAAATGAATAATGGGATACTGCTTCTCACCCATTAAACTGGCAAAATTTAAAAAGTTAAAATAACTAGTACTGGTGGAGATGCAGGAGAAAAATCACTCTGACATATATTACTGATAGAAATTTGAAATCAATTTCACAGTAGCTATTAATATATATATACCCTTTTATATATATATACTTTTACCCAGTAATCCTACACCTGAAAATCTATTCGATAGAATAAAAATTTATGAGGATATGTGTGCAGAATGGTCTTTTCAGCATTAGTTGTAGTTTAAAGTATACTGGTTGAAAATAATACTCATCAATAGTGGAATAGTTGATAAAAATTCTATTAAGTGAAAAATGCAACCTAAAGGGGGAGAGTATGTGGTATGACCTTTAGTTTAGAATAGAAGAAAAAAGATAGAATACTGCTGGCTTAAGACTGTTTGCTTGAGTATGGATGGAAGGATATATATTCCAGGTGGTCTTTGATTTTGGGGGGGGGGGTTGAGGGTGATAGTGCAAAGAGCAGAAGGATAAGGACAAAGAAAATAGATGAGAAACTGAAGAGGAATGATTGACATTAGATTAATGGAAAAACTAGAACATTCTATATCTAAGATATTGTACAAGGGCATAAAAAAAAGTTCTAGAAAGTGGCATGAAGAAGCTAAACATTGATTTGAAAATGGCAGGGAATTACCATTTTCTGGTCCAGAAATAAATACGATAACCTACAGAAAGGTGTCCTTAATTTGGCTGCTGTTCTACTCCTATACCCCCTCCCCTCCTTCTCCTTAAACTGATCCTAAGAACAAGATCTCCTGTGATCCTCCAGGCTGTAAGCTCCTTGAAGACAAACACTTCTCTCTTCAATCTTTGTAATCCTCACACTATGTATGTATGCAGTAAATACTTGATGGCTTATATTGAAATGGAAGGAATGGAATGAATATCATTCGAAGAATCTAAATAAGAAACCTACTTCTGAAAAACAAAATCAGGACACTTGGCCCAACATATAGTCATTTATTGCTTGAAGATAAAAAAAAAAAATGCCTTAATCTTGTATTTTCTGTTGGGAGCAGAACTGGAATATCCAGGACATATATAAGAAAAGATTGCCTTGATGAATGCAATTGTACTGAGTCAATTACAAAAAAGACTATCATATTCTAGAAATGCAAAGCAGTAACGATTTTATTTTCAATAAAATGATAGTGTCTAAGGTGACAAGGTATAATTGACCTACTTATAATCTATTTCCTATAATAATAATCTACATGCAATTCACCTTCATTTAGTCAAGTACATCCAGAATTGTGACATGCACTTGAGAACTGCTTTTCCCCCTACTTTAATGAGAAAGTGTGTCATTTGTTCTGCTGCCATCCTTCTACCACCCCCACCTCCAGCACTGTGCCACCCAGCCCCTTTTCTCAGCTGGCAAGCACAGGCCCCAGCTGCCAAGCTGTGGAAGATATTTTATCTGCTGCATCTGGTTCCTTAGTAGATTCGACAGGCCTCTGTGCTGGCAGCTTTAGAGATGCCTTTGGGCTTGTCACATGGTGAAAACTCCCAACTGGCTGTCTGAATTGCCAACCATGCTTTGGCTCACTGGAAAGAAGGAGGGAGAGATAGCACTTTTTCGTCCACGTACTGATAACCTCTCCTGTAAGTGATCAGTAGCTTCTGATCTGAAGAATATATTCCCATAGGGCAGGCCCTGCTTGGGGCTGAATTCCGTCTTCCTGATACAACTTTACCCGTACTACGTGACTGAGTTTTTGTTTCCTTGGCCAGAGAGGAAATCCCCAGCAGTTTGGACTTCAGCATGTCTACTCTGAAATTAAATTCAGAAAGCATCAGCGTTTTAGAATTAGACGGAAAATTAAGAGTCAGCTAATCCATCCTCTTAATTTATCTGATGAAGAAAAACTTGGGCTCTGAAAGCAGAAGGGATTTGGCCAAGGTACATAGTGAGCAGGACAAAGGAAGCCATTGATCCTGGGTGAAAGCTGGGGGTGGGGAAGTATGAAAGCAAATGGGAACAGGTCCTTTACTTGTAAATGAAAGACTGAAGAAAGCTCTTGGAGACAGCATGCAGCAGGGAATAACGGGGTGGAGGGCTGGTGAGGGAGAGGCAGTCCCTAGGGGAATGCTGACCCTGCCACATCCAAGCTATTTGACCTTAAGTTCTCTGACCTCTATACCCTAGTTTCTTGATCTAAAAACAAAACAATCATAGATTGTTAATCTATGTTAATCTATAATCTATGATCTAATCATAGATCTATTAATCATAGATCCAAACCTGACTGGTTGTTAAATGAGATAATGTATGATTTGCCAAGGATTAGGCATATGTTCATTTTTTTTCAATATTATCAATATTTTCAATATTTTTTGAGAGCTTACCATACGATGGACACCATGCTAACTACTTGATAGGTGGAACCAGTGAATGAGAAAAGCCTTGTAAAACTAGGACAAGAAAGGGAATCTTCTGAGTGGTTTCCTGTTGAGATGTGTGCAGGCAGCAGCAGCAAACAGGAGCCTTCACTCACATAACACACATCTACTTGCTGTGCTATTGCTCGAATTCCCGTTAACCGCAGTGAGCTCTAGTTTCCAGAAGGGGGCATCCACTGCCCAGACAAGCAGAACAAGGTCAGCTCAGCCTTAGAGATGATGAATGAAAATGATAAAGCATGGAGACAGAAACCTGAGACTGGCCTGTTACAATACTCATTCTGCAAAGACAAAAGTTCTGAAAGGAATCACCCTCACAACTCTCTTGAGCACGGAGCTTGTAGGAATGTCAGTGCATTTCAACTTCTCTTAATGCTTGTGTGTGTGTGTGTGTGTGTGTGTCCAAAAACTCTTAATATATATATATTTATTAATTTATTTTTTCCCCAAATACTTTTATCTTTTCAGTGTTACAAGATTCATTGTATCTCTTAATGCTTTATTTACAAGCTGAGTTCCTCAGAAAGTTTTGTTCACGTGAATGGGGTATAAGGGTATAATTCCCTTTTGCCCAGGGTGTATCAAACAAACAAGGTCTTGGTGACTCATAGTTCATACAAGGTCATCCTGGGAAACCCGGTCCCGAGAAGTTTGTGGGATATGTATTCGCTGGTGTTTGGACCCTTGAATTTCTTTATGGTCTGCTCAGGAGCCAGAGGGATGATGACTAGAACGTTAATGTGTCTTAGGCAATGGTGCTGATAAGTATTTAATAACTAATTCTTTGGGGGAAAAGTGTGCATGTGTATAAATACACATAAATCTATAATTCATTTTACTGATATACAGGTGCATATAATTTACAAATAATAAAATATTTATTATAAATTCCATATAGCTGATTAAGTCTCACAGACTACGTCAGTTAATTTTTGCTGAACTTTTGTATCCACAGGCAATCTGTTTTGCAATTCAATCATGATTTGACAAAATCAGACTGCATATTTGTATATTTTGAAGCTATGTTATCAGATGATTCAAGTTTTAAATTGCTTTAGCCTCTAAAAAAGTGAAACTTTTATCATTATAGGGGGACCTTCCTTGTTTCTAGAAATGCTACTTGCAGTAAAATCTGTTTTGTCTAAAAAATTTAGAAAGAGGGGCGCCTGGGTGGCTCAGTGGGTTAAAGCCTCTGCCTTCGGCTCAGGTCATGATCTCAGGGTCCTGGGATCAAGCCCCTCATTGGCCTCTCTGCTCAGCAGGGAGCCTGCTTCCCCCTCTCTCTCTGCCTGCCTCTCTGCCCTCTTGTAATCTCTCTCTCTGTGTCAAATAAATAAATAAAATCTTTAAAAAAAAATTTTTTAGAAAGAAAAGAGGAGAATCTGAGGCTCAGAAAAATAAAGTGATTTGCTCAAGTTCGCCCAACTAGGGAAGGATAGGGCTGGAGTAAGAAAAGAGTCTGATTTAAGGGTTACTCAACAAATGAGTAATAACAATAACAAAACGTTAATCTAAAGAACAAAACAAAACAAAAAAACCCCAAACAATGAAAAGTGATTGGTCTGGGAAGCCTAAACTTGAAAGTGAAATCTTGCTTTGACTTAGCTAGGTCAATTTGAACAAATCATTCCATTTCTCTAAATTTGCTACATAACAGAGGCTGTGAAATGTGCCCCATGACATTTTAAAGCTAGAACATTAGAGGCAGAATGGGTTTCTAAAGAAGATGGTGTAATCTGGCTTTGCCAAATTCTGGCTTCTAGGACTATCACATTTGGAAATAACTACTGGGTGCAATCCTCAATCACCCCATGTCCTGCCCTTTGTCCTATAGTCTTCATCCCGGGGGAAGTTCTCAGAGCAAAAGGAGAAAGGTACTAAATTCTTTGTTGTTCAATATAAAGATCTATGGCCAAGGTGTAAAATCAAGTAATTTGGTCCATTTTCTTTGACTATTGGAAAATGCCATAGTCAGGGAAGCACGTGGACAGAAATGAAGTCTGCAGAGGGTAATTACTGAGTCTTTGGGGGGAGATATCTGCTGACTGTTGGTACTGGAGAACAGTATAGAGCCAGTGTGAGGGCTTTCTGGAATAGCTTTTCTGTTTGAGAAGGTACCATGCATCACTGAGAAGATACTTGACTCTTCTCATTGTGATCTAATGAGGATGTCCTGCTTACACTGTCCAGATCATTGCCCATTGTCTAACAACACATCAACTTCCTACTCTGCTCATCCCATGGGAACAAACTTCTTCATTCATTTTCAATGGCCCAGAGGACTTGTAAGCCTTTGGGATCTAGTGTGGGACCCTGAACATATAATCTTCGGCAGGGCTAACTAGACTAGACAAGAGCAACTTGAGCTCTGCTAGGAGCCCAGACATTGGTGGAATGTCTTTCCCACCCCTCAGCCTATTCCACCTCCACTTACCATCTAGCACTATATCCACTGATACCTATAGATTCCTTCAGATATCCTTGATGTCAGTGCACTCTGGACATGACTCTGTCAAAACACTTTGTATGACTTCTCCCTCTATGGACTGTGGGCTACTTTAGAGAATTGTCTGTGTCTTAATTCATATTGTATCAGTAGAGCTCAGTACAGAATATAGAAAATGCTAAAAAAAAAAAAAAAAAGTTCTGTAAAATGAATGAATAAACTCCATAGGATAGACATATCAGCAATTCCACTTCTGGGTATTTATCCAAAGAAAACAAAAATACCAACTCAAATATCTTTGTTCATTGTTTACAGTATTATTTACAGTATTTAATTATTATTTACAGTATTATTACAGTATTATTTGCATTATTATTTATTATTTACAGTAGCCAAGACATGGAAGCAACTTAAATGTTGATTGATAGATGAATGGATAAAGAAAAAATATATGCAATATGTAATACACACACACACACATTAATGGAATTTTACTCAGCCATAAAAACAAAGGAAATCTTATCATTTGCAGCAGCATGGATGGACCTTGAAGACATTATGTTAAGTGAAGTAAGTCAATCAGAGAATGATAGCTACTGTGACAGCCTCACTTATATGTGGAATCTAAACAACACAATGAACTCACAAAGAGATTGGTGGCAGAAGGGTAGACAAAATAGGCAAAAGTAGTTAAGAAGTACAAGCTTTCAGTTAAAAATAAATCATGGGGATGTACTGTACAGCATGGTGACTATAATTAATACTGTATTGTACATTTGGAATGCTAAGAAAATCTCAAAAGTCTCATCACAAGAAAAGCTTGTAACTGTGAGGTGATGGATGCTAAGTAAGTAGACTTACTGTGGTGACCATTTCATACAAACACCAAATTATGTTGCACATCTGAAACTAATGTTATTTGTCAATTATAGTTCAATAAAATATAGGGTAGGAATTAACAGTACACTCTAACAAATGAAGAACCTAACCCTAAAAATGTGAATTGCTCAAAAGTAGCTAGGGTTAAAGAATTCCAAAAATCCCAAGTACATCTATTTTAATGCTCATGTTTCTATACTTTATTAACTTGATAAGTTGATGTTAGTTAATTGCTTTAATTAATACTCTTATTTTTACTTCACAAGTTCCTTAACACTAAAGTATGACAGGATTATTTTTTTTAATGTTAAGTTTGAACCCCTGAATTTTCAGACAAGAATGATTAAAACCAGATAAAGAAGCTCTACTCAGTGAAAAGGGATAAAAAATTTGAATAAGATTTTCATCCTTTCTGCCAGAATCATGTATGGGTTTGGGGAAGGGTGGGAGTGGGTGGGCAGGCTTTGTGCGTACATACATACGTGTGTGTGTGTGTGTGTGTGTGTGTGTGTGTGTGTGTACCTTAGATTACTAAGAAAAGAGTGCAGGGTGTTATGGTTGGTGCTTCCATTCTTCTGACCCTGTGAAGAATATTTTAATCAAAATAAAATGTTCTAGTTTAGGCCTTGATGCTCAACATATAGGCCTATCCATTCCAGTTTTAAATAACTTCATTTCTATTGTGCATCTAGGTTCATATTCTCAGAGCTGCAGATGTACTTCAGAGTTCATTTACCATGTCTTTCCTTCTAAAAATGTTAACATTGAAATTCTTCCATACAAAGGAGAGAAACTATTATGTTAAAGTCCTTCCAAGGATGAGTCAATGGAAAAGAATGGTTTCCCCCAATTTTTTGAAGCTCAATATTTATAACTATGTCAGGTAACTCTTTTATTTCTTAAGAATGCCCTAGATAACCAGAAGTGTCATGGAGGAGAAATTGGAATTTATCTAGTATTTAGAGATACTGCTGCATGTTCCAGGTTTTTCCTTGTGTCAGCTATATTATGATTTGACCAAGATGTTTCCATTTTTTTAGCCAAAAAATTCATACTTGGATGAAAATTATAAGAATAGCTAAGATTTATTGAATACCTGTTTGATCTTGGCATTATACTAGTCATTTTGCATTCTATTTAATACCCTCCCCAAGGCTACGAAGTGATTACAGTCTCCCCTTCTTACAGGTAAACAAACTGAAGTTTAAAGAGCTTAAGCCACTTACCCAGAGTCACATAGTAAGTTACAAAGCTGGGCCTTGTACTTAGGTTTCTCTGACTATAGATCTCCAGTATTTCTACCATATTTCAATACCAGCTTAGAAAGCCAGACCTGACCCTAAGCAACCATGTTGAAGTGTTGAAGAGAGCATTCACAGGCACTGAAACAGGAAACCAAGAATTAACTCTCTGCATGTCTTACAAAATTAGATTTGAGTCTTAATTTTTTGTATAAAAGTTTTAATGATGTACATCTCACAAAGGTGAAGAATTAAATAAGAAAACAGGTGACTGTCTAGCATAAAATTTACCATAATTTCCTTTTATAGTCTAAGTTCCAAATATTAAATATTGGTTTATTTCTTTTGCTAAAGAAATGGTAAAAGACTCTTAGAAGTAGAGGTTAAGGGTTAATATAGCCACTGAGGAATTCTCAGTTTGAGGGTAGAGTTGAAAGACAAAAAATAGAGCTATCTTCTTCTAGTTTGAGATGCTTCTATTTTTCTTAAAATTTATCCCACCAAGATTAAAATACTAAAGTCTAAAGAGAAACAAGGTATTTCAACAAGTTTTCGAAATGAGAAAAATTGGGAGCAGTTTGGTGAATGGAGCAAATGGAGATGCTGGTTGTTTAGAATATAGTCCTCTTGAGACTACCAATGAAGAGTGTAGCTAGACTGGTCAGGTTATCACCAGCATATTGGAATATTTTGTTTCTCTATCCTTAGTAATTAAATTTGGGTCATCGGCTTCCCACCAAGAGAATATGGGAAGAAGTGATGTTTGATACTTTACAGCCTGGCCCTGAAGTGCCATGAGCAACCCTCCACGGGCTCTCTTGCTTTCCCACTGAGTATAGAAACTTCTCTGGAGGAGTCCAGGTCTGGTTGTGCAAGAGAAAAGGAAACCTATACCTGTTACCCAGGCGTTTAAGTTCAAACATCATTGGGCAGCCAAAGACCAAAAGATAAGAACCAATGACATGAGAAAGACCAATCAAAATGAGTAATGTGCAAATTAACAAATTAAGGCAATTTCAAAGATTATGTTCATCATTTACCTAACATTTAACGAATATCTACCATGTGCCAGGCTCTTCTAGATGGTAAGGGATACACTGGCGAAAAAGATGGACAAGATGCCAGTCCTCGTAGGACCTAATTTTCAATAGGTCCAGTACACACACACACACACACACACACACACACACACACACATTCTCAAATATAATTTCCTGTTGAGGTAAATGCTCTGAGAGCAAAACAGGGTAATGATGCAGAGATCCACTGAAAGAGGGCCACTTGTGATCAAGGAAAGTATTACTGATTAGGTGATTATGAAGATGAGAGTTTAATGATGAGAAGGAACTGGACATGCAAACATCTTGGGACACTGCATTTTGGGAGAGGTGAAATACTTTGAAGTTCACAAGGCATAGAAGAGCTTGGAATGTTTAAGGAACAAAGATCACTTTAGTTGGAACGTAAAGAACATGGGTTCTAAAAAGGTTGTGATTTAAGGGCATTTGTCAAAGATCCCAACGTAATGTACACTTTGTTTTATTACAGAATACTTCATAAAAATCAGCAATTGGTCCCTAATCTTTCAGAAAATCTTGGGTCCAAGATTTCAAGAACTAGATAGACAGATACATAAATCTCACTCTAGGATATGCCTGTCCACAGGCTTTGGTAAGGAGTCCAGGAATCTAATTTAAAAGAGTTTCAGGTGGTTCATATGATCAGGTATATTAAATGCCAAGGGTCAGTGGAAAGAGCCATGATCTTGCACTCAGAGAACTTTGATTTCATTCCAACTGCCCCACTGGCTAATAGTGTGACAACCTCTCTAAGCCTGTGTTTCTTCACCTGAGTAATGGGGATTGTGCCAGCCCTGCCTATTGTCTGGTATTTGTAGGAGAACCATTGCCCCCCATTATCTCATAGTTTATATAAAAAGAGTTTAGTAAAAGTGGTAGTGACTGAGAAGGCTTTATGTACAGTGTATAAAATACTTTCACCTTGATCCTCACTGTCTTTCCAATTATTCAAAGGAACAAAGCTGACTCAGTTTTCAGTATAAACCCTGGTCTTCTTTCTGCATTCCCTATTCCCTTTCTATCCCATTTTATTGCTTTTCTTCATAAGACTTTATCAACTATTTAGCTTATTTTTAAATAAAACTCATTTTTCAGAAGTACTCATTTGTCAGTGAAGATACTAGTTGAGGTACTGTTCAGGCAGAGAAATGCAAAGCATGGGCGGTTATTTCACGCTATATTTAAAAGAAGATTCAATATAAAATCTCAGGCTTACAATTTGATTCTTTAAAGGAAATTTTGTTCTAAAAGGAAAATAATTTTAGAAGGTGTTGCCTCTCTGCTCCCCTGCCCTTTTCCCAGTTTCCCTCTAGGATATATGAAATACTGTTTAAGAGCTAAATGTTTCCCCATTGCATCATAGATTCCAGAAAAACTCCAGGCTGGTAAGAGTGGTGCAAAGTAAAATCAGCACAAATGATGCTGACCAATCTAGTTCTATTATCCAAACAAAGTGAAAAGTGAAAAGGACAAAAAAGTTAGCCTGGTTTTAGACTATGTAGGCATCTTAGCGTAGGGCAAAAATAACTGATTTTCGGTATCTATGCCAATCCCAGTCAGATGACAGCAGCTGCTTCAGGGGTGTTTGAAGAGAAACTTAGTTGACATGGGCTTCATCCTTAAAAGTACTGTGACTGATGAGAAATGTTTACCATGGGACCCAAAAGGAGGTGTGAGATGCCAGGGATTTGCCCTATCTGGAAAGGGAAGAAGGCTATTCTAGTTCAGAAGAAATCCCATGCCTCAGGAACCAGCCGGTCTTGATTCTTGGCTTGGTTCTGGAAATTACTAACTTTGTGACATTAGACAAAATACTCCATCTCGACACATCTAGTGCATTCTCACTTGGTGAATGAATCAACAGTGCGTTGTAGGTTATAAAAATCATTGCAAATCCAATGATCCGCTTAGTGAAATTGAGTTTTTTTCTGATACCTACTTATGTATTTATTTTTTATTGAAGTACAGTTGATATAAAAAGTTATTTTACAATTCAGGTGTATAACATTGACTCAACAATTTTATACATTATTCAATACCATGTTAAGCATAGTCACCATCTGTCATCATATAGGATTGTTTCAGTATTGTTGATTATATTCCTTATGCTGTATTTTTCATCTGTATAACTTATTTTATAATTGGAAGTTTGCACCTCTTAATTCCCTTCACCTGTTTCATTCCTCCAACTCACCTCCCCTCTGGCAATTACCAGTTTTTTCTCTTTAAGAATCTTTTTTTTTATTTATTTAAAATAATGTGCGTTTTTGTTTGCTTTTAGATTCCACATATAAGTAAAATCATATGGTATTCTTTGCCTTCCTTATTTCACTTAGCATAATACCCTGAAGGTCCATCCATGTTGTCCTAAATGGCTAGGTTTCATTCTTTTTTTATGGCCGAGTAATATTCCACATCTTCATTATCCATTCATCCCTTCCCTTGAGGGACACTTAGGTAGCTTCTATATCTTGGCTATTATAGATAATGTCGTAATAAACAGAGGCACATACATCTTTAATTCATTAATGTTTTCATTTTCTTTGGGTAAATACCCAGTAGTGGAATTATGGTACTTCTCTTTTAACTTTTGAAGGATCCTCCATACTGTTTTCCACAGTAGCTTCAAAATTTACACTCTGATCAAAAGAGCACAAAGATCCTTTTTCTTCAAATCCTCACCAATCCTTACTATTTCTTATCTTTTTGGTACTAGGCATCTGATTGCTGTGAGGTACTACCTCATGGTGTTTTGATTTCCACTTCTCTGATAATTAGTGGTGCTGAATATCTTTTCATGTGTCTCTTGGCCATTCATATGTAGTCTTTTGGAAAAATGTCTGCTCAGGTCCTCTGCCCATTTTTTTTGTTTTTATTGTAATTCCAGTTTTTTCCCATACAGTGTTATTAGTTTCAGGTTTACAATGTAGTGATTCAACAATTCCATGTATTAGCCAGTGCTCAATAAGTGCACTCCCTAATCCCTATTAGGGATTTAACCCAACCACCATCTCCCTCCACTCCGGTAACCATCAGTTTGTTCTCTATAGTTAAGAGCTTGTTTGTTGGTTTTTCTTTTTCCCCTTTGCTCATTTGTTTCTTAAATTCCACATATGAGTGAAATTATATGATATTTGGTTTTCTCTGACTGGCTTATTTCACTTAGCATCGTACTCTCTAGCTTCATTTATATTCCTTCAAATGGCAAGGTTTTATCCCTTCCAAGGCTTACTAATATTCCATTGTATATGTATAACATATCTTCTTTAATCATTCATCAGTTGAAGGACACTTGGGTTGCTTCCCTATCTTGGCTGTTGTAAATAAGGCTGCAAGAAACATAAGGGTGCATGTATCCCTTTGAATTACTGTTTCTGTCTTTTGTGGGTAAATGCCCAATAGTATGATTCCTGGATCATAAGGTTGTTCTATTTTTAACTCTTTCAGGAAACTTCATACTGTTTTCCACAGGGACTGCTCCAGTTTGCATTCCCTCCAACAGTGCAAGAGTGTCTCTTTATTTTCCCCCACGTCCTTGTCACGCCTGTTTTATCTTGCGTTTTTGATTTTAGTCCTTCTGCCAGGTATGGATGATATCTCATTGTAGTTTTGATTTGTATTTCCCTGATAAGTGGTGAATATCTTTTCATGTGGCTATCGGACAATCTGTATGTCTCCTTTAAGAAGTGTCCATTTATGTCTTCTGCCCATTTTTCAATAGGATTATTTTTGGGGTGTTGAGTTTTTTTTTTAAATATTAGATTGTTTTATTATTAATGTTAGTATAATAGGATTACAATATTAACATTAATATTAATGCTATAGTAATATATAACTGTTGCATATGTTGCTAATACTATTTTTTAATTTTTTTAATTGTTACGTTAGTCACCATACAGTACATCATTAGTTTTTTTTAATTTTATTTTTTCAGTGTTACAAGATTCATTGTTCATATACCACACCCAGTGCTCCATGCGAACATCATTAGTTTTTGATGTAGTGTTCCAAGATTCATTATTTGTATATAACACCGAGTGCTCCATGCAGTCCATGCCCTCCTTAATACCCATCACCAGGCCAACCCATCCTCCCACCCCCGTCCCCTCTAAAACCCTCAGTTTGTTTCTCAGAGTCCACAGTCTCTCATGTTTCGGTGTGTTGGGTTTTATAAGTTCTTTATACATGTTAAATACTAACCCTTTATCAGAGATTTGCAAATATCTTCTTCCATTCAGTAGGTTGCCTTTTAGTTTTTTTGATTGCTACCTTTGCTGTGCAGAAGCTTTTTATTTTGATTTAGTCCCAGTGGTTTATTTTTGCTTTTGTTTCCCTTGGCTTAGGAGACATATCTAGGAAAAAGTTGCTACTGCCACCGTCAGAGTAATTACTGCCTGTGTTCTCTTGGAGAATTTTTATGGTTTCAGGTCTCACATTGAGGTCTTTAATCCATTTTTAATTTATTTTTGGGTACAGTGAAGGTGCTCTAGTTTCATTCTTTCATATGTTGCTGGCCAGTTTTCCCAACACCATTTGTTGAAAAGACTGAGTTTTTCTCATTTGGATATTTTCTGTTTTCTCACAGATTAATTGACCTTATTTGGTTGTGGATTCATTTCTCGGTTTTCTATTTTGCTCCATTGACCTATGTGTCTATTTTTGTGCCAGTACCATGCTGTTTTGATTACTATAGCTTTGTAATAACCTGAAGTCCAGACTTCTGATGGCTCCAGATTTTCTTTTTCCAGATTGCTTTGGCTATTGAAGGTCTTTTCTAGTTCCACACAAATTTTAGGATTGTTTTAGTTCTGTAAAAAAAAAAACGCTGTTGGTATTTTTGATAGGGATTGCATTCCATGTGCAGATTGGTAGTATAGACATTCTAACAATATTTATTCTTTCTATCCATGAGCATGGAATGTCTTTCAATTTCTTTGTATTATCCTAAATTTCTTTCATCAGTGTTTTTATAGTACATGTCTTTCACCTCTTTGATTAGGTTTCTTCCTAGATATCTTGTTTTTGGGGCCCTTGTAAATAGAATTGATTCCTTAATTTCTCTTTCTGCTGCTTCGTTATTGGTGTATAGAAATGCAATAGATTTCTGTATATTGATTTTATATCCAGTGACTTTACTGAATTTATCAGTTCTAGCAGTTTTTTGGTGGTGTCTTTCAGGCTCTCTCTATATAGTATCAAGTCCTCTGCAAAAAGTGAAAGTTTTATTTCTTCCTTACCAACTAGGATGCCTTTTATTTCTTTTTGTTTTCTGATTGTTGTGACTAGGGCTTCCAGTACTATGTTGAATAAAAGTGGTAGGAGTGGACATCCCTGTCTTATTCCTGACTTTAGGGGAAAAGCTCTCAGTTTTTTCCCATTAAGCATGATGTTAACTGTGGGATTTCATATATGGTCTTTATTATGTTGAAGTATGGTCCCTCTAAACCTACTTTGTTGAGGGCTTTTATTATGAATGGATGTTTTACTTTGTCAGGTGCTTTTTCTGCATCTCTTGAAATGATTATATGATTTTTATCCTTTCTCTTATTGATGTGATGTATCACATTGATTTGTGAATATCGAACCACCTTTGCAACCTAGAAATAAATCTCATTTGATCATGATGAATGATATTTTAAATGTATTATTAGATTTGGTTTGCTAGTATTTTGTTGAGGATTTTGCATCTATGCTCATCAGGTATATTGGCCTGTAGTTCTCTCTCTCTCTCTCTCTTTTTTAGTGGTGTGTTTGTCTGGTTGTGGTATCATAGTAATGCTAACCTCATAGAATGAATTTGGAAGTTTTCTTTCCTTTTCATTTTTTGGGAATAGTTTGAGAATAGGTATTAACTCTAAACTTTGTGTAGAATACACCTGTGAAGCCATCTGGCCCTGGACTTTTGTTTGTTGGGAGTTTTTTGATTATCGATTCAATTTCTTTGCTGGTTATTAGTCTGTTTAAATTTTTTATTTCTTCCTGTTTCAGTTTTGATCATTGATATGTTTCTGGGAATTTATCCATTCTTCCAGGTTGTCCAATTGGTTGGTGTATAGTTTCTCATAATACTCTCTTATAATTGTATTTCTGCGGTGTTGGCTGTTATTTCTCTCCTCTTATTTGTGATTTGAGTTCCTTCTCTTTTTTTCTTGATAAGTCTGGCTAGAAGTCGATCAATTTTACTGATTTTTTTTTTTTAAAGAAACAGCTCCTGGTTTCATTGATCTGGTTTTTTGTTTGTTTGTTTTTTTAGTTTCAATATAATTCTGTTCTAATCTTTATTATTTTCTTTCTTCTGCTGGCTTTAGGTTTTGTCTGTTCTTCTAGCTCTTTTAGATGTAAGGTTAGGTTGTTTATTTGAGATTTTTCTTGCCTCTTGAGGTTGGCCTGCATTGCTATAAACTTCCCTCTTAGAACTGGTTTTGCTGCATCTCAAAGATTTTGGACTGTTGTGTTTTCATTCAATTTGGTTACATGTAATTTTTAATTTCTTTTATTTCCTGGTTGACCCATTCATTATTTGGTAGCATGTTATCTAACCTCCATATATTTCTGACCTTCTCAGATTTTTTCTTATTGATTTCTATTTTCTATTTTCATAGCTGTGCAGTCAGGAAAAAATGCATGGCATAACTTCGACCTTTTTGCGTTTGTTGAAGCTTGTTTTGTGGCCTAATATGTGATCTCTTCTGAGAAATGTTCCATGTACACTTGAAAAGAATGTATTCTCCTGTTTTAGGATGAAATGTTTTGAATGTATCTGTTAAATCCATCTGGTGCAGTGTTATTCAAATAATACTTTTAATATTACAGTATATATGTATGCTAAATATATACTATATTATAGTATTATTGATTAGTTCCTTTGTTATTAACTGTTTTAAGTATTTGAGTGCACCCATATTGGGTGCAAAATATTTACAATTGTTACATCTTCTTGTATTGTCTCTTTAATTATTATATAGTGTTCTTTATCTCTTGTTCTAGCCTCTCTTTTAAAATCTATTTTGTCTGATATAAGTATTACTAGTCTGGCTTTTTTTTTTTTTTTTTTTTACATCCATTTGCATGATAAATGTTTTCATTTCCTCACTTTCAATCTGCAGGTGTCTTTGGGTCTAAAATAAGTCTTTTGTTATTAGCTTATAGATGAGTCTTATTTTTTTAACCTTTCTGTCCCCCTATGTCTTTTGAGCACCTATTCCACTTATATTCAAAGTAATCATTGATATGTATTACCATTTTATTACCTCTTTGGGGGTAGTTTCTGAAGATTTTCATTGATCCTCTCATCTCTTTCTCTCTTATATGTTTGCTTGTTTTCTTTAGTGATATATTTGGATTTCTTTCTCTTTATGTATTTATTAGTGGTTTTTGATTTGTGGTTCCTATTAGATTTAGGAACCGATTAGGTTTCTATTAGTATTTTTAGCATATAGCAGTCTATATTAAGTTGATGGTCATTTAAGTTGGAACTCATTCTTGACTCCTCGCCTCCTCACATTTTAGGTATATGGAATCACATTTCACATCCTTTTATTTTGTGAGTTCCTTAACTGGTATATATTTTTAAATAACCGTTTTTACTGCTTTTGTGTTTCCTACTTTCATACTGTCACTTTTGGTCTTTCCTTTTCACTCAGAGTCCCCTTTCATATTTCTTTTAAGGTTTATTTAGTAATCATGAACTTCTTTAGTTTTTGTTTGTCTGGGAAACTCTTTATCTCTCCTTCTCTTCTGAATGATAGTCTTGCTGGATAGAGTATTCTTGGCTGCAGATTTTTCCCATTCAGTATTTTGGATATATCATGTCACTCCCCTCTGGGGCTAGGAAAGTTTCCACTGGGAAAAAAAAAAAAAATCCTGATAGCTTTATTGGGCTTCCCTTGTATGTTACTGTTGTCTTTTGTCTTGCTGCTTTTAAATTTTTTCCTTTATCACTATATTTGGCTAATTTAATTACAATATGTCTTGGTGTGGATCTGCTTTTGTTGATTTTGTTGGGAGACTCCTGGATCTGGAAATCTGTTTCCTTCCCCAGATTAGGGAAGTTTTCAGCTATTATTTCTTCAGATAAATTTTCTTGCCCCTTTTCTTTCTCTTTTTCTGGGACTCCTATATGAATGTTAATACATTTGATGGATTCACTGAGTTCCCTGAGTCTGTTCTCATCTTGCATAGTTCTTTTTTCTCTCTTTTGTTCAGCTCGATTACTTTCCATTATTCTGTCTTCTTGGTCATTAATTTGTTCCTCTGCTTCTTCCAGCCTGTTGTTCATTCCATCAGGTGTGTTTATTATTTTGTTTATTGAGCCCTTTATCTCTGCTATGTTATTCCTTATCTCTGTGTGAAGGGTCTCACTGATGCTTTCCACTCCTTTCTCAAGCCCAGCGAGTAACTTTATGATCATTACTTTACATTCTCTAGCAGGCATGTTTATTATATCTGTTACAGTTAGGTCTCTGGCTCTGGCCTTGTCCTACTATTTCATTTGGGACAAATTCCTCTTTTGTCTCATTTTGTCAAGGTCTCTGTGCCTGCTTCTCTGTGTTAGGAAAGTCAGCTATCCTTAAGTGTTTTTAAGGGTAATGGTCTTATGAAGAAGAGGTCCTGCAGTGTCTTGCTGTGTAGTGGTCCCTGTTCCCCAGGACCTGGTGCTTCAGGAATGTCTCCAATGTGTCCTTCATGTGCTCCGTTTTTGTATTCTGGCTGCTTTATCCTTCAGATCAGTTATCTGCAGAGGCTCTCTGCCTGTTGTGGGCAGTGTTTGGTCCTTGGCCTGAATATGGCAAGTTTTAACTAGGTGTGCCCTGGTCTGCTTGTGAAATGAGAGGTCTTGCCACTGCCACTAGAACCGAGGCCCTGCAAAAACTCCTGGGTTTGGAGATGCAATGTGAGCCAGGGTTTGGGCTGGTCTTCTAGGGGAGGGTTGTGGGGGCCTGCTGCACTGGGACTGAGGCAAGTGTATCTGGGAAGGGGGGGGTTCATTGGAGCATGGCGGGTGGGGCTTTGTGTAAGCGAGTTAGGTAAGGAATGTCAAGTTGTGCTCATTCCTGCAGGTGGCCCTGTCCTTATGCTGAGGGATGGGGGAGGGAAAAGATGTCTGCCAGTTCCTTTGTTCTCAGAGGGGTCTTTCCATGAATGCTGCCTCTTTGGGGCTCACTCCAAGATGAGCAACTAATCTCCCTACTGTTTGCCCCAAGCACTCTTCAGATTGCTCTTTCCGCGCTGTCTGTCCATGGACTGTTTTCCCTGCTTTCTCTCCAAGAGCACCTCCAATGTCCTCTGAGCTCTATCAGAGCTGAGCCCAGTGACCTTTAAAATTCAAGGTGTAGAGCCCTACAGGCTGTAAGAACTCACAAAATTCAGTCCCTCTCACTTTCCAAGTCATTTGCTATGGGGATTAATTTTTCCCCACACACTCCCCTGTTTGGTAGTCTGTTTCTCACTCTTGATAACTATTGCTCCCTCCCCATCTCAGAAGCCATGATCCCTTTGTTTACCAGACAACACCCCCACATTTCCTACCTTCATCAACGTGGCCTGTTCTCTACCTTTAGTTGTGCAGTTTGTTGTGCTAGTCTTCAGGTTGATTTCTGGAATATTTGGGATTATTTGATAGTTATCTAGTTGTATTTGCAGGACAAGGCAAGCCTAAGGTCCTCCTAATTTTGCACCATCATCCCTCTGACGGGTTTTCTGCCCATTTTTTAATCAGGTTGTGTTTTTTTGGCATTGAGTTGTATCAGTTCTTTGCATGTTTTGGATATTAACCATTTATCAGATATATCATTTGGAAATATCTTGTCTTATTCAGTAGGTTGCCTGTTTGTTTTGTTGATGGTTTCCTTTGCTACACAAAAGCTTTTAACTCTAGTGTAGTCTCAATAGTTTAATTTTCTTTTGTTTATCTTGACTAGGGAGATCTATCCATAAATGTGTTGCTACAGCTGATGTGTAATAAAAGAGTACTACTTATCTTTTCTTCTAAGACTTTTATGGTTTCAGGCTCACATTTAGGTCTTTAATTCTTTTTAAATGTAGTTTTGTGTTTATGATGTCAGAAAAATGGCCCAATTTCATTCTTTTGCATGTATCTGTCCAGTTTTCCTGACACTATTTATTGAGGAGATTGTCTTTTCACCACTGTATATTCTTGACTCTTTGTCATAGATTAATTGACCATATAAGCATGGGTTTATCTCTTGGGTCTGTATCCTTTTCCACTGTAGTTTTGTAATATATCTTGAAACAGGATTTTGATACCTCCAGCTTTGTTCTTTCTTAAGATTTCTTGGGCTGTTCAAAGTCTTTGTGGCTCCATATGAATTTTTGGGTTATTAGTCCTATTCTGTGAAATACACTATTGTCTTTTTGATGCTAGCCATTCTGACTGCTGTGAGGTGATATCTCAATGTGGTTTGACTTATACTTTTGATAGGGATTGCATTGAAGTTGTATATGGCTTTGAATAGTATAAACATTTTAACAATATTAATTTTGCCAATATAGGAGCATGGTTTATCTTTCCATTTGTTTGTATCATCTTCAATTACTGCCATTAGTGTTTTATAATTTCCAGAGTATATAGGTCTTTCACCTTCTTGGTTAAATTTATTCCTAAGTATTTTATTCCTTTTTGTGCAATTTTAAATAGCATTGTTTTCTCAACTTTCCTTTTCACTACTTTATTATTCATGTGCTGAAATGCAATAGATTTCTGTATATTATATTCTGCAACTTTACTGAATTCATTTATCAGTTTTTTGATGTAATCTTTAGGGTTCTGTATATACTATCATGTCATCAGCACATAATAACCATTTAACATTTTTTTCTTACTAATTTGGATGCCCTTCATTTCTTGTCTGTCTGCTGATGCTACAATTTCCACTGTATGTTGAATAAATATGGTCAGAGTGGACATCCTTGTCTTTTTCCTGATCTTAGAGGGAAAACTTTGTTTTTCACCATTGAGTATGCTGTTAGCTGTGGGTTTTCCATATATGACCTTTATTATGTTGAGGTGTGTTCCCTCTAAACCTACTTTGTTGAGAGTTTTTATCATGAATGGATGTTGTATTTTGTCAGATGCATATTTGTCTCTATTGCTGACCATATTATTTTTATCTTTCCTCTTGTTAATGTGATGTATTATATTGATAGATTGGTAAATATTGAACCACTCTTGCATCCCTAGAGTAAATACTACTTATTGTGATGAATAATTTTTAAATGCATTGAGTTGGTTTGCTAACATTTTGTTGAGTGTTTTTGCATCAATGTTCATCAGGGATATTGGCCTGTAGTGTTTGTTTGTTTGTTTTTTGTAGTGTCTTTGTCTGATTTTGGTATGAGGATAATGCTGACACCCTAGAATGAATTTGGGAAATTTCCATTCTCTTCTATTTTTTTTTTTTTTTTTTGGAATACTTTAAGAAGAATAGGTATTAACTCCTCTTTAAATGTTTGTTAGAATTCACCTGTGAAGCCATCTGGTCCTAGATTTTTGTTTGTTGGGAGTTTCTTGATTACTCATTCAATATTGTTACTAGTTACTGGTTTATATAAGTTTTCTATTTCTTCTGGATTCAGTTTTGGAAGTTTGTATGCTTCTGGGGATTTATCTGTTTGTTTTAGTTTGCCCAATTTGTTTGCATATAGTTTTCATAGTATTACTTTATAATTGTTTCTATTTCTGTAGTGTTGTTATTCCTCCTCCTTCATCTCTGATTTTATTTGAGTTTTTTTTTTTTATTTGTTTCTAAGTCTGGCTAAGGGTTTATCAATTTAACCTTTTCAAAGAAGCAACTATTGATTTCACTGATTTTTTTTTTTTCCCAATTGCTTTTTCGTCTCTATTTCATTTATTTTTAATCTGTATTTCCTTCCTTCTAACCTTGGACTTTGTCATTCTTTTCTAGTTCCTTTAGGTGTAAGGTTAGACTGATTATTTGAGATTTTTCTTTTTTCTTCATGTAGGCTTGAATCACCATAACTTTCCCTCTTTGAACTGCTTTTGTGGTGTCACAAAAATTTTGGACCATTATGTTTTCATTTTCATGTATCTCCCATTTATTATTTGATTTCCTCTTTGATGACTTACTTGATTAGTAGAATAATGTTTAGCCTCCACGTAATTGTAGGGTTTTTTCCAATTTTTTTTCTTGTAATATCTAGTTTCATACTATTGTCATTAGTAAAACAAAGAACAATGTGATTTTAGTCCTTTTAAATTGAGACTTTAAATTGAGACTTGTTTTGTGGCCTAACATGGTCTATTTTGGAGAATATTCTATGGGCATTTGAAAAGGAAGAACATTCTGTTGTTTTGGATGGAATGTTCCCAATATATCTGTTAGGTCCATTTGATCTAAGGTGTCATTCGAAACCATTGATCCTTATTAATTTTCTGTCTGGATGATCTATCAACAATGTAACTGATGTGAGGTGTTAGAGTTTCCTACTATTATTGTATTAGGGTCAATTTCTCCCTTTATGTCTATTAATATTGCTTCATGTATTAAAGTGGCCCTATATTAGGTGCATAATATTTACAATTGTTATAACATGTTGGATTGACCCCTTTATCATCATATAATGTCTTTTTTGTCTCTTGCTACAGTTTTTGCTTAAAGGTCTATTTGCCTGATATAAGTAATGTTACTTTTTTTTTTCTCTTTCTTTTTCATAAAATATATTTTTCTATCCCTCCACTTTCAGTTTGTGTGTATTTTTAGGTCTGAAGTGAGTCTCTTGTGGGCAGCATATAGATTAGGTCTTGTTTTTTGTTTTTGTTTTTTTATCCATGCCATCATCCTGTGTCTTTTGAGTATTTAGTCCATTTACATTTAAATATTGGTACATATGTACTTATGCCATTTTGTTAACTGTTTTCTGGTTGTTTTTATAGTTCTCTTCTATTTCTTTGTCCTTCTCTTGCTCTCTTCCCTGTGGTTTGATGGCATTCTTTAGTGTTATGTTTGGATTCTTTTCTCCCTATTTTTTGTGTGAATATCATAGGTTTTTTGATCTGTGGTTACCATTGAGCTCATATATAAAATCTATGTATATAGCAGTCTATATAAATTTTATTTTTTCATCATGTTAAGTGTACTCTTTAATCCTAATCCTCTATTTCCCCCATTCTCCCACCCACTCTCCACTTTGGTAACCATCAGCTTGTTCTCTATCTATGTGAGTCTGTTTCTTGGTTTGTTTCTCCCCCCCCTTTTTTTTATTTGTTTCTTAAATTCCACAAGTGAGTGAAATAATATGGTATTTATCTTTCTATGATTGATTTATTTCACTCAGCATTGTACTCTCTAGTTCTATCCATGTTGTTGCAAATGAGAAGATTTCATTATTTTTTATGGCTGAATATTCCATCGTATATATATATATAAAACATCTTTATCCATTCATCCATCATCAGTGGACACTTGGGCTGCTTTCAAAATTTGATTATTGTAAATGATGCTGCAATAAACATTGAGGTGAAGGTATCCCTTTGAATTAGTGTTTTTGTATTTGTATTAAATACCCAGTAATGTAATTACTGGATTCTAAGATAGTTCCATTTTTAACTTTTTGAGGAATCTCCATACTCTTTTCCACAGTGGCTGCCCCAGTTTATATTCCCACCAATACTACAAGAGGCTCCCCCCGCCCCCAATCATCCTGGTCAACACCTGTTGATTCTTGTGTTTTTGATTTTAGCCATTCTGACAGGTGTGAGGTGATATCTCAGAAATTTTGATTTGCATTTCCCTGATGATGAGTGATGCTGAGCATCTTTTCATGTGTCTGTTGGCCATCTACGAGTCTTCTTTGGAGAAATGACCTTCCATGTCTTCTACCCAGTTTTTAATTGGATATTTGGTTTTTGAATATTGAGTTGTATCAGTTCTTTGTATATTTTGGATACTAACCCCTTATCAGAGATGTCACTGGCAAATACCCTCACCCATTCAGTAGGTTGCCTTTTAGTTTTGTTAATCATTTCCTTTTCTGTGCAGAAGCTCTTTATTTTGATATAATCTCGTTTATTTTGGCTTTTAATTCCCTTGCCTCAGGAGACCTATTTAGAAAAAGGGTGCTAGAGTCAATGTCAGAGAAATTTCTGCCTCTGCTCTCTTCAAGGATTTTTATGGTTTCAGGTCTCATCTTTAGGTCTTGAATCCATTTTGAGTTTATTTTTGCATATGTTGAAAGAAAGTGGTCCAGTTTGATTCTTTTGCATTTGACTGTCCAGTTTCTCCCAACACCATTTGTTGACGATAGTGTCTTTTTCCCATGTGTAGTCATTCCTCCCGTGTCAAAGATTAATCGACTATATAAGTGTGCGTTTATTTCTGGGTATTCTGTTCTATTCCTTTGATCTATGTGCCTATTTTTGTGCCAGAATGACATTGGTTACTACAACTGTGTAATATAACTTGTAATCTGGAATTGAAATACCTACAGCTTTGTTCTGTTTCAAAATTGTTTTGGGTATTTAGAGTCTTCTGTAGTTCCACACAAATCTTAGGATTGCTTGTTCTAGTTCTGTGAAAAATGTTGTTGGTATTTTGTAGGGACTGCATTAAATCTAGATTGCTTTGGGTAGTATGGACATTTTAACAATATTTGTTCTTCCAATCCATGAGAATGGAATGTTTTTTTGTTTCTTTGCATCATCCTGAATTTCTTTCATCAGTGTTTTATAGTTCTCAGAGTACAAGTCTTTTACCTCTTTGGTTAATTTTATTCCTAGATATTTTATTGGTTTTGGTGCAATTGTAAATGATACTGTTTTCTTAATTTCACTTTCTGCTGCTTTATTAGTGTATAGAAATGTGACAGATTTCTGTGCATTGATTTTGTATCTTGTGCCTTGACTGAATTCATTTATCAGTTCCAGTAGTGTTTTGGTAGGTCTTTAGGGTTTTCTATATATAGTATTATGTCATCTGCAAATAGAATTTTACTTCTTCCTTACCAATGTGGATGCCTTTTATCTCTTTATGTTGTCAAATTGCTATGGTTAGGACCTCCAGAAATATGTTGAATAAAAGTGATGCGAGTGGACATCCTTCTCTTATTCCTGACCTTAAGGGAAAAGCTCCGTTTTTCACCATTGAGTATAATGGTGACTCTGAGTTTTTCCCATAAGGCCTTTATTATGCTGAGATATGTTCTCTCTAGATCTACTTTACAGACGGTTTTTATCATGAATAGATATTGGGCTTTCCCAAGTGCTTTTTCTGCAGCTATTAAAATGATCATATGATTTTTATCCTTTCTCTTATTGATGTGACTTTTCACATTATTTTACAAATATCAAACCACCCTTGCATTCTGGGAATAAATCCCACCTGATCATGGTTTATGATTTTTTTTTTTAATGTTGGATTTGGCTTCGTAATATCTTGTCAAGGACTTTGCATCTATATTCATGATAGATATTGGCTAGGAGTTCTCTTTTTTGGGGGCATCTTTATCTGGTTTTGGTATCAGGATGCTATGGCCCTCATAGCATTAGTTTGGAAGTTTGCCTTCCTCTTGTATTTTTTGTAATTGTTTAAGAAGAATTGGTATTAACTCTGCCTCTATACAAATTGGATGGTTGTTCAAGTTCAAACACATTCTAAAACTACTAAATTATTATTTCCCTCTCCATGCATTATGTATATACCCTATTTTACATCTTTTTATTTTGTGTATCCCTTGGCCCTTGACTAATTTTTGTAGATCTAATTGACTTTACTACTTTCCTGTTTTGACTTTCATAATGGCTTTATAAATAATCTACTTCTTTGCTATATGTTTGTTTTTACCTGTGATTTTTTTTTCCATTAATAATTTTCTTTGACTTATGGCCTTTTCTTTCCCCTTTAATGAATTCCCTTCATATTTCTTGTAAGGCTGGTTTTGTGGTGATGAACTCCTTTAATGTTTGTTTCTGTGGAAAATTCTTTATCATTCAAAACTGAAGAAAATAATCTTGCCAGGAGACTATTCTTGGTTGTAGGTGTCTTCCTTTCAGAATTTTGAATATAGCATGCCACTTCCTCTGGCCTGCAAAGTTCCTGCTTAAAAAAAACCAAAAAAACAGCCAATAGCCTTATGGGTTTTCCCTTGTATGTAATTGGGTTTTGTTTTGTTTTGTTTTGTTTTTGCTGCTTTTAAAATTCTTTGTTGTTGTTTTGTGTTTTTTTTGTCATTTTAATTATGTGTCTTGATGGTTCATCTTAGGTTCATTTTGTTTGGGGCTTTCTGTGCTTCCTGCATCTGGATGTCTTTCTTTCCCCAGGTTAGGGAAGTTTTCAGCCATTATTTCTTCAATTTTTCCACCATCTTCTCTCTTTTGTCCTTCTGGGGTCCTTATAATGTGAATGTATTATACTTGATGTACTGATGATGATACTTAAACCACTCTTATTTTTTTTTTCTTTGCTTGGATGCTTTCCATTACCTTATCTTTCAGATCATTGATCCATTCTTCCACATTCTCTAGTCCGCTGCTATTCTCTTCTACTGTATTTTTTATTTTCAGTTATTGTATTCTTCAAGTCTGACTGGGATATATATATTTATATGTATAAATATATATATATATAAATGATGTTCTCACCAAGTCCATCCACTCTTCTCATGTCTGCTAGTATCTTTATGATCATTACTTTGAACTCTATCAGGCATACTGCTTATAGCCATTTTATTTAGCTTTTTCTTTTCTTCTTGTTTTCCAGAGGACATACTCTCCTGTCTCCTCTTTTTGTATAACTCTGTGTTTGTTTCTGTGTATTAGGTAGGAAAGCTATGTCTCCTGGTTTGAAAGTAGCGGCCTTGCATAGAAGAGGTCCTGTGGTGTACTATAATGCAATTTCTACTGGTTAGTAGAATCAGACACTCCAGGGGCCTTGCCCTCTGTACAGTCATCATGTACTCTGCTATTGTTCTGAGCCACAATTGCTGTGGTCTTGCTGGTGGATGTGGCTGGCCTTTGCTGAGCCAGCTGCAATGACCTGCTTTGCCCATTTTGGGGGCACCGAGCAGGGTTTGCTCCCCACACTTTTAAGAGGGCTGGCTACAGCTCCCTAGGCTCATCGGTGGGTGGCACCAGCACTTAGCCTAGCTGTCTGTAATTATCCTTTGCCATTGCTGCCAGTGCACCAAATGGCAGGGTTTGTTCCCTGCACAGACAGCTAAGAGACTCAGTTGCAGAAACTAGACACTCTGGTGTGTGGAGTTATCTCTACCCCCATCCCCCACCACCCTCCAGGGCAGGAGTCACTTTGGTATGGCATCAGTCCCAACTAGGGCTGCCTGTTGTGTGTAGCAGGGAGAAGCTGCTTTGGAGGAACACCTGCCAAAGCAGACAGGTGGGGTGGGGAGGGGTCTGCAGGGGAATGCTGGGGTGAGGCACACATTGTTAGCAAGGTAGGTGGAGAGTGTTGGAACTGGCTTTCACAAGCATCTGGCTATCTATTCTGAAAGAGAGTGAGAAAAATCGCACCCACCAGCATCTTTGTTCTTAGAGGAACCACCTACAGATCCCTGCCCCTCTGGCACATGTCTTAAGATTAGTCAATATATTCCCTTCATGTATACCCCAGGTGTTTTTTAAGCTGCTATTTGTGTGTCATGTCTCAGGCGGAGTCATTTAGCTTGCTGTCTCTTTAAAGGTGGGGGCTTGATATCCTATCATCCTCTGGTTCTCTTAGGGTAAAGCCTTACTGATTTTCAAAGCTCCTGGAGTTAAGCCTCACTGATTTTCAAAGTTCAGTGTTATGGGGATGCATCTACCCAGTATAAGTCCCAGGGCTGAGAATGCCCAGTGTGGGGTCTGATCCCTGTACTCCTTTGTGCTTGTGATGTCCACCTGTTTGTGGTTAGTCACACCCCAGGGTTGGTTCTCAACTGCATCTCCACCACTCCTACG
Organism: Potos flavus; assembly: GCA_028534135.1. Classification (NCBI taxonomy): domain Eukaryota; kingdom Metazoa; phylum Chordata; class Mammalia; order Carnivora; family Procyonidae; genus Potos; species Potos flavus. The sequence goes on along the minus strand of CM052900.1, from coordinate 123,177,981 downwards.
CTTTTCAAAGTCGCTTTCTCTCTTTGACTAACTATATAAGATTTGTTCTGCTAGTCATGTTGTTTTTAGAGTTTTTTGCATAGATGTAGTTATTGCCTACATGTATCTATTGGAGGTGAGCTCAAGATCCTCCTAATCTGTCATCTTCCCAATCTGGATCTTATTTTTTTCTTGAAAGATTGTTTCCTAATTGACCTCTAAGATCTGGCCCTTCACCCACTTTAGGATACAGACCTTAGGCAAAATATGAAACATGTTGTAGCTTTTCCTCTCTTACCACAATGTCTGTTCCTATAAATTTGGGTCCAGATTTCTCTGGCATATATTGTTTAAGTTGCCTGCTTTAGGAACACAGGACTTTTCCTGTTTCCTCTGACCAAAACTTATATCATATGCCTGTCTTTTGCATAATGTTTTCCATCTTTTCATTTCTACCCAAGAAAATGAATCCAACAAATCCAAATAGAATGATGCCACTATAGAGATAATCTTTAGTCAACTTTAGTTGTTTTTAAGTAAATTATTTTCAAATTTAGACATTTAATTCCTATTTCTAACATATCCTTGTACTGCACCTTTCAAATGCATAATTACATTATCTTCTTCTATGCTGCAATGTAGGACATGATTTTCAATTGGGTATTTTTTCAAAAGATTTTATTTATTTGAGAGAGGGAGAGAGCATGCGAGTGAGCTGGGTGGGGAGGAGCAGAGTGAAAGGGAGAGGCATACCCCCCACTGAGTAGGGAGCCCCATGCAGGGCTCAATCCCAGGACCCCAGGATCATGACTTGAGCCAAAGGCAGCTGCTTAGCTGACTGTGCCACCCAAGCACCCCTTCAATTGAGTATTTATGGTCTCTTCAGGCAATCCTGCTAGTGAATTTTGCTTCTTGAGTTGTACACAATGGCAACCCTGTCTCCTGGACATTTTAGATTTGTCAGAAATACAAAAAGCCACTATCAATGACAAAAAGAAAGCATTTCTGAATACATGTGTTGATATTCCTTACTTAGGAGTTTACTAATCTCAATTCTATTTATTAGCCCTATAATTATAGCCATAAACATCTTTTAGCTGCCTTGTTTCCCAGCTTTCCAAATCTATAAGACTCTCCAAAGAGCAGTAAAAATAACACAACTCCCCAAGTATCTGGGTATCACTGCTTTACATAAAGATGCAGGTGACTGTCATCCCATTTTGCATTTACATAGACCCATCCATCCTTCCTCATCTAATAGGCTAAAAATCAATATCTATCCTATGGCCCAGGATGGAATAATTGTTACAACAATTTCCTCATGTAAAAGCTCCTGCAGAAATTGACATTAAAAATACACCCAGTGTGTGGCTGCTATTCTCTTGGGACTGTAACTCACTCTCAAGTCAATTAGCATGAGGCCAGAAGGAAAAGGGGTCATCCTAAATCATTTGAGTACAGGCTTTAACGGGTGTAAAGAGCACTAAATTCACTCAGAACAAGGCAGCATTTCCGATGGGCAGGAAAGTGAGAGCTAACACCCACCTAGTCCACCCAACTATTGGAAACTGAATATAAAGTCATCATTTTATTGCTTTTTTTGCTCTTCTTTCAATTTGTGTCCTTGCTCATTTATTATACATTATTCCTGTGTTTGATCATAATGGCACTGGGGGTCTTCCATAGCTAGCATACCATATCAATGTGGGCTCTGTCTGCTTTCCAGAGTTCCTTAATGCCTGGCAGAGTCCTCTCAGATGCAATTCTTCCTTTCAAGTTGAGTCCCCATGTGTGTAGCATTAATTTCTGTGGCTGCATGTAATTCATTCAGGGACTCACACCAGCTGAGAATCACATATGGGAGTCCAGATTTACAGAGCTTTTTGATTTTGTGCCTTACCAGCCCAGAGGAAACAATTTTCGGTTTGAATTCTGAGTGTTTGCCCTGCTTTGCGTCGTCCACTAGAGATGGTTGTCTGAGAAACCATATTACCAAGAGGCCCATCTGGCAGCAGGTTGAACCAGTCAACAATCTTCGACAGCCTTTTTGTTGCCCTTATTTTCAGCATCACTTGAATGTTCCTTGTCTGCTCACCTTGAGGCCTCAGCTGCCATTGATGCATACTGCTTTCTTAAGTCCGGCTCGCTGTCTGACCTCTTTATTTCACAGAGAAGTTTTCCTTTTCAACAACCATTTCTTTTAACTATGTGACGTAGGCAAATAATTTTCTCTGAGTTTTAAATTTTTCTACCTGTAAAATGAAAAGACTGGATTAAGTGAGGACTCTTAACATCTTAAATAGAATTCAAAACCACACTGACCTCATGGAACACTTCCCCTTCCACAAGACTTTTGAATGACAGAAAATAGCACCCAAAATTTGGAACAAGAAATACCCAGAGGTAAGGCTGGATATCACCTACCTTGGGTTACCTCCTATTGCTGGTTTCTGAATAACTTTAGTCTTCATCTCTGCTCAGAATCTTGACATCTTCCTTTTCACCACAATCCTTTGCCAGGAGAGGTAAAGGAAGATAAGAGTTGTTTTGAAAAGAGATGGGCAGCGTGAAGCACATCTGGAACAGAATGCCTTGCCAAGGCTCTCCAAACAGAAAAAGTTTAGCAAGTCGGAGCACATGTGGGCAACTACACACACACTATACTTTTCTGTAATTGAAATCTGACCTTTCTTTCTCCCCTATATTTTCCACCTAGGTCACCCTGAAAGCTATATTTCTTCCTGTTCTATCCACTTGAGTTTTATTTTTTTCTCCAAAAATAAGATACTAGATTATAGAACCATCTATAAAATTACAAGTTTGTCTTGGAATTGGAATGGGAACAGCAACTTCTGTTGAAGGTATTTATGTTCATCATTTTGAGTGTCAGGGCAGTTAAAAAAAACTGTGATGCACCAGGCTATGTCCCTGGTCTAAAATTAAGGAACTAATTGAGCAAATGTGACCAAGGAGAGCAGCATGGGTAAGGGGTGCAATTAAAGAAATAATAAGCTAGAGAGGTGCTTGAGAAGTAGAACATGGCCATCAAATTGCAAGGGGGTGGAGGGATTAGCAATAAATCAAGAGCTCCGGATCAAGCAAAATGGGGACAATGAAAAGTACAAGCAAGCTCCCAGCTCCGCAGCAAAGGCCAGATTCACTTCAATTAAGCAAGGTGAGAATTGTGAATCCAGGCACGCCCTATTGTGCTTAAGATTCTAATTGAGACCACATCCTAGCTCCAAAGCCACTTTTACTTGAAAATCCTCATGTAGGTTAAAATAATTCATTAGACTTCGGTTAGTCATTGACCTACAAATGCATTTACATGGTAATTGTTCCTGGTCCACTTAACTTAATCATTTGGTTGTATCTCTGTGCTTCAGAAGAGTGCACCTACTGGGTTATGACTTTTACCATCTTTTTTTTTTTTAAAAAAAAAAACCTTTTGCTGTATAACCGACATACAATAAACTGTACATGTTTAAAGTGCACCATTGATATGATTGACAAATATATACAACTGTGAAACCATCACAATAATCAGAATAGTGAACATAACAATCATCTCCTCAAGTTTTATGTCCTTTGGTAATCCTTCCTTCCTGTCTTTTCCTGATCCTTATCCCTAGCAACTCCTGAACTGCTTTCTGCCATTATCAATTAATTTATATTCCCTAGATGTTTATATAAGTGGAATCATTATATATTATGTTTTTGGTCTAGAATGTTTCAGCATAAATATTTCGAGATTCATCCATGTTGTTTCATGGACTAATAGTCATTTTTATTTCTTTTTATTGCCAAGTATATTTCCCTATGTGGATTTACATTGCAATTTGTTTATCCTTTTACTGGTTGATGGATATCTGGGTTGCTTTCAGTTGGAGCAAACACAAAAAAAAACTGCTAAGAACATTTGTGTACAAGTCTTTGTATGGATATATATTTCCTTTTCTCTGAGTAAATATCTAGGAGTAAAATGGCTGGATAGTATAGTAAATATATGTTTAATATTTTAGAAACTTCCAAAGTAGTTGTACAATTGTACATCCAATGGCAGTGTAGGAAAGTTCTAGTTTTTCCTTATCTTCACTTATACCTGGTATCTTAATCATATTTCTCCCCCCCCCAAATACTTAGAAGATTTAGCCCAGTCACTGATTGAGTGCCTACTATATGATAGGCACAGTAATTGGTTGATGAGTTCTTGTGATACTCTATAAATAGGGAGAATCAATTTTACAAGCCAGAGAGGAAAACTTGCTTGTTGGGATCACAGGAAAAAAAAAAAAGGAGTTAGAGATAGGATTTGGATTCTCTGGTTCTAGAGTCTTCCTTCTGTGATGCACTTGATTTTCAGAATAGTTGTAACAGTGGGGGGAAAAAAAGCAAAATCTTTTAAACAGATCACCCAGATTTGACTTAAATCAACAGGGGAGACAAGCCTGTAAAATGTCTGCTATTATTTTAGATGCCTACATGAATATTACCTGTTTTAAAGCTCACAAAAAGCTTATGAGACTAGGGCTTTGTTTATTTAATTGTTCATGTAAGTAAGGAGACAGAGGATCAGGGAGACTAAAGGGCTTGCCCCCCAGCATTAACACAGCTAGTAAGAAGATGTATAGGCACATATGTAATTCAAATGTGTATTTCTAGAGCTCTTTTCTGCATTTCAGACTTCGGATTAATTTACAATTTAGGTTGACTCTTTGTTTCCTATATTATAATCGGTCTCATTTTTCCATTTATAGAGTAAAATTATAAGTATTAAATCAACTATAAAGCACCTACTATCTGCTTACCAAATAAAACATATTGGCCGCCTGGGTGGCTCAGTCATTAAGCGTCTGCCTTTGGCTCAGGTCCTGATCCCAGGGTCCTGGGATCAAGTCCCACATCAGGCTCCCTGCTCAGTGGGGAGCCTACTTCTCCCTCTCCCACTCCCCCTGCTTGTGTTCCTTCTCTCACTGTCTCTCTCTCTCTGTCAAATAAATAAAAATAAAAAGAATTAAAAAAATAAATAAAATAAAACATGTCATGGATCTAATTAAGGGGGAAAGGGGTTGACAACTCATTAGTTTTTCTTCTCAATAAACTTTCCCCAGTTTCTTCCTGTCTGGCAGATCTTGCTGCTTTTTATAAGCCTCTGAAATTATAGGAACTTGTTTTTCTAGAGTTTTTTGCTGCTGGAGCATAAAATGTAGCACAGGATTAACAGAATCAAAAGAAAAAACATGCCTCCCTAATAAAAAGAGATGCCCAAGAAGATCCTGTTTGCTGGCTAGGACAATGTCTTTAAGCAGCATATTTGGAAACCAGTCATTGAGAACCAGCAGAGAAGTTGTGGTCGTGTAGAGAATGATAGAGCACAAAGATACAAAGCACAATGATGAGCATTGTTGAGTTACTGAATTATCAACCTTGACTCTGCCTGTCATGGCTTGAATGTTTGTATCCTCCCAAAATATGTATGTTGAAGTCCTAATTCCCAATGTGATGGTATTTAGAGGGTGGTGACTTTGGTAAGTAATTAGGTTTAGATGAGGTTATTAGGGTGGGGCCCCCCCAATGGAATTATGTCCTTATAAGAGGAGGAGTCACCAGAGATCACTCTCTCTCTCCCTCTGCCAAGTGAGGACACAGTAAAAGGTAGCCATCTACAAGGCAGGAAGAGACTTCTCAACAGAAACTGAATCTGCTGGCACCCTGACCTTGGACTTCCAGCCTCCAGAACTGTGAGATATAAATGTTTATTAAGCCTCCCAGTCTATGGTATATTGTTATAGCAACCCAAGATGCTCTAATGTAGTCTTTTCATAAAATAAGATAAATTTACCTTACTGTTTAATCTACTTTCAGTTGGCCTTTTTTATTCCTTGAGCTAAAGCACCCTAATTGATTCAGCTTAAAAACTATAGGCCAGGTGCCAATCTAAATACCTGCAAATAAGTGATCCCATTTAATCTCACAGACATGGCCATGAAATAATTATTGCTATGTTGATTTTGAAAAAGAGGAAACAGAAGCTCAGAGAGCTTAGATGACCTACCCAACTTTATACTGATAACAAATAATGGTGAATGAAACCAAAGACTGTTTGAATCTAGTCCATGTATTTTTTATTTTACTAAGATAACTCTTTGGAGAGACTGTGGTATAAATGCAAATTTAATTAGAAAATATATTAATTATGAAGACAGCAACATGCTGGTTATTTTATTAAGGTGATGCAGGTCAACTATACTTTTATATATATCTTGAGTCTTACCATAGGAATCTTGAAAAAGTCCAGATAATTATTCTTTCAGTTATGTTTTTTAAAATTATGTTCTTAGTGCCAGCTACATGTCAGACACAAAGCTAGGCTCTGTGAGATACAAAAACATTGGCTAAAAAAAAGTAAAGGACATAATTTTTGTCCACAATATTTGGGTTGATGAAAGTTAAGTTAATAAATAATATGACAAGTGCCTCAGTAGAAGTACTATTTTAAATGTTACTACAAAGTGTTCTATGATTCTGTATATTTACACTGTGTTTAAAAAATCAAAAAATTTACCACACACTATTAGAATAGAATGACTAGTTAATGATAAGGTTTAGTTTCTGTGTATGAAGGAAGAAAACCCGAACAGATCAGCCCTTATAGAAAGGGAACAGCATGGATCAGACAGAAGGATGCCCCCAGGTACTGATAGAAATCATTCCTGATGGCACTGTGAGTCCCTTCCCAGGGGGTTTCACCTGAGGATCCCAGGGCTGGATAGAACTGATACAGCAGGATGTGCTGTCCAGAAGTCTGATCGAAACTTCACTGAGAACAGAGATTCACACCGAAATGAATAGAATAAGAAACCAGCATGTGGTAACCTAATTCTTCCCAATATAGCAAGTTCTTGGTGGAAAATAACAAAACAAATAAATTTAAAAAGGAAATTTTCGTACCAAACCAACCAGTTCGAAACAGTGATGTGTATCAGACCGCAGAAAACTCTCCCCCAATGGAAGTTGTAAAAACCCTCTCCACCTGAGTCATTTAAAAGTAGCCTGGTTAAAATAATTAGAAATTTACTCTGGGGGACAATCCATTAGTGGCCAAGGACGTACAAGATGAATGGATAGGTCCCTTAAAATCCTACTTTCCATAGTACAACTTTCTGTGCATTCATGTTGTTGCCCTCATTAAAATTTTTTTATTAGTTTTGTTTTCGAGACACTGTCATTCACTGGTTGAATATTAACACAGAAAGTACTTTCTAGAGTGAAATAGATCTCCTCGGGGCCAGAATGGAATCTAATCACTATGTGTGTTATAGGTCTCTTATTTGAGGTGGGGGGATGGTGTTCAAGCATCTTCATCACCCCACCCCACCCTTGAGAAGACTTAAAAGACTAGAGATATCCCTTGCTAGTGCTAGTCACCCATTTATCAACCAGGTTTGGCTTGTCTGGTTTATCTATATCCTAACCCAGCTTTTCTCACAGGCTGAAGAAAAACATGACTGCTGTAGGCAGCAGATACCCATTTCCATGATATTCAGGTGGTTTGGAATAATGCCAACTGTGCACTTAAAAAACTAACTACAAGTGTACTCTTCTATTAAAATGTGGGATTCCAATTAGAATCAGGACAAGGAAAGCAATCTGGACCCTCCAGGGGAAGCCTGGGGGAATTCTTCAATAGCAAAATACCTCTGTAATTCTGTGTAGATAACTCTGTGGACTCTAAGTTGTGACAGCAGAGAAAGATGAAAGGTCCTGTGGAAATGTTCCCCTAAAAGCAACTTTAGTTTTCACCAACTAGTAGTTTTGTTGCTTTGCTAACAGATATAATTTCTAGTTTCTGTTTTTCCTTGCCTCTCCCACTTGCACTTTTGTCTTTATTGAGTAGTATGCTTCATCAAACTTATGCACCAGACACTCTGCTAAACTCTGGGACTGCAAAGTTGGTCAGTGTACATTCTCTGTCTTAGGAAATCTTTCATGTTTTTACTTGTTAGGTACAGGTTAAGATGCTGTAACCTAAAACTCCAAAATACAGTGGCTTATGTAAAAAAGAAGTTTGGGTTTTTTCATGCAACAGTTTAGAAGTAAGTGGTCCAGGGCTTTTGAAGCCTCGGCCCCATAAAGTCATACAGAAATGCTGATGTTCTCTAACTATGGATTTGCCATCTCTAGAAAGTTTCTCCATTGCAGTTCAAGATAACTGTAAGATTATTGAAACATGGGAAGCAGGCAATTTCATTTTAGGGAGGAGATGCATACGTTGCACATCTCCCAGCTCCCATGCTAGGAAAGGGAGCATCTTTGGTAGTAGGACTTGTGACTTTAAAACACCAGAATTCTCTCTAAATGTAAAGGGGAAAGAATGCATACTGGACCAATTATCATCTTTTCCATAAAGACAAAGAGGAAAAGGCACTGGAAAAAAAAAATCCAGAAGACCTCAGTAACTTGCCTGGTCACCACGGAAGGTCACTTGGTCCTTGGCTTCATCTGTAAATGAGGGCTGGACAAGATATTTTTGAGGTTCTTTTCAACCTCAGTGTCGTATGAATCACTTTCCTTACCCATATCTTTACCTCTGATCTCTACTTTTATAATTCAAAAAGGAGCAAGTGAACGTTGATTTACTTACCAACAATGAGCACTGTTTCCTTTCTTTCTTTCTTTCTTTTTTTTTAAAGATTTTATTTATTTATTTGACAGAGAGATCACAAGTAGGCAGAGAGGCAGGCAGAGAGAGAGAGAGAGGAGGAAGCAGGCTCCCTGCTGAGTGGAGAGCCAGATGCGGGGCTTGATCCCAGGACCTTGAGATCATGACCTGAGCCGAAGGCAGAGGCTTAACCCACTGAGCCACCCAGGCGCCCCCTTTCTTTCCTTTTCTAATTACTTTTTTAAATGGAAAATGAAGTCGTTACTTTTACCTTGATAATTTGTGAAATGCCTTTTCCGTCATTCTTCTTGCCCTCAGCCTCCTCTTGCATTAGTGGGTGAACTAGCTGTTCCAAAAAATGAGTTATCTCAGAAAATGTTCTTTGAGGAAAATTTGAAGAACAGAAAATTACAGGTTTTCTAAAAAAGAAATAATAATAATTAGATGCTATCTTCTTTCTTTACTTATTATAGAAGTATTAAGTAATACTTCATAAAAAAGGAAAAGGACAAAAAGAAATGCAGTAGAGATTAGTCTCTGGGACACTCATTAACTGGATAGAAAAGAATCAGAAATCTGGAAGAGGAAAATAAAACGCTTATAAAAAACAGTTTATTGTGATTGTTATATTAAATTTAGAGAAATATTTAATTTTGTATCAAACTATTCTACATGCCATAAATATCATCCTTTAAAAAAACCCATAACTGAAGAGGTGATTTCTTTTTTTATAACAGTTTTATTGAGATAATATTGATATACCATAAAATTCAACCTTTTATTTTTTATTTATTTATTTATTTATTTTAGTAAACATTCCCTTTATTATTTAAGCCATATGAAAATATTATACATGGGCTACAGATATATGTCAAGCATTCTAAAATACTGGAAAATCTTAAAACATGAATAAAAAAGAACAGATTAAATTTTCTCAAAACTAAATTAGAATTTTTCTAATTAGGTAATATCTACATACTTTCATTCATTAGGAGAAAAGAAACTATGTTTAAGAGGGAAAATTGATGGGTGCTCAACAGGGCAAAATAAATGCAATACGCTGATTTGGAAAAGAAAGTGAAAGCTAGCTTCTACAACTATTTTGTAGAGATAATAGTTATTGTCCCAATGGATTTGTGATAAGCAATTTGGGA
>CM052900.1:123120232-123167686 GCA_028534135.1 Potos flavus | reverse complement strand
TTCCAGCACCAGCCATTTTGTCCTTTCTTGTCAGCAGTGGTTACAGTCTTCCATAATTGCCTTTGGCCTCACCATTACAATCTCTGAACAAGGGTGGCTACCCAAGTAAGAAACGGCTTATATCATAATCCAGCTCCCTCACAGAGATCCCTTTCCACACACATATTCACACAATTGAAGTAAATTTCCAAAAGTAATAGTTTTGCTCTGTACAGTGCATTCTAATATTTCCTAATCTATTTTACTTAAAAAAAAAAAAAAGAGAATGACCCAATACGCATGATAAATAATTTATCAAAGACATTATCTCAAAAAAACAAAAACAAAAACAAAACGATAACAGGCTTCTCCCCACCACACTATGCAAAAATTTGCCTTACTTCACTTTTACCAAAGACTTACATTAGTACCTGCTTTTACTAACCAAAAGAAATCTGAAGATTTTAGGGGTGACTGGGTGGCTTGGTAGCCTTTAACGATTTTGTTTATGACATATTTACAGATCTATTGGGGGAAAGTAGTTATTAAATGGTATTCAAAAATAAGATTTTTGGGGGGTATAGCTCAGGGGCAGAGCATTGGACAGCAAAAATAAGATTTTTTTGTTATGAACTTTGTTATATAGGTATTCAAATGTTTTCACAAGGTGATCTTTGTTTTCTTCCATTAGTTTATCTTAATTTGTATTTTGCAAGAAGCGTCAATTACGTCTACAATAAACAGTATTTTTAAAATAAAAAGATGAAGGGTGCCTGGGTGGCTCAATCTGTTAAGCTGCTGACCCCGGATCTGGGCTCAAATCACAATCTGAGAGCTGTGAGACTGAGTCCTTGAGTCGGCTCCATGCTCAGCGCAGAGTCTGCTTGAGATTCTTTCCTCCTCCCTCCCCCTCCTCTGCTCCTTTTAAAATATAAAATCCAGTAGTATTTAGTATATTTATAGAGTTATACAACCATCATCACTATTGATTTTTAGAACATTTTCATCATTCTCAGAAGAAACTTAGTATCCATTAGGAGTCACTATTTACCCACCCCTTCCATCCCCAGTCCTTAATTTAATTTCTACATCTATAAATTTCCTATTCTGAATATTTTATATAAATAGAATCAAACAATATCTGGGCTGTAGCTTGATTCTCAATTCTGTTCCATTGTTCTATACATCTATTCTTAGGATACCAACACACTATCTTGATTACTAAAGCTTTTTTTTTTTTTTTTTAAAGATTTTATTTATTTAGAGAGAGAGAGCATGAGAGAGAGCTTGAGAGAGAGCGAGAGCACAAGCAGGGGTAGGGGTAGAGGAAGAAGCAGACTCCCTGCCACCGAGCAGGGAGCCCAGTGTGGGACTTGGTCCTGGGATCATGACCAGGGTCCTGGTCCAGGGTCCTGGGATCATGACCTGAGCCGAAGGCAGACACAACCAACTAAGCTACCCACGCACCCTACTGTAGCTTTGTAATAAGTTTTGAAATTAGGAAATTGTGCATCTTCTTTATTTTTGTGAGTGTTTTAGATTTTTCTGGGTCTCTTGCATTTCTATATGAATTTAGGATCAGCTTATCAGTATCTTCAGAAAAGGCATCTAGGACTTTGATAGGGATTGCACAGCATCTGTAGATTAAATCTTCTGATCTGGGAACATCTGGATGTTTCTCCATTTACGTTTTATTTAATTTCCCTCAATGCTTTAAGTGTACATGACTTGCACTTCTTTGATTAAATTTGCTTCAAGCATTTTATTCTCGGTAATGCCATCATAAATAAGATTGTTTAATTTTATTTTCAGATTGTTCATTACTAGTGTTTAGAATTACGAATAATTTTTGGATCTTTGTTTCTTGTGGGCTTATTGAATCTGTTATTACTTCTACTAGTTTTCCTTCAGAATTTATGTAAAAGATCTGCTGAAACGGTTTTACTTTTTCCTTTCCAAGCTGGATGCATTTTTTTTTTCCCGTTTTCTTGCTCAATTGCTCTGGCTAGTACATCTATAATATTGAATAGAAATGGACAACCATGTCTTATTTCTGATATTAGGAGGTAAAGATTTACCTTTACGTTTACTACTAGTCATTCTACTACACCATGTTTAGTGTCCTTGTTTCATAGATGTCCTTTATCAAGGTGAAGAAGTTTTCTTCTATTTCTAATGTGTTTATTGGTTTTAATCATCAAACAGTATTGGATTTTTCATATGAAGTTGAGAAAAATAGGTCTTTTGTCATTCTTGTTTGATGTAAATTTCAGATGTTTGTTAGATCTAGTTGATATATAATGTTGCACAAGTCTAGTTTTTGTTGTAGACATTCTGCTTATTTCTATCATGGTTGAAAAGTACTGAAGACTAAATTCTGTTTAATTGTCTGTTTGTCTTTCAATAATGTCATTTTTGCTTCATGTATTTTGGAGCTCTGTTAGTTGCAACTATGTTTATAATTGTTATGTTTTTTATGGATTGGTTCTTTTATTGTTACAAATACTTTAAACTCTAATGACAAATCTCATCATAAAGCCTTTTGTCTGCTGTTAGAATAGCCATTCCATTTCTGTTACTATTTGCATGTCGTACAATTTTCCGCCCATTTATTTTCACCCTATTTGTGTCTTTGATTCAAAAAGTGTATTTTTATTTATTTTTCATCTGAGGAGCTTTTTATTTTTTTAAATTTTATTTTATTTTTTCACTGTTCCAAGATTCATTGTTCATGCACCCCACCCAGTGCTCCATGCAATACGTGCCCTCCTCAATACCCACCACCAGGCTCACTCAACCCCCTAGCCCCTTCCCCTCCAAAATCCTCAGTTTGTTTCTCAGAGTCCACAGTCTCTCATGTTTTGTCTCCCCCTCCGATATTTAAAGTGCATCTTTGAAGCTAAAATGTATACAGGCATACCTTGGAGATAGTGGGTTCAGTTCTAGATCACCATGATAAAGCAAATATTGCAATGAAGTAAGGCAAGTTTCTGGTTTTCCAGTGCATATAAAAGTTACGTTTACACTGTATTATAGCCTATTAAATGAGCAATAGCATCATGTCTAAAAAATGTACATAGCATAGTTAAATACCTTGTTGATAAAATACTAAGGAGGGCACATGATCTGATGAGCACTGGGTGTTATACACAACTAATGAATCATTGAACAATACATCAAAAACTAATGATGTACTATATGTTGGCTAATTGAACTTAACTAAAAAAACTTTAGAAATAATACAGAGCTTGCTTTGTAAAGAAACATATTTCAAGTATTTTTAGCCTTTTCTTCAATGTTCAATAAAAGGTAGTTCTACCCAAAAAAATACCAACAATTAACTCAGTTTTTTTTTTTTAAAGATTTTATTTATTTATTTAACACAGAGAGAGACATCACAAGTAGGGAGAGAGGCAGACAGAGAGACAGAGAGAGAGGAGGAGGCAGGCTCCCTGCTGAGCAGAGAGCCCGATGCGAGGCTCGACCCCAGGACCCTGAGATCATGACCTGAGCCGAAGGCAGAGGCTTTAACCCACTGAGCCACCCAGGCGCCCCAATTAACTCAGTTTTTAGCAGTCATAGTCACTGATCACAGGTCATCATAATGATAGAATAATGCCAAAATTTGAAATAGTGCAAGCTCACCAAGATATGACACACACAGTCAAAGTTAGGAAATGCTTTTGGAAAAATGGTGCTGATAGACTTGCTTGACACAGTTTGCCACAAATTTTCAATCTAAAAAAAATGCAGTTTCAAATAATCCAGTCAAAAAGTGGGCAGAAAACATGAACAGGCACTTCTCCAAAGAAGATGTACAAATGGCTAGCAGACACATGAAAAAGTCTTCAATGTCATTAGCCATCAGGGAAATTCAAATCAAAGCCACATTGAGATACCACCTTACAACAGTTAGAATGGCAAAAATTAACAAGGCAGGAAACAACAAATGTTGGAGAGGACATGGAGAAAGGGGAACCCTCTTACACTGTTGGTGGGAATGCAAGTTAGTGCAGCCATTTTGGAAAACAGTGTGGAGATTCCTCAAAAAGTTAGAAATAGAGCTACCCTATGACCCAGCTAATTGCACTACTGGGTATTTACCCCAAAGATACAGATGTAGTGAAAAGAAGGGACACCTGCACCCCAATGTTCATAGCAACAATGTCTACAATAGTCAAACTGTGGAAGGAGCAGAGATGCCCTTCAACAGATGAATGGATAAAGAAGATGTGGTTCATATATACAATGGAATATTACTCAGTCATCAGAAAGGATGAACACCTACCATTAGCATTGACATGGGTGGAACTGGAGGGGATTATGCTAAATGAAAGAAGTCAAGCAGAGAAAGACAATTATATTGTTTCGCTCATATGTGGAACATAAGGAATAGCCTGGAGGACATTAAGGGAAGGAAGGGAAAACTGAAGGGGAGGAAATCAGAGGGGGAGATGAACCATGACAAACTGTGGACTCCGGGAAACAATCTAAGGGTTTCAGAGGGGAGGGAGGTGAGACGATGGGTTAGCTTGGTGATGGGTAAGGAGGACAGGTATTGTAATGAGCACTGGGTGTTATACAAAAGTAATGAATCATGGAACACTACATCAAAAATTAATGATGTACTGTATGGTAACCAACCTAACATAATAAAAAAAGAAAAGCAGTATCTGTGAAATGCAATAAAGCAAAGCATGATAAAATGAGGTATACCTGTAGTTGTAGGTTTTCTATTTTTTAATTGAAATACAATTGACATGCAATGTTATATTAGTTTCAGTTGTACAACATATTGATTTGACAATTCTGCTTATTACTCAGTGCTTACCAAAGTGTAGACACCATCTGCCACCATACATTATTACAGTATTACTGGCTGTAGTCCTTATGCTGACTGACATATATTTATAACTAGAAGTTTGTATCTCTTAATCCCCTTCATCTATTTTACCCATCCTCCTCATTCACCTATCCTCTAGAAACCACTAGTTCACTTTCGGTATTTAGGACTCTGTTAGAGATTTTTTTGTTGGTAGTGGTTTTTTAAAATGGATTCCACATATAGGTGAAATCATATGGTATTTGTCTTCCTTTGTAGGACTTATTTCACTTAGTGTAATATACTCTAGATCATCCATTTTATCACAAATGGCAAGATTTCATTCTTTTTTTTATGGCTGAGTAATACTCCAGAGTTGTGTGTGTGTGTGTGTGTGTGTGTGTGTGTGTGTGTGTGTGTGTGTGTGTGTGTGTGTGTGTGTTGTGTGTGTGTGTGTATGTGTGTGTGTGTTTATACCACATATTCTTTTTAATCTTCTTTTTCATTCATCTACTGATGGACACTTAGATTGCTTCTATATTTTGGCTATTGTACATAATGCTGCAATAAACCTAGAGGTGCATAGATCTTTTTAAACTAATGTTTTCATTTTCTTCAGATAAATACCCAGTAGTGGAATTACTGGATCATAAGGTATTTCTATTTTAAACTTTTTGAGAAATTTCCATATGGTTTTTCACAGTGGTTGCACCAGTTTACATTCCCACCAATGGTGCATAAGGGTTTTTTTCTCTATATTCTCACCAACATGTTCTTTCTCATCTTTTTTTATCTAGCCATTTTTTTTTAATGTTATGTTAGTCACCATCTAGCCATTCTGACAGGTGTAAGGTGATACCTCATTGTGGTTTAGATTTGCATTTCCCTGGTTATTAGTGGTGTCGAGCATCTTTTCATATGTCTCTTGGCCATCTCCATGTCTTTGGAAAAGCCTTGTCTGGTTTTTGCCAATTTTTTAAACAGATTGGGTTTCTTTGGTGTTGAGTTGTGTAAGTTCTTTGCATATTTTGGATATTAACCATTTACTAGATATTTCATTTGCAAATATCTTCTCCCATTTAGAAGGTTGCCTTTTTGTTTTGTTGATGATTTCCTTCACTGTGTAGAAGCCTTTTATTTTAGTATAACCCCAATAATTTATTTTTGCTTTTTTTCCCCTTTCTTGAGGAGATAGATCCATAAATATGTTGCTAAAGCCAGTATCTAAGAGATTACAGTCTATGTTTTCTCTTTTAGGAGTTTTATGGTTTTAGGTCTCACATAAAGGTCTTTAATCCATTTTGAGTTTATTTTTGTGTATGGGGTAAAAAAGGGGGTTTTCCTCCCTCCCTTTCTTTATATAGCTGTCTAGTTTTCCCATCACTATTTATTGAAAGGACTCTCTTTCCCATTGCATATTTTTATCTCTTTGTCCTAGATTAACTCACCATGTAGTTGTGGGCTTATTTCTGGGTTCTGTATTCTGTTCCATTGATCTATGTGTCTTTGTGTGTGTGTGCATGCGTGCATGCACCAAAACTATACTGTTTTGATCACTATAGCTTTGTACTATATGTACTTTGTACTATATGTACTATATGTACTTTGTACTATATCTCAAAATCTGGGATTGTTATACATCCAGCTTTGTTCTTCTTTCCCAACATTGCTCTGGCTACTCAAGATCTTCTGTGGTTCCATATGAATTTTAGGCCTATTCATTATAGTTCTGTGAAAAATACTATTAGTATTTTGATAGGGATTGCAGTGAATTCGTAGATGGCTTTGAGTAGTATGGACATTTTAACAATATTCTTCAGTCCATGAGCATGGTATATCTATTTGTGTTTTCTTCAATTTCTTTCCTCATGTCTTACAGATTTCAGAGTACAGGTCTTTCACCTTATTGGTTGAATTTATTTTTAGGTATTCTTGGTGCAATTGTAAATGAGATTGTTTTCTACATTTTTCTTTCTGATACTTTGTTATTAGTGTATAGAAATGCACCAGATTTCTGTATATTAATTTTGCATCCTGCAACTTTACTGAGTTAATTTGTTATATCCAATAGTTTTCGGTGGAGTCTTTAGGGTTTTCTGTACTTAGTATCATGTTATCTGCTAACAGTGAAGATTTACTTCTTCTTTATCAATTTGGATCTTTTTTTTTTCTTTTTTTGTCTGATTGCTGTGGCTAGGACTTCCAGTATAAGGCTGAATGAAAGTAGCAGGAGTGAATATCCTTGTCTTGTTCCTGATCTTAGAGGAAAAGCTTTCAATTTTTCACCATTGATTGGAAAGTTGTATGATAATAGCTGTAGATTTGTTATGTGGTCTTTATTATATTTAGGTGTGCTCCATCTAAACCTAATTTTTATTCATTTATTTTTTTTAAAGTTCTTATTTAAATTCCAGTTAGCTAACATACAGTGTAATATTAGTTTCAAGTATACAATATAGTTTTTTAACACTGCCATACAACACTCAGTGCATATCACAAGTGCAGTCCTTAATCCCCATCACTTATTTAGTCCATCCTCCCACACACCTACCTTTTGGTAACCATCAGTTTGTCCTCTATAGTTAAGAGTCCATTTCTTCACCTTTCCCCCCCTTTGCTCATTTTTCTTAAATTGCACATATGAGTGACATCATATGGTAGGTCTTTTTTTCTAATTTCTTTCACTTAGATTAGTATTCTCTAATGCCATCCATGTCATTGCAAATGGCAAGCTTTGGTTCTTTTTTATGACTCAGTAATATTCCATATCTATATCTATATCTACACACACACACACACACACACACGGTATCCATTCCTCAGACAATGTATTCATCAGTCAACTTGGGCTGTTTCCATAATTTGGCTATTGTAGATAATGCTGCAGTAAACACGGGGGGCATGTATTCCTTTGAATTAATATTTTTGTATTGTTTGGGTAAATACTTAGTAGTGTAATTGCCAGACTTAAATTTTATCATAAATGGATGTTGCATTTTGCCAAATGTATTTTTTGCATTTATTGAGATGATCATATAGTTTTTATCCTTCCTCTTTTTTAATGTGATATATCACACTGATTGATTTGTAAATATTGACCACCCTTCCATCTCTGGAATAAATACCACTTGATGTGGTTTTTAAGTTTTTTAAGTTCAATTAGCCAACATACAGTACATCATTAGTTTTTGATTTAGTGTTCGATGATTCATTAGGTTTTTTTAATGTTTTGTTAAGTTTGGTTTGGTAATATTTCATCGAATTATTGCATCTATGGCCTGTAGTTTTATTTTTCTTTTCTTTTCTTTTCTTTTTTAATAGTATATTTGTCTGTTTTGGTATCAGGCTAATACTATGTATTTGAAAGATTTTCTTCCTCTTTTTTTTTTTTTTTAAGATTTTATTTGAGAGAGAGAGAGAGCAGGAGCAGGGGAGAGGCAGAGGGAGAAGGAGAAGCAGACTCCCTGCTGAGCAGGGAGTCCAATGTGGGGCTCCATCCCAGGACCCTGAGATCATGACCTGAACTGAAGGCTAATGCTTAACTGACTGAGCCTTCCAGCACTGCTTTTCTTCCTCTTTTATTTTTTGGAATAGTTTGACAAGAATAGATATTAACTCTTCTTTAACTGTTGGGAAGAATTTACCTGTGAAACCATCTGCTCCTGGACTTTTGTATGTTGGGAGTCTTGATTACCAATTCAATTACAAAACTGTTAATCAGTCTTTTCAAATTTTCTATTCCCGATTCAGTTTTGGAAGATTGTATGTCTCTAGGAGTTTATCCATTTCTTCTAGTTTGTCCAATTTGTTGACATAATTTTCTGTAGTGCTCTCATAATCCTTTGTATTTCTGTAGTGGTAGTTGTTATTTCTCCTCTTTCATTGCTGATTTTGTTTATTTAGGTCCTTTTTTTTTTCCTTAATGAGTCTGATTAAAGTGTATCAATCTTCCAAAGGAACAACCCTTGGTTTCACTGATCTTTTCTATTTTTTTCTTTATTTCAATTATTTCTGCTCTAATTTTTATTATTTCTTTCCTTCTACTAATTTGGGCTTTGTTCTTTTTCTAGCTTCTTTAGGTGAAAGGTTAGGACTTTTTGATGTTTTCCTCGTTTCTTGAGATGGGCCTGTCCGACTACAAACTTTCCTTTTATGACTACTTTTGCCAGATCCCAAAGATTTTGGACAATTGTTTTCATTTACATTTGTCCCATGTATTATTTATTTCCTCTTTGATTTTTTTGACTCATTGGTTGAGTAGTAGCATGTTTTTTAGCCTCCCTATATGTGTGTTTCTAGCTTTTTCCTGTAATCGATTTCTTGGTTATACGGTTGAGCTTCCAAAGATGCTTGATATGATTTTAATCTTCTTAATTTATTCAGACTTCTATTTATTTATTAAGTTTTAAAATTTTAATTCAAGTTTAGTTAACGGTGTTAGTTTCTGGTGTGCAATGTAGTGATTCAACTATTCTATATTTTACTCAGTGCTCATCATGATAAGTGTATGCTTTAATCTATTTCTCTCCCCTTCACCCACCTCCCTTCAGGTAATCATCAATTTGTTCTCTATTGTTAGAGACAAACCAGAAATGCACTGTTTTTTTTTCCTTTCTTAGTTTGTTTCGTTTCTTAAATTCCACATATAAATGAAATCATATGGTATTTGTCTTTCTCTCACTGCCTTATTTTGCTTTGTATTCTACTCTCTAGCTCTATCCATGCTGTTGCAAATGGCAATATTTCATTGTTTTTTATGGCTAATATTCCATTGTATATATGTATACATTGTATACACACATACACACACACACACACACACATCTTCTTTATCCATTCATCTAACAATGGACACTTGGGTTGGGTTGCTTCCAAAATTTGGCTATTGTAAATAATGTCGCAACAAACATTGAGGTGAATATATCCCTTCGAATTACTGTTTTTATATTTTGGGGGTAAATACCCAGTAATGCAATTACTAGATTATAAGATAGTTTCATTTTTAACTTTTTGAGGAATCTCCATACTCTTTTCCACAGTGGCTGCCCCAATTTGTATTCCCACCAACACCATAAGAGGCTTCCTTTTGTCCCCACATCCTTGTCAACACTTGTTGATTCTTGTGTTTTTGATTTTAGCCATTCTGACAGGTGTAAGGTGATATCTCATAGAAGTTTTGATACGCATTTCCCCTATGATGAGTGATGTTGAGCCTCTTTTCATGTGTGTGTTGGCCATCTACATGTCTTCTTTGGAGAAATGTCTGTTCATGTCTTCTGCCCAGTTTTTAATTGGATATTTGGTTTTGGGGTATTGAATTGTATCAGTTCTTTGTATGTTTTGGATACTAACCCCTTATCAGAGATGTCATTTGCAAATATCCTCTCCCATTCTGTAGGTTGCCTTTTAGTTTTGTCGATCATTTCCTTTGCTGTGCAGAAGCTTTTTATTTTGATGTATTCCCAATAGTTTATTTTTGCTTTTGTTTTCCTTTCCCTCAGGAGACATCTAGGAAAAAAAGTTGTTCTGTCCAGTGTCAGAGAAATTTCTGCCTGTGCTCTCTTCTAGGATTTTTATAGTTTCAGCTCTCATGTTTAGGTCTTTACCTTATTTTGACTGTGTCTTCATGTATGGTGTAAGCCAGTGGGCCAGTTTGATTCTTTTGCGTTTGGCTGTCCAGTTCTCCCAACACTATGTGTTGAAGAGATTATCTTTTTCCCATTGTATATTCTTTCCTCTTTTGTCAAAGATTAATTGATCATATAAATGTTGGGTTATTTCTGGGCTTTCTGTTCTATTCCATTGATCTATGTTCCAATATTTGTGCCAGTACAATACTGTTTTGATTACTATAGGTTTGTAGTATAACTTGAAATCTGGAATTGAAATACCTATAGCTTTGTTTTTTCTTTCAAGATTGTTTTTTGTATTTGGGGTCTTTTATGGTTCCGTACAAATCTTAGATAGTTTATTGAAAAATGTTGGTATTTTGAGAGGCATTGCATTAAATCTATAGATTGCTTTGGGAACTATGGACATTTTATTTTATTTTTTTATTAACATATAATGTATTATTTGCCCCAGGGTTACAGGTCTATGAATTATCAGGCTTACACATTTCACAGCACTCACCATATCACATACCCTCCCGAATGTCCATAACCCAGCCACTCTATCCCTAGCCCCCTACCCCTCAGCAACCCTCAGTTTGTTTTGTGAGATTAAGAGTCTCTTATGGTTTGTCTCCCTCCTGACCCCATCTTGTTTCATTCCTCCCCCCACTTCCCATGACCCTCCCACCCTGCCTCTCACATTTTTCATATCAGAGATAGCATATGATAATTGTCTTTCTCTAATTGATACTATGGACATTTTAACAATGTTTGTTCTTCCAATCCATGAGCATGGAATATCTTTCCACTTGTTTGTGTCATATTTGATCTCTTTCAGTGTTTTGATATACTATCAGTGTTTTATAGTTTTCAGAACACAGGTCTTTTACCTCTTTGGTTTATGCCCAGGTATTTTATTATTTTTGGTGCAATTATAAATGGGATTATTTTGTTAATTTCTCTGCTGCTTCATTATTAGCATATGCCACAGTTTTCTGTACATTGATTTTGTATCCTGAAAGTTTATGGAATTAATTTATCAGTTCTGGTTTTTTGGTGGAATCCTTAGGGCTTTGTATATCTAGTATCATGTCATGTGCAATTAGTGGAAGTTTTACTTCTTCCTTACCAACTTATATGCCTTTTATTCCTTCCTCTTGTCTGATAGCTGCAGCTAAAACTTCCAATATCATGTTAAATGATAATGGTGAAGAGTGGACATCCCTGTCTTCTTCCTTACCTTAAGGGAAATCTCAGTGTTTTGCCATTGAGTATGATGTGAAATGTGGATTTTTCATATATGGCCTTTTTGTTGAGTTATGTTCCCTCTAAACCTACTTCGTTGAAGGCTTTTATCATGAATGGATGTTGTACTTTGTCAAATGCTTTTTCTGCATCTATTGAAATGATTTTATGGCTTTTATCCCTTCTTTTATTGATGTGAAGTATCACATCGTTTGACTTGTAAATATTGAACCACTCTTGCGTCCCAGGGATAAATCCCACTCAATCATGGTGAATGATTTTTTAATGTATTGTTGGAATTGGCTCGCTAATATTTTGTTGAGGGTTTTGCATGTGTGTTCATTGGAGCTATTGACCTGTCATTCTTTTTTTGTAGTGTCTTTATCTGGTTTTTATATCACAGTAATGCTGTCCTCATAGAATGAATTTGGACGTTTTCCTCCCTCTTCTATTTTTTGAAATATTTTTAGAAGAATAGGTTTTAATTCCTCTGTAAATGTTTGGTAGAATTCACCTGTGAAGCCATCTGTCTCAGGGCTTTTGTTTGTTGGGAGTTTTTTGCTTTTGTTTTTGTTTTTTTGATTACTGATTTAATTTCATTGCTGGTCATTGGTCTTTTCAAATTTCCTATTTCTGATTCAGTTTTGGGAGATTACATGTTTCTAGGAATTTATGCATTTCTTCCAGGTTGTCCAATTTGTTGCCATATAATTTTTAATAATATTCTCTTATAATCCTTTGTATTTCTGTGCTGTCAGTTGGTATGTCTCACCTTGCATTTCTGATTTTGAATCTTCTCTCTCTCTCTCTCACACACACAGACACACACACGCGCGCACACACACACAAACACACAATGAGTCTGATTCAAGGTTTACTGAAATTTTGTTGATCTTTTCAAAAACCAGCTCCTGGTTCTTTGTTTTTTAATTTTCTTATTGATCTGTTCTTATTCTTTATTTTTTAATTTTCCATTTTGTGTATTTCTGCTCTTATTATTATTTCCTTCTATTAGTTTTGGGTTTTGTTTGTTCTTTTCTAGTTCGTTTAGATGTAAGGTTAGGTTGTTTACTTGGGGTTTTCCTTTTTAGGTAGACCTGTATTGCTATAAACTGTCCTCTTAGGTCAGCTTTCACTGCATCCCGAAGATTTTCCATTTTTGTTTTTCTTTATGTGTTTTTGTTTTTGATTTCTTGGTTGACGCATCCATTGTTTAATATCATGTTATTTAACCTCCATGTATTTGTGGTCTTTCCAGATTTTTTCCTGTGGTTGATTTCTAGTTTCATAGTATTGTGGTCAGAAAAGATGCATGGTATGACCTAACCTTCTTGAATTTGTTGAGGCTTATTTTGTGGCCTAATATGTGATCTATCCTAGAGAATGTTCCCTGTATACTTGAAAAGAATATTCTATCCTGTTTTAGGATGGAATATTGTGAATATGTCTGTTAGATTCTCCTGGTCCAATATCTCTTTGAGAGCCACTGTTTCATTGTTGATTTTTTGTTTGGATGATCTGTTCATTGATGTAAGTGAGGTGTTAAAGTCCCCTACTATTATTTTATTTCTGTTGGTTATTTCCTTTATGTTTGTTATTAACTCGTATGTATTTGGGTGTTACCATACTGGATGCATATATTTTTTATAGTTGTTATATATTCTTGTTGGATTGTACTGTTTATGATTATATAGTATCCTTCTTTGTCCTTTGTTACAGCTCTGTTTTTAAGTCTATTTTGTCTACTATAAAAATTGTGATTCTTGCTTTCTTTTCATTTCCATTTGCTTGATAAATGTTTCTCCATCCCTTCAAGTACAGTCTTCATTTGTCTTTATATCTGAAATGAGTCTCTTGTAGGCAACATATAGTTGGCTCCTATGTATTAATTTTTTCAAATATCTGTTCCATCTCCTTAGGTCTTTTGATTGGAACATTTAGTCCATTTATGATCAAAATAATTATTGATATGTGTGCTTTATTTATTTATTTTTTGGCCATCTCGTTATAGTTTCCCATGACATTTCTTATAGGGCTTGTTTAGAGGTCTTGAATTCTTTTATCTTCTGTTGGTCTGGGACACTCTTTATCTCTCTTTCTGAGTGATAGCCTTGCTGGATAGACCATTCTAGGCTGCAGATGTGTCTTCTTTCAGCACTTTGAATATATAATATCACTCCTTTGTGCCCTGCAAAATTTCTGCTGAAAAATCAGCTGATAGCTTTAGTGGATATCTGTCGTATGTAACTTCTTCTTTTCTCTGAAATCTTTAAATACTTCATCATCACTGTTTTTATCATTTTATTTACTGTTACTATGTGTCTTGTTCTGGACCTCCTCAGGTTGATTTTGTTGGGGAATTTTTGTGCCTCCTGAATCTGGATCTCTGTTTCCCTCCCTAGATTTCTGAAGTTTTCAGCTATTATTTCTTCAAATATATTTTCTGCCTCCCTTTCTCTCTCTTCTTCTTCTGGGATTCCTACAGTGGGAATGTTATTACGTTTGATGGTATCACTGAGGTCTTTAAAGCTATTTTCATTTTGCAGTATTTGTTTGTCTCTCACTTCTTCAGCTTGGTTGCTTCCCATTAATCTGTCCTCCAGGTCACTTATCTGTTCCTCTGCTTCCTGTAGCCTACTATCTATTCCATCTATTGTACTATTGTATTTTTAATTTCATTGAATTCTTCATCTCATATGTTATTTTTTCATCTCTTTGTGAGGGGTCTCACTGATGTTCTCTGCCCTTTTCTGAAGTCTAGTGAGTATATTTATGATCATTACTTTAAATTATCTATCAGACATATTCCTTTTTTTTTTTTTTTTTTTTAGATCTCATGCTGTGATTTTGTCCAGTTCTTTCATTTGGGACATATTCCTGTCTCCTCATTTTTGTCTACTTGTCTGTGTCTGTGTCTGTTTCTGTATGTTAGGAAAGTCAGCTACATCTTCTGCTCTTGAAAGTAGTGGCTTTATGAAGAAGTCCTGCAGTACAGTATCCCCTGTTCGCCAGAATGTGGCACTTCGGGGCAGTCTACTATGTGTGCTGCTTATGTCCTGCTGTTGTGTCTGAGTTGCTTTTTCTTTCAGTTTAGACATTTGCATTGATTCTGCCTGTTGTAAGCTGTGCTTGTCTTCTGTGGTTAGAGAGACCCAGGCAGACCAGCTCTGAGGGGGTGTGATGATAGCCGGAAAGCTCAGGGGCAGTGCAATACTGTTAGCAAAATTTGTGCTGGGCTGCTAGTCCTAGGTCAGGACCCCCCCCAACCCCCATTAGTGTGCAGGGCCTGCCAGGGACATGACACATGGCAGTGGCCATGGCATGGTGTATAGTGCCAGCACCTGGGGCACTCAGTGTCAACAAAGTTTTTGCTAAGGCCAGGGCCAGGCCAGCAGGCTTGGAGTGGGCAAATTCTCAGAACTCATGGGTGGAGTTCACTGCTAACCAGGTAGGTAGCAAGTATCTGTGTGGTGATGCCTCCCGTGGCTCTGTGTTTATGATGAGGGGCAGGGGAGAAAAATGGCACCTGCCAGTTCCTTTGTTCCCAGAGAAGTCCCCAACATGTTCCGAAATTCAAATGAACAGATCTCCCTCCCATTTGCCCTGGGTGTTGTACAAACTGTTGCTTCTATGTTGCTTTCCTGTGTACTGCTGTCTTTTTAAGCTATCACTTGCCCTCCCAGCTTACCCAGTGTTGAGTTAGTGGACTTTTAAAGCTTCAGGCTCCAAGTCCTGCTGATTATACAAACTCATAGAATTCTATCCCTCTGCTTTTCAAAGCCAGACACTATGGAGATTTGTCATCCCTGTATGGGCTCCTAGTTACTTTCTCTTCTCCACACCTGCACCTCCCTTCTGCCTGCAGGCAGAACCCAACCACCGATTCTGCCCTTCCTAACTTCTTTGAAGCTGCTGCTGCTTTACATTTAGTTGTGGAGTTTGTTCTTCCAGTCTTTGGATGGCTGTTTGCTTTATTTACTTGGATGTGAGCGATACTGAGTTGTAAACATGAAACAGTGTGAACTTAGGATCCTCCTACTACACCATCTTCCCAAGCTCATCACATTGTATTTCTATTCTGACTCATTTTGTGACCTAACATGTGATTTCTCCTGGGGAATGTTCCATGTGCACTTGAAAAGAATGTGTATTTTCTGTTCTTAGATGGAATGTTCTATTTAAAACTATTAAGTCCATCTGGTCTATTGTGTCATTCAAAGCCACCATTTCCATGATAATCTATCTGGAAGACCTACCCATTGATGTTAGTGAATTGTTAAAGTCATCTATTGCTGTATTACTGTCTACTTCTCTTTATGTGTGTTAATATTTGCTTCATGTATTTAGGTGCCCTTCTGTTAGGTGCATAGATATTTACAATTATATCCTATTGTTGGACTGATTCCTTTATCATTATGTAGTGCCATTCCTGGTCTCTTGTTACAGTTTTTGTCTGATATAAGCATTGATATTTCAAATGTTTTTCTCTTCTACTTGCATGGTATATGTTTTTCCATCCTTCACTTTCAGTTCATATTTGTCTATAAGTCTGAAATGAATCCCTTTTAGGCAGCACAGAAATTTTTTTTAAATCCGTTAAGTCACTCTATGTCTTTTCATTGGCGCATTTAGACCATTTACATTTAAAACAATTATTTGTTTTAAAGATTTTATTTATTTATTTGAGAGAAAGAGAGTGAGCAAGAGAGAGCACAACCCAAGGGGAGAGGCAGAGGGAGAAGCAGACTCCCCGTTGAGCAGGGAGCATGATGTGGGGCTCAATCCCAGAACACTTGGATCATGACCTGAGCCAAAGGCAGATGCTTAATTAAACAACTGAGCCACCCATGCACCCCTAAAGCAATTATTGATAGGTATGTACTTAATGCCTTTTTGTTAATTGTTTTCTGGTTGGTTTTTTCGCTGTTCGTTCCCTTTTTCTCTTCCCTTGTGGCTTGATGGCTTTCTTTATCTCTTTTTTATCTATTATAGGTTTTTGATTTGTGGAACTATTTGGTTCACATATAGCATCTTATGTTTACAGCAATCTATAGCAAGTTTTTGGTTGCTTAAGTTCCCAACATCTAAAAGCATGTCTAACACCTAAAATTTTACTCCCCCTTACTGTTTTATATACATGTTGTCATATTTGACTACTTTTGTATTTTAACCTCCATAGCAGCTTTATAAGTGTCTAATCTACTTTTACCATGTGTTTGCTTTCACCTGTAAATTCTTTTCCTTCAATAATATTATTTCAGTTAGGGCCTTTTCTTTCCATTTAAAGAATTCCCATTAACATTTTTTATAAGGATCTTTTAGTAGTGATGAACTCCCTTAACTTTTGTTTGGGAAACTTTACCCAGCAAGGTTATCATTCACACAAGGAGAGAGAAGTATTCTTGGTTGTAGGTTTTTTCTTTTCAATACTTTGCATATATCGTGGTACTCCCTTCAGGCCTGCAAAGTTCTGCTGAGAAATCAGCTGAAAGTCTTATGTAACTTTTGTTTTTCTTCTCGCTAATTTAAAAATTCTCTTTATCATCACTTCTTACCATTTTAATGATTATGTGTCTTGGTGTGGACCTCTCTGGGTTCATCTTGTTAAGAGTTCTCTGTGTTTTCTAGACCTAAATGTCTATTTCTTTCTCCAGTGTAGGGATGTTTGCAGCTATTACTCTTTCAAATTTTCTGTCTCCTCCTTTTGGGATCCCTATACTGCAAATGTTGTTGTGCCTGATGATGTAATAGAGTTTCATTAATTTATTCTCGTTTTGGATTACTCTTTATTATTTTGCTCTTCAGCTTTGTTGCTTTCCATTACCCTTTCAGATCACTGATGTAGTCTTCTTCATCCTCTAATCTGCTGTTCATTTCCTGTAGTGTATTTTTTTCATTTCAATTATTACATTCTTCAGCTCACTTTCTAAAATTGTATCTCTTTGTTAAAGTTCTGAGTTCATTTATTCTTGTCTCAAGTCCATTGTCTATATTTATGATTTCTACTTTAAACTCTTTATCAGGCATATTGCTCATCTTTGTTTCATTTAGCTCTTTTACTATGATTTTGTTTTGTTCATTCATTTGGGATCTATTCTCTCTCCTCAGTTTGTCTAATTCTCTGTGTTTCAGTGTTTTAGATAGGTCAGCTAAATCTCCTGGTCTTGAAGTGGTACCCTACAATGTACTGCTCCCAGTCACCAGAAGCAGCTGCTCCAGAGGGTATCCCCATTGTGGGCTCTGTGTGCCTTCCTGTTTGAGCTGAGGCATGATTGCTTTCACCCTAGCTAGCTGCAGTGATCCACTTTGTGGGCACTCTGGGGAGACTTTGTTCCCCGGGCTGTTGTGAGGTGTGTCTGTGGTGCCTGTGAGCTTTTTAGTGGGCTTGGATGATAGTCAGCCTAGCCATCTGCAATTAGCCACTTTGTCATAGCTTCAGGCACACTGAAGGGCAATGCTTGCTCCCTGTGAGCTTAAGAGGTTTGGTGCAGGAATTGTGGGCATGCTGTCATGTGTCCTGATTGTCCCTTATCCCCAGAGCAGGAGTCACTTGGAATGGTACCAGTCTCAGCCAGGGCAGCCTGCCAGCTGTGGTGAGGCAGGAGCTGCTTCTAGGGGACACCTGCCAAGGTGGGTAGTTTAGATGGGGAGAGTCTGAAGGGGAATGTTGGGGCAGGGCATGTGGTACTACCAAGGTAGACAGAGAAGTTAGTGCTGGCTTTTGCAAGCAGCCAGCATCTAAAGCTGAGGAAGGGAAAGAGATAAAGTGCCCACAGGCACTTTTTTCCCCAGAACAATCTCCTATAGTTGTCTACCCTTCCATCACACGACCTAAGATTAGTTAATATATTTCCTTCATGTATACTCCGGGCACTTTTCAACTGCCTCTTCTTTGCTGTGTCCAGGGTCATGTTATTTAGTGTGCTAGTTCTTTAAGGGAGAGGACTTAGTTTCCTATTGTCCTTAGGCTCTCCTGGAGTTAAGCCTACAGATTTTTAAAGGTCCTGGGGTTAAGCTCCAATGGTTTTCAAAGCCAAACATTATGGGAACTCATCTTCTTAGGGTGGGCAGCCAGTGCTGAGGGTGCTTGGGGTGCAGTCTGATCCTCTTGCTGCTCAGGGGTTGGTTCCCAACTGCATTTCCACCCCTTCTACCCTTTACATTGTGACCTTCTGTGATTAGCTGTGAAAGGTCAATTCTGTCAAGCTTCAGGTCTTTTTCAGAGTTAGTCACATAGATACAGCTGTTATCTTGGTGCTTGTAGGAAGAGGTAAGCTCAGATCCTCCTTCTCAAGCATCTTCTCCAAACTTCCTCCTATCGTCTTTTCTTTTCCATTGCATCAATCTCTACCTTTTGATTGGAATGCTTAATTCAATTACTTTTAATAGAACTACTAGTAGAGTAGCATTAACATTTGACATTTCATTTTCTTTGTGTCTTTTTTGTTAATTTTTCCATTAAATACATATTCTGTACTGTACCAATTAATTCCCCGTTGCTTCCTTTATTTATATTTTTTATTATATATTTTCAGTTATTTTATTAGTAGTTACCATGTGAATTACAATTAAAATCTTCATTTAAAACAATATAGTTCAGATTACTACCAACTTAATTTCAACAAAATAAAAAATATATGCTTCAATGTATCTTCTACCTCCTCTATGCTTTTATTGTCACACAAACTACATATTTATATATCCTAAGCCCATCAGCAGTTTTATAATTATTGCTATAGATGTTGTCATTTAAAATAGATAACAGAAGAAAAGGCTTAAACTACATTTGTGCTGTGTTTTATAATTATTATCCTCATGTAGAGTCAAGTTACTCTTTAGCACCCTTTAATTTCAGTCTAAAGTATTTTAGTATTTTTTGTATGGTAAGTGGACTAGTGATGAGTTCTCTCAGGTTTTATCTGGAAATATGCTAATTTGTCCTTCAGTGCTTTTTTTTTTTTTTTTTTTAATTTTATTTTATTTTTTCAGTGTTCCAAGATTCCTTGTTTATGCACCATACCCAGTGCTCCACGCAATACGTGGCCCCCCCTATTACCCACCACCAGGCTCACCCATCCCCCCAACCCCCTCCCTTCCAAAACCCTGTTTGTTTCCCAGAGTCCACAGTCTCTCATGGTTCACCTCCCCCTCCAATTTCCCCCAATTCACTTTTCCTTTCCTTCCCCTAATGTCCTCCATGATAATTTGGTTCAATGTTGAATTCTAGGTTGACAAAAAATATCAAATCTTATTCTACGCTGTATGTCCTTCATGGTTTCTGATGAGATGTCAGGTATTATTATTGTAGTGTTCTTGTTTTTTTAATCTCTTTTTCTCTTGCTGCTTCCAAGATTCTCTGTTTTGTCTCCCAACAGTTTGCCTATGATGTATCTAGGTATATTTCTCATCAAATTGAGAAAGTTTGGAGCCATTAGTTCTTAAAATTTTCTTGCTGACTCTTTCTCTTCTTATTTGTTTATTAGTTTGCTTGGTGGTATTCCACAAGTCTCTGAAGAGACTTATTCTTCATTCACATTTTTTTATTCCTCAGACTGGGTAATCTGGATTTTTTTTAAATTCACGGATTCCTATTTCTTCCAGGCCAAATCTGTTGAGTTCCATTAATAAATATTTTATTTCAATTATTCTACTTTTCAACTCCAGAATTTCTACTTGATTCTTATAAAAAATATTTTTATATCTTTATATCTTTAATGACATTCTCTATTTGGTTATATATGAGTCTAACACTTCAATACATTAACACAGTTTCTAATAGTTGATTTAGGGGCACCTAGGTTGTTCAGTTTGTTAAGGGTCCAACTCTTGATTTCAGTTCAGGTCATGATCTCAGGGTCGTGAGACTGAGCCTGTGTGGGGCTTCAGGCTGAGTGTGGAGCCTGCTTAAGATTCTCTCTCCCTCTCCATTTGTCCCTACTCCCCACTCGTATACTCTCTCAATAATAATAATAATAAAATAGCTGATTTAAATTATAAATAGAATATTTGGAATATTTCAGAGATAATTTTTTAATCTTTTACTGAAGTATAGTTGACACACAATATTACATTAGTTTTAGGTGTGCAATACAGTGAATTGACAAATCTGTTATGCAATGCTCACCCCAAATGTAGCTACCACCTGTCACCATACAACACTACTAAAATACTATTGACTATATTCCCTATGCTCTTTTATCCCCTTGACTTGTTCATCCCATAACCAAAAGTCTATTGCCCCTCTCCTTCCCATTTTACCCATTCCCCAAACTTTGGTAATGAAAGGTTTTCCCTCTGTATTTATGGGTCTGTAGCTGCAGTTTAATTGTTTTGTTTTTTAGATTTCACATATATTGGTCTTTCTCTGACATATTTCCCTTAACATAATACTCTCTAGCTACATTCATGTTGTTGCAAAAGGCAAGACCTTATTCTTTTTTAATGACTGAGTAATATTCCTATGTGTGTGTGTGTGCACACAGCACATCTTCTCTATCTATTCATCATTGATGGACACTTGAGTTGCTTCTCTATCTTGCCTATTGTAAATAATGCTGCAATAAACAAAGAGGTGCATGTATCCCTTTGAATTAGTGTTTTTGTTTCCTTTGGGTAAATACCTAGGAGTGGAATTACTGGATCATCTGATATTTCTATTTAAATTTTTTTTAAGGAACCTCCATACTATTTTCCACAGTGGTTACACCAATTTACATTCCCACTGATGGGCATGAGGGTTGCTTTTTCTCCACATCTTTGATAACACATATTATTTCTTGTCTTTTTCATTCTGGCCATTCTGACAGGTGTATAGTGATATCTCATCATGGTTTTGATTTGCATTTCCCTGATGATGAGGGATGTTGAGCATCTTTTCATGTGTCT
This sequence comes from Potos flavus, assembly GCA_028534135.1. NCBI lineage: Eukaryota > Metazoa > Chordata > Mammalia > Carnivora > Procyonidae > Potos > Potos flavus. The sequence goes on along the minus strand of CM052900.1, from coordinate 123,146,143 downwards.
GTTAACCATCTGTATATATTCTTTGGAAAAATGTCTATTCTGGTCTTTTGTACATTTGTAATCAGATTATTTTTTGGTGTTGCATAGTGTAGGTTGTTTATGTATTTTGGATACTATTTGAGGTTCCACTTTAAGACTATTTGTTCTAGTTCTATGAGAAAAGTTGGTATTCTGATGGGGATTGCATTGAATCTGTAGATTGCTTTGAGTAGTATGGACATTTAATTTTTCCAGTATTAATTCTTCTAATCCATGAGCACATGGAACATCTTTCCATTTGTATCATCTTTAATTTCTTCAATATCTTACAGTATTTAGAGTAAAGGTATTTCAACTCCTTTGTTAACTTATTCCTCTTTGGGCGTCTGGGTGGCTCAGTGGGTTAAAGCCTCTGCTCACCAGGGAGCCTGCTTCCCCCTCTCTCTCTGCCTACTTGTGATCACTCTCTCTCTGTCAAATAAATAAAATCTAAAAAAAAAAAAACAACAAACTTATTCCTCTTTTACTATTTTTGACAGAATTATAAATGGAGTTTTTTAAAATGTCTGTTTTTGCTACTTTGTTATTAGTGTATAAAAATCCAACTGATTTCTTTGTTAATTTTCTATCCTAAAACTCTTACTTCCTAGAGATTTTGATGGAGTCTTTAGGGTTTTCTACGTGTAGCATAATGCCATCTGCAAAAAGTGGAAGTATTTTTAAAATTTTTAATTGAAATATATTTAACTGTGTTGTATTAGTTTCAGGTGTGCAATGTATTTCAATAATTCTATTGAATTACTCAGTGCTCATTACAGTAAGTGTACTCTTAATCCCCTTTATCTTTTTCACCCACCTCCCCACCTACTTTCCCTCTGGCAACCTTCAGTTCTCTGTATTTAAGAGAACTTTAAAAAACAAAAGACTTTAAGAGTCTTTTTTTTTTTTTTTTTTTAAAGATTTTATTTATTTATTTGACAGAGGGAGAGATCACAAGTAGGCAGAGAGGCAGGCAGAGAGAGAGGTGGAAGCAGACTCTCCACTGAGCAGAGAGCCCGATGCGGGGCTCAATCCCAGGACACTGGGATCATGACCTGAGCCGAAGGCAGAGGCTTTAACCCACTGAGCCACCCAGGTGCCCCAAGAGTCTTTGTTTTTTAAATTCCACATGTGATTGAAATCAGATGGTATTTGTCTTTCTCAGTCCGACTTCTTTCACTTAGCATTATACTTTCTAGGTCCATTCACATTGTTGCAAATAGCAGGATCTCATTCCTTTTTATGGCTGAGTAATATTCTATTGTATATACATATCACATCTTCTTTACACATTTATCTGTCATTGGACACTTGAGTTGCTTCCATATCTTGCATATTATAAATAATGCTGCAATAAACATAGGGATGCATATATCTTAGTGTTGTCATTTTCCTTGGGTAAATAACCAGGTGTGGAAATACTGGATCAAATGGTATTTCTACTTTAAATTATTGAGGAAGCTCCATACTGTTTTCCACAGTGGCTACAGTTTATGTTCCACCAACAGTGCGTAAGGATTCCTTTTTCTCCATATCCTTGCCAACACATGATATTTCTTGTCTTTTTTATTCTAGCCATTCTGACAGGTTTAAGGTGATAGCTCATAGTGGCTTCAATTTGCATTTTTCTTGATGATTAATGATGAGCATTTTTTTATGGGTCTGCTGGCCATTTGTAGGTCATCTTTAAAAATGCGCAGAGGACCTGAGTAAAACTTTTCCACTCAGATAATTTGTAGTTTTTGGTGCTGAGTCATAGAAATTGTTTATATATTTTGGATCTTAACCCCTTACTGGATATATCCTTTGCGAATATCTTCTCACATTCATTATGTTGCCTTTTTGTTTTGTTGGTTTCCTTCCCTATACAAAAGATTTTTTAGTTTAGTTCCAATAGTTTAATTTTGCTTTTGATTCCCTTGCATGAGAAGCCATATGCAGAAAAATGTTTCTATGTGAAAGGCATCGTTGCCTGTGTTTTCTTTTAGAAGCTTTATGGTTTAATCTCACATTTAGGTCTTTAAATCATTAAGAGTTTATGTTTGTGCATGGTGTAAGAAAGGGTGGTCCAGTAAAAACTGGTGGACCAGTAAAAACTGGTCCAGTTTTGTCTTCCTTCTTACCAATGTGGATGCTTTTATTTATTTTATTTTTCTTATTGCCGTAGCTAAGACTTCCAGAACTATGTTGAATAGCAGTGGCAAGAGTAGACATCCTTGTGTTATTCCCCTTCTTACAGAAAAAACTGTTTTTCACCAGTAAGTATGATGTTAAGTGGGTTTGTCATATACATACTTTATTATGTTGAGATGTCCCTCTAAACACCCTTTGTTGAGAGTTTTTATTGTGGATGATTTTGAATTTTGTCAAATATTTTTTTCTATATCGAGATTACCATATGATTTTTATCATTTGTTTTGTTGATGTGGTGTATCACATTGATTTATTTGTGAACACTGAACCATTTTTGCTTTTCTAGGGAAAAGTCCCACTCAATCATTTTACTATATTGTTGAGTGTGGTTTGAAAATATCTTGAGGATTTTTGCATGTATGTTAGGGATTTTGCTTATAGTTTTCTTTTTCTATAGTATCTTTGCTTGATTTTGGTATCAGGGTAATTCTGGCCTCATGGACTATACTGGGAAGCTTTTATTCCTCTTACATTTTTTGGAATAGTTTGAGGAGAATAGGTGTTAACTCTTTTTTTTAAATGTTTGATGTAATTATCCTGTGATGCCATCTGCTCCTGTCGGGACTTCTGTATGTTGGGAATTTTTTCATTACCATTATTTTGTTCATGGTTATCAGTCTTTCCAAATTTTCCATTTCTCCCTGATTCAGTTTTGGAAGATCATAATTTATTCATTTTTTTAGGTTGTCTAATTTGTGGGCATATAATATTTTGTAGTTTTATAATCCTTTGAATTTCTATAGTGTTGGTTGTCACTTTTTCATTTCTAATTTTATTGTGTTCTCTCCTTTTTTCTTGAGTAGCCTGGATAAAGTTTTATATTTTTGTCTATTCAAAGAACTAGCTTTTTATTTTGTCGATCTTTTCTATTACTTTATGAGTCTACTTCATTTACTTCTGCTCCGATCTTCATTATTTCCTTTTACTAACTTTGGGATTTGCTTGTTCTTCTAATTCCTTTACATATATTAGATTGTTAGATTTTTTTATTTCTTCAGGTAGGCCCGTATTGCTATAAATTTCCTTCCTAGAACTGTTTGTGTTTTCATTTTCATTTGTGTCCGTGTTGAATTTATTTTTGTGTAGGGTGTAAGTGGTCTAGTTTCATTCTTTTGCACGTTGCTGGCCAGTTTTCCCCATTGGATAGTCTTTCCTGCTTTGTTGACAATTAATTGACCATACAGTTGTGGGTTCATTTACAGGTTATCTTGCTCCACTGATGTATGTGTCTATTTTTGTGCCAGTAACATACTGTTTTGATCACTACAGCTTTGTTATATAACTTGAAGTCCAGAATCATGAGTCCTTCAGCTTTGCTTTTTCAAGGTGGTTGTCTGTTTTTGTCTATTCAGGGTCTTTTGTGGTTCCATAGAAATTTTAGGATTAGTTGTTCTAGCTCTGTTAAAAATGCTATTAGTATTTTGATAGGGATTTCATTCGATGTGCAGATTCATAGTATAAACATTTTAACAATATTTGGTCTTCCTATCCATGACCATGGAATGTTTTTCATAGTTTCCAGAGTACACACTTTTCACCTCTTTGGTTAGTTTCTTCCTCGGTATCGTGTTGTTTTTGGTACAGTTGTAAATGGAATTGATTTTTTAATTTCTATTCCTGCTGCTTCATTATTGATGTATAGAAATGCAAAAGATTTCTGTACATTGATTTTCAATCCTGTAACTTTGTTGAATTTACCAGTTTAGCAGTTTTATGGTACAGTCTTTCAAGTTTTTTACATAGAGTACCATGTCTTCTGCAAATAGTGAAAGTTGACTTCTTACCAACTTGGATGTCTTTTCTTTTTGTTGTCTGATTGCTGTGACTGGAGCTTCCAATATTATGTTGAATAAAAGTGATGAGAGTGGACGTCCTTGTCTAGTTCCTGACCTTAGGGGAAAAGCTCTCGTTTTCCCCATTAAGTGTGATGTTAACTGTGGGATTTTCACATATGGTCTCTTATATTGAAGTATGCTCCCTCTAAACATACTTTTTGAGGGCTTTTATTATGCATGGATGTTGTACTTTGTCAAGTGCTTTTTCTACATCTCTTGAAATGATCTTATGGTTTTTATCCTTTCTCTTATTGCTGTGATGTATCATATTGATTTGTGAGTATTGAACCACCCTTGTAACCTAAGAATAAATCCTACTTGATCATGGTGAATGATATTCTTAATGTATTCTTAGATTTGGTTTGCTAGTATTTTGCATCTATGTTCATTAGGGATATTGGCCTATAGTTGTTTTAGTGGAGTCTTTGGTTTTGGTATCAGGGTAATGCTGACCTCATAGAACAAATTTGGAAGTTTCCCTTCCTTTTCTATTTTTTCGAGTAGTTTGAGAGGAATAGGTATTACCTCTTCTTTAAATGTTTGGTAGAGGGACGCCTGGGTGGCTCAGTTGGTTAAGCAGCTGCCTTCGGCTCAGGTCATGATCCCAGGGTCCTGGGATCGGGTCCTGCATCGGGCTCCTTGCTCGGCGGGGAGCCTGCTTCTCCCTCTGCCTCTGCCTGCCACTCTGCCTGCTTGTGCTCTCTCTCTCTCTGACAAATAAATAAAATATTTTAAAAAATAAATAAAATAAATGGTAGATATGTCTGTAAAGCCATCTGGTCCTGGACTTTTTTTTGAGAGTTTTTGTATTACTAATTTCTTTGCTCATTGGTTTGTTCAAGTTTTTTCTTCTTGTTTCAGTTTTGGTAGTTTATATGTTTCTAGGAATTTACGCATTTCTTCCAGGTTGTCCAATTTGTTGGCGTATAGTTTTTCATAATATTCTTGTATAATTGTATTTCTGTGGTGTTGGTTGGTATTTCTCTTCTCTTACTTGTGATTTCATTTATCCATGTCTTTTTCTTTTTGATAAGTCTGATAAAATTGGTAAACCTCTAGCCAAAGAACCAGCTCCTGATTTCATTGACCTGTTCTAATTTTTATCATTTCCTTCCTTCTGCTAGCTTTTGATTTCTAACTCTTTCAGATGAAAGTTAACCCTTTGATTTCCTCATGTAGGGCAGAAGTCCAACAGAATGACGGAATGAGTGGTTGTTGGAATTTTTTGTGCTTCTTAAGGTAAGCCTGTATTGCTGCATACTTCCCTCTGACTGCTGCTTTTGCTGTATCCCAAAGGTTTTGGACCATTGTGTTTTTATTTTCATTTGTTTCCATGTATTTTTTTAAATTTCCTGGTTGACCCATTCATTGTTTAGTAGCATGTTTTTTAACCTCCATGTATTTGTGGTCTGTCCAAATTTTCCTCGTGGTCGACTTCTAGTTTCACAGAATTGTGGTCAGAAAGGTACATTGTATGACTTCAGTCTTTTTGTATTATGACCTAATATGTGATCTATTCTGGAGATTGTTCCCTGTGCACTTAAAAAGAACGTTAGGATGGTATGTTCTAAATACATCTGTTAAAGCTATATCTGTTCCAGTTTATCATTCAAAGCTATCACTTCCTTGTTGATTTCTCTTTGATCTGTCCATTGATATAAGTGGGGTATTAAAGTCCCCTGTTATTGTATTATCTATTAGTTACTTTGTTATTATATATTTTGGATTGTTCTATGTTGGGTACATAAATATTTTTGTTATATCTTCTTGTTGGATTGTCCCCTTTATTATTATAGAGTGGCCTTCTCTGTCTCTTGCAACAGTCTTTTGTTTTAAAATCTATTTTGTCGAATATAAGTTTGCTACTTCAGCTTTCTTTCAACATCCATTTGCCTGATAGAGATTTCTCCATCCCCTCATGGTCAGTCTGCAGATGTCTTTAGGTCTAAAATGAGTCTCTTCTAGGCAGCATATAAATGGGTCCTGATTTTTATCCATTCCTGGCAGTAATTTCTTACAGTCCCTTTCTCAAAACTGTCTGTGGTCCATGAATACCATTTGTCTCTTTTCAAAATGGAAGTTCATTGCTCCTGAGCAGCCAGCTTGAGAACTTCTTAAGTTATGGTTTCTGGAACTGAATGACCTTCTCAAGGGAAGGAATCCGAAGTTAGTCTTTCTACCTTTCATAATCCAGGATAGTACAACCAGAGTTGAAGGGATAAGGTCAAAGATAAAAGGAGCTCCACCTGTTTCAAGGATGCCAAGACAGTTTTTGTGTCTTATTTGTATTCTACCCATCTTCAGAACTCTCTACTCATATATCTACTTTTACAATCAATCATTTATTCAATATTAAACATGCACCATACATTTGGGTTGGTCACTGATGATCTAAAACAGAATAATCTAGTCCTTTCACTGGCTCTGCCAGTAGCTTTCCCTGAATCTTGGGGAAGTCTGAGCCCCCTTAAAATTCTCAAATGACTGACAGGCTTAGATTAGGTGTATTAAAGACCTTCACATCACCTGAATATATTATTCCATCTTAACCTTTTGATTTCCTCATGTAGGGCAGAAGTCCAACAGAATGAAGGAATGAGTGGTCAATCTTATTTAAACTACCACTTATTTAACACCATGTTCCAGGAACTAGGCCAAGTATTTTAAATGGATTATCTAATTATCTAAACTATGAAAAACTATAAAGGAGCAATAAACTGAAGTTTATATAGACTGTACATGGTTGAGCTCCTATTCAAAGTCTGGAAGTCTAAGATGTAGCATTATTATAGAGCTCTGCATTGCCATGGGGGAAAAAAAATGGTGCAATTCTATGAGAAGAAAGGTAGCAGCAAGGAGGGTCTTCAAAGAGTATTAGCCAAGGACATTCTGTTTTTATGTTCTTACATAACAAAGTCATTTTACCTTTCAGTATATACAAAATCCAAAGGGCCTGAAATCCCTCTTACCTTTTTTCCTGTCCCTCAAATTTCAGCGTTGCTAGCTACAAAATGTGTGGGTCTCTTTCTTTCCTTGTATTTTTTCACAGGTGTTGGAAATACAATTATACCTCTCAATCTTTCTCCTGTAAACTGAGTTTCCAAGTAGGAAACAGGCATTAAGAGGTAAAGGGGAAATAAATTATCACCCTCATAAATAGAGAAATTGATAACTTTTTTTTTCCCCATGCACTCCTGGTAGAAGTGGATTGAAGTATTGAGTTACCTGGGGCCAGAAAAAAAAACCCTTACCATTCTACTCCAAAGCCAATGCTGAAACCCTAGGGAGAATTGATGCTGTGAAGATTAAATAACTCTTACCCTCACATCTGTACTTCCAGTAAGTTAGAGAATTGTGACCTGACCTAGAAACCCAGTCTTCTTAAAAAATTAAATTAAATCTAGTTAACATATAGCATATTATTTGTTTGCAGGGTAGTATTTAGTGATTCATCAATTGCATATAACACCCAGTGCTCATTACTTCAAGTGCCCTTCTAAATGCCCATCACCCAAATACCCCATCCCCCTCCCACCTCCCTGCCACCAACCCTTAGTTTGTTTCCTAGTGTTCAGGGTCTCTCATGGTTTTCCTCCAATTTTCATCTTTTGTTTTTCCTTCCCTTCCCTATGATCCTCTGTTTTGTTTCTTGAATTCCACATATGAGTGAACATATGGTATTTGTCTCTCTGACTTATTTTGCTTAGAATATACTCTAGTTCCATCCATGTCATTGCAAAAGGTAAGATTTCATCCTTTCTGATGGCTGAGTAATATTCCACCGGTCCATATATAGACCAAATCTGCTTTTTCCATTCATCTGTCAATGGATATCTGGGCTCTTTCCATAGTTTGGCTAGTGTGGATATTGCTGCTATAAACACTGGGGTACATGTGTCCCTTTGAATCACTATGTATGTATCCTTTGGATAAATACTTTGGAGTGTAATTGCTAGGTTGGAAGGTAGTTCTATTTTTAAGTTTTTGAGGCACCTCCATATTGTAAGAAACCTAATCTTAATAATAACAGAATACCAGAAAGTTCAGGAGAGTGAAACAGGACTTATATTCCCTTTTCAGTGCAGTGACTTCAGTGTGATTCAATGACTGTCACTCTCTTACCTGATGTGCTATCTTCACAGGCATACCTCTTTCTCCCCTTTCCTTGGAAGGAAGTACACAAAGAGTAGAGAGCCCCAGATTGAGAGTTGAATTAAAACAAGATCATTCCCCAGTGTGTTCTATTGTCCCTAATTGTCTAGTTTTTTTTTTTTTAATGCTCAGTTCAAACCCTGTCTTCTCTATAAATCTTACCTTGAACAATCAAATGACTTTCTTCCTTCTTTGAGATGCTAAGTGATTTTAATGTACTTCATTCTAATATTTAACACAAGATCTAGAAAGCAAAATAAAGGCAACACTATAGTCATTTTAAGACAAAAGTTGAAGGAATTTGTCTTTCACAGACTTGGCACTAAAAGAAAAGCTGAAAGATGTTTATTAGGCTGAGAAGAAATAGTACCAAGTAAATGTCCCAAACTTCAGGAAAAATGGTAAGAAATAGATTTTAAGTTTCTATAAGAGAATTTGTAACTCAAGGTAATATTAATAAATAGTGTGGGTTTTAGTCTCTGTGTAAGTGAAACACAGGATGAAACAACTTACAAATGGTAGAACAAGATTGGACATAAATGACCTAAGTTAAAATTTTATAATGTAATCTCTAGAACTTTACCCAAAAAAGTATACAGCTAAACACAAGAAAAAAATAATTGAAATGTTAAAATACTTGATTGCACCATAGGCAGATGGACCTGTAATAGGCCAACTGAAAATCAAAATTCTAAAGCACTAGACTCAAACTCAGCCATACAAATAATTAAACTGAATGTAAATATACTAAACATTAAAAATAGATTGTCAAGTTAGATAGAAAAAAAGACCCAACCATTTGCTTCCTGTAAGTCATATATTAGTTGAAAATTAAAGGGTAGGGAACAATATACAAGTATTACATGTAAAATGTCTGGTGTGGATATATTAATGTCAGGCAAAGTCAACTGCAAGAGAAAGAGTACTCCCAGAGAAAAAAGGGGAATTCATAATGGTAAATCTATTAAAAAGGCATAATTGTAAATGTGTATTCATCTAATAGTTTCAAAATACATGAAAAAGAAACTTCTAGAACTAAAGAGAATAGAAAATCTGCAATTATAGTTGGTGATTTTTACAGTAAGAAATTTGGGGAAACATCAGCTATGATGGCATAAGATATAAACAATATTACCAACCAAGTTGTCCTAATGGACATGTTTAGAACACTACATTAATTTCTTGGTGAATGAAAGAATTTATATATTCTACAGTATACCATAAGCCTACCCATAAAACTAGTCCCATATCTCAAGGGATTAAAATAAAGAGAATGTTCCCTATCACAAGTATTAAATTAGAAATAACTAGCCCTATGATTTCCTTGATACATGGAACTTAAAATTAATGAAAAAGGTGGGGGGGAGCAAATCAAGACACAGACTCTTAACTATACAGCACAAACTGATGATCACCAGAATGGAGGTAGGGTGGAGGGGGAGGATGCATTAAATAGGTGATGAGATTAAGGAATGCACATGTGATGCACACTGGGTGTTGCATGGAAGTATTGAATCACTATATTGTACACCCGAAACTAACGTTATACTGTATGTTAACTAACAATTTAAGTGAAAAAAAAGTAACAAGATGTCCTAATATATTTGGAAATTAAACCATTTATAAATAATCCATAGGTCAAAAATTCACAAGAAAATACTTTTGAATGAAGACTTACGAATTTTTGGAGCAAGTAGAAGTCTCATACACTATCAGTGAGTGTATACAATCACGAAGTTAAATGCACATGACCTAATGGAGTAATTATACTCCTAGATATTTAAGATAAATAAAAGATAAATGAAATACATAACAGTCTTATTCCTGATAGCTATAAATTTGTAAACAATCAACATGACCATTAACGAGATATGAATCTTAAAAGCATATGCTTTAGGAGGAGTATTCTAGGAAGATGAGAGTAGGAAGCCCTAGGAATCAGTCTTCCCACCCAGACAACACTTGCACTAGAAGAAGATTCTGATGTAACTATTTTGGAACTCTGGAATCTATTGAAGGCTTGTAACTTCCAGGGAGAGGCTTGAGCCAGTAAATTGTGCTTAATTTCAGCCAAAATGAGCCCTTGGCTCAGCCCTTTGGTAGGCAGCTGTGTACGTATTCCAGGAGCATATTACATGTAGCTTATTGGAGCCAGGGTGGGCAAAAAGGATCATCTCCTCCGAAAATCAGGGATCTGTGTACTGATCACTGAGTGCTGCTTCTGATCATGGAGGTTCAGACACAGAAACAGACATTGTTGCAAACTCTCCCCTTATAGCCTCCAAATGGCCTTCTTTATTTCAAAACTACAAAGCTATAGTGATCAAAACAATGTGGTACTGGCAAGAAGGCCAATGGAATAGAATAGCCGAGAAATAAATCCTCACATATATGATCAAATAATTTTTGACAAAGGTAACAGGGCCCACTCAATGGAGGAAAGGACGGTCTCCTTAATGGTGCTAGAAAAACTGAATACCCACATGTAAAATAATGAAATTGGATCATTACCTAGCATCATATATAAAAATTAACTGTAAATTTTATAGTATAAAACTTTTAAAAGAAAACTAGACAAAGCTTCATGTCAGATTTAACAGTAATTTCTTGGATATGACAAAAGAAAAAATTGAGTTCTTGAAAATTATATGCATCAAGGAATACTATCAACAGTGAAAAGAAAACATATAGGATAAACTGTTTACAAATAATATACCCATGACAGGATTAATATTCAAAATATAGAGAACTCTTAAAAATCAACAATATAAAAACAGCACAATTTTAAAATGGGCAAGAAATAGACATTGCTCCAAAGAAGATATATGGATGGCCACCAAGCAAATGAAGATATTGAACATCATTAATCATCAGGGCAATGCAAATCAAAACCATGATGAGATACCACCTCATACCCATTAAAATGGCTACTATCAAACTGAAACCAAGTGTTGGAAGGATGTAGAAAAATTAGAACCCTTGTACAATTTTAGTAGGAATGTAAAATGGTACAGCTCTTGTGGAAAACAGTATTAACAGAATTACCATATGATCCAGCAATTTTACTTTTGTGTATATACCCAATAGAATTGAAATCAGTGTCTAGGTTTAGATGAGGTCATGGTCATGAGTGCCTTTATTAAAAGAAGAGACGAGACTGATCTCTCTCCTTGCACATGAACCAAGGAAAGCTCATGTGAGCATATAGCAAGCCAGGATGAGGAACCTAACCTGCAAGCAATTTGATATCAGATTTTCTCACCTCCAATGCTGTGAGAAATAAATTTCTATTGTTTAAACCACCCAATTTGTGATATTTTGTTACAGCATCCTAAGCTAAGATACCTAAAGTCATAGCAGTATTATTCACAATACATAAACCAGAGAAGAAACCCACATGTCCATCAGCAGAACAGATATTAAAAAAAATATGGTATATTCATAGTACTATGCAATATTATATGCATTGAAAAGGAAATTCTGGAATACACTACAACATGGATGAAACTTGAGGACAGAATGCTAACTGAAATAAGCCAGCCACAGAAAGACAAACTGTATGATTAAATTTTTATGAGGTACCTACAGTAGTCAAAACCATTGAGACAGTAAGTGATTTCCAGAAGATCAGAGAGGGGGAAGTGGAAGTTACGGTTTAACTGGTATAGAGTTTCTGTTTTACAAGATGAAAAGAATTCTAGAGACCATATTTGACCATATTTCTAAAATATTATAGGAGATAAAAAATTTTCCAGTTACACTTCTCAGGCCCAAGGTATGAACCCTCCCCTTAGTAACTTTAGCAAGCTTCAGTTCTCTCATCTATAAAATGGAAATATAATCCATTATATAGGGTTATTGTAAGTATCCTACATGTTGTTAATATATTTGAATAACCTAACAAGAGCATGGAGCCTAATAAGCATCCAGTCAATGATATTGATGATAATGAGATAGTAATGATGGTGTTTAAGGCTTCATTTACTTTTCTACTCATTCATTCTATGGAAATCTTGTTGAGTGATTTCGATGTGTCAAGCATGAGGTTAGACCTTGAGCAAGTAAAAATTGAATTATTCACCCTCCTACTACCACATTCAAGGTACATCAGTTCTAATTGTAAGTACTTGGAGATTTTATTCCTCTCCTTTTTAATCTCTACTACAAACCCCCATTCCTTTTCTTTGTGTCTTTCCAATATGCCCTTCACTCTGATATAGGAGAGATCATTCTAAAACTTAGTCTGCCCGTCTCTGATTTATATTTTCAATTGCTCTATCTCATCTAGGATAAAGCAAAAACTCTTAATATGGCATCTGTATCAGTTCAGGATCTAGCTGGTGACTCTCTAGTCTAATTTCTGGCCACATTTTCATATATGCATCCTATCTTGGGGGTTCTCCTGAAATACTTAAGCTTCATTTCCAAATATTTATGAGGACTAGTCCTCTCACCCAGAAAACCATTTCTTTAGCACAATTTTCATACCAACTTTCTCTCCCACATGCCCTCTCTACCACGCAGCTGTGATCGGAGCATGGATCATTTTGTATTGGGTCTATTTACTTTTAAGCCTCCCCAGCTAAGTTGCAAATCATTTGAAATCTGAAACTTTGCCTAATGCAGAGAAGAGGACAAGGAAAGCCTTACCGAATGAATAAGTAAAAAAAATAACAAAATATAGTCTTTGTCTATGCAGAGTTTATAATACAGTGTGTAGTGTCTGTGTGCAATGTATTAATGTTAACTATGAGAAAGTAGACTTCGAATAGAGAACACATTTTAGAAAAGCTAGTATTGTACATCTTAACATTGTATATCTCAAACTGGGGGGAAAATGTTATCAGTAATTGTCAATCTGAAACTAAAACTAGAAAGTCTCTGATTCAGGACCATAGTTTCTGATATTTCTCTCAACTTGGCTTTGAGTCTTTAGATCCCATCTTTTTCCTCATCTTCCACAACTGGCTTGGGAATATATGTGGATTAAGACAGTGTGATAAACCTGTTACTACTCAAAAAGAAATTGCACTTAAGACCATAATTTATAAAATTTGTTGCACAGATATTACTAAACATAACAAAAATAGTACTTCTCTATCTCTGTTATTATTAGAAGGCTACCCTAATATGAAAATATTATACATCTATCTATCTGTCAGCTAGTGGTAGAGAAATGGAGATATATATAATTGAAATGATTTTCTTTAAGCCTCTTACTGATATGCCAAAGTAAAATAATTCATTAGGTAATTTTGGTAAGATTCTCTGCTCACTGCCAAATTGTTCATAAACTACACAATTCCTGTTTTCTAAATATAATCTTTCATAAAAGGAAAATTTGAGGTCTACATCAGGTCAACTAAGGTTCACATATATATTTTCTAATAATTTCTTAATTTCTGTTAGGGTACAACTTGTTACAAAGTGTATTAACATAAAATCTCATTTGATTTTTACAGAGACAGATACTTTGCCACACCAACTTGGGAAATCTCAATGACTAGAATAAAATGTATTGCAATAATCCATTCATTTTACTGTATCAAAAAATATTTTCTATTTATTACATTTTCCTTGGTCCTTATGTCCAAATTCTTATACATGCTAGATATTATCCTGACTTTTAAAATGTCTATTTATTAATAAGTTTGATTAACATCTGCTGCTTATTCATTAACATGGCTAAGGGGTTGTATTACTTCTACAACAAACCCTCTAGATTATCAGTTGTATACCAGCAGCAAGATATGTTAACTATGCAAAGCCTCAGTTTTCTCATTAGTAAAATAAATACATGAGTAGTATATACAGTATAGCCTTGAAAGCAGGAAGATGGCAGAACTCTAATCCTGCACTTACTTACTCATCCCAAGGACACACTGAGCTAACTGCTACATCTATACAACTAACTCTGAAAATGACCTGAATACACAGAACAGATCTTCCACAGCCATGTGTAGACAGAAGGCCACATCAAAAAGAGTAGGAGGGGTGGAGACAAGCTCACCTACCTAATACATAAACAGATGAAATGAGGGGAAAGGAATATGTCTCAAATGAAAGAAAGACAAAATCATAGTAAATGAAACAAAGATAAGCAATATGCCTAATAAAGAGTTCAAATAATGATCCTAGAGATCCTCATCAGAATTAAATAAAGAGTAGATGAACTCAGAACTTCAATAAAGTGAGAGCGCTGAAGAATACAATAACTGAAATGAAAAATAGAGGGAATCACAGCAGATTAGGGGTTGTAAAATGAATCAGCAATCTGGGAGAGAGAGTAGTGGAAAGCAACCAAGCTAAATAGTAAAAAAGAATAAAAAATGGGAATAGGTTAAGAACTTTGAGACATCAAGCATAATAAAATTTACAGGGATCCCAGAAGTAGAAGAGGGGCAGAAAACTTATTTGAAGGAATAACAGCTGAATACTTTCCTAACATGGGAAAAGAAATAGATACCCAGGTCCAGAAAATAGAGCGCTCCAAACAAGATTCTAAGGAGGTCCACACCAAGACTAATAATAAAGTGCCAGAAAGTTAGGCTAAAGAGAACATTTTATATGCAGCAAGATAAAAGGAAACAGTTACACCACATAAAGTTATCAGCTGATTTTTTAGCAGAAATTTTTCAAGCCACAGTGAGTAGCACAGTATATTCAAAGTGCTGGGAAAACTCACAAACCTCCAATCAAGAATACCCTACCTGGCAAAGTTATCATGCAGAATCGAAAAAGAAAGAATTTTGCACACAAGTTAAAGGACTCATCACCATTAAACCAGCCTTACCAGAAATGTTAAAGACCTTCCTTCCTTCCTTCCTTTCAATTTTATTTTTATTTTTTTATTATGTTAGTCACCATACAGTACTTCATTAGTTTTTGATAAAGGGACTTTAAGTGAAAATTAGAGGCCATAACTAAAATTATTAAAGGAAAAAATTTCAGTGGTAAAAACATAGTAAATGTGGTAGATCAATTACGGAATTGAGGTTAAAACACAACAGTACTAAAATCAAATCAAGAAATACACAAAATAAAAGGATGTAAAATATGAAATTACATAAAAGGAGGAGGGAATAAAAACTTAATGCCTTTAGAATATGTTTGAACTTAAGGGATCGCCAATTCAGTGTAGACTGCCATACACATAAGATGTTATGTTACCCGATGGTAACCACAAACCAAAAACCTATGATAGATTCACAAAAAAATAAAGAGAAAGAGGGTGTTGTATGTAAGTGATAAATCACTAAATTCAACTCCTGAAACCAGTACTACACTTTATGTTAACTGGCATTTTTTTAAAAAATGAAAAAAACAGACAAGCCTACCATTAAAGAAAGCCCTCAACCCACAAGAGAAGAAGGAACAGAAAACAATAACAAAACGACATAAGTACATATGTATCAATACTTATTTTAACAGTAAATGGACTAAATGCTCCAATCAAAAGACCTGGAATGGTAGAATGGATTAAAAAAGACCCATCTATATGCTCCTCAAAAGATTCACTTTAGACCTAAAGACACAGAGACTGAAAGTGAAAGTATGGAAAATGTAGTCCATGGAAATCGAAGTGGAAAAAAAAATAACATCTGTACTGCTACCTTGGCTTTTTAACAAAGACTGTAGCAAGAGATAAAGAAGGGTACTTACTATCTAAATGAACTAGAAAAAGGACAATAAACCCCAAAGTAGTAAAGGAATGAAATAATAAAGATTGGAGAGAAAATTAATGAAACTGAGACCAAAAACAAATAGAAAAGATCAATGAAACCAAGAACTGGTTTTTGAATAAACAAAATTGATAAACCTTTAGCCAGACTCAAAGAGAAAGAGAGGACTCAAATCAGAGATGGAGAAGTAATTGACAGAACAGAAAAGGTGAGTAAATAAATCCCACAAGAGTATATAACAATTGTGACTATGTACCAAACATAGGGATACCTAAATACATAAATACAATAACAGTAAGGGACTTTAACACCCTCCTTACATCAATGGATGGACCACCCAAACAGAAAATCAACAAGGAAATCGGGGCTTTGAATGACTCATTAGACCAGATAATCCTAACAGATAGAACATACTATCAAAAATGAGTAGAATATACATCTTTTCAGTGTACATGTAACAGGATAGATCACATATTAGGCCATGACACAAATCTCAATAAGTTTAAGACTGAAATCCTATCCAACATCCTTCCCAACCACAATAGTAAGAAACTAAAAATTAATTAATTACAAGAAAGTGGAAAAACACATATGTGGAAGCTAAATGACATATTCTAAACAACCAACAAGTCAACCAAGAAATCAAAGAGTAAATCAAAATACATGGAAACCAAAGAAAATTAAAAAAAAAAAAAAAGAATCATTATCTACAGGACCCAACAAAAGCAGTTCTAAAAGGAAGCTTATAGTGATACCTATCACAAGAAAAAAGAAAAATTTCAAATAAACAGACCAACTTTATACCTAAGTGAACTAGGGAAAAAAAAAAAAACGAGGTTAATAGATGAAATAATAAAGACTGGAGAGAAAATTAATGATATCGAGACCAAAAAAATAGAAAAGAACAATGAAACCAAGTGCTAGTTCTTTGAAAAGATAAACAGAATTGATAAACCTTAGACTTGAGGACTCAAATCAGAGATACAGGAGGAATAACTAATGCTATAGAAATACAAAGAATTATAAGAGACTATTATGACAAATTATATGTCAACAAATTGGAAAAATCTAAAGACATTGATAATCAAAAAGATCCCAACAAACAAAAGCCCAGACCAGATGTCTTCACAAGTTAATTCTATCAAACATTTAAAGAAGAGTTACTCCCTATTCTTCTCAAACGATTCCCCAAAAATGGAAGAACTCCAAATTCATTCTATAAGGCCAGTGTTGTCCTGATGCCAAAACCAGACAAAGATACCTCAGAAAAAAATTCTTAACAAAATATTAGCAAACCAAACTCACCAATACATTTGATCAAGTGGGATCTATTCTAGGGATGTAAGGATGGTTCAGTATTCACAAATCGATGGTGATACATCACATTAACAACAAAAAAAGGGATAAAAACCATATAACTAACTCAATAGAAGCATAAAAAGCATTTGACAAATGCAAAATTCATTCATGATAAAAATTCTTAGTAAAGTGGATTTAGAAGGAACATATCTCAACATAATAAAGCCGTATATGGCAGTCCTACATCTAGGATCATACTCAACAGTGACAAGCTGAAGATTTACCTCTAACATTAGGAACAAAGCAAGGATGTTCTCTTTTACCACTCTTATTCAACACGGTGCTCAAAGCCTCGTTGTAGGAATCAGTCAAAAAGAAGAAAAGCTGTCACTATTTGCAAATGACATCATACCGTATATAGAAAATTCTAAAGGCTTTACCAAAAAACTATAGAATAAATTCAGTAAAATTGCAGAATAGAAAATTAATATACAGCAATTTGTTTCATTTGTGTGACATTAATAATGAAATAGTTGAAAGAAAAATTTAACAAATAATGCCATTTACAACTGCACACACAAAAAAAGTACTGACGAATAAATTTAACCAAGGAAGTGAAAAACCTATCATCTGAAAACTAGAAGACATTGGTCAAAGAAATTGAAGACAATGCAAGTGGAAAGATGTACATGTTCGTGGATTGGAAGAATGATTATTAAAATATCCATACCACCTAAAGTTATTTAGAAATTCAATGCAATCCCTATCAAAATACCAATACCATTTTTACAGAACCAGAACAAATCTTAAAATTTGTGTAGAACCACAAAAGACCCTGAAGAGTCAAAGTAATTTTGAGAAAGAACAGCAAAGCTGGATGTATCACATTCCCAGATTTGAAAATATACTACAAAGCTATAGTAATAAAAACACTATGCTACTGGCACAAAAATAAACACCAATTTTCAATGGAACAGGATAGACAGCCTAGAAATAAACCTATATGGTCAATTAATCTATATAAAGGAGGCACGAAAATGCAATTTAGAAAGTCTTTTCAACATATGGTGTTGGGAAAACTGGACAGTTGCATGCACACAAAACTAGACAACTTTCTTATATCAGACACACACACACACACACACACACACACACACACACACACACACACACACACACACACAAACTCAAAATGGATTAAAGACCTATATGTAAGACCTGACATTTTAAAACTCCTGAAAGAGAACATAGACATAAGCCTTGGCAACATATTTAGGGATGTGTTTCCTCAGGCATGGGAAACAAAAAAATAAATTATTGGGACTACATCAAAACAAATTCTTTTGCCCAGCAAAGGAAATCATTAACAAAACCAGAAGGCATTGTACTGAATGGGAGGGGTTATCTGCAACTGATATATCCAATAAAAGGTTAAAATAAAATATAAGGAGCTTTCCACACCAAAAACAAAATCCCATGTAATTGGATTAAAATGGCAGAGGACCTGAAAAGACACTTTTCCAAAAAAGGCATATAGATGGCAGACACACAAATAATGCTCAACATCACTACTCATTAAGGAAATGCAAATCAAAACCACAATGAGATATCACCACACTCTAGTCAGAATGTCTAGCGTAAGAAATAAAAGAACAAGTGTTAGTAAGAAAAAAAAAAAAGAATCCTCATGAATTTTTCTTGGGACTGTAAATTGATGCAACCATTGTTGAAAACAGTATGGAGGTTTCTCAAAAAATTAAAAATACAAATGCCAGGGGCACCTGGGTGGCTCAGTGGGTTAAAGCCTCTGCCTTTGGCTCAGGTCATGATCTCAGGGTCCTGGGATCAAGCCCCACATCGGGCTCTCCGTTCAGCAGGGAGCCTGCTTCCCCCTCTCCCTCTGCCTCCCTCTCTGCCTACTTGTGGTCTCTTTCTCTCTGTCAAATAAATAAATAAAATCTTAAAAAAAAAAAAAAAAGGAAATGCCATAATATCCACTAATTTCAGTGCTGGATATTTACTCAAAACAAGAATCACTATTTTGAAAAGATATATTCAGCCCTATGTTTTGTAGAATTACTTACAATAGCCAAGATATGGAAGCAATCCAAGAATCTATCAACAGATGGATAAAGAAATAGATGGATATATACATATAACCATACTGTGTGTGTGTACCATACACACACACACACACTGCAATATTAGCTGTAAAGAAGAATGAGATCTTGCCATTTATGACAACATAGATGGACCCTGAGGATATTATGCTAAATGAAATAAATCAGAGAAATATAAATACTGTATGATTTCACTTATGTGTACAGTATGGAAACAAAACAAAATAAAAAGCAAACAGACTCAAATACACAGACCTGATAGTTGCCAGAGGGCAGCAGGAATGGGCAAAATGGAGGACAGGGATTAAGGATTTACAAACTTCCAGTTATAAAATAAATTATGGAGATGAAAAGTACAGCCCAAGTATAGTTGATAATATAACATTATATGGTGACAGACAGTATTGAGTAATATAGAATTGTTGAATCAATGTGTTATATACCTAAAACTATTATAATGTCATCAATTATACTTCAATAATTTAAAAAACACAAAGCTTTTAAGATGTTATGAAATAATCCATGTGAAATTCTGATCATGGTGCTAATTAAAATTAAAAAAGAGAAACTATTGTTTTCTTTAAGCAAAGAAGTTAGTTCCAATCATTTCTATCATTTTGCTGTTTACTTAGGAAAATGGAAATATATTTACATCTCAAAGTTAAAGGTGAGTGGATACTAGGGGACAGTCTATTGACTTCTTTGCATAGTTTTTAAATTTTGTCTTTAAAACACTACTTATTGGCCTAAAGATCAATCATCTAAAGGCATAATTAGAGGTGGAGAGACCCAAAGGCAATTAGGGGGGTTGCAGAGTGACTTTTAGGAGGAGAAATGAGGTAGCACAGCCATTTGTGTTCATGGACAATTTGTCAACAACAATCTGTATGGCTACCTGTATAGAATGTTTACTGAGGGTCATAAGTGATGAACAACATGGAATTTGGGTCAAACTAACTTAGACATAAATCTAAGTTCCTTATATAATATTATCTGTTTGATTTCAATCAAGGTACTTTCCTCATCTATAAAAGGGAGATAACACAGTTCAATTTCATTAAGATTCATTAGATAAGATATGCACTATAATATACATGGTCTCCTGCTTATAGTGACTGACTTGATAGTAGTTTCTCTCCTTAGACTAATTCTTATTGTCTCCTTTCATTCACCTCCATCAAATTTCCAGTAGCCTTCAATAATTTGCTCAGCTTTCTTACCTTGTCCCAACACCTCTGCTGTACATCTGGGTTATAAAAGAGGAAACTAAACCATATACACAAAATGAAATGGGCAAAGATAGGAACTTTGTAATCAGATACATGTGTGTTCGAATCCCAGCAACACTGCAACGATCTGTAGATTACTAAGAAAGTTATTTCACTTGGCTAACTCTTGTATTCGTTATCTATAAAAGGAACTTAATGTGAGCCTACTTTCTTGTGTTGTTGGGAAAATTTGAAATAATCCATGTGAAGAACCTGGAATAAAGCAGACACTAACAGCTATCTCTGATCGTCTTACTTGGTCTAGTCCATCTGTGATAGGTTAACTTATATATAAATATCAAAATAGTATATGCTTGAGTGGCAAAATAGATCTTAAGATCAACTCAGGAGTGGAGAGCAACTTGGACTGGTTGGTGAAGACATTCAAAGCAGGGTGGAGTTGGGACTTACAGCAGTATGGGGGATGGATCAAGTCAGTGTGTGTAACATGTGGGATAGTCTGCAGCTTTATTGAGATACCACCTTACACCAGTTAGAATGGCCAAAATTAACAAGACAGGAAACAACAAGTGTTGGAGAAGATGTGGAGAAAGGGGAACCCTCTTACACTGTTGGTGGGAATGCAAGTTGGTGCAGCCACTTTGGAAAACAGTGTGGAGATTCCTTAAGAAATTAAAAATAGAGCTACTCTATGACCCTGCAATTGCGCTACTGGGTACTTACCCCAAAGATACAGATGTAGTAAAAAGAAGGGCCACATGTACCCCAATGTTCATAGCAGCAATGGCCACAATCGCCAAACTGTGGAAAGAGCCAAGATGCCCTTCAACAGACGAATGGATAAAGATATGGCCCATATATACAATGGAATATTATGCCTCCATCAGAAAGGATGAATACCCAACTTTTGTATCAACATGGACGGGACTGGAGGAGATTATGCTGAGTGAAATAAGTCAAGCATAGAAAGTTAGTTATCATATGGTTTCACTTACTTATGGGGCATAAGGAATAACATGGAGGACATTAGGAGAAGGAAAGGAAAAGTGAAATGGGATAAATCGGAGGGGGAGACAAAGCATGAGAGACTGTGGGCTCTGAGAAACAAACTGAGGGTTTTGGAGGGGAGGGGAGGGGGTGGGGGGGTGGGGGGATGGGTGAGCCAAGTGGTGGGTATTGAGGAGGGAACGTATTGCATGGAGCACTGGGTATGGTGCATAAACAATGAATCTTGCAACACTGGAAAAAATGAAATGAAGGTGTTAAAAAAAAAAAACAGCTGTAAAAGTATTTTTTGTTCTTTTTTAACATCAACTGAAATTGTTTAGCTAGATAGCATTTGCATTAACCAAAAAGCAGCCCTGCCTGCATAGCTACTATTAGTTGAATTAGATACAATCTAGCTATCAATTCATTATGTATGTAAGTTAAATGGTTTAGCAGCACAGATATAATAAAAAAATCGGTAGATTTTGACCAACAAATACTTTATCCCCCAAATGTGGATGTCTTGTCTGTAGACTACTCATTCATCCATTCATTAAACAAATATTTCTAGGGTGCGTACTCTATGTTAAACACTAAAATGGGCTCTGAGGCCCCAAGGATGATGAATATAGAGTCATGTCAGAGTGTCAGATTTATAAACAATTATAATACAAAGAGGTGAGTGCAATAATTAAGATGTGGCCAGGTATTTTGGCAGTATAATGTAATACTTGATTCAACTCTTAGAGGGTTGGAAAGATTGCAGAACTAAGTCTTTAGTCTTCGAAGATAGTTAAACTTGGAGAAGCCAGGGGCGCCTAGGTGGCTCATTCAGTTAAGAATCTGACTCTTGATTTTGGCTCAGTTCATGATTTTAGGGTCTTGAGATCAAGTCCTGTGTCAGGCTCTGCACTGGGCATGGAACCTGCTTAAGATTCTCTCTCTCTTTCTCTGCTCCTCCCCCACTCTTCTCTCTCTTAAAAGAAAAAAAAAGGGGGGGGGGGTTGGAGAAGCCAAACAGAAAAGGCATTCCAGGCAGAGAGGATACTATGAGCAAATCACAGTGACATATAATATGTGCATGTGGCGTGAAAAAATGTTCAACATCACTCAGGATCAGGGAAATACAAATCAAAACCACAATGAGATACCTCCTCATACAATTTAGTCAGAATGACTAAAATTAAGTTAGGAAATGACAGATGTTGGCAAGGATACAGAGAAAGGGGAATCCTCCTACACTGTTGGTGATTGGAATGCAAGTTGGTGCAGCCACTTTGGAAAACAGTATGGAGGGTCCTCAAAAAGTTGAAAATAGAGCTATCCTATGACCGAGGATTGCACTATAGGGTATTTACCCCAAAGATACAAATGTAGTGATCTACAGGGGCATGTGCACCCCAAAGTTTATAGCAGCAATATCCACAATAGCTAAACTATGGAAAGAGCCCAGATGTCCATCAATAGATGAATGGATAAATATGTGTATGTATGTATATATATATATGTATATATAGATACAAAAACCATATATATACATACACACACAGTGGAATATTTCTCAGCCATCAAAAAATGAAATCTTGCCTTTTGCAAAGATGTGGTAGTACTAGAGGGTATTATGCTAAGCGAAGTAAGTCAGAGAAAGACAATTATATGATCTCACTCATATATGGAATTTAAGAAATAAAACAGAGGATAAGACGAAAACAGAGAGGGAGGCAAATCATAAGAGATTCTTAACCATAGGAAACATACTGAGGGTTACTGGAGGGGTGAGGAGATGGGTTAATTGGGTGAGGGATGTTGAGGACACATGATGTAATGAGCAGTGGGTGGTATATAAGACTGATGAATCACTGAACTGTACCTCTGAAATAATACACTATATGTTAATTAACTGAATTTAAATTAAAAATGTGTAGAAAATGTGAGAACATAACTACAGAGAGTAAAGAATGATAGGTATAGGAGTAGGTATATTAGGCAATCTTGGAGGGCTTGGTAGACTGGGTAAAGGATCTTGGAAACTATATTCTAAAAATACAGCTTTTTAACAACTGGGTTTTGAACCTTAGAAAAATTATTTGATGACGATTATGTGAGAAATGTGTTTGAAGGAGAGTACAACAGTGGTTGCTTTATTGGTGTAGAATGAAAGATGAGAGAGTGAAAGTAGGAATGCATAGGAAGATTCTAATTCAAAGGAGATTTAGACAATATAATCTGGGGGAATATAGCAATTTATTAGATGTTACAATTAGGAGAAGGACTTGTGCATGATTCTCAGTTTCTAACTTTAGTGACAAATCACTTATGTAACTAATTGCTTATGCTAGGTCTAGCCTATTATAGCGTAAACTTCATGACAGCTGGAACTAGATCTGTTCATCCCTTGCTATTTACAGCATTCTGCACAGTTCCTAGCATGTATGGATGTTCAGTAAATATTTGCTGAGTTAATGAATAATAGAAAATGCAGGATGATGAGATGATATAAAGAGGGGAAGATGATGAGCTTCATATTGGGCATATGGGATTGCAAATTCCTATGAAACATGCAGATGGAGATAAATAGTAGGTGTGCAGGTATGTAATCAATAGGGAGGATCAGGTCAGGAATCACAAATTCTCTGATGAGTAGGTGCCTTTTACACAGGTACATCTTTTCTTTACTGATAATCAAATCAGAATGCATTTCCTGGTGGGTCAACTGAATATTTTTCCCTGCTTACGTGGTCTCTGGACAGAAACACTGCTTTACTACTTGGACTAAATGAGATTTTTAACTATACTGCATTAGATTACTACTCTATGAAAAACTATACAATCTGAGAAATAAATCTGAGTTTCAGAGGTTTGGACAGGAACTTTATTTTTAAAATATTTTGTTTATTTTTTTGATATAAATATAGAGAGAGAACACAGATGGAGGGGAGGGGCAGAGGCAGAGGGAGAGGCAGGCTCCCTGCTGAGCAAGGAGCCTGATGCAGGGCTCCATCCCTTATGGAGGAGATTATGACCTAAGCCAAAGGCAGACACTTAACCAACTGAGCCACCCAGCTGCCCTGAATATGAATTTTTATTTACTTCAGGAAAGTACTAAGTTAATCCTGAAAGGAGAAACAAGAAGATATACCCCCTACGTAGGTAGGGAAAAAAACAGTTTGAAAAGCAAAATAAATGAATTTGGAAACAGACCACAACTGATGATTTCATGGTAGATGTTAGTTTGAGTTGTACTCAGGAAAAGCTAGAAGTAGAGTATTTGAAACTATAGCAACCTAAAAAAACTACTCTACCACATTGCAGCCAAATCTTCAATTTAGGACAATGAGAATACAGAATCAAATATAAGCTAAGCCTAAGGTCATCATCAAAACATTTTCATCCACAGTGGCCACTCTACTCTACTGGCAGTGGCTGTACTGATTGTTGATGTCTGCCATGAGCATGGGAGAGGGATTGATAGTATTTGAGTCAGGTATTTGCCATTGCTGATGTAGACAAAAACCATAAAAATATAGATAGAATAAAATCAATCACTGAAACTCAGGAAGGACTTTACAAGGCATTTGATGGTGGGATTCATTTCATAACATGCATGTCCGACTGGACATCCCCTAGAGTCCTCTGAAAATCAAAGTATTTCTCTTAAAATGCTATTTCAGCTTTGAAAATCTTGATTATAAAATTCTTTAAGGGGAAAGTAGATTTATTTTAGTCTATTGTCTCTACTTTTAATAATACAGAGTAATCTTAATCTTAAAATGAAATAATATCCTTAAATCTTAAAATGAAATAATATCCTTAAGAATATGCTCAAGGTAACTGAATTATCTGAATGTTCTCTTTAAAAAAAAAAAAAGGAAATAATTATGTAATAAAAATGATGGTATATTGACTTAGTAATCAGGCACCATAGAATTTTATCTCCTGCTTCCTTGGCCAATGCCTATCTTGCTATTTTCAGAGATCTCTATATAAAGCAATCCTGAGATGTCCTTTGGTTGTTCATTTAAGGGATTTTTATCAATCCACATTTATTGAGACCTACTGTGTGCTAGTATTAGGCTTGCTTTAAAAAAAAAAAAAAGTATCTTATTGTCCCTGCCTTCATAAAGTTTTTCATGTACTAGGCAATGATTCTACCTGTTCTTCCTTTATCCAGAGGTTTTCTATTGATAGCCCATTATTGACCAGTAGAAACTTCCTGAATTATAAGACTTATGAAAGATCCTCATGAGTTGTCTTATTCTCACATACAGTCAATGAATTAATCCAGGTGTAAGGCTGAGTTCTTTTCTTCTCATTTTCCTTTGATCCCCAAAAGGAATCCCTAAAGCTCTCCATGCCACAGTGCCTGGTGCTCTTGATAAGGTGACAACCAACCCTT
>CM052900.1:123001629-123119732 GCA_028534135.1 Potos flavus | reverse complement strand
ATCAAACAGATTCCTCTGGGGACATGAACTGTAGCTATGAGGTGATAGTTGTTTAGTTAATTCTGGTAGAAGAAAAGGGAATACATCATGAAAAGTAGAACCCAGAAGAGAAGCTAAGTTATATCAGGGTCAGAGAGCCTCAACAGAAGAGTGAATTGAAGCTTGCTTTTGAAGGGCCTGTTGAGTTACTAGCAGTGTCATTTGACTACTGGAGTTAGTTAGTATTCAGTTTTAAAAATGGTCCCATCTTTAGGAGACTTGAACATATGATTCTTACCATCTATATTCCATTTGTGTACTTATACACAAAACGATGGTACATTCACACCAACTTTTAAAACAATTGAGACAGTCTATGGTTTCCTGATTGGTCACAAAAATTTACCTAAGGCACATTTACTCCAAACATGATGGAGAGTAACATCATGTAGCATATCTTGTGAGATCCCAAGAGAAGAAGATTCACACATACAGCACTATGCCCTAAGGAGTGACAGTGACAAATGACTGTGTCCAAAGGAGAACAATAAAAACTGTGATCCATCTCATATGAAGAACATCTGACATAAGCTTAAGAAAATAAAGAGCTTAGGAGCTGTAGCAGCTAACTTCAAATGTATGAGGACTAAATATAAAAAAGGGGGCCTCAGACTTGTTCTATATCCACAAAAAGAACAAGAGTAAGGTTAATGCATGGACGCACATGAACATGGATTTGTTTAAATGTAAGTATGATGACATTTCGATCCATCCCAACATTATGATCGGCTCTTCTGCCCCTACTCTAGTCCCTCCTAAAAAGAATGGACTATAAATTTGATGTAGTAAGTTCTCTGTTACTACAAGAGTTTTCAAGAGGCTGGTTATTTATTTCTCTCTCATATTAGAGAAATTGTTTCTGCATGAATGAGACATTGAAAGAGGTAAGTGACAGGGTTGCTTCCAATCCATGCCTCCGTATCAAACGGCTTCTAGTTTTTAAAACTAAGAATTGAACTCAGGAATAAATTTTCAGTATTAAAGCTCAGGTGAAATCAAAGCAGTATTTCCACCAGGAAAGTTGGACACCAACAGTAATCCAGGGACAAGAAAACCAAGCACACCTAAAGAAAGTAACTCACTGGCATAAGATCATTTGTCACTAACGGCTATGATTTGCACAGCTGTTTTAAATTTTAAACAGACATCCAAAGACTAAAAGGTCTACATTAGGGCAAGAGAGCGCCAGAGAAAGCTTTTTTTTTTTTTTTAATTGTCACCTTTACCGACAATGGAAAGGTATCGGATTTTATCTATAAACTTTAGGCCCATTCTACTTCAAAATAATATTCCAAAAAACAGTATGTTTGATAGATTACAAATAATCTAGAAAGGTCTAAAGTGTTTTATTAATTGTAGCTTTATGAAACAAGAAAGCATTAGATTAGAAAGGACAACTTCAGTTGTAGATCTTGTGGGCTGATATTTTTATTGTATTTATTAATTGGAAGAGAGAGAAAGCGTGAGCAGGGCGGAAGAGCAGAGGGAGAGGGAGAAGGAGACTCCCCGCTGAGCACGGAGCCTGACACTGGAGACACTGGCCACTCAGGGCTCAATCCCAGGACCCCAAGATCATGACCTTAGCTGAAGGCAGAGACTTAAGTGACTGAGCTACCTAGTTGCCCCTTGTGGGCTGATTTTAATATAATCATTCAGTTGGTGTACAAAATATTAACTAAGCTTATTAAATAAAACTGTTTTTGAAAATATGCAATAGTAATAAGGAAGAAAGAACTCACGAATTTTTATTTAGATGGAATGTAGCAAAGAATAGAAAAAAAGAGACAAGCAGGACCCAGTCACAAAGATCCTTACTAGCTATTTAATGATGTTTGGAACTTACCCTGTGTGTTCCCAGCCCCTCTCCATCCCCCAAGGAAAAAACTAAGTCTGTGTTCTAGTACCGAGATAGAGAAAACACCAACATTTAAGCCCCTTAAGTAAATTATTAAAATTTATCAGCCCTCATGCCCTTCCTCTTTGTCCTTCTCAACTTCCTCCTCCTCCTCCTTCCTCAGTTAACTCATTTTTTAAAGAGATCATTTAAATATTGTTGCGAAGGTCTGTAGTACTCTGCACACGTGCTGTGTCTCTCTTTTTTTTCTTTTTTTCTAGCTCTGCTTGTAATTAGATGTGGCCACTTCTTTGAGCAAAGAATTTGAACGCAGGTAATATATGTATCACTTTGGGACCAGAGTTTCTATTTATGAATGTTAAACGTTCTAGAACTCTCCCTCTTTTCTGCAATATTAAGTCTCCCATTTAGCCTGAGTAGTGAATAAGTACAATAAGGACACAAAGTGGAATCTCTGGCTGACCCTTGTCACACAAGCAGCTTGAATAATGAGTAGGGGGATGGGAGTGGGGGAAGAACAGAAAAAAAACCTTGGCTTTATCCAACTGAGAGTTTGGAGTTATTTTAAATGTAAAAATACTGGCTGATACAATTGTAGCTGTTAAAACTTGTTTCCTTAGGAAACATTGTCGAGTGTGAAAAACGTTAGGAAGGCTCCTGAGGGAAGGATTCCTCCTCCCACTCTGGGTAAGTTTTTGGCCTCTGGCTCTATTAGTCTCAGATAACAGAGTGGAGAGAAGGGCTGTTAAGTTTGAATTAAAAAAAAAAAAAAAGTAAACACTGCAAGGGATATTCAAGTTGGTGGTGCCACCCCTAGTTCCCGGACCTGAAAAACAATATTTGTTTGGATAAGCAGCATGGGAAATTTCCTGTCACTATGTATGTTAAAACCCTGCCTCAGTTTCTTTTAGCTTTAAAATCCAGAAACAATCTCATCCAAGTAGTTGTTCATAGAGAAGTACTTTTAGAATAAAAATCCAGACTGCCTCATGTAATGGCAGTGATGGAGAAGCAAGCTTTTAGTGTCTCATCTCCCTCCCCCCATGAGTGCTAGAGGGTTAACATTGAGAGGAAGAAAATAGGTATTACAAATTAGATAGGGATACTTTATGTGTAAAGCGACTGATTTCAACAAAGAGGAAGAAAGTATTTATGGTTAAAGTTGTTTCTGAGTCCTAGAGTCCAGTGTAATGAATCTCTGACAGAGATCAAGGCAATATAGAAGATTTAACAAGCCATTTGGAATAGGAATTGAACCTCAAGCATTGGCATATTAATTTCAATAATTAGCTAACACTTTAAAAAATAGAGAAGCAGTTTAACTTAGTGGAAATAGCACTAGAGAGAAATTCAGAAAGTTTATGTGTTTGTCCTAGGTCTGCCACAAATTAACAATGTGACCTTGGGCATGTCACTAATGCTCACCAATACTCAGTTTCCCCAGTTACAAAATAAATGAGTTGGATCCAGACGATCTCTAAAATCCTTATAGCTACTGAGTGCTGGGATTCTCTGATCCTTTGATTTGGGGTTTATTCCCCAGTCTGACATTAACTAGCTTGAGCAAGTCAGTTAGTATTTCTGGACTTCATTTGCCTCCTGAGAATAATAATAGCTTATCTGCCTGAAGGAAGGGGCTGGAACACATTATCTCTCAAAGTCCCTTCCAGTCCTAACATATTTTTCTATGAAATAAATATTTCAGGAGTTCATTATTTTGTCTGTTAATGTTTCTACCAGTAGTGTTGATAGGAGCCATGTGAATTTTGGGAGGGTGAAACAGCAGGGAATTAGGAAAGAGAAGATAAAAAGGAAGAGTAAAAGAAGGATAAGTAAAGATGAAGGGGAGGTGAAAGTTATGAGGATGGATAGGGAGAAGAACCGCACTGACCTTTGCTTTGTCTATCATTTAAGATGCTTTCAGTTCTGAATCAAACAAAACAACAATAAAAACACGTATGCCCAAAATCAAACTGGCTAAACAATAAAGAGAATTTCTTGCTTTGTGAATCTTACAGATTGTGAAATATGACTGTCTCAGGCATCGTTTGAGCTAGAGGCTCATGGTGTCATTGGGACTCTAATCTTTTCTCTAAAATTCTCTTGGCTCTGCTTTCCTTGATGAGTTGGTTTCGTTCTCACCCTGGGTTCCCTCATGGAGGCAAAAATGGCTAAAGCCATTTCGGGCTTCATGTATACACATGCTGTCCATAAAAAGAGTAATTTTATCACTGCATGTAAAGGAAAGATATGAAAATTCAGTCTGCTTTGACCAGCTTAGATCACCTCCCCAGCCCCGAACCAATCTCTGCGCTCTGCGGAGTCGAAAGCATGGATTGTTTCCCTTTGGTCTAGATCTCAGTCACTGGACCTAAGATAGAATCAACTTCCTCAGAATTCCAGGGATCTCTGAGCAGGAAATAGAGGATGTTAGGAAGGGAAAAGGAGAAAATAGAAACTAGAGGAAAACCAAAAACTCTCAATGGCACCCTTAAAAAGGGATTCTGCATGGGATTTAGAATCAGATTACTTTGGTTCTGGTTGCTCACTCTGAGCTGTATAAGAAAAAGATGCCTTCTTAAAATGAGGCATCAGAAGTTACCACCAGAGTGGAGGTTTCCTGAAGGCAGGAATTTTATTTTATTTTTTAACTAAACACTACATTCTCAGTGCCTAGAATGTTAACATGAAATTTTGCCATTTGTAGTGATGTGGATGGAGCTGGAGTATATAATGCTTAGCAAAATAAATCAGAGAAAGACAAATACCATATGATTTCACTCATATGTGGAATTTAAGAAACAAAACAGATGAACATAGGGGAAGAAAAAAAAAAAAGAGAGAAGGAAGCAAACCGTAAGAGACTCTTAAATATAGAGAACAAACTGAGGGTTGATGTAGGAGGGCTGGGGGATGGACAAAATGGGTGGGGGATGGGCTAAATGATAGGTATTAAGGAGGGTATTTATTATGATGAGCACTGGGTGTTGTATGTAAGTGATGAATCACAAAATTCTACTCCTAAAACCAATATTACACTGTAGGTTAACTAACTAGAATTTAAATAAAAATTTGAAAAAAAAAAACAAAAAAACACTTAAACCATTTAAAAAAAAAAGAAGCCCTGAATAAGTATTAGTTAAATGAATGAATAAATACTCTTAAGGTTTTCTTTATATATATATAAGGCTTAAAGTAGACAATGCATACAAAGCACTTGGTACAGTGCCTGACATAGTAAGCTTCCAAGAAATGGCAGCAGCAACAGTGTTATAATAGAAATAATAGCAGTGGAGCAAAGAGCAGTATTAGAAAAACTTATTATATTCCAAAAGGAGGTTAAAACTATAGAAAAGATAGAAAGTTCCAAAAATACAAGAACATTTCTATTATAGACATGAAGATTTAATCAAATAAAGTCATTCCTTGAAAAAAGGTCTATACTTTTCCTGAGTTTCAAAATAATTCACATGTTTTAAAAAGAAATGGTGATTTCTAGAAATGACTAGCATTAACTCAATCAGTTTGAGCTTAGACCAGAATACTAGGTAAAACAGCTTGGAGTTAATATAGGAGAAAAAAAGAGTAATCGTTGATACTTACTGAGTATTAACTATATGTCAGACACTGTTCAAGACCTTAAATATAATAATCTTCAAACAAAACAACCTTAAGTGGTAGTATTATTACTTTTTTCATTATCAAGATGAAGAAACTGAGATGAAGAAAGTGACTTGGCCAAGTTTACACAGCAGGGAACTGGCTGAGCCCAGACTCAAACTCACACTTTCCAGATCTTGCTCTTAACGACTACTTACTATTATATAGACCATTCATGAGGAGTCATGCCACTCTAAGGGGCTTGAATTTTTTTCCAAAAACAATGGACGGCCCTTAGAAGTTTTAGAAGGGAGGAAAAATATCAAATTGTCATTAAAATAAATAAATACTTAATGTTCACTAGCATTCCTTTTGTGTGTGTAAACAAAAATTTATTCTTCTCATAGAAGGCGTATAGGTAAACATGAACTTAACATAATCAATCAAACATATCAATTGGCAATTGATAGTTGACAACATGAAAGTAATCTTTCACAAAACACAGCAAAGATGGTAAGTCCCAGTCGAGAACACACGCATCCCCACATCACCATGTATTTCTCAGTCAATATACCGCATATTTGGAGACCATCATGTCTTTGACATCTAAGGTTAACCTGTGTTAGAAATACTATAGTGAAGTGTAGGCGTCTGTAGCTTTCAGGGGAGGTGACAAATTTTGGTTTCTTTACTCCTTGGCCTACAGTGTCTTCTCCCCATCCCTTCTCTCTGTGGCACCTCTTGGTAGAAACAATTTGGAGGAAAGATGATTAACTTGGTACATTAGACTGACTTACCCTCAACTCTGGAACTAGTGGTGGTATGGAAAGAACATGGTTTAGGAGGTAGATAGACCTCATCTAAATCAGCTCTACCACTTTTTTACTGTGAGAGTGTATGAGTGAATGCGATAAATTCTGGGAAGTGCACCTACCATTTCCCTCTTTCGTTCCTTCTGTTAAACAAGAATTCATCAAGTGGGAACTCATTGAACCATACAGTTTTGAAGTGAAAGAAAAGCAGAGATGCGTTTTTTTTTTTTTTTTCTTGACCAAGGCCAGCCATAGACAAAGGCTATCACTTCCATTGATAATATAAGGAGATGTATTGTCCTTTTGAAGGAATGGTTTGCTTCTTTGGGGAAATGGCCTAATTTGTTGCATCTTGGGTGTCTAAAACCCTGCATAGAGGTAGTGATTTATAAGGGCCCATAAGTATTAACAGTGGCAATTTCCTCTAATGCAGCATATTGCTGCCTGCCAAGCGAGACTGGCCAAGGGCTTGTTTCAGACAGATAAACTGATTTAGAGAAAGCAGGCAGCTCTCCCTTAACTCAAACATATTTCAAAAACCTTTACACCAAAGTATAACGGCAACTGTTCCAAAGGAAACTCGCTGGAGTATTAGTGATTTAGGTTTCTCTGATTATCTGGTCTGTCTCCAGGAGTGATTTTAGAGGACAATAACATATGATACTAGTGAGCTAATTTCCCTGCTACAGCAATAATTATCTCCAAACGTAGCTCCATTATCTCAAGCATCTAACACAGTGTCTTACACAGGATATGTTCTCAATAAATACTTATCAATGATTGACTGAATGAGTACCCTTGGTTGACTGGTTTATGTTTGTCATAAACTTTAGGGTAAAAAAAGCTGGATATGAAAAAAGTTATGTGACTTTGAACAAATTACTTAACTCCTACCTAATTACCTCACTTCATCTTCCATATCAAGTGGATCATCAAGCCCTAACATTCTTTTTTTTCATAAATATTTACATTGTTCTTTAACTTTTGGATCTCAGCATCTCTCACCTACTCTCTCTGACTTGTTCTCCTTCACCTACATCTTTTCTCCTCTGCATCCACCCTGCACATGGCTGGCTGCCAGAGTGATCTGATTGTGTATATCTTCCTCCATTTCAAATCTTTCAGTGGCTCCCAAAAAGGCAGATTTTATTCTGTTGGTATATTCGTATGCAAAAGTTCTACCTTTAAAAAAATGTTGTTTCTTCTAAGAGACCTGGAGGAGCCAGGGCCACCCCACCTGATCAGCTGACTCTGCTCATTATCACAGAGAAGGGAGCACCCCTATACACACACACACACACACACACACACACACACACACTCCCTTTTATTCACCATTGTGTCAGATATGGCCACAGCTCTCTTTCAATCTAGATTAGAGTCTTATCAACTATAAGAAACCCAAATGTCTGTTCCAATTTCCCCTGGAAACTTTGCATAAGGAACAGAGCTATGGTGACTGCTTCCACGTTTTTGCTTCCAGCAAAATGGTACACTCTGAGTTTTAAGCACTGAGGGCCCAGCAAGCCCCCAAATGCTCCCAAATGCATTTTCCCAGGCACGTTTCTCCCTCCATTTTTCTAACCTCTTACTATCATGGGGGAAATTTAATCCATATGTTTCTGGTTCATTTACACTTAACTCATCAGAATGTTGTGCTGTAAGAGTGATTTGATGTCAAAGAAGCCTTGTGGGCCTCATTTATACATGTCTTTTCTTTGAACCAGGAAGTTAAGGTTTGCCAGAAAAAGCAGAAATCAACCCTTTAAAGGCTCCTTCTTTTTCTAAAGTGAAACTTTAGAACTTCTTACAATGTGAGAACGTCTAAACCCAGAACACCAGGGTTTTATTGCTTAGACATCAGTGTACCCTCTAATCCTTTTTCCTTTCTCTCCTTACCCCTTGCCAGACAGTATGCCGCCATTCTAAAGAAATACGTGAGAAACAAAGAGTTAATTGGAAAAATGGTAGGAGAGCACCAGACCAAAAAAAAAAAAAAAAAAAATGAAATGGAGTTTCAGAATCCTGAAGCTCAAATCAAGTAATTGACTATGGAGGACTCCATGTCATCGAGGATAAACACATTTCTTTCTGATTTACAGGGATAATGGAAATAAACGCAATACCATGTGGCTTACCCTGCAGACATTAATTAACTCTGCTGTAATTGGGATATCTTTGTTGGTCGCCATAGATCCGTGCTGTCCAGTAGAACATTCAACAACGATGGGAATGTTCTATATATATGCCGCCCAATACACTAGCCATATGCAGCTATAGAGCACTTGAAACAAGACTACTATGACTGAGAAACTGAATTTTTAATTTTGTTTAGTTTTAACTAAATTTTAAATTTGAATAGCCACATTTGGTTAGTGGCTACCATATTGGACAGTGCAGCTCTAGATTCTGCAGTGATGAAACAGTCATCACACATGTTGTTTTTAGTTAACTGTTAAACTATATAGGGCCTTTATCATGCAGCATGAATAAATTCTTAGAATTAAAAAAATTAGCCCATAGGACTATCTTGATAAGGGTGTATAAATCTAATTGAATCAAGAATATATATCAAAATCCAATAACAAACCAATCCAAGGTTTCAGCAGTCTTCCTTTAGTAATAGCATAATCTCTTAGAAAGCATTCCTATCTATTGTATGGAAATCAATTAGACCCAGATGGCTTAGTGATTACAGCCATTGTAACTGAAAGAAAATATGCTTCTTTGGGAGTTAGTGCCCATGGGATGGCCAGTATTGTAGTTCTATGTTTTCTTCCTTTAGTCATTTTCAAATTACTGATGAGACAGATAGATACTTGGTAAAAAGTGAACTTCACTTTGAGATGTAATAGTCCCTGTTTCCACAGATGCTTAAAGATACTAACTCAAATGTTCATGACCATTTCTAATAGCTGAAGGAATGTTGTGTCTTAAAGATGGCCTAAGGTCTGTACTATGAAGCTCTAATATTCAATATAATGGAGAGCTAAAAAGGAGACCAGTAATGAGTCAATACACTGTTGGTCTATTTCAGATAAGAAAACCTTTCTTACCAGTTTATAAGCATGAGAGAAGTAGGCATATTGCTGTGGTTAGTAACCTGAATGAGAACCAAAAAAATAAATGTAGTATTTTTTCACCTTTGAACACTTTTTAGACCAAACATTAAGAATTAAGAACTCTTGGGGCAACCCAATCCTCCACAGAAAACCTTTCTTACTCCATTTAAAAATTAGCCTGGCCTTCTCTCTATACATTATAATTCTGGCCAAGTTGTAGAAAATATGCTGACTGTTTTTGGCTAATAAGTATTTGGAAAAATCTCAGAATCATTCATTAGGAAAAGTAAAGGTTATTTAAATATTTTTGAGATGTTGAAGAAAAATTACAATTATGCCTGAGTCATTGGGGCTCAAGAGTCCTCTACCTTCCTACTATATCCCCATTAACTAATTAGTTAATTAACCATTTCTTGGGTTCCTGTCTTATGCAAGGCAAATTATAAATGCAGATTCTGTTAAATATCTTCAAATTTCATTTATCTGTTAATTCAACAGCAATTTTTGAGTCTTTGAGTCTTGTGTTCTGCTATGCAAAGCCAAAAAGGAGATCATCTCTGTACTCAAGGGACTCATTCATTAGTCTCTTTAGATTAAAAATCTAGGACTACTCATTCTTAATGTTACAACTTGATTATGTCAAAGAGCCTCAACTAGACAACCTTTTTTTTTCAATATGCCTCAGAAAGATCTTCTGTCAATTATTACAGTTTAGTTTTATTTCTTTCTCAGTCAGCAGTGGCCATAGAGATCAAATGACTGCAGTGCTGAGCTGTGCTGCCTCACTTTCCCCCTGGGTGTCACTATTAGGGAGGCTATGAACAAAAAATGTTTCAAAGAGGTCATATATTGTATTATGCATGCAGTTTCCTGGACATCTTCCAAATGGTATTTCCCAACACCACTGTTTGGTGAACAGAAGTTCTTTGAAATTACAGTAGAAAATAGTATGTGCTTACTATAAATCCCTTCTTGTTGCTAAGAATGTTTTTGTTCCTATTTTGTCTATCTCTGTATGTACTAGATATTGGACGTTTTCAGGTCAAGTCTGCTATTGGGATGGGAACTTGCATTTATAAGGGCTAAGTATGGGCCAGACACTATCCTAAGTGTTTTATCTGTGTTTGTTTCTTAATCCATTGTCATAAAATTCCTTTGAATTTTGTTGTTTGTACACTGTTACTCATTTTACAAAAAAATAAAAATAAAAATAAAAAAAAAAGAAAAAAGTAAAGAAAGAAACTAAATTTAAGATCGGTTAATTGACCCAAATTCAAAGAGCAGGTAATCGAAGGAGCCAAAGCATAGCCTTGCTACATGTCTTGTACCTAAACTCATATTTCAATCTCTCCTGCTATGCCTTGGGCTCAATATAAAGTCTTTTTAGTAGGAAATTATTAAAATGACATATTTGTTCAGGTAACATGTCTGGAGAAACAATTTTTAGGAAATTTGTACTTCTGGAAAAAAATACTAAGATTATACTAAAAGATAATTATTTTTGCTAAAATCCCAATATAAATATAGGTGGAGAACTGTGAATAGATAACCTTTAGAGAACTCTTACCTTGTTATAAAGTTGAAGCAGAGACATACACTGAGGTTAATATGTTATTATTAATGGTCACATGAGAAGGTAGGCATTGATAAAGTCACTAGCTAAAAATGCTAATAAAAACTATAATATTTACTGGATGCTTACTACATGCTGTCTATGACACTTTGTCACCATTATTGCTGGGGAACACAGCCAATCACATAATGATATCAGCAGGACTCAAACAGTTCTATCTGGCTTTGGAGTATATTCTCTCAACATTCTACTGCACCACCTTGAGATTTTAAGTGGGAACATCTTATAAGAGGTCAAGAACTGTAGGAATATAAGAGGTGTCAGGCTGCAAACCTATATACCTCATTTTCTGAGTAATAGCCAACTGGGTACTTCAGAATATTATGTGGATGTACCCTCTTCCTATAAGGATCTCTCAACAAAATTCATCACCTAACTGGAGCCCAAAATCACTGCTCCTAGATGGAAAGGGAATAAAAAATATGCAGCTATAAAGTGAGTTCCTGACTCAGCAGAGAATAAATACCAGTTTGACAGACCCTTAACTTCTTTACAGCAGCGGAACATGACACTAGAGAGGAAAGGAAGTTTAAGGAGAGTAGGAGAAAGATCAACCTGATTTAGCATCACCATTTGTATTCCCTGTAAAGATTTTAAGGACTGAGCCACACATCAGAAGGTCCACGGGTCCTCATCGTCTATGGCTTGAAGTTTAATGCTATTGCCAAGAACCAACTGGCATCAGTAACTGTTACCTACAAAACTCTGATGGAAAGTGTGAACTAAGAGGCATTCATCCATTCAGAAGGACCATAATTTTATAAAAGGTAGTTAGCATTGGCAGGTGAGCCATAATATAGCTGACCTTCAATCATAAATCAGACAGCAGGTAGAAAAACCGCTGGACGATATATCTCCTGCCACCAGGTTGCCCATAAAACACAGCACACTTCCCTGGGCAATCACCGATGGATAAAACAGCATGCTGTTTATATCATCCCTGAACCTCTGGGTTGGACTGAAATGAAAATCTTTGGTAATCTTTCCACCCAAAAAAGCTTTGCTCCTTGGGTTTACTGACATGTCAGCATCTGTATTAATGCCACAGCTGCAGACCAGTGTCTGAAACCACTCACTGCTCTAAAAAATAGAAGGCAGTATTCAGCAGAAACGGCTTCTCCAGAGCTCCAAATGAAATGGTCCAAGTTTAATGATCCAAACAGAGAGACTGATTTGTTTCTTACCATATCAAAGGCAAAGAGATCATTTACAACTTGTAGTTTCTATGCCCTCATTCATCAGAGTTACGCATCCCTGTACCAGAGTTCATAATTTCAGAAGAGAGACCTCATTTCTTCATCAAATTTTGTTGCCCATGTACTATGTGCTGGTGCCGATGATACAAAGACAAATAAGACAACTCCCAACCAGCCATTTAGAGGCTTACATGCAAGAAAATAAATGTTTGCAATAGTCATCCACTTGATTTTCAAGTCTGTACATCACATTTGGGGGCCTAAACAAAGTAAGAAGTTCTTTCTGGGAGTGGGGCAAGAAAAATCTTCGTAGAGGAGGTAAGGTTTATCTGAGTATTATAAAATGTGGATGAGATTACCTCTTAGAAAAATGAGATACGGGAGCGCCTGGGTGGCTCAGTGGGTTAAAGCCTCTGCCTTCACCTCAGGTTATGATCTCAGGGTCCTGGGATCGAGCCCCGCATCGGGCTCTCTGCTCAGCGGGGAGCCTGCTTCCCCCTCTCTCTCTGCCTGTCTCTCTGCCTACTTATGATCTCTCTCTCTCTCTGTCAAATAAGTAAATAAAATCTTAAAAAAAAAAAAAAAAAAAAAGAAAAAAGAAAAATGAGATACGGAAGTCATTCCAGCAGAGAAAACTACATGAGCAAGGGCAGGCGCATGTTAGGAAAGCTGTCAGCTGTTGGTATAGCTACAGATAGCCTGTGATATGGGGGTTGTGAGATAATGCTAAAAAGAGGCTGGGGTCAAATCATGGAAAAGTTAGGCTAATGAATGTAAACCTTGTAATTCACAGGGGAGCCACATGAAATTATAGATAACTGGCCTCATGCTAGGAGATCATAACTTACTAAGTCTGGGGTGGGAGCAGAGAACCTATATTTTCAAAAACACCCCCCACAACCAGCTAATATAGATGTAGCAGGTTTTTAAAGAGTTTTAGCAAGAAAGAAACATGATCTGACTTAGATTTAGATAGGTCATTCCAGTAATAGACTAGAACACAAATCTGAAGGGGTAAGGACTATAAACCAAGGAGCCCCTCTTAAGTTATCATTATATTTCTATACATTTGGGATGAGAAACTGATGTTTAGAGAGGTTTAGTGACTTCCCCAAATCATTATAGCTGGTAAGAGGCAGAATTTAAAACAAGGTCTTTCTCATTCTAAAATATAGGCTCTTTCATTATATTGTGATGGACTTTACCCATGGCTGAAAGAATGATAAAAGGGCTAAGTTTTAGCTCAAGGGGTTAGAAGCAAGGGAAATTGAATCTGGCCAGTTGAACACCTAAAATAACAAACACAGGTGATCACAGGACACAGATACACACTGGTTGAAAGTGGCTCTTTTGATGATTAGAATTCAATTCTCCAGCCCTCCTCTAATTCAAGTGCTGCATAATTGAAATTCATTTAATTAGCATCATATACCAGCAACAATTAGAAAAGTGGTGGGTACATTAAGCACATGTCCTCTACTGGCTGCACT
The DNA here is from genome assembly GCA_028534135.1 of Potos flavus. NCBI lineage: Eukaryota > Metazoa > Chordata > Mammalia > Carnivora > Procyonidae > Potos > Potos flavus. The sequence goes on along the minus strand of CM052900.1, from coordinate 123,106,045 downwards.
GTGATGTAAAATTTGACTCAAGAAAACAGTAGCTATGACTAAAAGTTACTAATAATTTAGGCTTTCACTGAACTAGGCTCTCAGTTTGCATAATCTAACTATCTCAAGAACTTTATGAAGTATGTAGCATTAACCCTAGTTTATTTTTTTTTCTTTGTTTGACTTATTTTTTTCTAGCTATGTTGAGGTATAATTGACAAATAAAAATTCTGGCATACAATGTGATGACTTGATAGACATATACGTTGTGAAATAATTACCACAATCAAGCTAAGCACTTCTATCACCTTACATAGTTACCTTTTTGTGGATGTGTGGTAAGAATGCTTAATATTTACTCTCTTGGCAGATTTTAAGTATACAATATAGTATTATTAACTATAGTCACCACGCCCTGCATTAAACCCCAGAATTTATTCATCTTATAACTCAGTTTGTACCTTTTGACTAACGTCTCCCCGTTTCCTCCACTCCTTAGACCCCGGTAACCATCAACCATCATACTACTCTCACCTGCTTCTGTGAGTTTAACTTTTTTTTTTTTTTTTTTTTTGATTTTACATGTAAGGGAAATAATACAGATGTCTTTCTGTGTCTGGCTTATTTTACTTAGCATCATGTCCTCCAGATTCATCCATGTTGTCACAAATGGCAGGATTTCCTTCTTTTTTATAACTGAATGAGATTCCATTGTGTGTGTAAAAGTGTGTATGTGTGTGTATGCTTATATATATATCTCACATTTTCTTTATCCATTCATCTGTTGATAGACACTTAGGTTGTTTCCATGTCTTTCCAATTGTGAATAATGCTTCAGTGAAAATGGGAGTGTAGATAGCTCTTCAAGAAACTGATTTTATTTCCTGTGGATATATGCCCACAAATGGAATTGCTGGATCACATGGCTATTTTTCATCTTAAGAAAGCAAAGTCCAGAGAGGTTCAGTAACACTCAAAACCACATAGCAACAGTTGGAAGTCTGTCTGACTCTGAAGCCTCTTCTTTCCATTTTTTTCATAATCATTCCATTTTTACAACAGTCTAGATTATTTTCATAATCATTCCATTTTATAACAAACTAGTCTAGTCTACTCTACAACAGGCGGGCCATTGCCACCTAGCTTAGCCTATAGTCTCTGACATTTTAATGACCGCTCAGTGACTGTAGGTGCCAGATTATTTATACTCAAATGTTCCTTGAAGCTTTTATGTTTGTCACACATTGGGACACTTTTCTGTTCATTCTATTTTATTTTTCCATTAATATTAAAGAGGAAATAAGGCAGTAGTATACACCATCTAGAATATATAATAGATATCCCTAGGAGCATGTGAAAAGGGAAAAAGATATGCCCTTTCTAAACTAACCATGCAAAGGTCCTCATTAGAGGATTTACCAATTACAAGTCCAGAGGGTAAGACTAGTTCCCTTGGCTAACTGTTAATTTCTAGAATCAGAATTATAACTTCCCAAACTCTGAGATCTCTAACAGATTTCACCCTTGGTGCCAAATGGGTTTAATCCCTTCATTCAACAAGTATACATTGAACACCTATTATGACCACACCCTGGGAATGTCACAGTGAGTAAACCAGAGACTCTGCTGCTAAGGAGTTTCCTTCTAGTAACTGCTTGGCCCAGGAATATCAGCATGAAGGCAACTATCATACCTTATCATGGGCATGGTTACGAAGGGCATAGGGAACATGTATCTGCCATTTTTAACCCAGGTTACAGTTTTGTTGAAGAGAGAGTACTGATGTCACTTGATTTTATATTCCTTATGCTTTACAGAGCCAGAAACACGTAAGTTACTCCATGAATATTTGTTGAATGAAAGAATGACCCAAAAATATCCATGTATATTTTTGTCTGGATGACTCTGCCACCAGCCGGCATACCACTTTTTGTGAGAATCTGGCCCAAAGGAAACTATGTGTCAGTGTGTGGGGTCTCCTGGAGGGAAAATAACTGAGCTATTTAAGCAAAGGACCTGTCTTGGTCTAAAGCTCCCTATATCTTCAACATCCCAATGGCCTTATTCTCAAAGACAAACACAGGAGACCCTTTTGGAAAGGAGACACGGATTCAGAGAACAATGAATGCCCTTCAAAATGGAAGTGTTCTTTTCTTCAACCATTATACCTCTATAGATCATTTGCCAAACATGGTGCTAGGCACCAAGCAATCTAGTAGAGACCAGGACAATTAGTGTTGTCCCTACCATTTTATGCCTTAAATCTGTCCTTCCCACCTAAAATCTACTAAAAACAAATCTTCCCACTAAATCTACTCCATGTTTTGTTTTCTCTCTTAGTAACATGGACTCGAAGAGCTAAGAGCACAGCTGGGCAGATACATATTGTCAGAGGTAAAGCCAAAGTTTATTAAGCACCTCATCAGAACAAGTGTTTGTACCAAACAATCTTGGGCATATTTAATTCACATGAAGGCTTTTAAAATTTCCAGAAACATTAGACCATTTTTAAAGAATTCTAACTTAGCCTATTTATAGATTATTGCTCAGGATGACTTTTTAAAAATTCTGAGCTTTCATTTGTTTCCTGGTGTGATACACTGAGTTTTCACTTCTTGGTGGGACTAAACAGTAATAATAGATAACCTAAAGCATGTAATTGTGACACAAATTAACAAATTTCATTCAGGAAGTTGAGTAGGGACTTTAAAATATAGGCAGAAATAGAAAAATCTCTAGAATCTTCAGACTGAGGAAATTAGGTGGCCCATCATGAATGCTCTGACAGAAGAAAAATGTGTAAGAGTACATGTGTGCACATGTGTGTTCATGTTTACATATGCATGGTATAAGTATACATGTGCAGTCATGCATACACACATGGATATATCCACATACTGGAGTCAGACTTGGGCAGAGAGCCCTTTGTATATGTTAAAGAGGGGGAGGAGCTAAATCACACAGTAATCGCACAGTGTACTTGTCAGTCATGAGGTCATAAGAGATCTGAATTAATTAGATGGGAATTTTGGAGGGCAATTATTATACCTGTTATCTTTTGTCATTTACTAGGTTACTACTCACTATATATAAGTGAATTAAAATTCTCTTTAAAACCCTGAGAAATAGCGATTAAATTTTTCATTTTACAGATAAGGAAAATGAGTCTCAGACAAGTTGAAAACAGGATTTGAATGTAGATTTCAATGGCTCCAAAGCCTCACTTTTTCTACAAAACCCTGGTGGTCTCTGTTCTCTAACATTATCAGTTGTGATGCTTAGGAATTCCTCACGCAATAAGCTCATGTAGGATTAACAGGTAGGAGAGAAAAATATTTTTTAATTAGGTGTGTTATATCTGGTAAACAATAGCTAAAGACTTAAAGGTGGATGCAGTCATCAAATATGGTTTGAAAAGTCAGCAGGTTTTCATGAAGGCTGTTGTAATATACCTATGATCTACAGCTTGCCTTGAGCATTACCTTCCAATTACCCAGTCTGGTATTTCTATCTATTTTTTAAAATATATCTCCAGTAGTCCCTCTCTTCCAACCAAGGCACTCAATAAATATTTGCTGAATGAATGTTGAAAGAGGGTAGAAAAAAATAATTCAAGGGTCATGGAATATCCTCATGAATTTTACAGTTTTACTTCATTGATCTTTTTGAAAAATACTCTCATAAAGGCAATATAAATGGCATTGGATTCAAATGAATGAGATTTGATATTCCATGAAGAAACAAAGCAATGAACCCCAAATAGTATAATTTGTGCTTTCTCGATGAGATCTCAAGGATAGAGCCTTATTGTATTAGTTAGAATAATGCTAGCTGCTATAATCAATATATCCCAAATTTCATTAACTTAACCCAATGAAAGTTTATTTCTCACTTGTGCAGGAGTCTAACACTTCTGTTCCTATTTGGTGTGTAGTTTTCCTTCATGGAGTAGTTCAAGGATCCAGTCCCTACAGTCTTGTAGCTTGCCATCCAAAAGGGCTTCAGAGCCAGATAAGGAAGAAGAGGGAGGGAAAAATATAAACCTGCTTTTTTAAAACTCTGGCTCAGAGCAATACATATCCTTTTCATGCACATACCACTAGACAAATATAGACCATGGCCAGGTCACACAAGGAAAATTGAAAAAATATAGTCCCTGATAGGGAGCTTCCTGCCCCCCACTCCCCAAAAATAACCCCACACTATAGAAGGGGAAATACTACCTTCTGGTAGACTCTGCCATTCCTACATTCCCTACATATGCCTAGATCTCAAGGGAGAATGGAATTTACCACCCATCCCAAGAACTGTATTAGAGTCTTCTCATATATTATTTCACTTAATCTTTCTGAAAGCTCTATGAATTATTATCCTGACTTATCAGAAAAATAATTTGAGTCAAGGGGAGAGATATGACTAGTCCAAGGTGATATAGCTGGTTGGTTTGAAAGAACATAGATTTCAGTCTAGCACAGTCTGATTATAAAGCGCATCCTCTATCCACTGAACCAAAAGTGGATCATATTTGTGTTGTATGATTATGTTCTTCTGCCCAAAGCTGACAGTCTAGAAATGGACTGCTGATCCAATGGACCAGTAATACTTCTCCCTTTAGATGTGTTTGCTCTGTTTGAACTGGATATGAGAGAGTCAGCCTTTGGTGGTAAGAGCCACAATATGACATCTGGAATTTTCCAGAGGCCATTTACCTCATTCTGGAGAAGAAACTATTGTTTGTCTTTTTTTTTTTTTTTAATAACAGCTTTATTGTTTTATAATTCATATACCATGAATTTTGTATTTTAAAGTACACAATTCAGGGGTTTTTGGTAGATTCGGAGTTATGCAACTATCACCACTGATTCTAGAATATTTTTATCACCCCAGAATGAAACCCTGTATTCATTAGAAGCCTTTTCTTTTCCTGTAAACCACTAATATACTTTCTATGATTTGGCTTATTCTAGACATTTCATGTATGTGGAATCATATAAGGAAGCCAATCTTTAGTATAAGTGACTAAAGATGGCAAAGAGAGAGAAGATAAGAAATAGGTGGGGAATATATATAACTATACATATGTATGTAATATATTCTTATAATAGATATTATATATTCTTGTGTTCTCCTCTAGGATTTTGATGGATTCCTGTCTCACATTTAGGTCTTTCATCCATTTTGAGTCTATTTTTGTATATGGTGTAAGAAAATGCTCCAGTTTCATTCTTCTGCATGTGGCCATCCAATTTTCCCAGCACCATTTATTGAAAAGACTCTCTTTTTCATTGGATATTCTTTCCCACTTTGTCAAAGATTAGTTGACCATAGAGTTGAAGGTCCATTTCTGGGTTCTCTATTCAGTTTCATTGATCTATGTGTCTGTTTTTGTGCCAGTACCATGCTGTTTTGATGATCACATCATCAAGTTTGTAATATAGCTTGTAATATAGCTTTGAATATAGCTTGAAGTCAGATATTTCTATATCTATTCTGTTTTGCTAATCCTTTCACCTAGAGAAATCCTGTCTATGCTTTAAGATCAAACTCTGTGCCACTCCGTCTCTGAGGCTTTTGACCTTTCCACTACCCCAGGCAGAGTTAATCATCCCATCCTCTTTTCCTATAGTAAAATAGTTATACTTTTGGCATAGTATTGAACACATCAATAGATTTCATGCATCAACCCTCATGAGATTATAGCTTCTATGACAGTAGGCTAGAACTCAGCAGAGAATCTAGTAAATGGTGGATGTCCAAGAATTTTTTGTTGAATCTAAGAAATGCATGAAGGAACAGTGCCTGACATCTAGTAACAGTACACAAATATTTGTTAAGTTCAATTAAATTAGGTTATCACAAAGGACATATAATTTAGTTAGGGTTGAAAATTTATTCTCATTTAAAAAAGAAAAAAGAAGTCAGACTGAAATATTAGAGAGACTTGCCCAAGGAAACATATGAAGGAACTGATAAACTTGAGTCCAACAAGGAAGTATACCTTCTGATTTCTAGTGTAGTGCCTTTTTCCATTTCAACATGCTACCTCAAAGTTTTATAAAAAAGGAAAAAGAGGTCAAATGCAAAAGAGAAAATTTAGAATGAGATTAATGCTTGATTGATATAGTACCTTCTTTGGGTCAATTATCATTAAATGAGGCCAACTGGTTGCTTTTAGAATTACCACTGCTTTCATAGGTTTTCCCTCTTCTGGCCCCTTTACCTAAAAGCCTCTTAGAATAGGCGAGGATGGGTATTTCTTATACAAAACCTCACAGCTTTGAGGAAAAAGCCTGTTCTGGTTTCATGCTGGTCATTAAGTGGATGTTGTGACTTGACCAAAGTACGTACGTAGCTAATCAGAATAGGTCAAGGACTAGAAACCACATCTCTATCCTCCCAAGACAGTGCTCTTTCTCTAGCTGACATAAAATAGCCATTGTAAGGTGATAGATGCACCCGTATAACTAAATGGCCATCTTTTGCAAAAATTAAAGAAGAAATAGGTTAAAAAATGTAAATACAGTATTAAGGAAGGCACTTGCTGTGATGAACACCGGATGTTATATGTAAGTCATGAATCACTGTATTCTATCCCTGAAACGAAATTACACTATATATTAACTAACAGGAATTTAAATAAAAACTTGAAACAAAGAATGTAAATAGTTTCAAATGCAAGGAATTTTGTTTTTGCTTTTTACCTCTATGGTTGGTAGAAATGCCTATAGCTATATCACTCTTAAAATAATTTGTTTCAAGTTGGAGGCTTTCAGGTTTGATCAAGTTCACAGAAACTCTAGTCTATAGATTTCTGAAGTAGTTAAGGGCCAAATTTCTAACTATTTGTCCAAAGTTCCAATACTTTGAAAAAGGCTATCTGATCTTGGCGTTCATTTTCCATCATAAAGTTGATGTTTTCAACTTGAATTTTTTTATTAAATACTTTCACAGAATAAGCAAAGAGTTTTCCACACCAAGTTGCTTATAATTATAGTGTCTCATTAATCATTACCATTCTCTTGTTACAATGAGAGGGAAAAATGGCTGATGACTAACCAGAGGAAAGAAAATAAAAGCCTTTACAGATACCACTATGCATAGGTATTTCAATACAACTATATCACTTAATCCACACACTATTATAAGATGAATATAATTATCTTCAGTTAACTATGAAAAACTGAGGCTCATAGAACTTAAATGACTTCCACCCTTCATACATCCAAAAAATTAGAGACTAAGGACCTTTCTACTCTATCACAATAAAAACTTATTTTATAATGTAAGACAAGGAACAAAACAAAACAAAGAATCCCACCATAATGAATCTATTCTTTAGAGTTATTTTCTAGTTGTAATTTTCCAGTATATTTCTAGTAGTGAACTTTATGAACAATAATTCCTCAAATTGTTTGTCCTATGCCATTCATTCATTCAACCACTACTGAGTGCCTTACTATGTGCCAACACTGTAGGGAAAATAGTTTTTGAAAAATGAAAAGACAATATATGATGAAAGGGAATCTTTTGATGTGAATACAATCCCAGATGCTGTCAGAAATGCTAGGGGAAAACTGTATCCTAGCCCATTCCCTCTTAAGAATTTATGCCAGAATATTGATTCTGACAGAGCCCATATTATCACTGTTGACAAGACAAATCTGATAGTAAAGCAAAATGAACCATGTTTTAAAGACATCTGAAATGTCTAATATATTTTTAAAATTAGAACAAAACATGCTTCAAACTTTATTAGTGATACTAACTTGGCAACTTATTGCCAAATGTCAATGGAAAATGCATTTACCCTTTCATCCCTTCATCCGACTAACCATAATTTAACTGCTAATAACAATAATAACTACCAATCTTTTCTAGCTTCCTATGCATAAGTCATTGTTATAAATGCTTAACTATATCACCTCCTAGAATTTACACCAGTCTCAGAGGCAAATACTGTTATGATCTCCATTTTAGAGATAACAGAGGGCTAAGCAAGTTACCTAAGATCACACATTGTCAAAAATTGAGGCAGTTTGGCTACAGGATGCTTTAACCCACTATACCACCCTATCTTTTGAAGGTATATTAATATCTACTTTACATAAGACACTGTGCTAATTTAAAGGGCAATCACAATGAAGAAGACATGGTTGCTATCTTCAGGGATTATCCATCCTGCAGAGAAGACAGAATCTACAAGCAAGTACACACAACGTGACAAGTATTACAACAGAGGAAATACAAGTAGGCTCCTGGAACATATATTGAGGAATACATTGTTGCCAGAGGAGATCTAGGAGAGGAGAGGTGAGTGTTGTCAGTAATATGACAGCCTTCCACACAATATGAATGCAGGTAAATTAGATAATTAGACCTACGCTAAGGGCCAGCCTGTGAAATGTAGACAATATCAGTAAAAAAAAAAAAAAAAAAAAAAAAAAAGAACAGAGAGAGATACTAGTGACAAATGATGGTGCAGGTGGTTGCCTTAGCACTATTTATGGAAGAGTTGTGCTATGGTATAGGGAACAGAAGGTGTGGGATGAGGGGAAGCAGAGAAAAGAAACCTGCAGCTGTAGGACCAAAAGAATGGAAACAGAGTGAGAGGCAGATGGGAGTTAGCAATGTGCCATCAAACAGAGTGAATCAGCAAAAAGACAGGCACTTTATCATTACATTTTTTAAAAATTTTTTTTAAAGATTTTATTTATTTAGCAGAGAGAGAGAGATCACAAGTAGGCATAGAGACAGGCAGAGAGAGAGGGGGAAGCAGGCTCCCTGCTGAGCAGAGAGCCCGACACGGGACTCGATCCCAGGACCCTGGGATCATGACCTGAGCCGAAGGCAGAGGCTTTAACCCACTGAGCCACCCAGGTGCCCCTATCATTACATTTTTTAATACTAAACTTCTGCTGGAACATTTCTTATATGCTTTCTCAAATGATTCTTCACGGGACTTCTAGAAAACATTATTGGTAGAACAATAATAATTTACATAGGGCATGTGTGTGTGTGTGTGTGTGTGTGTTTTCTCCCATAATTTGCTTTATATTTTTATAAGATTTAATCAATTTATTAAAGAGAGAGAGAGAAAGAGAGAACACAAGTTGGGAAGGGCAGAGGGAAAGGGAGAAGCAGACTGCCCCGTGAACAGGGAGACTGACACAGAGCTCCATCCCAGGGCCCTCGGATCATGACCTTAGCTGAAGGTAGATGCTTAACCAACTGAGCAGCCATCCAATAATTTGCTTTAAACTAAAGGTATCATTTTGGAACTTCTTTCCAAGTTAATTGATATCTCTTAATATAACTGAATTCTGCATTTATACAGTGGAATAGTTGTAAGGAACCTTGTGGCCAAGTGCCCCTACTTTCATCATAATCATATTAACTTGTAATCAAATTAAAATATTTTTCATAAATAATAAAAAAAAAGAAAGCCAAGAAGTCTGCACAAAATAAGAAACCCTAAATAATGGTTTGTACGATATTATTATGGATTGGATTATGCCCCACCATATTAAAGTCCCATGTTGAAGTCTTAATCCCCGGTACTTCAGAATATGGCTATATTTAAAGATATGGATTTTAAAGAGGTTAAAATGAGCCCATTAGGGTAGGCCCTAATTCAATATGACTAGTGTCCTTATGTGAAGGGGATATTTGGACACGAGAAACAGGAGGAATGCATGTGCATAGAGGAAAGACCATTTGAGGACATAGTAAAAGACGGTCATCTACAAGTCAAGAACAGAGGCCTTAGAAGACACCAACCCTGCTGGCTCTTCTGGCCTCCAGAACTGTGAGAAAATAAATTTGTGTTGTTTAAGCCACACAGTCTGTGGTATTGGCAGCCTGAGCAAGCTAATACAAGTATACTCATACTCACACCATCCCTGGTTCCCTTCCTCCCTCCAGTTTAAAAAGCATTTTCATGCATATTACTGTATTTGAGCTTCATGGCACCTTGTTAAGAAGGCAGGATAATGACCAGCCTCACCACTTGGATAAAGCAACTGAGTTTTGAGTTTATAAATTACTCACCTACTACTGGAAATAGCTATAATAGTTTCAAAGTTAGTACCCTCTAAACATAACTATCTCCCAGCACTATAAATATATGTAGATTGGATGGCATAAATATAAAAAAAACGAAAGGGAGATAATTATTGAATTGGCTAGCAAAATGAATAAAAAATAAAACATAATAGCAACCATAGAAAACCAGTAAAATTACACCCAAACCCTAAAGCTTATTAATCCCAAATACTGACAATCTTATTTTTCCAGGGTCTTTTAGGTCCCATTTCTATCTTCAAAAGCAAGTATAAAGGGGTATGTACTGAAAGAGAGGGTACAAGAAAGTGACATAGGAAAACTATGAACTCACCTCTTCCCTGGACATACCAAATATACACTTATTTATAGAGCAATTCCTCCTAAAAAACAACCAAGGACTGAATGAATAGTGTCTGCTCAACAAAGGAGACAGACTACATAGAGAACAGCAAGAGAGATGGAGACATGGTAACAACAGAAACTCCTACACCCAATCGTACAAACTTGATAGTGTAGAGAGGAACATAATCTGAGTATCCAAGCCAGCCTACCACCCAGCTCGCTAGCTCACATCGGCCCAAGCTGTCCCAGCAAGGTGGCCTCAGCACTGCACATATTAGGACACCTTTGGTCAATGCTCATTACAGCTCCAGCCATTTCTAGCCATGGTGACACAGATGCAAAGCACCCCAGAACACCAAGCCCATACCACCCCAGCTCCAGATGACTTGCTAGGGCACCCCTGATGCACAGTGCCCTGGATTTCTTGGCCTATGCCCACTTTGGCACTGTACAACTCACTAGGGTTTCCCTAATGAAGAGTGCCCTGAGACTATGTCCACCTCAACTCCAACTATCTCATAAGGTTGCCCTCTATGTGGAGCACCCCAGGACACCATGGCCTGTATCCTGCCTCAGTTCCAGTCATGCCAGGGCACCCACTGGACAGAGTGCTCTTGGACCCCCTGGCTTACACCCACTTCAGCTTCAGCTGTCCTTCCAGGGTGCTCTCTGTGCAAAGAGGCCCAGAAATGCCCTGACCCATGCCAACTTCAGCTCTTGCCTTCCCACCAGGAGAGCCCCAGCAGAGGGCCCTGGGACCCCCAGGCCATGCCAACCACAGCTCCAGGCAGCCAGCAAAGGTGCCGGTTATATACAGACTATACAAGGGATGAGCATACATAAAAGCAGCTCTTCATATTCAGGAGAAGTAGTTTTTCTGCCTAATTCATAGAAACACAGAAAGTCTAAAAAATGAAGAAACAAAGGAATATTTTTCCAGCTGAAAGAACAACTTAAAACCTCAGAAAAAGAACTAAATGAAATAGAGATAAAGAAACTACCTAATAAAGAGCTAAAAGCAATGGTCATAAAGAAACTCACTGGACTAGAGACAAAGTAGATGAATTCAGGGAGAAATTCAACAAAGAGATAGGAAATATTAAAATGGACTAATCAGAGTTGAAGAATACAATACTGAAATAAAAAATACACTATAGGGAATCAACAGTAGATTAGACGATGCAGAATAACAGATCAGTGACCTGGAAGACAGAGTAATGGTAAGTCTTTACCCAAGCTTTACCCAATCTAAACAGCAAAAAGAAAAAGAAGAACAACAACAGCAACAAAGCTGAGGACAGGTTAAAGGATCTCTTGGGCATCATTTTTGGAGTCCCAGAAGGAGAAGAGAGAAAGGGCCAGAAAATTATTTGAAGAAATAATATTTGAAAACTTGCTAAATGTGAGGAAGGAAACAGATACCCAGATTTGGGAATCACAGAGAGTTCCAAACAAGGTGAAACCAAACAGAATCACACCACAATAATCATAAAAATGTCAAAGATTAAAGATAAATAGGGAATTTGGAAGACAGTGAGAGAAGCAAACAGTTATATACAAGGGAAACCCCATAAAACTATTAGCTGATTTTTTTTTAGCAGGAACTGTACAGGCTAGAAGAGAATGGTATGATATATTCGAAGTTCTCAAAGGGAAAAAAACAAAAAACAAAAAACCTATAACCAAGAATACTCTATAGGTCATTATTCAGATTGAAGGACAGATAAAGAATTTCTAAGACAACAAGAGTTAAAGAAGTTTATTGTCACTAAATCAGCCTTACATAAATGTTAAAGTGATCTCAGTAAGTGGGCAAATGCCACAATTAAAAGTAACAAAACTATAAAAGGAAAACAGTCCATAAATAAAGTAAATATACGGTAAAGGTAATAGAGCAATCAGTTATAAAGCAAGTATGAGGGTTAAAAAACAAAAGCAGTAAAATCAATTATATCTAAAAAATTCAAGGAAATCACACAAGGATGTAAAATATGACAACATATACATAAACATGGAGAGATGAGTAAAAATAAAGTTCTTCTAGAATGTGTTTTAACTTAATATACAGTGCTATACACTTAGTATGTTGTTTATTAATCTTATGGTATCTGCAAACCAAAAATCTGTAATAGATATTAACAAAGAGAAAGTCAAGTGTCACACTACAGTCATCAAGTGTAAGGAAAGAGAGCAAGAAAAGAAGGAACAGAGAAGCACTACAAAAACAACTAGACAACAATTTTTAAATGGCAATAAGTACACATATCAATAATTACTTTAAATGTAAATCTAAATGCTCTAATCAAAAGACACAGGGTGATGGAATGGATGATGGAAATGATTCATCTATGTTTCCTACATGAGACTCACTTCAGAACTACATACAGACACATAGAGACTGAAAGTGAACGAATGGAAAAAAGCTATGTCATGCAAATGGAAGAGAAGAAAAAACCAGCATGGCAACACTTATATCACCCAAATAAACTTCAAAACAAAGACTGTAAAAAGAGACAAGAAAGGTTATTACAAAATAATAAAGGAATCAATCCAACAATAAGATATAACAATTGTAAATATCTGTGCACCCAACATTGGAACATCTAAAAACATGAGGCAAATATTAACAACATTTAGGGAGATAATGCCAGTAAAACAATAATAGTAGGAGACTTTAACATCCCCCACTTACAGCAATAAATAGATCATTCAGGCAGAAAATCAATGAGGAAACAGTCTCTTTTAAAGACATATTAGACTAGACAGACCTAACAGATATATATAGATATACCTATATATATATATAGAATGTTCCATCCAAAAATAGCAGGATACATTCTTTTCAAATGCACATAGAATACCCTCCAGGATAGGTCACATATTAGTCCACAAAACAAGTTTCAAAAATTTTAAGAAGATTGAAATCATAGCAAGCATCTTTTTCAGACCACAACAGTATGAAACTAGAAATCAATTACAGGAGGGGCTTATGAGTGGCTCAGTCAGTTAAACATCTGCCTTTGGCTCAGGTCATGATCCCAGCCATAGTCCTGGGATTGAGCCCCACAATGGGCACCCTGCTCAGCAGGAGCCTGCTTACCCCTCTCTTTCCAGCTCATGCTCTCTCCTGCTATTTCTGTTGCTATCTCTGTCTCTCTCTCTCAAATACATAAATAAAATCTTTGAAAAAAATAGAAATTAATTACAAGGAAAAACTGGAAAAAAACACGGAAACATGGAAGCTAAACAACATGCTACTAAACAATCAACGGGTCGATGAAGAATTCAACAATTAAAAAAATAGAGATATAAATGAAAATTAAAACATAATGGTATAAAATCTTTGGGACAGTGAGAAAGCAATTCTAAGAGGAAAATTTATAGAGATACAAACCTACCTCAAGAAACAAGAAAAATCCCAGATAAGTAACCTAACCATACACCTAATAGAGCTAGAAAAAAAGAATAAAGTTCAAAGTTAGAAGAAAGGAAATAATAAAATCAGAGCCAAAATAAATGAAATAAAGATTAAAAGATAAAAACAGTGAAAATGATCAATCAAACCAAGAGCTGGCTCTTCGATAAGTAAAACGAAATTAACTTTTAGGTAGACTCATTAAGAAAAAAAAGGGCAGGACCCGAACAAATAAAATCAGAAATGAAAGAGATGTAACAACAAACACCACGGAAATACAAAGGATTATAAGAAACTACTATGAAAAATTATATGACAACAAATTGAATAACCTAAAAGAAATGGACAAAATACTAAAAACATACTATCTTCCAAAACTGAGTAAGAAAGAAATAGGAAATCTGAACAGACCCATTACTAGTAATAAAATTGACTTGGTAATCAAAACTACCAACAATCGAAATCCAGAACTAGATGGCTTCCCAGGGGAACTCTACACCAAACATTTCAAGCAGAGTTAATACCTATTCTCTTTAAACTATTCCAAAAAATATAAGAGGAAGAAAAGCTTCCAAATATGTTCTATGAGGTCAACATTACCATTATACAGAAACTAGACAAAGACACTACAAAAAAGAAAGCTACAGGCCAGTATCTCTGGATAAACATAGATGCAGAAATTCCATACAAAATCTTAGCAAACCTGACTTAACAGTACATTATAAAAATCATCTGCCATAATCAAGTGGGATTTATTCAAGGGGATGCAAGGATGACTCAATATTTGCAAATCAATCAGTGTAATCCACCACCTTAACAAAATGAAGGACAAAAATCATAATCACTTCAATAAATGCAGAAAAAAAATCAACAAAATTCAACATCCATCCATGATTAAAATGCTCAACAAACTGGGTTTAGAGAGAACATCATAAAGGCCATACAGGACAAACCCACACCTAACATTATACTCACTGGTAAAAAGTGAGAGCTTTTACTCTAAAATCACAAAGAAGAGAAAGATGTCACTGTCACTACTTTCATTCCACATAATACTGGAACTCCCATCCATAACAACAAGATGAGAAAAAGAAATAAAAGTCATCCAAATTGGTAAGGTAAAGTTAAACTGTCACTATTTGCAGATAAATGATAATATATGTATGCATAGAAAACCCTAAAGACTCTATCAAAAAACTATTACAAGTAATGAATTCAGTAACATTGCATGATACAAAATTAATATACAGAAAACCGTTATGTTTTTATAAACTAATAATGAAATAGTAGAAAGAGAAATTTTAAAATCCTATTTATACTTAAACCAAAAGAAAAATACCTAGGAATAAACTCAACCAAGGAAATAAAACACCTGTATTCTGAGAATTGTAAAACATCGATGAAAGAAACTGAAGATGACATAAATAAATGGAAACAAAGACACAATCTCATGGATCAGAAGAATTAGTATTGTTAAAATGTCCATACTACCTAAAAAAATCTATAGATTCAATGTGGTCCCTATCAAAATACCAATAGTGTTTTTACAGAACTAGAACAAATCTTAAAATTTGTATGTAATCACCAAATACTCTGAACAGCCAAAGTAATCTTGAGAAAGAACAAAGCTGGAGTTATCTCAATCCCTGATTTGAAGACATACTACCAAGTAAAAATAAATATCATAGATCAATGAAACAGGATAGAAAGCCTGGAAATAAATCCATGCTGATATGGTTAATTAATCTAGGACAAAGGAGGCAAGAATATCAATAGGGAAATGACATTCTCTTCAATAAATGGTGCTGGGAAAACTGGACAGCTACATGCAAAAGAATGAAACTGGACCACATTCTTACACCATATATAAAAATAAACTCAAATTGGATTAAAAATTGGATTATACCTATCTATAACACCTGAAAGCATAAAACTTGTAGAAGAAAACATAGGCAGTAATCTCTGACATTGGCCTTAGAATTATTTTTTCTAGCTAGGTCTCCTCAAGCAAGGGAAACAAAAACAATAATAAACTTTTGGAAATATACCAAAATAAAAAGCTTCCTGAAGGAAACCATCAACAAAATAAAGGCAACCTATTGAATGGGAGAAGATAATTGCAAATTATGTATTCAATAAAGGGTTAATATCCAAAATATATTAAAAAACTCATACAACACCAGAGGGGGGGTGAAATAGGCAGAGGACACGAATAGACATTTTTCCAAAGAAGACACAGATGGCCAACAGACACATGAAAAGATGCTCAACACTACTAATTGTCAGAGAAATGCAAATCAAAACCACAATGAGATATCACCTTAAACTTGTCATAATGGCTAGAATCAAAAAGACGAGAAATAATGAGTGTTGGTAAAGGTATAGAGAAAAAGGCATCCTCGTAAACTGTTAGTAAGAATATAAATTGGAATAGTCACTGTGGAAAACAGTATGGATTTTCCTCAAAAAACTAAAAAATAGGAATACTATACGATCCAGTAATTCCAGTGCTGGGTATTTACCCAAATAAAAAGAGAACACTAAATTAAAAAAGATATACACACCCCTATGTTTATTGCATTATTTACAATAGCCAAGGTATAGAAGCCACTCAAGTGCCCATCCATCAATAGATGAGTAGATAAAGAAAGTGTGATACACACACACACACACACACACACACACACACACAAACACAGAGGAATATTACTCAGCCATAAAAAGAATGAGATTTTTTGCCATGTGTGACAACTTGGTTAGACCTAGAGGATATTTTACTCAGTGAAATAAGCCAGGCAGAGAAAGACAAATACCATATGATTTCACTTATATGGGGACTCTAAAAACAAAACAAAACAAATGAACAAAGAGTGAAAAGCAGACCCATAACTGATGGTTGTCAGAGGGGAGGGGGTGGGGAATGGGCAAAATGAAGGGAAATGGAACATATAGGCTTCCAGTTAGGGAATGAATAAATTACAAAAATGAATGATACAGCATAGAGACTATAGTCACTGGTATGGTGACTGGTATATGGTGACAGATGGCAGCTACACTTGTGGTGAACATAGCATACCATATAGAGTTGTCAAATCACTGTGCTGGACACCTCAATGTCATGTAACATTGTTAAATATACGTCAATTTAAAAAAAAATGGAAAAATGAAAAAAAAAAAGCAAGCGTAAAGAGTATTTTCTACTCATTAGCCAGACCTAGTAATATATTTTTGCTGCTTCTAGCTGTCATGTGTTTGGTTTTGACCACCAGTCTTGAAAAGTCTCTGAAATATTGTGGCTCCTTTACACCAGGAGATGTGGTCCTTGCTGGATTCTATGTGTGTAGTTTCAATGTCCCTTGGATAATTTCAAAGGTCAATTTCTTTACCAGGAGTGTTGGCCTTTCCTCTTTGGGAAAGGAGATGGTATGTGTGTGCCAAGCACTGTGATTCTTATCACAGATGACAAGACAGCCACACGCTAGGTCACTCACGAGACTCCATCTTTAATGCTTCTAACTGTGAACATGAAGCTTGCCTCCTGTACATAAATCCATGATGAAAAAGACCATATGCTGTTATATATCAACATAAATTTCCCAAACAAATGTTCATATCTTAGCAGACACAAGGCTTCTGTTCCTCCATCCACAGTAGGGAAATAATATTTTTATACAGGCATACGGTAATAAGACCTAGTTACCTTCAAATTCTTACACTTGTAGTTCACTGCCAACTGTTTCCTGCTCCACCACCAACAGGTGCTCTAGCATAAACCATTTGGATGAGGAGACATGCACCTAAAACGCTGTGAGCTGGTGATCCTGAAAAGTAACTCTTCTCTTAGAAGAAGTAACAGCTTCTCATAAATATCCAAACCCTTTAATGATATGCTGAAAAGGTTGTGACAAAAGACCCCGGTCCATGGTGCATTATGTAAAACAGCAAATAGCTTCAAACACAGTTTTTTTTGTTCAGCACGGTCTCAAGTTAGGAACTAACAGCTTTTATTATCATCCTAACTAGATGATACTCGATGAGGGATTAAGGATCAAGGACTCTCATACATTGCAGGCACAAGGTGTCTTGGTTTTATATGTAGAAAGTACCTTTACATATATGTAAATGTTCTTTTTAAAAAGATTTTACTTATCTTTTTCAGAAAGGGGGGGGAGGGGCATCAGGGAGAAGGTGAGAGAGAATCCCAAGCAGACTCTGCACTGAGCACTGAGTCCAATGCAGGGCTCGATCTCACAACCCTGAGATCATGACCTGAGCAGAAACCGAGAGTCAGATGCTCAACCGACTGAGGCGCCCAGGGACCCCTGTGTGTAAATGTTCTAAAAGGAGTCTGTCTAGCATTTTTGGGGCAGAATGGAGTTTAATTTTTTAAATTGTATATCCTTTGTATATGCATTACTTTTTAATCATCAAGATGTCAGCCTTATTCTACATAAAGCTATAATTGAGAAAATGGCCTATTCTTAGGACAAAATGAGGGTAGGAGGAAGAAAGGCACAAGACCACTTTCCAATATTTATGAGAGAGAAGGAATCCCTACTTTGTGGGCTGAAACAAGAAAAAGGAGAAAGAAAAATATTGTTTCCTGTAATTGCTGAATTTTTGTTTCCTCAATTCATTGATCTTCATACTCCAGTCCAAGCCAATACCCAGTGGACTATCTCCCTTGGAGGCAGAAGCCTGCAGGTTAGGATTACAACAATGCTCTTAGAGTAGTTCCCTCATGAAAAGCAACTCTGTTCCTGCGATGGTGATGGGCAACTCAGCTTTTATCCCCAGAAACAGAGCTGACTATTGTGGTCATTCTCTAAGTGGTAACATTCACATGATAATGTATGTGCCCCAACCTGTGTAGCCTATGCAGCAGCCTTCCAGGCAGAAACATCATGGATGTGAATCAGCATAGGATGCCTATTTTATTGACTAAAGGCCACATTGCACCCCAGGCTGGAACTTTATTCCTTATTCTGAGTCCCATTTCAAATTATTGCAGAGGTACATTATCTAACATGGTGCACCGAAAGTTGTAAGTCCAAATGATGGCAACACAAAAATACATAAATTAGTGCAGTACCTGCAATACAAAATGTCTCCCAATTTGGACAAGACGGATCAATTTTTAAATTCACCGAGTGAAAAGTAATTCCAAAAATTAAATCACCATTTTAATTAAAGTTCAAAAGACTTCAAGTCCAAATGCTTCCTCTCCTAAATTAAGTTTTCTTTTTAGCCTCAATCAATCATTGTTTCTTCAGTAGCTGCAGGTTCTGAGGCTTTGATGTTAAATCATTACAACCCTGAGTTTCCCATGAGCCTCACCTTTTAGACTAAAGCATCAATAAGGTACAAAAGACTGTTTAGGTACCAGAACAGCATCTAAAAATTTTTAAATCTCGCATGCAAATCCTCAGTCCCAAAACAGTTATCTCAAGTAAAATGATGTTGACAGATAGGTGCACAGTATATTTTTTTAAGATTGATTTATTTATTTGAGAGCAAGCGAGTGAGCATGCATGCGTGAGCAGGGGGAGGGGCAGAGGGAGAGGGAAAAAGAATCCTCAAGCACACCTTGCTGAGTGTGGAGCCCAATGCCAGGCTCAATCCCAAGACCCTGAGATCACGACCTGAGCCAAAATCAAGAGTTGGCTGCTTAACCGAATGAGCCATTCAGGTGCCCCAGTGCACAGTATGGGGTTTTGTTTATTTGTTTTCTTTTTTTAAGATTTTATTTATTTATTTGAGAGAGCAAGATTGAAAGAGAGAATGAGCAGGGAGAGTGGCAGAGGGAAGGGAGAAGCAGACTCCCCACCGAGCAGGGAGCCAGATGTGGGGCTCAATCCCAGGGCTCTGGGATCATGACCTGAGCTGAAGGCAGATGCTTAATCAACTGAGCCACCCAGGTGCCCTCATAGTACATCTTAAAACCACATTATTATCAGGCGCCTGGGTGGCTCAGTTGGTTGAGCCACTGCCTTTGGCTCAGTTCATGATCCTGGACTCCTGGGATCGAGTCCCATATTGGGCTCCCAGCTCCATGGGGAGTCTGCTTCTCCCTCTGACCTTTTCCCGTCTCATGTTCTCTCTCACTCTCTCTGTCTCTCTCTCTCTCAAATAAATTAAGAACAAAACAAAACAAAACACCACATTACTATCAACAACCAAAGACACAGCAGACATTTGGTTTCATTATAAGGATGACAGGAAATGGCATGTAGCCTATGAAGAGTAGAAGTGAGGCAACTAAAAAAGAGAGACAGAGAGGGGTTTTATTTTTATAGTTTTAAAACAAAATAAAAACTGGTTTTAAAATGTGGATCTAAGCTTAATGAGACATGAGTCCCAGGAAATATCAAAATGGCTAATAAGATGTAGAATCAAAAATTTTGGTAGAATTGAATTTCAGACAACTTGAGTGATTCCCGGCTGATAGATTTTCTTGAACTCAGTAATGCCTAAAGAAAGTGTTATCACAAGTTAGATACCTCTTAATAATCCCCTCAAGAAGCCTTTATTGGAATGTATCTCTGTATCAACAACTTCCTCATACCATTAGGATCAAGTTCAAAATTCTTAACATTATTAACCAATTTCATGAATAGTCAAATCCTTAAAGTTGAGAATCCTGACATGGTCACTGACTTTCCAGGCTTGTAGGTCCCTCACTATCTCTACTCTTCAAATGGGCTGTGCTCCCCACCAGGCCTTTTAACATGCCTCTGAATTATTATGTGCCAGGCATTTTGACAACCTCCTTTTACCAATGAGGAAACAGGCTCAGAGAATCAACTGACAGCCCCAAATCACTTAGGCAAGAAAAGGTGTGAGAATTTGCATGCAAAGTTAGAATGAATTGAAAGCTCATTCTTTTAAATATTTTGTTACCATGTAGTAGCCTCTAATACCTGAAGTTTGACACCAAAGCGTCTGCTCTTTCTAGAATTTAACTATGCCTCCCAGATCATAAAGTATACATGTTGATTATATTTAATTATGGTTAGTGCTTTATGTCAAGAATGGAGATGAGAGCATTTCAATTTCTGGCAATACAGCAGGATAACCTGAAAACACCATCACTACAGAATACCTCCATACTCCCTTGAGCAAGGATGCTTTAAGTTGCTTAGTCTGGCAATAACTTGTAGAAGGAATTGGAGTAGGGTCAAACAGGATAAAAACAATCTCACCACAAAATGTTTTTGTATGCTTTCCAATAATACAGACCTAGAAGGTTTTCCAAACTTTCTGGGTAATCTGCCTATTAGAAAATGGTATATATAAATGTATGCATGTGTATGGGTGTGTGCATGTATAACTCATCTTTTTTTTATATATAACTCATCTTGAGAGCAAAGTCTTTTTGTTAAGCATTGAGATGTCAGCTCTTGGATTTTGTTAATTTGAAAAGTGCCTCCCGTGCGCCCTCCCAAATTGCATACCATTTCCCAGATTCCCTCCTGCATTTTCAAATTCTAACACGTGTATAATATACGGGATGTTTGGTAAAGGTCAATAGATGCTACTAAGAAAATATTTAAAAGAAAAATGTATTGCCTCTATCTGCTTGTTAGAGTAATATACAATGTACCACTTTAGATCCTTGAGTGAGGGAGTCATGTGGGTCAGTCTACACATTGGCTGGTGAGTGTATTATTCCTGCCAAATCATCCAGTTGAGATGGGGACATTTAATTTATTTGAGCAGACGTGTATCTATGTGACTTTAACAAAACAGCCATATGCTGCTCCAATAAGTAACATAACAAAGAAAGCACAATGAATGCAGAACCTACCCTAGAACTTTTGAAAAGGACCATGAAGAATGTTCTTCAACCTAATTTTTTGGTGGCATGTCATGTGTTCTGATATCTTCTACACCAGTCTAGTCCAATATATATTGTCCCAATTAAGTGTGAATTCTGTGATGTTTTGTGTTAGCCTTGGGTTTCCTTCCTCTCTTTAATGGATTTTGACTAGGCGTTTTAGAGTAGAGCTATAGTTCCTTGTACATAGATTTCTTTCTTCTACCAAAACTTTGTGGGAGATGTTTGTCATGACCTTTGATAGATCTTACTGGGGTCACTATGGTCCCAAGGCTAAGCCTCAGCTTTGTAAGTCTGCTTTTCCCAGAGTTGGTAACATTATTTTTATAAAATAAAATGTTCTCTACTATAAATGTAATAGCTATAGAACATTCAGAAATATATAAAAGATGGAAAACTCTTAATTGGACGACCCTAAAATTACTTCTGCTATTGTTTTCGAGCCTTCATTACTGTAATGATTGTATACATTTTTTTCAATATCATACTGTCATGAATATATTATGCTATTTTTCTGTTAGTATAAGTATATTCCTACACTGTTATGAACTTTCAAACACAAAATTTAATGGCTACTATGATAGAGAATACCATAACCTAAATATTTTCAGAGAGTTGGATTATTCTCAATATTTTGCTATGGTAGTAGATATAGATGTTACCAAAATAGTACTTGGAAGATACCTGCTGTTATTGTTTGTATATTTTTCCAGAAATGTCTAATTTAGAAACATAGATGTATGAGTATGTATTTCATACAGATGGGCTCGTGATAGCCATATTCTTAACTTTGTTATTTTAAAATTTTTATTTATTTATTTTTAAAGATTTTATTTATTTATTTATTTGACAGAGAGAGAGAGAGATCACAAGTAGGCAGAGGCAGGCAGAGAGAGAGGGGGAATCAGGCTCCCCGCTGAGCAGAGAGCCGGATGTGGGGCTCGATCTCAGGACCCTGAGATCATGACCTGAGCCGAAGGCAGAGGCTTTAACACACTGAGCCACCCAGGCACCCCTGTTATTTTTTTTTTTAATTGTAAATGAACATTATAATTTTCACAGGCAGAATATTTTGCAGGTAGTAGCATAGAATCCAGAGCCAGGTTGCCTGAACTGAATTTTGGCTTCAGCATATAATAGGTTAAATAATATACTAAGGTTGTAAAATCTACCTATAGCTCAGTTTTCTAATCCATAAAATGAGGATAATAGTGCCTAGTTTATAAAATTGTTATGAAAATTAAATGGCATATAGTAAGCATTATGTAAGTGTCTGTTGATTTTTTAAATCTTATTTTTAACAATAGTATAATATTCCATAATATGGTTATACTACAATTTATTCTATTCATGGGCATTTATATTGCTATCACAGTCTATTTCATACCAAATTGCAATAAAGTTCCTTGTAAATACATCTTTTATACCTGTGTGAATATATATCTGTAGTCAAAATTTCTAAAAATAAAACTGCTGAGTCAAAATATACACATGCATTTTAAAATTTAGTAAGAATTGCCAATTGCCCTCCACTGTGATCACACCAATTTTACTTCTACTATATGTAGTAACTGTTTCCCTACTCTTTAGCCAGCATTGGTTTTCCAGAGCTTTTATTCTTTGTTAATTCAGTAGGTAAAATAAGTTATCTTGCTTTTATTTGCATGCCTCTCATAATGGGTGTGATGCAACATCCACTCATAGATTTTAAGGCCAAGGGGCGCCTGGGTGGCTCAGTGGGTTAAAGCCTCTGCCTTTGGCTCAGGTCATGATCCCAGGGTCCTGGGATCAAGCCCTGCATCAGGCTCTCTGCTCAGCCGTGAGCCTGCTTCCCCCTCTCTCTCTGCCTGCCTCTCTGCCTACTTGTGATCTCTCTCTCTCTGTCAAATAAATAAATAAAATCTTAAAAAAAAAAAAAAAGATTTTAAGGCCAATTAGATTTTTAACTATAAGAACTGTGGAATCATGTTTTTTGATTTTTAAAAATTGAATTGTTCTGTTTTTTGGGGGGGTTTGTAAAGTAATTTATAAGTACTGTTTTGTTTTAGGCTAAGTGAAATAAGTCAAGCAGAGAAAGACAATTATCATATGGTTTCACTTATATGTGGAACATAAGGAATAGCGCAGAGGACCATAGGGGAAGGGAGGGAAAACTGAATGGGAAAAAGTCAGAGAGGGAGACAAACGATGAGAAACTCTTGACTCTGGGAAACAAACTGAGATTTTCAGAAGGAAGGGGGTAGGGGGATGGGCAACTGGGTAATGGGTATTAAGGAGGGCATGTGTTGTGAAGAAAGAGCACTGAGTGTTACAGGCAACTAATGAATCATTGAACACTACTGCATCAAAAACTAATGATGTACTATACATGTACTGAACATAATAAAAAAAATCTTCAGTTAGTAATTGCCTTTTATTTTATGATACTTATTTCTGTGCACTATTTTTTATCTATTTGGAGTCCATTTCTCATTTTTTAATAATTCAAATGTCATAATCAGAATAGCCTTCCACACTCAAAGGTTCCTAAAAGTTACTGAGTTATCTAAGATTACTAAATAAAAACGTTATCAATTTTGGGATGCCTGGGTGGCTAGTCGGTTAAGCGTCTGCCTTCAGCTCAGGTCATGATCCCAGGGTCCTGGGACTGAGCCCCACATTGGGCTCCTTGCTCAGCAGAGAGTCTGCTTCTCCCTCTGCCTGCTGCTTCCCCAGTTTGTGCGCTCTCTCTCTCTCTGACAAATAAATAAAATCTTAAAAAAAAAAAGTTACTAATTTTATCTTCTAGTACTTTTGTTTTTGTATGTATATATTATATATGTATCTAGAATTCATTTTAGTAAAATAATGTAGAGATTTAAATTTATACTTCCTCTAAAACTCTTTAATTACTATCTTGAATTGCCATTCTTATCAAATTGTTTAAAATTCATGTTTCTGTGGGACTTTTCTGGATTCACTATTATTTTCCATTATTCTGTTCTTATTTCTGTCTAAATTATTTTTAAGCTTAGAAAGCCTTCCTCCTCTGGTAAGATTTTTAGAAATCACCCCTATTTTCTTTTGCATTTTTAAATTTCAAAATTTCCCTTAGTTCTTCAATCCAGTGGAAATTTATTTTGAAAGATGTGAGATCTCCTAGGCCTTCCTTTTATTAATGTGCTAGGTCCATTTTTATTCTTCTAGACATGAAAGATATGAAGTTCATCAAATATTTTTCTTTCACAGACTTTCCTTAACAGCATATATTTATCAGGGATTCTTAACAGTATCTTGTGCGTGATCAATTCTTAGTCTTTATCTGAAACTTGACATAATTTTTTCCCTGCCTGTTATGAGGGATGTTATAATGATCATCTAAATGGAAAAGGTCTTTGTATAACCAGGATGTAAAGGCAAGTCTCCAGGGCACCTGTGTTTATAGGGCTATTCTGTTCAGGATTCTGGTAGAGGACATTTTGAGAAATTATTCTAAATTAATAAAAAGTTAATTTAAAACAATTTGTTTATATTTGTATATAAATATATTTGCAATGTATTATTTTATCTTAGTCTATTTTATAAATATACTTTTATTGGGGTTAGTCTTCTAAAAAGGACACATTTGTTCTATAAAGCATGATTTTTTTTCTTGCCTTTACTTTGAGACATGATGGAAAAATCTTACAGGTACATATGGAAAATGATCATAGTTAAAAGTAAAGACAATCTAACCAGAAAGCTTTAATGCCTATCAGCTAATGTTGAAGCTAAAGTTCTGAGTGTGACATGCTGCAGAGCTGAAAGGAATAGTAATTAGTATTCCTCTACTTCTTCTTCACCCTCTTCTTCAACAGAATCCACACCAACCTCCTAATAATACTTCTCAAGGGCTGCCATGTCTTATTATTATGCTTCAGATATACTGCTTAAGAAACACTGCATTTAAATCTTAGGAATATTCAAATCCTAGAATCTAGGATTGCAATCCCCTTTTCTGGTATTTTTTAATTTAAATTCAATTAACCAACATAGCATACATCATTAGTTTCAGATGTGGAGTTCAAGAATTTATCAGTTGTGTATAATAACCAGTACTCACGCAATCCCTTTTTATGTTTCTTTGAATAAGAGCTTCTACCTACTTTTTTTTTTTTTTTTTTTTTTTTTTTTTTTGAGCTCCTACCTACTCTTAAGAAAGGTGATGGAGGGACACAGACACATTGTTACTCTTCGTCTTGGCTTCATGCAATCCAGTTGTCTTCAATTATATGATTGTCCTTTAGTGAGTCAGTTTACGGTGCAAGTGGACTGTATTTGAACTCATTGGAGACAATCTATTTGGATTGGCCTTGCGTAGAAATGGACCCCACAATATCTGGAGTGTAAAAGTCACTCATTCACTCACTGACTCACTCGTTCATTCAAGAAGTACTTTTTAAACATCTATTATGTCAGAAGATTACTCAGTATTGAAGATGGTGAATTAAACACCCCCTGACTTCAAGCAGCTCCCAATCTAAGGAAGGAAGCAGATGATACAGTGTAAGAAGTTAAAACGCCAGTCAGAAGTAAGCACAAAGTGAAGAGGGTAGTCAGGCAAGGCATCTCTGAAACAGTGATATCAATGCTAAGCCCAGAAGAATGAATGGGACTTAGGGAGGTAAATTCTGTGTCTGCATGTGCATACACATGGGCATGAGTCCATGCACACATGCACATGTGGGGGTAGGGGGGTGTTATAATAGTCATCCAAGTATCAGTTCAGATTAAAGAATAAATATTTATTTTTCATTCTAATCATTTGATTATCAAAGATCCTCACAACTATTTGAAATTCATATTTCAGGATGCCTTACTTCTAGGAATTCTTTACTCATATGTTTGTTTTACCAAAATCACACTCAGAAGAAGAAAGATAATCTAAGGGAGGTGCTGGATGCTGAAAAGGCATTTAACCCTTATTACAGTTCTATTATAAAGACAGTGTTTATTATCCTTACTGGATTGATGAATAATTAGAACCCAGAATGTCAAAGACCAAACAGCTAGTAAATGGCATACAAGTCTTTGGTCAACCTCAAAATCCCATGCTTTTTCTCCCATATCACACTAAAGTCCTTTTGTGACTTTAAATGGTGACCTTGTGCCTTATCCAATATTCTAAGACATTAATATTGCAGTCTTATTTCATTTGCTAGATCAATGAAGATAAAGAACTAAGGAACAGTGTTCTTTTATATTACAGCTTAGAACCTCAATCTTCCTCAAATGTAGTTGAGGAAAATGGGACAAGTTTTCCTGCAATATATAGTAATTCTTTAAACAATTTCTAAATGACTTCTTATGATATATGTTTTTTGGAAATTACTTTTTTTTTTCTAAAAAATTATTCCCTAAATGTGATTCAAATATGAGGTAGGCCATCTGTAAGTCTGCATTTTTGCCTCCATCAATTAGAGTTGCCTTTAGCTGCTTTAGCAGAAACCTGAGTACAATAACTTACTTAAATGGTAAAATATTTTGTTTGTTCTCCAGTAATAAGACCTCTTGAGGTAGCCCAACATTGGTGCAGATTGTGAAGAAAGTCACTGAGAATACAGAATCTTTCTAGCTTCCATGATTGCAAGATGGCTACTGCACTGTTGGGCACTGAAATTAAGTTCCAGGCAGAAGTAGAGGGAAGACCAAAAGTCTTGTGCTAGCTCAATCTATCCCCTCTGTCTCAGAACACCCAGTTAATATTCTTCCATGTCTGTCACATGGCCATCACAAGGGGCAAGACAACCTGGGAAAGTCAAGCTTTTCAACTGAGCAAAGTATAATTAGGTTCTCATACTTAGGAAGAAAGAGCAAACAGGACACACTGTGAAATCAGCACTGAGAAAATCAGCTACCCAGTCCCAGTAATGTAATGGTCTTAAAGCAAATCTCAATCATAGAAAAAGTTGCTACCCTTATCCAGACAGGCATTTTGAAATCTATTAAAAGCTAAGAAAAGACATTTGCCCAAGAAAGTAACAGCAGTATCAAATAACAGTATAAATCAATATACTACTGTTAGTCTTTTATTTTTTTATTATTTTTAAAAAAGATTTTATTTAATTGACAGAGAGATAGAGACAGTGAGAGAGGGAACACAAGCAAGGGGAGTGGGAGAGGGAGGCTTCCCACCAAGCAGGGAGCCCCCCCTGCCACTGGTGCAGGGCTTAATCCCAGGACCCTGGGATTATGACCTGAGCCAAAGACAGACACTTAATGACTGAGCCACCCAGGCACCCCTACTGTTAGTTCATTTTTAAAGAAAGCATGAAAGACATTGTAATTAGAAGAAAGAGCTTGAGTCCATGTTCTGTTCCTTCCTAGCTATGATCTTAAAACATTCATATCAAAAATCTCCTCTCAGACAAAGTTAGTTTCATTGCCTCTAAAATGATACCAGACTAATAAAAATGGACAACAGAATCAAACCAGCATTTTACAGAGAAGGAAACATGAATGACCAATAAACCAATGAAAAGAGCCTCATCCTCATTAGTAAGCTGGGTAAGTCAAATGAAAACATCACTTTGCACTTGTAAGATTGGCTAAAATTAAAATTTGGCAATTTCAAGTGTTAACAATGATGCAGCACAAGATTTGGCAAACAGTAGCACATGGTACAAATCTAGTCTACCACCTGCTTTTGTACAGACCATGAGCCAAGAATGCTTTTTACACTTTTAAATGAAAAGTGTAAAAAAGATTATTAGTCTTTCATGGAGAACCATTGCTCAATTTTACCACTTGGTGCTCAAGCCTAAAACACTACTGGGCTGCTTACAGAAAACATCTGCTGACCTCTGATATGGAGCATGAGTATTCTCTTACACCGCTAGCCAGAATAAAATGGTACAACTGGTTCAGAAAACAATTTTGTGTATCTAGTAAGATGAATAGGTACAAACTCCAGGACCTAGTAATACCTTAGAGAAACTCTTGCCCACTTGAACAACACTGTTGGTAACTGGGGAAAAAATGGAACAAATACTAATGTCTACCAGTAATAGTACAGAATAATAAAGTGACAATGCACAGTGAATACAGATACCAACACCACCATGAGTGAATCTCACAAAGAAGATGCTAAGTAAAAGTATAAATTCTAGAGTAGCTCTGTCCAGTAGAAAAATGATGCAACATATTTCATTTAAAAATTTCTAATAGCCACTTAAAAACAAAGAAACGGATGAAATTTTAATAATATATTTCATTCAATCTAGTATATTTCACCATGAATCCAATATAAAAAATATTTATAGGACTTTATTTTTGTACTAAATCCTCAAAATTTGGCATGCATTTTACATGCACAGGACATTGGAATTTGGACTAATCACTTCTTGAGTGCGCAGTAGCTGTAAGGCCATGATATTGAACAGCACAGTTTGAAAAGATGAAAACAGTATAATTTTATTTACGTTCCATCTTCAAAGTAGGTAAAACTAAATGTTATGCTATTTAGGAATACATATATGTGGTAAAACTACAAAGAAAAGTAAGGAAGTGATAATGCAAGATCCAGATGGCTGTGACACTGGGGGAAGGTAAGGGGTTACTGAGATGGAGGGCTGGTTCTGGGGGCTCAGAGGGATTGGTAATGTTTTTTTTGTTTTTGTTTTTGTTTTAAAGATTCCATCTATCTACCTGACAGAGAGCGAGAGATCACAAGTAGGGAGAGAGAGATGGGGAAGCAGACTCCCCGCTGAGCAGAGAGCCTGACGCGGGGCTCGATCCCAGGACCCCGAGATCACAACCCGAGCCGAAGGCAGCGGCCCCAACCCAGTGAGCCACCCAGGCGCCCCGGGATTGGTAATGTTTTACTTTATAAGTGTGATAATGGGTATAGAGATGCTTGTTTTTTTAAATATATGTTATAATTATTTGAAGCTCTTCACTCTTCCATAAAAAAATGCAGAAGTACACCTCTGTATCAGAGGCTTACCTCAGAGAGAAGTTGTAACATAACTGCTATGCAAAAACTTTTTGAACAGTAGAACAGAATGTAAACAGACAAGTTAGTATCTATTATTGTTCCTTATAACTTTATAATTGGAAGGTCCATATGTGCAGAAGTTGCCACAAGATAGGGACTTTAAATAGAGAGAACTGAGCAATACAAGAGAATGTAAACTGTTAGCTGATACCCACAAAACAGAAGAGGAGAAACGGAAAAAATCAATAAGGAAGAAAGAAATCTACATAAGTGGCAACAGAGACATGTGCAAGTCTTGAAGGGTGACCAGCTGTTGCATCTCTGAGATTTGTCAAAAAAGACTTGTGGGGGAGAGTCACTTGACAGGAAGCTGTCACGGAGGCTTGGGAGGGAATCAGGGGGTGATATCCTTCAGGGTGAAATGGAGAGCAGTAAACTATACTGGGAAAGAGCCCCAGGCAGATGCGGTACTTGAAGCGGGTCCTAGTCTGCTGCACAGACTGTCTACACACAAAGAGTTGCGATTGGCAGCAGGAGCACACGCTTGGCAGAGTCAAGGCGGCTTCTTTTTCTGGCTCTGCCACTCTTCCATTTTACCATTTTCAGTAACTGGCTTGAGGCAGAAGAAATGAGCTCTCTGCAGTGTTTCTTTCTCTTCTAAGATGAGATAAGAAAGCCAGAGTGTGCATGACCCTGTTAACAGGAGCAGAGAGCTATGTGGATACAAAGTGAGCCTCTTCCATGACCTGTCTCTCACCATATGGGCATGGGAAGGTAGAGGAGTGGTAGTCAGGGACTAGGACTGCCCAAGTCTTCCCAAACAATCTCCCATAGAAGTATTCAAAATGAGGTAGTAATTAGTGTCCCTTTGGAAGATCACATGATCATAACAGCTACTGATTCTGCAGAAACAGAGATAAATTTCATTCAGACTGTGGTCTGAGAGGACTGTGGGAGCCATGCAAAAAGAAAAGAAAGAAAAATATTTCTTTGATATTTACTATGAAATGTACATGATAAAGAGTTCCAAAAATATGTGCAAAGGTGCCTACAGATAAAGTTTGAGAGTTCTTTGGGAATATTCAGTCAGAACATCTGCAAAGAAACTGATACCACAATCTAGCACTAAGCCCTCCATCTGCGAGCTCATATCTGCTGTGTCCTTTTACTTCTTGGTGTCCCTTACAAAAGCTAGGGAAGTGGCTGAATCAAGGCAGGCACTCAGCAAAAGAGTTAATAAAGCTCCTGCATAAACATGAGCAAATGGCACTGTCACCTGGTATATGTGATAAGCCCTCATGTGTACCACCAGGAAGTCACTTTAGATGCATAATTTTGCTCAACCTTCAGAACATGCCTGAGAGAGAGAAACTTTTCTCTATATCAAAGATGAGGGGACTGAGGCCCAGAGAGGGGGCCCTTGCCCCCAATAGGAAGCTGAGCTTGGACTCGAACTCTTCTTAATCTTTGAGATTTCAAAGTTCACATTTGTCCATTGCATTATGCTATGTACGAAATTTATTGAATATAAACTTAGTGTGGGTGTTTACAAACAATTTGATCCTTGCAACCACTTTGAAGGCACAGTTTTCCTTCCCT
This sequence comes from Potos flavus, assembly GCA_028534135.1. Lineage (NCBI taxonomy): Eukaryota > Metazoa > Chordata > Mammalia > Carnivora > Procyonidae > Potos > Potos flavus. Next base: position 123,074,857 of record CM052900.1, on the reverse strand, counting down.
TCCCAGCCTAGATAACTGAACACTTATGGGAGCCAGTTCTAACACTCTCCAACTACTTTGCTAGCACCACATACCCCACACTGACATTCCACATAGAGCCACTACTCCCAACCTGCCAATCTCAGCAGGCTTCCCTCCAAAGTGATTCCTGTCCTAGCACACCTGCCAGGCATCCCTGGCTAGGACCAGCACTACTCCAAAGTGACTGCTGCCTTGGGGAGGAGAGAAGAAAATGCTACATGTGAGCACAACCACAGTTCCTGCAGCTGAGCCACTCAGCTGGCTGCACAGGGAGCAAGCCCTGCCCTTTGCTGTGCCTGTAGCTGTGGAGGAGAGGCTAATTGCAGACAGCTAGGCTGAATGCTGGCACCATCCACCAATGAGCCAACTGCTGCCTTAGCCAGGTCTCTCAATAGCACAAGGAGCAAACTCTACCCAGCGCACTCACAGCATGCAAAGGGGGTCATTGCACCTGACTGTGCTGAGGACAGTTGTGGCTCAGCCACAAAAGAAGGCCATTCTCAGCGCCCCCCTGGGACAACCCAGGAATGGCTTTGGAGACCAGAGGGATTACACTATAGGGCCCCACAGAACCTCTTCTGCACGAAGCCACTACTTTAAAGACCAGGAGACATAACTATCCTCATACATAGAAACAAACACAGAGAACTGGACAAAATGAGGATACAGAATATGTCCCAAATAAAAGAACAAGACAAAAATCACAGAAAAAAGAGCTAAATAAGATGGAAATAAGAAATATGCCTAATAAAGAGTTCAACATAATAGTTATAAAAACAGTCACCAGACTTGAAAAAGAGTGGATGAACTGAGTGAGAACTTCAACAAGGAGATAGAAAAAAGCTAGAAGATTCAGTCAGAACTGAATAATAACTGAAAATTTAAAAATACACTAGGAGGAATCAATAGGATATTAAAGGCTAGAGAAGAACAGATCAGTAATCTGGAAGATAGGGTAATAGCAACCAAACTGAACAGAAAAAAAAAAAGAAAGAAATGAGAATGGGGGGCACATGGGTGGCTCAGTCATTAAGCATCTGTCTTCAGCTCAGGTTATAATCCTGGGGTCCTGGGATTAAGCCCCACATTGGCTCCCTGTTCAGTAGAGAGTCTGCTTCTCCCTTTCCCTCTGTCTCTCCCCCTGCTTGTGCTCTCTCCCCCCGCCCCTTCTCTCTCTCTCTCTCTCTCTCTCTCTCTCTCTCCCTCTCTCGCATGCTCACTCTCTCTCAAATACATAAATAAAATCTTTTTAAAAAATGAGAATAGGTTAAGGGAATTCTGCAATATCATCAGGTGTAGTAACATTAACGTTATAGAGATTCCAGGAGGAGAAGAGAGAGAAGGGGGCAGAAAATTACTTGAAGAAATAATAGCTGAAAACTTCCCTAATCTGGGGAAGGAAACAGACATCTAGGTCCAGGAGGCATAAAAATCTAATAACAAGACAAACCCAAGGAAGTCCACACCAAGACACATAATAATTAAAATGGGAAAAAGTAATGACAAAGAGAGAATCTTAAAAGCAGCAAGAGAAAAGAAAATATTTACATACAAGGGAAGACCCATAAAGCTATCAGCTAATTTTTCAACAGAAACTGCAGGCCAGAAGAAGGGAGTGACATGATATATTCAAAATGCCAAAAGGAAAAGCCTACAACCGAGAATACTCTATCTGGCAAGGTTATCATTCATAATTAAAGGACAGATAGTTTCCCAGACAAACAAAAATTAAAAGAATTTATCACCACCAAACTAACCTTACAACAAATGTTTAAGGGAATTTTTTTCAGTGGAAAGAAAGGGCTATAACTAGAAGAAAATTATGAGAGAAAAAACTTCACAGCTAAAAGTAAACATATAGTAAAGGCAAGAGATTACTTACTTATAAAGCCAGTATAGCAATTAAAGCACAAAAGTAGTAAAATCAATTATATCTATAAAAATAAGTCAAGGGACACACAATATTTTTTAAACATGTAAAATATAACATCATGTACATAAAACATGAAGAGGGGAGTAAAAATGTTATGGTTTTAAATCCAACAGTAACCACAAATCAAAAACTTATAATAGATTCACAAAAAGCAAAGAGAAAGGAATCCAAACATAACACTAAAGAAAGCCATCAAATACATGTGAAGGCAGCAAGAGAAAAAAAAGGAACAGAGAAAAACAAAAACAATGAACAAAATGGCAATAACTACATACCTAGCAATAATTACTTTAAATATACATGGAATAAATGCTCCAAATAAAAAAGATAGGGTGACTAAATGGATGAAAAAGACAAGACCCATTTATATGCTGCCATCAATTCACTTCACAACTAAAGACACATGGAGACTGAAGATAAAAGGATGGGAAAAGATATCCAACACAAAGGGGAGCAAACAAAAACAAAAACCAGCCACGGTAGTATTACTTATACCAGACAAAAGAGACTTTAAAACAAAGACAGTAGCAAGAGACAAAGAAAGTCATTACATAATGATAAAGGATCATTCGATAGAAGGATACAACAATTGTAAATACATATGCACCAACAATGGAGGACCTAATTATATGAAGCAAGCACTACTAGATATAAAGAAAGAAATTGGTATTAACCCAATAATAGCAGTGGATTTTACATCCCACTTACTTCAATGGATAGATCATCCAGACAGAAAATCAATAAAGAAACCATGGCTTTGAATCACATATTAGACCAGATGGACCTAATAGATATGCATAGAACATTTCACCCCAAAACCATAGAACATACATTCTTTTTAAGTGCACATGGAACAGTCTCCAGAATAAATTACATATTAGGCCACAAAATAAATCTCAACAGGGGCGCCTGGGTGGCTCAGTGGGTTAAAGCCTCTGCCTTCGGCTCAGGTCATGATCTCAGGGTCCTGGGATCGAGTCCCGCATCAGGCTCTCTGCTCGGCAGGGAGCCTGCTTCCTCCTCTCTCTCTGTCTGCCTCTCTGCCTACGTGTGATCTCTCTCTCTCTCTGTCAAATAAATAAATAAAATCTTTAAAAATAAATAAATAAATAAATAAATAAATCTCAACAAATTTAAGATGACTGTAATCATATAGGAATCCTTTCCTACTACAATATGAAACTAGAAATCAATTACAGGAAAGAAACTAGAAAAAAGTATAAATATGTGGAGGCTTAATAATATGCTACTACTCAACCAATGGGTCAAAAAAGAAATCAAAGAAGAAATCATAAATCTATGGAGACAAATGAAAATGAAAACACAACACTCCAAAATCTCTGAGACCCAGCAAAAGCAGTCTTCCCTTCTAAGAAGGAACTTTATAGCAATATAGTTTTACCTCAAAAAAATCAAGAAAATCTCAAACAATATAATCTTACACCTAAAGGAACTAGAAAAGAAAAAAAGTAACAAGGCCCAAAGTTAGAATGAAGGATATAATATAGGTTAGAGCATAAATAAAGAAAGACTGAAAAATAGAAAAAATAGGGACACCTGGGTGGCTCAGTAGGTTAAGCATCAGACTCTTGATTTTGGCTCACATCATGATCTCAGGGTCATGAGATTTAATCCCCAAATGGGGCTCCACACTCAGTGGGGAGTCTGCTTAAGATTTTCTCTCTCTTCCTCTATCCCCTCCCCATACACACAGGCACTCTCTAAAAACAAAAAAAAAAACAACAAAACAAAACAAAACAAAAAAACCACAGGAAGAAAAAGAAAAAAGAATAAATGAAGCCAGGACCTGGTTCTTTGAAAATATAGACAAAAATGATTAACTTTCACCAGACTTATCCCACCTGCCCCCCCAAAAAAGAAAAAAGGAGGAGACAGAGAACTCAAATATAACCAGAAATGAAGGAGAAATAGCAACACCACAGAAATACAAAGAATAACAAGAGACTACTATAAAAAACAACTATATGCCAACAACTTGAACAGCCTAGAAGACATGGATAAATTTCTACAAACCTACAATCTTCTAAAACTGAATAAAAAAAAAAATTTAAACAGATTATTAGTAACAAAGTTGAATTGGTGATGAAAAAATTCTCAGCAAACAAAAGTTCCAGACCAAATGGTTTCACAGGTGAATCCTACCAAACATTTAAAGAGTTAATATCTGTTCTTTTCAAACTATTCCAAAAATAGAACATAAAACTGTTGAATTCATTCTATGAGGCCAGCACTACCCTGATACCAAAACCAGATAAAGACACTACAAAAAATTATAGGCCAATATCTCTGATGAACATAGACACAAAATACTCAGCAAAATATTAGCAAACCACATTCAACTATATAGTAAAAGGATTGTTCACCACTGTCAAGTGGGATTTATTACAGGGATGCATGTGTGGTTCAATATTCACAAATCAATCAATATGATCATCCCATCAACAAGAGGAAGGATAAAAATCATATAGCCATCTCAATAGATGCAGAAAAAGTATTTGACAAAATATACGTTCATGATAAAATCTCTGACCAATAGGAGTTTAGAGGGAACATACCTCTGTAATAAAAGCCATGTATAACAAACCTACAGCTAACATCATACTCAATGGTGAAAAAGTGAGAGCTTTTCCTCTAAAATCAAAACAAGAATATTCACTCTCACCACTTCTATTCAACATATTTGTGTGAGTCCTAGAAACAGCAATCAAACAAGAAAAAAAAAAAGTAAAGGCATTCAGACTGGTAAGGAAAAAATAAAACTGTCACTATTTGCAGATGACATGATACTATACAGAAGATCCTAACAACTTCACTAAAAAACTATTGGACTATTTGAATTCAGTAAAGTTCCAGAATACAAAACTAATATACAGAAATCTGTTGTTTCTATACTCTAATAATGAAGTAGCAGAAAGAGAAATTAAGAAAACATTGAACTGATGAAAGAAATTGAGGATGACACAAATGGAAATATATACCATGCTTATACATTAGAAGAATTATTATTGTTAAAATATTGTACTATTCAAAGCCATCTACAGATCCAATGCAATCCCTATCAAAATACTAACAGCATTTTTCACAGAACTAGAATAATTCTAAAATTTGTATGGAAACAAAAGACTGAATAGTCAAAGCAATCTCAAGAAAGAACAAAGCCAAAGGTATTATATGTCCAGATTTCAAGATATACTACAAAGCTACAGTAATCCAAACAGCATGATATTAGCATGACATAGACACATAGATCAATAGAACAGGATTCCGAGCCTAGAAATAAACCAACACCTATATGGTCAACCTGTGACAAGGCAGGTGTGAATACATAATGGGGAAAAATGGTGCTGGGAAAACTGAAAAGTTACATGCAAAAGAATGAAACCGGTCCACTTCCTCACACCATATACAAAAATAAACTCAAAATAGTTTAAAGATGTAAATGTGAGACCTGAAACCATAAAACTCCTCGAAGAAAACATAGGCAGTAACTACTTGGACATTGGCTTTAGGTAATGTCATGTTTATAACTATGTTTCCTTAGGCAAGGGAAACAAAAGCAAAAATAAATTACTGGGATTACACTAAAATAATCCTTTGCACAGCCAAGGAAACCATCAATAAGACAAAAAGACAACCTAGCGAATGGGAGAAGATATTTGCAATGAAATATCTGATAAGGGTCAATATCCAAAATGCATAAAAACTTATACAACTCTACACCCAAAAACCAAAAAATTCCAATTAGAAATGAGCAAAGAACCTAGACATTTTTTTTCCAAAGAACACATACAGATGGCAAACAGACATATGAAAGTGCTCAATATTACTAATCATCAGAGAAATGCAAATCAAAACCACAATGAGTTATTACATCATAGCATGGGTTGAGTGGGAATATAAATTGGTACAACCTCCATACTGTTATTCACAAAATTAAAGATAGAAATTAAAGATAGAAATACCATATGATCCAGTAATCCCACTACTGGGTATTTATTCACAGAAACAAAAACACTAATTCAAAAGATATATGCTCCCCTATGTTTATTACAGCATTATTTACAATAGCCAAGATATGGAAGCCACCCGAGTGTCCACTGATAGATGAATGGATAAAATGTGTATAATAATACACATGTACAATGGAATATTACACAGCCATTAAAAGAATGAGATCTTGCCATTTGTGACAACATAGATGGATCTAGAGGGTATTATGTTAAGTGAAATAAGTCAGAGAAAGACAAATATCATATGATTTCCCTTATATGGGAAATCTAAAAAACAAAACAAGGAAGAGACTCTTTAAATATAGAGAAGATGGGCACCTAGGTGGCTCAGTGGGTTAAAGCCTCTGCCTTCAGCTCAGGTCCTGATCTCAGGGTCCTGGGATCGAGCCCCGCATTGGGCTCTCTGCTCAGCAGGGAGCCTGCTTCCCCCCTCTCTCTCTGCCTGCCTCTCTGCCTACTTGTGATCCCTCTCTCTCTGTGAAATAAATAAATAAATTAAAAAAAAAAACTAAAAATAAATAAATAAATAAATAAATAAATAAATAAATAAACAGAAGAAATTGTTGGTTGCCAAAGGGTAGTTGGGTGAGAAGTAGGCAAAATAGATGAAGGAGATTAGGAGGTACAAACTTTCAGCTATAAAATAAATAAGCTATAGAGATAAAAAGTACAGCAATAGGGAATATAGTCAATAATATTATAATATGTTGTATTATATTCACAATACACAATATGGTGTATTATAATCACCACAGATGGTGATTACATTTATCATGATGAGGATTGAGTAGTGTACAGAATTGTCAAATCACTATGTTATACGCCTGTAATTAATATTGTGTGTCATCTCTATTTCCACCTAAAAAAAGTGAAAATTAATGCCCTAATTAGAGAAAACCTATAGGTTCAGCAACTGGAATATCAGAGATGATCATTTCAGCAAACAATTTAATATATTCTGAATCATCTATCTACTACCTATCCTCACTTTCCCTCTTCTCATACCCTAAAAATATTCCTCAAGTCAATATTTCAAATGGGCTTTGACCTGGAACTGAAATCTGTTTTTTCCTATTGAACTTCTTCCAAGTGGAAGCATCATTAATATAATGGTAGGGAGGTGGGACTGAGATATTGATACCCAAGTCACAATTCTAGAAGAAAATTTCAGAATGGAGCTCTTGAAAAACTTTTTTTTTTTCCTCTAGCCCAGTATGGCAAACCATGCCACTGGAACAAGGCACATCACTAAAGGAAAATGATTGGTATTCTCTCTCTCCCTCGCACAAACTCATAAGAGAATAAGATGTTCTTCCATATTCTGAAATATACTCAAGAAACATTGTGTTTCTTTCCCTATAGCTTGCTTCTAATTCCAATTGAAGTAATACTATTCTGGCTCAAACTTTCACTTCTCTTGACATATTACAATTTTACATTAACTAGTGACTCATCAGGATAGAAGCTAGATTTTTTTTTAGTTCTTCTCCTTCCCTTCGCCTAAACTAGGAATTATTTGAGCTTGTTGACTTAGCTATTTCAAGAAACTTACATTTCTAGGACTTTACTATTACTAGGGATCTCTAAATATAGTTAGAACCATTACCTTCACTAAGATTCTTGGAAGGATACTTAAATTGCGGCAAAGTTAGGCTTGGTTGTGCCTGCCTCTGCCATTAATTTTGCTTTCATCACACACACTCCTGGGAAGACGGGGAAAACAGAAAAAAAGGAGGTTCACAAATAGGTCAGTCCTGGATAATTTGGTGAAGTAATTACCATCCCAGAGGCCACATAGTGTAAGAAACATAACCTGGACTTGGAGCCCAACCTACAAGACTCAGGGCTTTCCTGACCTGCTATTCCACATGTCATGTACGAGTTCATTCACCTGCACCAACCACATGGCATTGTATCTGCTTCATTATCTGTACTCTCCACTGGACTGTGAATTCCATAATGACAAGATCTATGCTTGACTTATTCAGCATTGACTCTCCAGTCCCAACCAGAGAACCCAGCTCTGATTTAGAACCCTAGGCTTACATGAAACACAGTTCAATGAGGCCTCGAAAGGATTTATTCAGAAATGCCCTGAAATTACTTTAACCAATGGTGTAACTTTTGGCCAGAGGCTTTATCTTCACTGTATGCACATGTTTAAAAAGAGGTCATTGGGGGCGCCTGGGTGGCTCAGTGGGTTAAAGCCTCTGCCTTCGGCTCAGGTCATGATCTCAGGGTCCTGGGATCGAGCCCCACATCGGGCTCTCTGCTCAGCAGGGAGCCTGCTTCCCCGTCTCTCTCTGCCTGCCTCTCTGCCTACTTGTGACCTCTCTCTCTCTGTCAAATAAATAAATAAAATCTTTAAAAAAAAAATAAATAAAAAGAGGTCATTGATATGGGCCCAACATATCTCAAAGGGTTGCAGTGAAAGTCAAACAATTCAGTATGAATGAGGAAGAGGTAGATATTCCAACATGTTAGGCAAAGGAGAGGTCTGGTCTCCCCATAAGTCTTTTATCTGGAATGCCTAACGGAAGGTATAGGCATTCTCCAAATGATTGAATCTGGAGTCCTTTAAAGTTCATTCCAACTTTGAGATCTTATGATTCTACAATTCTAAATAATCGCTTCTGTGTATTTGGAGTTACACGTGCCTAGGTGCCCCCATTGAAGCATAAAGAATAAATATCTTAAAAGATTTCTTTGAAGCAACTAATATATCTCTTTGATATAAGATTATCTCTAGGACTCTTTAGAGTATATCCTGACCCACAGCTAAACTGATTAGAGTGTTAATATTGAACATTTAGCTAATTCTAAACTTCACATATATAATAATAGACTTTAATACTGTGTATCTTAATAAAAAAACATTATGTTATATCATTAAGTTCTCTAACACCTGTTGTAACTCTTTCATGCTGCAGAGGGAAATGAGGGTCTTACTTGCAATGCTATTTTCCTGGAATAGAAAATGGCAGGAAGAATCAAATATTTACTTTTGAAACATTATCATTGCTAATATATGTGCATATTAAACTCAGAAAGTCCACTTTTCCCCACCACTCCCCAGGTTAAAAGTTTCTATTGGGTCTGTATGAGTTTCATATTGTTGCTGTGACAGATTACCATAAACCTAGTGGCTTAAAACAACACAAGTTTATCATTTTATAGTTCCAGAAGTCAGAAGTCTAAAATGGGTCAGGAGGGCTATAATCCTTCTGGAGACTCAAGGAGAAAAACTGTTGCCTTTCTTTTTCCAACTTGTAAAGATTGCCTGCATTCCTTGGCTTGTGGCCACTTCCTCCATCTTCAAAGCCAACAGCATAGTATCTTATCTCTTCCAGATATTTTATCTCTTCCTGCTTTCCTTTTAGAAAGGTCCTCGTGATTACATCTGGCCCACCAGATAATCCAGGATAACACCTCCTCTCCAGATCTTGAACTTACAACTACAAAATTCATTCTACCATCTAAGATAACATATTCACAGGTTTTGGAGACCAGGATGTGGACATCTTTGGTGGGGTAGGAGAGGTAGGGGTAGAAGAGGCTTTATATGAACATTCTACAAGTTTATTTTGCAAACTCAATTTCTTTTGCCCCAAATGAGGTGCTAAAAAAAAAAAAAAAAAAAAAAAAAAAAGACTCTAGTAGGACGCTTTCACAGCACAGTGCTTGCTAATCAGGACTTGTCCTGAAGATATAAAAGCTTGGTTTTAAACGTATTTCTCTAATTGGTGACCTTGATATTGTCACTTAACTCTTTTAAGTTTTCATTCTCTCCAGAAAAAAAAAAATTAAACAGGCTATCATCATCCACCTGTACCTCGCAAAAAAATAAGTTATTAATAATCTATTATGCTAGCCTATGTTAGGTGATTTCTGCATTTGTGATCTAATTTTCCAACTGATTTATACAAAGCGTTCACTTTTCTATCTTCACGGATAAGGAAGTTGAGTTCCAGAGAGGTTAGGAAATTTGCTGAAGATTGCATGGCAGTGAAGGAGCCTGGATTTGGGCCCCAATCTGTCCCATTCCAAAGTCTCCCCTTTTCTTATAATTTTAGGTTGCCTTCCTCAAAAGGCTGTGGGAGAATCCAATGAGACCACGTTTGTGGCAATATTTTTACACTGAAAGTACCACTTAGATGAAAGGCATTATTATCACTACTGCAGGTAAGAGACTTTCTTCTGACATTTCTATTAATGTGCCTGCCAACATCATAACTCTGTATGTGTATTTGCATAGTTCTAAAAATATTATTCAAAGAATAAAGCCTGTCTTCTTATATCATTAAGTTAATGTTTTTCATTTAAAGTGGACTTAAGAAGGCTTTCCAACCAAAAAAAAAAAAAGAAGGCTTTCCAAATGTGTTATTAAATACCTCAAACCTCTTAACCACGGAAGTATACCCTGGGAAGCCCCTAGCCCTGGGCAGCTACAATTAGGGCTATGATGGAGAAAAATGACACCAGATATCAATGGGGTCTCTTCAATTCTTGTGTTCTGCACGCTCCTTGATTTTTCTCCCCTGAATCCCTTTCTTTGTTTCTATAAATGATAATCTCCCTCTATTGAGGCTGTGTGGATCAACTCTCTCCAATCCATACATGTATTCGGGTTGGCAGCTTGCTGGTTTCTAATGCCCCCTGAGGAAGCAAAGCATCTCTATTTCAATTCACATTGCTTTTGACACTTAAGAAAAAATATAGTGTTCTTCATATAACTTTAAGACATAATGTTAATATTTGCTTAATATTTCCTTCCCTAAACAGGATACCACTGAGACATCACCAATAATGGCCAAACACTATTACTTTATAAGAGCAAAAAGGAGATGGGCATGCATAATGGGGAATGAATACAGATTCTAAATAAGCAGTTGAAATGCTTATATACTTATAGTATCACTGAATTTTATTTGCATGTATCCATCTTTCAGCACATTTTGCTTCCTCTGCCTGGAATATATTTCTGCCTAGTGAACCTCACTTCATTCTTCATGATAAACCACTGATAAATTTTGAATACCCCTATTTATTCATTTTATTCTGAAAGCAAGCATTGGGTTTGTGAGTCAAAGACCAGGATTATTATTATTTACAGCAATAACTGCATTGATTCTTTATACCACATTCTACCCCTCGGGACAGTGATGAGAGCAAATGTCATACTGCATAGATAAAGAAAGGATTCCCAAAATTATGAATCTGGGAGCTTATATAGGAACACTACACTACACACTTGCCACCCCCTACCCCTATCTCAGGTCCCTTTCTCAGAGAGAGAGTGAGAAACCTTTCTTAATATAAACAAATCCTCTCTGGAAAAGTTTCCAAGATGGTTACAATCTTTAGGAAGCTCTGTAACAAATGGCTCCTGGTTTTATCTCCCTTTGAGACTTAAACACCTAGCTCTAGTAGGATAAACCCCTAACTCTTTCTCTCTCTGGAGTATTTTACTATTTTAAGGTTACTAATCAGTTATCCTTTAATCCAGATTTCTAATAATTTTTGTTCAGAAGGTATATGATCATGCAGCAACATGGAAGTATTTACATTGTTTCCTTGTGCTATTATTCCCATATTCCCCAGCCACGCTCCCTTAGTGTCACCACTCTGGGACACATCTCACTCTCATAATCTTTGTTGATCTGCCTCAGACTGGTCTCTATCTCCAGTACAAACACAGTTTCTGACATAAAGCAGAAGATAAATAAGCGTTTATTGGCTAAACAAATATTTTCTGAGCAATTGTATTATATAAGGCCACGAAGTACTCTTCAAACTGTTCTCTCTTACAAAGTATTTTGAGGTATGTCTGCTTGTCTCTTATTTATCTATAGAGAAAATTTTACTTTCTCTATTCAGAAGAAACATTGACTGACTGAGTTCATAAAGCCAGTCAGTGATAGAGCTTGGATCCAAACCCAGATCTGTCTGACTTAGCAGCTCCTATTTCTAACTATAACTCCTTGATAGGCTCCCAAGAAACAAGTTAATGTTTTAAACGTGATTGGATTCCCTAGAAACAGTCTGATAGGGATATTTATTGAAGGGTGTATTCTCAGGAGAAAGGTAGTATAAAGACCAAGGTAGGTAGCAGTAGGGTGGGGGAGAAAGCTGAGAATGTGCTTGCAACTGAAGCCTAGCTTCGTGTTTATCCTATAACGTGATCTGGAGCCTAAGTTATACCCCAGAGTTAGCCCCATCATCAGGCAAGAGGCTAGCCTTCTACAGCCCCATGTTAATCATTCCTTTTTGCAGTCTTCCCCCAGGGTAAGAGGGGGCCTAACATTCTAGGCACAAACAGGATTTCTCCAGGGAGGGGGATAGCTCTGTGCTGTTAGCAACCATGGCACCAACGGGTGGGTATATTTCCCTCATAAAGGGAACCCGGGTAAGGTAACATAGGCATCTTCCCTAGAAGAGCTAGTGGGATGCAATGATTATTACACCCTTTGTGGATGGGCAGTAGCCTTCTGGCTTTGCCTGGCTGTGTGCTCCAGATGCCAAATGAGTATTGGCTGTCTTTCTTCTGGATCAGCACAGCTTCTAGCTTCAAGCTAAATTGGTTGCTTTTGCAAAAGAGGCTCTGGCTCTAAATCTTGCTGAAAATGTTGGGCCCTTTGGGCTCAGATTGCCAAAATATGCACTTGGCACTTCTAGGCGAGGTACTCATGGAGAGACTCCACCTGTATAGCCTCAGGAACCTGCTGGGCACACTGCTCCTGGGAACATGTTCCTTGGGAAGGAAATGGCAATTACGCACCTGTCAGCCTAGGTAATAGCAACTGTCATTGTTCATTTCAATAAATGATTTTTAATCTTCTGTTTAGTTTTCTTATTTAGACATCTGGGTGTCAGGCGGCCCTTTAGTTTATTTATAGACTAAACAATTACCCAGGACATAAAACTTGAACTGTATATAAATCACTCATATATACTGAATTAATATTCAGTGTCAGACATCTTGCTCCTTTTAAACATTTTTTTTAACATTTATTTAAAGTAGGTATTGTTGTTACTTCTTTTGGCAGATGAGGAAACTAAGGTATAGAGAAGTGAAAAAATTAGTCTGACAACACAGAGTTAAAGATCCCAGATTTAAAATCAGGTCAATTTTTTTTTTTTCAATTATATACATACATGTCAACTTCTCAAGTACTAAAAAGCTTACTTTCATTATACTTTCATCAAATCTTAGATTAAATCCTATTTGACTGTTTTCTTTTTTATTTTTATTTATTTATTTATTTATTTATTTCTTTATTTGACTGTTTTCAAAAGGTTGCTTGGTGGTTTTGATTACTTTTAAGACAAGAGGACCCAAAATATTTCAGGCCTATACCCCATTCTCCATGCAGCAACAAGAGTGATCTTTTAAAACCCTAATATGATCCTGTCACCCCCAATTTGCAACTCTTTGGTAGTTCATCATTACAATCAGGATAAAATTGAGACCATTTATACAGCCTGTCATCAGACTGGCTTGGACTCGTTGTCATCAGACCATCTCATGCCACACCCACCTCATTCTCTCCAGTCCATCCGAACTTCTCTCTTTCCCCATACTTCTGCTGTTTCCTTTCCCTGTACCACTTATTCTCTCAAAATAACTGATTTTCTCTGTTCCTTTGTATCTCAGTTCAAATGCCACCTCCTCTGGGAGGCTTTTTCTGATCTCCCAAATTTGTTTAGGTGCTCTATATTCTCACAGAAATAATATCTTGCCTTCTTATCACTTATCAGTTGGTTGTTTCACAAATATTAATTTGATTAATGCTTTATTTCCATCACATGACTGTAAGCTTCATAAAGGCAAAGACCTTATTTCTTGTGCTTACTTCCATATTGCCAATACTTAGAATATAGTACCTAGCACATAGCACATTGTTGAATGAATGAGTGAATAAATTTTCCCTATCTCTCCTTCTTTACTCTGTCATAACCATATGGTCCAACCTTGAGATAGGAGCCCAAGTCTTTTTTTTTTTTTTTCCCCATTTGGCTTATATATCATGACTAAAATAACATTATGAGATGGGCTGGCATGCTATGCTGTACAACAGGGGATATCTCAGAGAGCCTCTTCCTTCACAGAGCAGGAAGGGTAAGCTGACCAATTTTCTATGGCCTTAGATCTCACATACCACACCTAATATACAGGAATTCCTTTCTATAGATCCATTGCAAGCAGCACCAACAATTACAATGAATGTAGGCATTGAAGCCATATTATATTAATTGAATAATCTTGGGAAAGTCACTTAAGCTTTCACGCACTCAGTTTCCTCACCTGAAATGATAGCTCTAAAATCAATGTGTATACTAGACAAGAGATGATCATGACTAGAAACACAGACTGTTAGGTCAGGAAGATGCAGCCCAGGGGATTTCATACCATGTTCTGAAGAATTCTAAGTCTTACAGAAGCCTAAGTGGCCACTGGTGGTAAAGTGAAGGTGATATGGCAAGGGACTAAGGAAGACTGTCCTGGGGTCACTGCTGCTATTTCAGTCAAAGCAGATCCACTGTAATCTGTTCTATGTATCAAGGTTCTAAAGAGTGTTTTATTTGAAAATACATTTTAGCTATTAAAAAAAACAAAACTTTAAATGCCACTTATTTCATCTTGTACTCTTGTTTTACAGGTGAGGAAACCAAGTCCAGAGAAATCTCACATACCTCGACAATCCAGTCATAAAACTCATTTTTCTACCATCTCTTCCTCATATGTGCTTGGACTTTGTGGTGAATTATCTCAAAGTTTATGGATCACTTCACAAAGTTCCCTCTGCTACTCTCGCTCAGATCAGTAAATCAGGAGACCTGGCTTCTAGTCCTGAGTATATCAAGAAATGACTATATACCTCTAAGATACAACTGTTCTGAGCCAAGGCTTCCTGTCTGAAAAATGAGGATGATAACACCTGGACTCCCTCATGGAGAGGCGTTGTGAGGTTGTGAGAAGCAGATAGCAACAAAATGCAAAATTGCTTTGATTACTATAAAACATCATCTTTTTATCTTTGAGACCTAAAAAAAAAAAATGGCCTATAGTCACCATTTAATAAATGTCTGAAGGAAGGAAAAGGAAAAAGGGAAGGAAGGCAGGAAGACAGGCAAATGGGCTTACTTCTAGTCCTCTCCTATCAATGGCAAATTTCTAATCTCATAAAAATGGAAACACTTATAAAATGCAATTGCTGCATTCCTCTGATAAAGAAGAGATTCACACAATCCCTGGACCTTGGTCTTGTGGGTTAGATTCCACACAACTGGTTTCAGCCTTGAAATGGTTTGCCTTATGGTCTGGCTGAATAAATGGAATGTTCAAGCCCTGGATCAGGAAACCCAAAATATGGTTCAATGAAACTTAAAATGTGTTTTGCCCCCAGACCTTTTCCTTTTATCTTTCAAGACCTATGTAATTTAATGGAAATTGAAGAAGTGTGGGACAGATTCCACTCCTTCCCCACACTTCCCCATCCATTGTAACCATTAACTTCAAAAGAATTTAGCCTGGAAGGAAGCAAATATGAGTGTAGAAAGGGATAAGATGTGGTTTTTTGAGGGATGGGATGGGGGGAAGGGAACTGCCCAAGTTCTTCAGGCACCAAAACCACAGCTTATGGGGCATTTCTTTTCATCGAGTGTGTTGTGTGCTGAACTGCCATCTGAAGATGCAACTCACCCGCACATCTTCCAAGTACACTGCCCAAGACTTCTACACCCTGAGGTTTCCAGTGGCCTGAAATGTCTTCCCACTCCCATCTCTGAGTCTTCCTGTATGTGTCCATCACATATCAACTCAACATATCAAAACCAAATCCATCATTTCTTCTCTGTGAGCAGTATATTAGCAGCAATGTTATCGCTGTTCTTCTTGTCATTCAACCTATAATTCTTAGACCTATCTTTGACTCTTCTCCCTTCCTGCAACTCCATTTCCAATTATTAGTATGTTTAATGATCTCATTCTCTCACTTACATTTTCTACCTGGGGTTATGGCTAGAATTTATCTCATGCCTGATTAGCTCTTATGTGAACTCTTACAATAGCATAATGGATAATATTTACTTATAGCAAGGTTTCTCAATCTTAGAACTATTGACATTTGGGTTAAATAACTGCTTGCTATTTGGGGCAAGGGGATGTTCTGTGCCTTGTAGGATATTTAACAGTATCCCCAGCTTCTACCCAGTAGAGGCCAGTAGTATGCCCCTCCCTGCTCCCAGGTGGTGACAACCCAAACTGTTTCCAGACATTGCCAAATGTCACCAGAGGGGCAAAATCACCACTGGTGATTGAAAACCACTGCTTTAACTCAAGAATTTCAGATACTCATTATGTATGTCATCATTTCAGCTTTCTGATATTATGCAAGAAATCTATGACCAATCAAAGAGTTTATCCCATCTTAAGCTTGCTTCTCTGTTCATCAGGGTCAGGAAATGTGGCTTTCTATTGCTGTATCTCAATAGTTCCTAACACCCTGACTGGCATTTGAAAGGTCCTTGGAATATATTTTTGAAAGAAAAAAATGAATGAATTTACCACTTCTTGCTCCATTCCACATTGGGAATTAAAAAGTTCCATAGGCCACAGATATCTATCTCTTATAATTGTTCAGGTGCACTGCACAGGGATGCCTATCTTATATCATAAACACTATAGAACTGTATATTTACCATAAACTTCTAACTGATGTAAGAAGTATCTTGAAGATGTTATTTTTTAAATTATTTGTACAAGAGTATCCTATAGCCTAGTGGAGACCCTGCAAACTCCTCACTATGAATTCAAGATTCCATTACTTAATCTTCTCTCTCGGAACCAGCATAAAGCTCAATTCTACAACTTGACATCCAAAACCTTCCAAGATCTGGCCCCCACCTATCATTCTATGTTTCTTTCTTACTTCTTCCTTTCTTGACGTTTCCATTTTACTTTTGGAGTCCCTGAACATACCTTGTTTCTCCACCTCTACAGTGTTGTCGACCCATTTATCACCACCTGAAATGTTCTAACCACTAATCACATACTTATTGACTTAACTTTATGGATATAAGAAACCAACAGGTTTTAGGGGCCTTGTGGGACACATGCTTTATATATTATTCATTTAAAATCTTGTGGGTAAGATTATCTCCAATTTACATTTGAGGAAACCAAAGACTTGTCCAGATGGACAAACTTAGAGACTTGTCCAAATTGGGTAGAAACAGGATGCAATTTAAGGCACTAAACGGTGTTTGGTCCTTGATAGTTATTTCTCTTTTCCTATCTTTCTACTCATCCCCATGAGATAAAACCTCTTAAACCCAGGTTCTTTGTAGAAATAAAACACGTAGTTGTTTACAGGGGCTGTTGAACAAAGACTGGTGTTTTTTTGTCTCATCTAACCACAACCTGCTAACCTAAGACTTCTGTGTGCCTTCTGAGTCAAGGTCTATAACACCCCACCACCAGCAGAATTTAGTTCAAAATATCAGAACTTACCATCACAAACTAAAGAACAATCTAAGTGTACAGGGCAGGAGGGGTAAAATGACCTTTCTGCTACACCAACATACAAGACTATTGGCAATGGGAGCCCAACTTCCAAAGACCATGATAGCAATATGTACATATTCATGAGCACAGATCCACTTTGTTAGCAGGAAGGAAAGGAAAAAGAAAGGGATAGAAAGAAAAAAGTAGAGAAATGAAAGTGTAAGGGAGAGATTATACAGGTTCATTTTGGGAATGAGGGTGCCATATAGAATGTAGAATTCAAATGACCTGCATTATTTCCATAGTAGGCATCATCAATTTTTAGCATGGGAAAGAATAGTAATCCTTTTAAGGGAAGGCAGACTTTTAATATTATCTTCACAGAAGAACACTGGTAGATATAACTCATCATTAGAGGAGAAAACTAGAGAGAACCCAGTATCATTTGAACAACTTCCTAAATTTTCAGATAAAGAAATTTGAGCCTCAGAAAAGGAAAATAACCCCCAAAATCCATATGACAAATGACTGGCAAAGACTAGAACCTATGCTCCTATTACCTTGTACAGCACCCTTTCCACACATTCACTCAGAATCCTCTGCCAGTTGTGACCTCCATTCCATAAATTACCACTGGAGGTTCATCATGGAAATTACCATAGATGACTGGGAACATGAAAGCTTGGCTACTTTCCTCTCGACAACATTTATTCTGCATGTGAGTCAGTGCAGAAAATAGTTTGCACTTCATTTATTCATGTACTAATTTTGAATTAAGCTGTACCACATAAATTCTCCTGAAAAACGATGCAATTAAGCCTGGACTATTTGAGGAAGGACAACAACATGTGGCTGTAATTATAATGGCAAAACATCTTAGTAACACACTGACTTATTAGTGCAGTAATTAGTGTTGGTGCAATGCATACTGAATAGTCCATAAAACAAATAATGCAATGTAAAATCCTGAAAAAGTGTCATAATTTTCAAGTGAACAATCTTTGGATATTTTGCCTGTAGCATCAACCATTTGGACCAAATTGTTTCAGCCACTACATATAGGAAGCTCTGCCTCCCTCATGAGTACAGATTGTTGGAAAGATCTTCAACTTCTGGCAAAATACTGAATTAGTATATAAAATCTGGAAAATTAAAGCAAAATAAACTCTGTTAGGGACCAATTATGTAAATGCTAAAAAGTACGTGAGCATTTGCTACATAATCTTGAATTCTGGGGTAGGTTGGGCCAACAGCAGTCATTAAAAACCACAAAATGTAAAACTATCAGTCTCACAATAATTTATCTTAGAATTGCCTGGAATCTTGAAACATCATTCTTACTGATCCCCTAACTTTAGACAGTATGTCTTACAATTTTATAAAAAAAAAAAAAAAAAATCCCAGAAAATCCTAATAAGTGGAATCATAGAAAATAATATCTTAAAATGATAACTTAGTTTCCATACAAATTCCATCTTTACCTATTACGTAAATTTACATTAAAACATCTCCTCAGATATTAGGCTCATGCCTTTTATAATCTCACCCTGAGATAGAAAGTTTGATCTAAAATACCGGATGAGAGAGGTTCAAGGATAGAACACTAGAAAATTTCCTCTGGATTGCTTTTTGCTGCTTTAAGTGATATGTAACTCATGTACATTTAATAGCAAGTAATACTTGAATTTTGGGCAGGTGTTGAGAAAGGGGAGGGAACAAGTTTAGGGCAGAACTGTGGTAGTACTACACAGTGTAGGAATCTTCTTTGAGTGGATTTACCAAGAGCCGGTGGGATGATTGTCAGTGAGGTATGATAACTCAGGCTTTGTTTTCTCTCGTTTTGATATCCATGAAGATCAAGAATCTGCACAGATTCTTAAAGTCATGAGGATGGCACCATCATAATTTCAGATGGGAAATTCTGTGTGACACAGTGTCTCAGCCAATGGCCTAGGTACACAGAAAGCAAGATTTGGGAGGGTTCCAAAAAGAGTTAGGCTGTGAGTAACAATTATGTGAGTGGTCTGGGGGTCATATCAGTGCTTGAGGCCTTGGCTAGATGTGGGACTTCACTCATAACTATGATAGACTCCAGGAAAAGGTGCATCCCAGAAAGGATCAATAGTTTGCCCAAGGTCACACAGATTGAAATAACCTAAACCAAGATTTGAATCCACACAGTTAGCTTTAAAGGTTTTACTTTATGAGCTCTAGAGTGTAGTGTTTATGTTACAGCTACCTCTTAAAAGGAATATGAGAAATTCTAGTTTTAACATTTTGGTGGGTGTGAGGCTGCTAGGACATTGCCTGATTTGGTTAAGAATAATTTAGTTAACAGGTTAACCCCTATTGTTGAAGTCATCAGTTAGTAGTTGAAAGGAGCTGGAGACAATAGGAAAATGACAAATAGATTCACTGAACCTATAACTAATAGATTCAAGAGCAGCCAATTTTTATGTCTCCACCATGCCATATGGATTTCATGAAGATTTGTTGATATCCAAGTATACTTTTTTAATATACTTCTGGTCTAACAGTTAACTAGTGCCCCAAACAAACTCATAGCCTGGGGCTTAAAATCCTGTCTTTGCTGCTTACTCTTGATGACCCCTTGCGCACTTCATTCTCCTTCTCAGAGTCTGTTTTCTCATCTGCAAAATGGCAGTAACATTTTATATGATTATATCCAATGTTAAATGAGAATATATTTGTAAACCATGAGCATTTGAATGATGACTAATGCTACCTTTTTCATCTTGTGACCTAGGGCTAGAGATTTAAGTTCTCTCCTGCTCAGTTTCTACTTCTATAGAATGAGAATCATAAGGAAACCTACTTTTTAGGGTTGTTATGAAGACTAAACATGTTAATCCATAAAATGCTTCTAATTCTTTATAATATATGCTAGATTCATGATAGCTATTGTAATTATTGTTCTTAGCAGAGGGCTTAATTGATTCCTTTTCTCTTTTCCCAACTTTCCTCCATTAAACAAGAAAGCAGGGACATCAGGGTGGCTCAGTCAGTTAAGTGTCTGATTCTTGGTTTCAACTCAGGTCATGATTTCACGGGTTGTGAGATCAAGGCCTGTGTCGGACTCTGCGCTCAGAGAGAAGTTTGCTTGAGGATCCTCTCTCCCTCTTCCTCTGTCCCACCCCCAGCTCACATGTGGCTCTCTCACTCTCTTTCAAATAAATAAATCCTAAAAAAAAAAAAAAAAAAACCAAGAAAGTAAAATTAGTATTTGGAATTTGACATTATGTTGCATTTTTGTAAACCTTGTAGGTAGAGCAGTTTGTTCTTAAAACTATTGGGTCTGTTCTGCATCATTCACTTTATATCATATATATATAGATTACAGGATGCCCCAGACCATGTACTTTGGCTCAGTACAGAATTTGAAAAGAGATTAGTCATCTCTAGGCAACTTGTGTGTTTGAAGTATAAATTCCAGCTCTGCTACTAAATTGGTTTATGATCTCAAGTCACCTACATGCTGACCCACCTCAAGAATGATAGTGTCTACACTTTAAGATGCTCCATAATCACAATGGAATTCTCTTACATCAGCGATGACCAGGTTGAATCTTAGTGCTGCCATATGCTGGCTGTGTGACTGTGGTAAATTACTCAATCCCTCTAATTCTCAATTTTCTATCACCAAACCATTGAGATTTGGTGCTTCAAGAAGAATATGTGAGAGGTAAGTGAGCTAAGGTAGTAGAATGTTCTTAGCCATGCACTTGGCTCATGGGAGGGACCTTCAAACTCAAGAATACATGTAAACACACACTCATACATTGACGTAACTTTGTATTTTGATTCAACATTAAGTATCTCTAGTCTCACTTAAAAATTCTGTGTATACTGTTGGGACAGAGTGGCAATGTGATTTTTCTCCAGGCCTTGATGTTCAGTATGTTCCTGGGTCATTTATTCTACTAACAAGGATCTTGTTCAACAAAATATCTTTTAGCCACTTTCTGGGTAGAATTGATGCAAGATAACATGAGAACCAGACCGAAAATCCTCTATGAAGACTTTTCTGAACACAGCATCAGAATTAAGCCTCTTTCTACTCTGTCACTGTTCTGTTCCTCTCCTTCCTGAACCTTGAAATAGATTTGTCTGTTTATAGGCCTTTCTCACCCTTAGAGCTGTGAGCTCCTTGAGGGTAGCAAGAGCTGAATATTTTTATTTCCCTATCCTCAACATTTATAACTAAGTCCAGTGCCTAACACAGAGAGAGTGCTTAATATTCAGTAAAGAAACTAATACATTCTTTCCTCCTGGGACACCTGGCTAGCACAGTTGGTGGAGCATGTGACTCTTGTTCTCAGGGTTAAGTTTCAGCCCCATGTTGGGTAAAGAAGTTACTTGAAAAAATCTTTAAAAAAAGGTTCTTTCCTCCTCAATTCCCTCTTCTACTGCTGGCACAAACATGTACCCTTGCTGTTACACAGATTCACCACAAGGATATGGCCATTATGATTTAGTTAGGGAATTATTGGAAGACACATTTTATAACTCTTGCCATAATTAATGTGACAAGAAATAATAATTGACTTAGTAATGTAATCAAATCAGAATGTATTTGATTTGATCTGTCAAGTTGTTATTCATATCTCTAATCCTCCTAGTCAGAGCTTTCAACACCTAATTATTTTTGAAAGCAATGAAGGCAGGCATATTGGATGTCAGGCTTGGTTGAAAGAAATGAAGAATGGTTGGACCCTTGATCTGTTCTGTAAAGCTGGAGAAGGTAGAGAGATGTGTCTTTCGCTCAAATGAATGGAAAAATGCTCATTAATTTCATATGCATATGCTCTATCCACTTGTGTGGTGTTTACTAAGCTGCAGGGTCATCATCCCAGCTTTTTAAAGCAATGGTCTTTTGAGGCATGAAAATCGTTCTTTAATGTATTTTATACATGACCCACAGAGATGGAAAAACTGGTCTCAGATTAGTTCTTTGGAAAATTTCTAAAAGTGCAAAGGAACCTCCCACAAGAGCTGTTCTTTATGGAGCATTAATGTATGCTGCGGATATTCATATATGTTAATGGTCTTAAAACACACACACACCCCTGCCTTATCATCTCCATTTTAAGAAGAAGGACTAATATTGGGAAATTGAGGCAAGATAACACCTTTAGTTATACGGCTAGATTTCTAAACTCATGCCTGTGATCTGAGAGTCCATACTCTATCGCCACACTGAGCATATACATTTATTTAAACACATTGAGTTTATCTACTTTAGCCTGTTGGCTAACTTCTCTTTTTGATTAAAGAATTTTTGAAATAAAGAACTTCTATTTATGGACATCCTCTTCCAAAAAAAAAAAAAAAGAATACTATAATGACATCAGCATAAGGATTTGTTCAACACACATGGAAAATCTGGCCATTTGTAAGATACTGAAGATATGGACAAAAACACAACCACTCCCTCTAAGAATTATGACAAAGCATAATTATTTCCCTGGTGGAAATCAACAAAGGTATCATATGAGAAAAGTGTTTCAGGGAAAGCTTCCTAGAAAAGGTGATGGTTGAATTGCATCTCAAAGGAAAGAGTTGGTATTTTCCAGGAAGACAAGCAAACTAGGCATCACAAGCAGAAGGAATAGTATGTTCAAAGGCCCAGAGGTATGGAAAGTATATAAAATAGCTGGATCACAGGGTAAGATCAGTCAGATGACAGCAGTAGAGAAGACAGATTAGAATTATAAGGCAATGAGGAAAATCTTAATGTTTCCTCCTATTCTCCATAAAATTTTCTGATTGAATACTTGAAACCTATTGTGATTTTTTTTTCATTTAATATGGCCAAAATTTTTAGGCATGCTTGAAAACTAGAATTACATTCTCCCCCATGGTATTGCATTCTGATATTATGCCCTCAATTTGGTTAACTAGCCTTAGAATTACTTCAGGTGGATACATTTTATTGTTTATAAATTATATCTCAGTAAAGTTGACTGAAAAGAAAAAGAAATAGGAGTTAACCTGAAGTGGTTCCCCCTGGTTGAATCTGGGACAACTGGCTCATTAAAAATGAGTAACTGAATTAAAAAGGAATTCATGAGTCCATAGTAATACTAAGTTAAATAAATAGTACATAGTAAATATTTCTACAGAATTAAATGAAATACATGTATATACTCTAGTACAGTTCTCATCTATACTGTAACCATATGACATGTGTTAGCTAAACAAGAAATAGATAATTTGAGGATTTCATTAGTGCTTCCCTAAAGCTAATGAAAAATGAAATCAATTTATCAACTTTGTGTACACACTCATCCCACCCAAACTTCAGTTTTCTTCTTTTGTAGATGAGCTGGAACAATGCATACCTCCCCTTTCTTCATCCTATAGCTCATGTTGAGTTTTTTATTTTGGGAGAAGGTGGTACATCATGAGGTTCATCTAAGGTGATACTTCCTAGAGTTTTCATCAAATACTTCTAGCTCTCCTTCCAAGCACATGGTAGGATTTCACTCCACACTATAACTCCTTGAAGTTATAAGTGGCTTCCTTTGGGCAGTAGGAGCAGAAGTGATCTGTGTCATCTGTGGGCAGAAGCTTTAAGATCCCCTGTTACTGATTTATCATATCTTCTTTTCCTGCTGTGTTGACTGTGGAAGCATGTGTCAAGATGGATCCCTGAGTGACTGTGATGAGCAAAGGTCTGCTGTCAACCTATATTAGACACATATTCTGAGTGTGAAATAAACATTTAGTTTAATCCACTGAGATTTGAGAATTATTTCTTATTGCAGCTTAACCTAGTCTATCTCAATTGACACATATGTTACTTTGCACAGGATCCAACACAGTATGGGTTATCAAAGTCTAATGAGATGAAGTAATTTCCTTAAAGAGACCTAGCCTCAAGAGGAAGAATTCAGGCTGAATTTGCCTATCCTTGACTTAAAACAAATTTTCCTTCCCTCCCACTGCCTTTTATGATTCATTAGACAAATGCTTCTAAGTTTTTTAATCTCCATCTTCTCTGCCTTCCTGGGGGAGAGAGGGAAATAGTTCCCTTCTAATTTTTTTACATCCTGTTGAAAAAGTGGTTTGACTAACAACAGCTGTGCAACAGAGACTAGAAAGAAAAGACCTCTCAGTGACCAGCAGGTTTGGCCTCATCTTCCAAGAAAAGGCATGGAAGAGTCAGAGTTGAAAAACTGGAACCTCAAACTTGTTCTTGACAATGTAGGAAAGTGACATTTCCTATTATTAAAGGGCAGAAATAATTCATATTTGCGCAGTTAACCTGCCAACAGTTTTCCTACAAAAATTTTGCCTGTTAGAACAATCATACACAGGTTCAAATAAATATTCCCATTTCTAGCCAGTTGGCATAATTGAATAAATGGGAGGTTGCAATAAGGCCTATCTTCACAACTGTCCTGCTTCACTCCTGCATTGGTCCATTCTACACATACCCCAGTAGAGAAGGGAATTTCTGTGGTGTACCCTCCGTGGCTCCTTGCTTAACCACCACCAGATTTTCAGCAACAGAGGTCATCGGCAGAGCTCTGGTATCTGCTGTCCTCCAGCTTCTCAAGTTGCCAATCTTGAGTCCAAAGGAAGAGTTTATTTTGTGCATGAGGCTGCCAGAGACTAACAACATCCATCTCATCTGGACATGGTCTAACTTTCTTCAGAATAATAACCCCAAACAGTCATTTTTTTCAATTTCAGTAGTTTCTCTTTTCTTGATAGCTGGTTCCCCTACCTCCTCTTGTTCCCCCTCTTCCTCTTCACAAGGAGTGTCAAAAACATCCCAATTCAAATATTCCGTCCCATTATATTCCAGCTCGTTATTCAAATTCCATGTTAGATGGCACTTCCTAAATTTTGGTTCTGAAAATAGAGTCACAGTACCAAACATTGCACAGCACAGAAGCTGACCCAAGATGGGCAGTTAATGTTTTTCCAGGGAATGAATAATATAATCTAAAGACTTGAGTTTAAAATGTAAACTTCCCGAGGGCAGGAGCAATGACTTATCTTCCTTTATACTCCCAACACCTACATGCTGCTTATCACACAGGACTTAGGAAATATCTGTATGGTCAAGAGCATGGTATTTGGAGTAATATTATTGACTCAATTTTTAGTTTTACCAGTTTTTAACATTGAAAAAGTTACTTAACCTACTTAAGACTCAGTTTCCTCTCTAGCAAAATAAGGATTAAATGAGATAATGTGCACAATGTACTTAGCATAGAGGAAGCTCTCAGTGAAGACTATTAACACAAGTTCCACCTTAATAGCTTAGTCTCCTTATTAACAGTACCTTAGTTCTTAACTTTTCTGCAGTTTCAAAGGCATGTGCACCTGCAACCGGCAATTTAGATATTAATGTGATTCCATGGTGTCAGATCCTTAATCATAAGTAGCTTATGGGTGAGTCCCCCCTCTCTCAACCTGGTGAATTCATTTAAGAAATTGCGTCTATTATACAGAAGAAGGCCAAATATCTAGAGGTTTTCTATTTTAAAACCACAGCCTGGAGAATGAGGGGAAAGGGATGTGTGTCAGGAATACATCACACCTGATTGCCTCAAGCATGCAGGTGTGCCAGAAATGTCTACAAAAAAGTGGCTTCATCTTTTACAAGGAAGAAAAATAAGTCACAGCGTTCCCCAGGAAGATTCAGAGTCGTCATTAGTGGTATGAATAATTTATCAGCAGCTCCCTAAACCAGATAATGACACTTTTGTTGTCTGCTCTAAAGAGCGGGGAAGCTGTTCAACAACAAAATTAGTTCCCCAAAACAAAACCATCGTTTTCACCCTTGAACTTGCCTTTTCTGAAAATTGCAGATATATCAAGGCACCAATTGAGCCAAAGAACACAGAAAAGACTTTTGTTTAAAAAAAAATAAAACAAGAGGAAAAAATACAAAATGAATTATTTAATAAATTTAAAGGATCATTTCCTTTACCTTGTTTTCTTAAAATCATCCAACATCATTCCATCTTGGATGTGTTTTCCAAGTATAAACTTGTGTCTCTAAATATGATAGAAGACTTATTTCCACATAGCTTAAGAATAAGTATTAAAATGAATGTGGTTTCTAATCTTTCAGCTCTGTTTTGGCCAAATGTGGAAAAGCACCAGTATTCAGGCACTGAGGCTGGTTTCTTGGAAGACCAGTTAAAATAGTGAGTGTTAGATGCACGCCAACATGAAAATCAAAGCCATACCTGAAGCGAAGCAGAGTTGGGGTCGTTTCTTTGGAATTACTTTTCATGTGTTTGAAATGGAAACTTTCAGAAGGCTGGAATGGTTCCTTTAAGTCACTTGACCTCTTAAACACAAAACTCTTTTTTTCCCCTCAGAGAAAAAGGTCGGGTAGGAAAGGGTAGAAAGACATTCAAAAAAAAGTCAGAGGAGGTCTTACAAGTAACTGTCCCAGAGCAACCTCTGCAGAGGAAAAGAGCCTTACCATGCAGGAAATCTGTCTAGCCAGCTAACTCTCCCCATTTAGCCGCCCTTCCTCACAGATGTTACCGATTTTGTTAGATAGCGATCCCCAGCTCCCCAAACAGATTCCAAGTGAGAAAATAGGAAAAGTAATTGGTTGCTATTAGATACGCATTCTGAAGTAGAGAGAAATGTGGGCAGTGAGGAATTTCTGGCCTGGATTAGAGGTTCCATGGTAATTAAACAGTAATGACAAAGAAGATTCCCAATAACTTATTTGGAACCTGAAGATTGGGTTAAAAACACAAATGGGTAACGTGCCTCTTTCAAGCTATCTCAGGAAGACATGCCATTCTTTCTATAAAAGTGATCTTCTTCCCTGAAACAGACTATCCATTACTGAATGTCACCGATACACCTTCAACTGTGCAAACATTTGTTGAGTTGGCATTATGTGTTAGGCCTCGTGCTAGATGTGGCTCACTGCACTCTGTCCAATTTCTAATTATGTGTTTGGGAGGTATTACGATACTTTTCAAAATGGAATAGATAATCCCACAAGAAACTGGTAGAGTTCATTGCCCGTAAGCATTTGCTGGGATCCTTCTGAATTCTTTGGATTAAGTTGTAACATGAAGGTTCATTAAAGACTGCTAAAATTGTCCTTGAGGCTTACACAATGGAAAGCCTGAGGTTTTTTTTTTTTCTTTTAAATAGCTTATTAATCTATAATCCACATACAGTAAAATGCAACTTTTTTTATAGTGCATAATTCACTGAATTTTCAAATATTCACAAATATATCCCCCAAAGAAGGGATATATTTATATATATATGTATATATCCCTTCTTTGGGGGATATATAATATATAATAGACATATAATAGATATGGGGGATATATTCCCCATACCTATTAGCAGACTGTACTGGTTCCTTAGCCATCTCCACCCTAAAACATACACACAGCCTCAAACAAGCACTAACCTACTTTCTTGTCTCTATTCAGACATTGTATATAAAATGGAGTCATGCTTTCAGGATAGTAGTAAATATTCAAAATACAAAGTTCAAATAGGACAGAAAGATTTTATTTTATTTTTTAAAAAAGATTTTATTTATTTATTTGACAGAGAGAGAGAGATCACAAGTAGGCAGAGAGAGAGGGGGAAGCAGGCCCCCCGCCAAGCAGAGAACCCGATGCGGGGCTCAATCCCAGGACCCCAGGATCATGACCTGAGCTGAAGGCAGAGGCTTTAACCTATTGAGCCACCCAGGCACCCTGGACAGAAAGATTTTAAAAAGCATATCACACACACTTCTAATCCTGAAAAGGTTTAATACAGCAAAGGAGAAAGTCTCTCAAATGTTTTTGTTTCATGACACACTTTGTGTCACAGTATTTGTTTCCTAGCCAAGAGAAATAACACAATTCTGTTTATTAAGTAGTTGGATACAAATAGCCTAATAAATATTCATATCCTAACTAATTAGTGGATGTTCAAAAAAATGATATATATTGAAAAAAATATTTCATTTCATTTTTATAGAACCAAAATTACAAATGGGAATTGTGTGCCTCTTGGACACTATATAACCTCTCAGACTTTGGAATGAGACTGGACACCACCACTCTCACTTCCTGTTTCACATTGATTCTCATGTGGTGGTTTAGTTTTTAGTGGACTTTTTTTTAAGAGCAGTTATAAGATCACCGCAAAATTAAGTGGAAAGTACAGGGTGTTCCCATGTAACTCCTCCACCCACACACCTGGTACTTTATTTATTTATTTATTAAGATTTATTTTAGAGAGAGGTGGGGTGAGGGACAGAAAGAACTTTCCAACAAACTCCCAGCTGAGCATGGAGCCTGATGGAGCTGGGGCTCCATCTCATGACCCATGAGATCATGACCTAAGCCAAAACCAAGAGTCTAGTGCTTAAAAAACTGAGCCACCCAGGCACCCCCTAGTGCTTGTTTTTAATAAAAATCGTAGCTTTGCAAAGATGTGACATCATCAAAAGGAATGCAGTGTGATCTAATGTTGAAACTCTTAGGGCGCCTGGGTGCCTCAGTTGGTTAAGGGTCTGACTCTTGGTTTTGGCTCAAGTTGTGATTTCATGGGGCATGAGATCAAGCCCCAGGTCAGGCTCAGCGGGGAGTCTGCTTAAAAGAGTCTCTCCCTCTTCCCTCCCCCCATCTTCTTCTCTCAGAAAATTAAATCTTAAAAAACAAAACTCTGAACTATATGCAGCTAGCAGGTCATGTGGTCTCTGAAAGACATTGAGCATCTGAGTTTTTCTTGAAATTTTGAAAAAGTTCCTTGAATTAGGCACCCTGGGGTGCCTCAACGCAGAATTTGAGAAATGCGGGCTTAGTATATTTAATCCTAGGAACAGCATTCTAAACACGAAGTGTATGACTAAGTGGAAAGCTCATGGGGATTGGGATGAGATGTAATTATTGGCTTTGTGACTCTGGTCATGTGATTGAACTCTGAGCCACATTTTCCCTATCGAAGAAATGGAGAAACCATTCCTACTTTATAAGGTTTTAATGCTGGTTAAGCGAGAACACTTGTAAAATGCCTGTAGCACAATGCCTTGCTGTCTCTATGATTGGGTACACTGTGATAGCTGAAGGGAAGGGATGGCTGATAGAGCAAGTACAGTCCTCAAAGAGACCAAGATCTGTGAAATCATGGCAGAACAGAAATACTCCCAAAACAACAGCTACAGCAATATAAAAGGAATAAGAACTAGGTATGTAGTGTTTTGCTAATTATCTATGAGACAGTAAAGCATAATGTAGTCTGACCACCTATAGAAGTTAGAATCCTTATTACTTAACCAATTTGTGCCTCATTTAATAGGCATTCCTGGCTCATATCAAGCACTGAGCATATTACCTGGCATATAGTAAGCGTTCAATAAATGTTAGTTGTCATTAGTTTGTGCTATATGCTCACTTTACCCTCACAATTACATTTTGTGGTTTGTACAATTATGTTTCCTTTATAGTGAAGTTTAAGTTCTCAAACCTGGTAAGAGTTATGGATTAAGTCCCAAACCTGTGATATTTCCTATATATTATTTTAAATGGAATCAAAGCCCTTGATTTTTTACTTTTATGTGTCATTTAATGTTTCTGAAATTAAGGGCAGAGATCCAAGTCTGAATTAAGTCACAAGGGACAACTGAGTTGCACGTTCCTGATTTCAGGCCCTTAAAAAAGCAAAAGCAGCATATTTGTTGAAGGTAGCAGACAAGGAGGACCATAGTAGTGCCAACCACCCATCTTCGCCTTCCAAAACATCTTACACTATGAGTCCAACTGATCCTACTCAAGTCAATATGGCTGCTGATGGATACGATGCTAAGGATACATCCAGGACTATGACTTTAACCCTCCCATGTCTTCCTCTTCTGCTACTTGTTTTTAAAAGGCTATTGATGACACAACTTTGTGGGAGATGGGCCATCCATATGTTCACATATCACATAGTTTTTAATGATTGAATTGACTTTACCATCTGTCACACAATTATTTGAGAATATATTTTAAAATGTAATAATCTGTCTCTTTCCCCTTTATCAACTCCAGCCCCCTGAGGTAACTAATGTTAACAAGATGGTGTGCATTCCTTGACCATTTTTCCATGCTCATATTAACACATACATAGCCTTAGAGGATTGTGTTTTAAAATAGGACCATATTATTTCATATTCTGTAACTTGTTTTTTTTCTCCTTCAAAAACTATCATGGATATTATACGAATCCAAATCATTTTCTCTTTTTTTTTTTAAACATTTATCAGTAGTTGATATATTTGCTTATATCTCTGTCTCCATTAGGATCTAAGTACCATGATCTTAGCAAATGTATCTATTTTGTTTAATGATAAATCCCCAGTGTCTAGAACCATGCCTAAGACATACTTGATGATCAATTAATATTTTCTGAGTGCATGAATAAATTAATGCATATGTATATGCCTTTCACTCTACCTACAGTGTCCTTTTGCTACTACAGGTGTGGCCACTCACGGTTAGGTTTCATATGCAAGGACCAAAGTAGTTCCTTTGTAAATCCTTCCTTCATATTTCTCCCTCCAGATATATTTTATTCCCCCATCTTAGAGCCCCTACAGCTCTTGAGTCTATTTTTGAGTAGAGCAGGTGAAATAATACATCCCTAAGAGCCTTCTTAGAGCATAGAACATGGAAAACATTCAATAAACTGGTAGTTACCGTAAGTAATTTTTACTCTAAGTTTATGAGATGGGTACTATTGCTATTTCAACTTTATAGATGGAAACACAAAGTCAGAGAAAGTGAGTAATTTACTTAAGGTTTAGTAAATGGCTAAAGCAAGATTTAGGACTAGTTCTGATTCCAAAGCCCACATTCCTAATCAATAAAAATTTCAATCTCCCTGTTGTTTTCAAATTAAAAAAAATACATTGTTGTGACTGAGGCTGCTATGTGCTCATCAAAACCCATTCCTTATCCTCCTGGACTTGTAGGATGACCATATTTCTCAGTTTCCCATGCAATCAGATGTGGCGATGTGACTGAGTTCTGGCCAGTGCGATGTCACCTGAAATGATGACTACCACTTGGCAGGCCCACATGACTCTCCCTATTTTCTCTCTTCCCTGTGTCTTTACCCCAGATTCAGGGATTCGGCAGAAGGATCCAATCCTTAAGGTATCTAAGATGATGGAGCAACAAAATTGAGTGATCTTAGGTCCCTGGATCACTGAATAGAAGATTATTCATATAGTATCTACATCAAACTATTAAATATCAAGAATTAAACTTCCACTGGGTTACTCCATTCATGCTATGGATTGGTATCATTAATTGCCTCGCTAACAAGTAATTTTGATGGAAGGCTCTACATATGTGGACTTGAGTTTTCTCTTTAGCACCCTCTTTCACTATTACCCAAAATATATCTTATATGCTAGCTAGCATAACGTGATGTTCCTCAAACACTTTACTCTTTTCTCTAAAAGTTATAATTTCCCTCTCTTCATTTCCCTCTCTTCCCTATTCTCTGAAATTCATTTCATCTGTCACATCTTCTAGGAAATCTTAATGTCCCTGAGGTAGTTTTCCTTTCTCTTTTAACACCTTCCTAGCACTTACCTTTCCCATTCTCCCGAACTGCTTCTCTTGAAGCTCTCATCCTCGCTATCAGTACTTTGCTTATCCTTTAGCTGAACTACAGAGCCAATATTGGGCTGCCTCTCAACAAAACTCATGGATGATAACTGCATCGCTGGATCCCAAATCCAAAGTACTGACCTCTCAAGGCTCTTCGTTGTGTAACAATAGCAATAGTAACAATAGCAATAGCTCGTATATCTGGGCACTTCAGTGCCATTCACTGTTCTGAGTGTTTGACATGTACTTAATCATTTAATATTTATAATTTTACGAAAAAAGAAATATTACCTTACTCATTTTACACTTGAGACATAATAAATATAAGGTGATGAAGTAGTTGTTCAAGCTCACGGAGATAGGAAAAAACTGTTCTTCTGCCACGACATGACTAAAAACCCTCTTATTCTATGTACAAGTCATGGGAATTTTTTTTTAAAGATTTTATGTATTTATTTGACAGAGAGATCACAAGTAGACAGAGGCAGGCAGAGAGAGAGGGAGAAGCAGCTCCCTGCTGAGCAGAGAGCCTGATGTGGGGCTCGATCCCAGGACCCTGAGATCATGACCTGAGCCAAAGGCAGAGGCTTTAACCCACTGAGCCACCCAGGCGCCCCAGAAGTATGGGAATTTAACAATGCCTTGACAATTTGTTCATGTGTTTAGGAAGATGAACATCCCTTGTTGGGTTCCCAGGTTTCAATGCTGGTTCCAAACTCCCTTCCCAACTTCCACATGGTGATATAATTAGATTAATATTTCTCCTAAACTCAGAGTGAGACGACTGTCTAGAATTGATCACGAGTTCTGTAAGAATAAGGACCACATTTATTTTCTTCACTGCTGTATTCTGCCTGGCAAAACATTCAACAAATACTTGCCGAATAAATAAATTAGTGAGAGTGAGAATGCTGCTGGCAGCAGGAGAACATCACAGGTTTGGGATTACCCAGGACAGAATGACAACTGAAACAGTCTCTTTTTCCAGTTCATTACTCACTGGAGGAGAGGAAGCTGGAAAAAAATTAGAAGAAAGCAATCAAGGAAAAAGTAAATATATTTGCAAGCTGTGATGAATGGCATGGACTCCAGGTAACTTTGGAAGAATAAATAACTCTGTTGTCTCTAAAGTACACAAGTAGATTATATAGTATGTGCAAGGCAAGAGTTGGATTTCAAGATAAAGAAAGTTTTAAGTTCTGATGATGAATAATTCAGTGTAGTCAGATCCCAGCAAAGACATGTGCCTACAGTTAAATAAAGTGTTAGCAACTGAGAGACATCTCTTATAAAGAACATGGCCTCTGTATACTCTCTTGAGCATCTCTTAAATGAATTAATGATGGAAGGGTGATAGAATTATTTACCTTGGCAAGTACAATGATCACTAGGTGTGAGCGAAGTACAACCTTTTATTCAGTAAAATGTAAAGCACGCGATGTGTAATGTATATCTGTCCTCTAGGCATTTCAGACACCCCTAGAAATATAGAGCATACGCTTGTGGCACTTGAACCTAAGTGGACTTTGGTGAAGGACGCCTGATATCTAAGTGAAAAAGTACACACTAAATCTTGGATCTCCATACCTGGGTTCCAAGAATCTACACTCATGGACTACCCGAACCTAATTTTCACCCAGATTCATATCTCTATCCCATCATTGTCTGTTTTGCTTTTTCTAAGCTTCTTTTAAAATAGTCTTCCAGGGGTGCCCGGGTGGCTCAGTCGGTTAAGCGGCTGCCTTCGGCTCAGGTCATGATCCTGGAGTCCCAGGACTGAGCCCCACATTGGGCTCCCTCCTCAGCGGGGAGTCTGTTTCTCCCTCTGCCTGCTGCTCCTCCCACCAACTTGTGCTCTGTGTGTCTCTCTCAAATAAATAAATAAAATCTTTAAAAAAGTGAAAACCATAAATAAATAAATAATCTTCCAGCTTGGTGCTAACAGCGTATTTCATAGAGATGACTACAATTCCAATCAACGTCATGTCAATAAAAGAAGGGGCAGTGAGTTAGGAGTAAGCAGAAATCCTGGATTAGAGAATTATGGATAAATAATGCTGGAAATCTCAGAAGCAGGATACTGTTCAGAGCTAGTTCCTGGAACCATCTGTGCCATGTGTAGAAGGAGCAAAGCGCAAGGAATTGTATGGGGTATTCTGTGGGATTTTGGCCTCCAGGACTAAAGCAGGGCCAGGAGTGGAATGTAAGATTCAAAAATTCATAGCAGATGGCAGGTCAGCTTTTTGGGATGCTATGCTTGCAGTGGCACTATGTTTCGTTTCCTCCAGGCATTACACTTTGGGCATATGGCAACAAGGTCTTTGCAGGCCTTGTCTACTGGTGGAGGGAGAGCTCCAAATGTATTACTTGTCAGCTCGCATTGTTTTTAGAGCCGAGGTGCAACTTAACCTGAAAAGGACAAATAGTTACTGTTGGTACTTGAATGGAGTAAAACAGGCATTTATTTTTCAGCCATTATCCAAAATATAATCTTAATTTAGGAGCTGAACCCTTAGGGAAAGCCAATAAATCAGATTTCATTAGCATAAAGCTATAAGAAATGATGAACATTTTAAAAGACAATTTTATGACACACACTAGTTATGACCCTTAAAAATGTTTGTTTTTTTTTAGCTTGGGTTTCCCCCAAAACAGAGCTTGATAAGAATTCATGTGCGGGAAAATAACTCCAGAGAGTAAGAATGAGAAACAAGGCAGAGTGAGATAGGGCAAAAGGAAAAGCCAGACTACAAGTGTAGTATCCAGGTTACCCTGTGGGCAACAGGACATTAGTTCTGTCAGACCTTCTGAGGAAGCATAAAAAAAAAAATGCCATCCTAAATTGTTTATCCAAAGTTATGGGTACATGTATCGTACCATCAGACTATAGCAGACCTTTGGTCAGGCCTGCCGTCAGAGGTGCTAATTCCCCAATGCTGTTGAGCTTCACATGTGCACAGGCCAAAAAAGCACCTGGTATTGGGGGAAGAAAAGCAAATGTGTGCAGTACATTTATGATGAGATACAAATGAATTGAAGTGTCTACAGAACAGACCATCTCAGCTCTAGATACAGTGAGAGATCTGGCAGAGAGGATGCAATGCAGGGCCCCAGAGGAACCGAGTACAAACTTTTTCCCATTAACACAGTGATGAAAATGAAAAATTAAAATGTTTCCAAAGGGTTAAGAATATGAAAAGATGTTTCCAGTGTAATGTAAAGTTGTGGGGGAAAAAAGATACTAAATTATATACACAGAATGATCACACCATCTAAAAACAATCATATGTAGAAAAGTATCCCTAAAATAATCAAAATAAGAAGGTAGTTGTATTCAGATCTTAGAACTGTAGGTACAATTTTCCTCTATTTTTCTACAAGAGCCACAAGAAGAGATCAAAATCGTTCTGTCAAATAGGTCATGCACGCCTATCAATTTCTTCTTCAGCTTTGATGTCTACAGATTATTATGATGTCATGATGCTCACTCAAACCATGCTCTAAATTACCTATTTCTACATTCTGGTCTTACTCCTGTTTTCCTAAGTCCTCTCCTTACAAAATTGTTTTTTGTTTCTCTTTGTCCCTTTAAAAAACATTTAATTCTGTTACTACTCCTGGCTACTTGCTACTTATCCATGCCTGTCTTTTGCCATTCCTCAGTTAATGCTCTCATTTACTCCCATAAGACCCTGTTCACATCCCATTCTAACACCTATGACACTGTTCTGTATTGCTTGTGTATCTTTTTCGTATACCACTCCTAACTATAAGCCCTGTTACATGCATTATTTTCATCAATCATCACAACTACTGTATCAAACTGGTATTATTAACCTCATTCTATGGAAGAAAATTCAGAAGCTTAGAGAACTTTACTAACCTGTCCGAGGTCACATAACTAATATATTGAGATTCAGCATCTGAGCCAAGATCAGAATTCAGGACAGTTTAGCCTTCAAATTCATTTTTTAACCATTGTCCCAGATAGGGACAATAATTAAAACCAACATAGAACAAAGGAATCTGTTGAGTGTTTTTTTACTTTTTGCTAAACCAGTGAATATTCTCTGACTTTTCACTGTTATCAAGAAATCTGATTATAAACATCCAATGGTTCCTCTATTTTGTTCTAAATTAATACGATCTCATTTACAGTTAAATGTCCCAAACTAGCCAATAGAAGAAAATAGCTAGGTAAATTATGCACCTGATTAAACCATCAGTAATTATGTTTACATTTTAAAGATACACTGCTATGTGAAAAAGCAGGATATAAAAGCATATGTATATGGAGTATGATATTTCAAGCATATGCAC
Source organism: Potos flavus (assembly GCA_028534135.1). Classification (NCBI taxonomy): domain Eukaryota; kingdom Metazoa; phylum Chordata; class Mammalia; order Carnivora; family Procyonidae; genus Potos; species Potos flavus. The sequence continues at coordinate 123,038,425 of CM052900.1, read as the reverse complement.
ACATATGAAACTAGAACTGCATACATTAAAATATCAGGAGATTTTGAATGGATGCTAATTATTTTTATTTTTCTATATTTGTCAAGCATTCAATAATAAAACTTGTCATTTTATATTAGAAAATTAACCTTTTTAAATATATGTGTGTAATTTATTATGTATGAATTTATATGAGATATTTGGGTCATGCAGTTTAGCTTCAGCTCTCCTGTCAGGGTGCCCTCTGAGTGGAGATACCAGGCACCACCCTATGTGCCCACTTCAGCTCTGGGCATCCAACCAGAACAGTCCCAGCATGGTGTCCCCCATGAACCCCAGCTTATGCCAGCTTATGCTAGCCACAGCACCAGTCAGCTAGCCACATACAGTTTACACTGGGGATGACCACAGATATGACCAAAAACCTACAACAGATAAACACACACACAGAAAAAAAGAGAATCAAGCATAACACTAAAGAAAGTCATCAATCACAAGGAAAGAGAGAAAGAAAACAAGAACAGAGAATAACTACAGAACAACTGAAAGTTAATTAACAAAATGGTAATCAGTCCATACCTGTCAATTATTACTTTAAATGTAAATGGTCTAAGTGCTCTAATGAAAAGACATATGGTAACAGAATGAATAAAAGAAGACACATCTATTTACTGCCTACAAGAGACTCACTTCAAAGCTACAGATACATATAGACAATGTGAAGGGACAGAGGAACATAGTTCATGCAAATGGAAACAAGTAAAAACTGGGGTAACAATACTTCTCTCAGAAAAAAAATAAACTTTAAAACAAAGATTGCATCAAGAGACAAGGGCATTACATAAAGAGATCAATCTAACAGGTAGATATAACAATTGTAAATATCTATGCACCCCATATTGGAGTACCTAAATGCATAAAACAAATATTAACAGATATAAAGGGAGATATTGACAGTAATATAATAACAGGGGATTTTAATACCCCACTTATATCAATGGATAGATCATCCAGACAGAAAAATCAATAAAGAAACAGTGTCTTTGAATGACGAGATGGATTTAACACATATACACATATATATATATGTGTATATATAACACATATATACAGAATATTTCATCTAAAACCACAGAGTACACATATTTTTCAAGTGCACATGAAACATTCACCAGGATAGATCAAATGTTAGGCCACAAAACAAATCACAGTAAATTCAAGAAGATTGAAATCATATTAAGCATCTTTTCTGACCACAGGAATATGAAACTAGAAATCAATTTCAAGAAAGAAGCTGGGAAAAGAACAAGCACATAGAGGCTAACCATTCTACTTCCTAACAACCAATGGGTCAATGAAGAAATTGAAAAGGAAATTAAAAAATCATGGAGAAATAAGCAAATGAGACCACAACATACAAAATCTTTGGGATGCAGCAAAAGCAATTCTAAGAGGGAAGTTTAGAGCACTATAGGTCTACCTTAAGAAACAAAATCTCAAACCTAAACTTAGACCTAAAGAAACTAGAAAAATAAGAACGAAGCCTAAAGTTAGCAGAAGAAGGAAATAAAAAGGAGGAAATAATAAAGGAGGAAATAGAAATAAGCAAACAAAACAAAAACAAAACAATCAATAGAAAAGATCAATGAAACCAATACCAGGTTCTTTGAAAGGAAAAATAAAATTGATAAACCTTTACCTAGACTCACTAAGAAAAAAGAGAGAGGACCCAAATGCATGAAGTAAGAAATGAAAGAGAAGTAACGACCAATACCATAGATAAACAATTATAAGAGACTACTATGAAAAATCATATGCCAACAAATAGGACAAACTAGAAGAAGAAATGGATAAATTCCAAGATACAATCTTCCAAAACTGAATCAGGAAGATGTAGAAAATATGAATACACCAATTGCTAGTAATGAAATTGAATTGGAATTAAACTCCCAACAAAGTCCAGTAACAGATGCCTTCATAGGTGAACTCTATGAAACATTAAAAAAAAAAAAATTAACACATATTCTCTTCAAACTACTTCAAAATATAAAAGAAAGCTTCCAAATATATTCTATAAGGCTGGCAATACTCTGATACCAAAAGGAGAGAAATACACTATAAAAAAGAAAACTATAGGCCAATATCCCTGATGAACATAGATGTAAAAATCATCAACAAAATATTAGCAAACCATATTCACAACACAGTAAAAAATCATCTACCACACTTAAGTGAGACTTATTTCAGGAGAGCAAGTATGGTTCAATATTTATAAATCAATGAACATGATATACCAACTTAAGTGAAAGATAAAAATCATATGATTATCTCATTAGATGCAGAAAAAAAATTGACAAAATTCAACATCTGTTCATGATAAAATTCTCAACAAAGTGGATACAGAGGCAACATACCTCAACATAACAGACCATATATGACAAATCCAGAGCTAACATAATACTCAATATCAAAAACTGAGAGTTTTCCTCTAAGATCAGGAACAAGACAAGGATGATTATGCTCATTACTTTTATTCAACATAGTACATGAAGTCCTAACCCCAACCATCAGACAGGGGAAAAAAGGCATCCAAACTGATGAAGAAGTAAACTGTCACTATTTGCAAATTACACGATATATATGGAGAAAACCCTAAAGACTTGACCAAAAAATGATTAGAATATATAAATACAGTGAAGTTGCCAAGTACAAAACTAATATACAGATATCTATTGCATTTCTTTTATTTTTTAGATTTATTTACTTATTTTTAGAGAGGGGGAGAGAGAGAGAGAGAATGTGGGGAGGAGGGGCAGAGGGACGGGGAGAGAGAGAATCTGGAGCAGACTCCCTGCTGAGCATGGAGTCCCCCATATGGGGCTCAACCCCATGACCCCAAGATTATGAACCTAGCTGAAATTAAGAGTTGGACACTCAAATTACTGAGCCACCCAGGTGCCCCTATTGCATTTCTATACTCTAATAACAAAATAGCAGAAAGAAGAATTAAGAGGGGTGCCTGGGTGGCTCAGCCATTAAGCAACTGCCTTCCACTCAGGTCATGATCCCAGGGTTCTGGGATCGAGCCCCACATCAGGCTCCCTGCTCTGTGAGAAGCCTGCTTCTCCCTCTCCCATTACCCCTGCTTGTGTTCCCTCTCTCACTGTGTCTCTGTCAAATAAACAAATAAAATCTTAAAAAAAAAAATTAAGAAAACAATCTAATTTACAATTGTACCAAAAGGAATAAGACACCTAGGAATAAACCTAACCAGGTAAGCAAAAGACCTGTATGCTGAAAACTATAAAATGTTGATGAAAGAAATTTGACACACCACAAACAAATGGAAAGACATATGATGCTCATGGACTGGAAGAATTAATGTTGTTAACATATCCAAACTACCTAAACAATCTACAGATTCAATGCAATCCCTGTCAAAATATCAATAGCATTTTTCACAGGACTAGAATAAATAATCCTAAAATACATATAGAACCACAAAAGACCCTGAATAACCAAATCAATCTTGAGAGAAAAGAACAAATCTGGAGGTATCACATTCCCAGATTTCAAGATATACTACAAAGCTGCAGTGATCAAAACACCATGGTACTGACACACACAAAATAGACATATAAATCAATGGTACAGAATAGAGAGCCAAGAAATATGAGACTGACGCGCTGCCTACTGCGCTAAGGAGGCAGGTGACGAGAGAGCCAAGAAATAAACCCATACTTACATGATCCATTACTCTATGACCAAAGAGGTAAAAATATATAATGGGGAAAAGATGGTCTCCTTAATAAATAGTGCAAGGAAAACTGGACAGCTACATGCAAAAGAATGAAACTGAACCACTTTCTTATATCATACACAAAAATAAACTCAAAATGGATTCAAGACCTAAATGTGAGACCTGAAAGCATAAAACTCCTAGAAGAAACACAGGCAGTAATTCTGGGACACCAGCTTTAGCAACACTTTTCCTAGATATGTCTCCTCAGTCAAGAGAAACAAAAGCAAAAATAAACTATTGGGGCTGCACCAAAATAAAGAGCTTTTGGACAGTGAAGGAAATTATCAACAGAACAAAAATACAGCCTACTGAATGGGAGAAGGTATTTGCAAATGATATATCGAGTAAGGAGTCAATATCCACACTTTATCTTAGCCAAAAGTCCAGGAAACAATAAGGAGTTAATATCCAAAATATATAAATAACTTATACCTTCAACACTAAGAATCATCATCATCATCAACCTATTAAAAAATGGGCAGAAGAAAAAAAAAATGGGCAGAAGACCTGAATAGACATTTTTCCAAAGATGACATACAGATGGCATATACATGACAAGATACTTAATTTCACTAATGATCAGGGAAATACGAATCAAAACCACAATGAGTTATTACATTATGCCTGTCAGAATGGCTAGAATAAAAAAGATAAGAAATAAGTGTTGGTGAGGATGTGGAGAAAAGGGTACCTTTGTCCACTGTTGGTGGGAATGTAAATTGGTATAGCCACCATGGAAAATAAATTGGAGGTTCCTCAAAAAATTAAAAATAGAACTATCATATGATCCAGTAATTCCACTACTGGTTATTGACCCAAAGAAAACAAAAACATTAATTTGAAAAGATATATGCCTCCCTATGTTTATTGAAGCTTTATTTATAATAGCCAAGACATGGAAGCAACTTAATGTCCATTGATAGATGAATGGATAAAGAAGATGTGGTGTGTGTGTATGTATATCTATATCTATATCTATATTTATCTATATACACACCGTGGAATATTATTCAGCCATAAAAAAGAACAAGATCTTGCCAATTGTGACAACATTGTTGGACCTAGAGTATTATACTAAGTGAAATAAGTCATACGGGAAAGACAAATACCATATGATTTTACTATACTAAAATTATGTGGAATTTTAAAAACAACAATAAATGAACCAACAAAAGCAGAAACAGACCCAAAAATATAGAAAACTTATGATTACTTGAGGAGACGGACTAAGAGATGGACAAAATGGATAAAGGAAGAGACGTACAGGGTTCCAGTTACAGAATAAGTTAGAAAAATGAAAGATACAGCATAGAGAATATAGTAAATGGTATTGTAATTGTATGGTGACAGATGGTAGCTACACTTGTGGTTAACATAGCATAATGTATAGAGTTGTTGAATTACCATGTTGTACACCTGAACTATACTTCAATAAATTATTATTATTATTATTTATTATTATTATTAAAAATGTAGCTTGGGATACTCTTCTATAACAATGTTATCAGGGGTCAGGGAAGCCAGAGCTTTATTACTGAAGCTAAACACCTGTGGATACTAATCTGTTCAAGCTGCATTATCCATTAACATGGTAGTTGAAATTCAAGCTGTTTAACCTTCTGAATAATTCCAGCAACAAAATTTTGCAGCTATATTTGTAGTGAAAGAATCACAACCATGATGCCAGGGAACCTAGGTCCATATTCCACCCTAATTATCTGTGTGACACTAAATTAGTCTTCTAACCTTTCTGCATCTCATTTATACAATCATTTACAAAACAGACATACCTAACTGTTGTGAGAATAAAATGCAAGTAATTAGCACTGTCGTTTTAAATATTTGGGGGTATATATATATATATATATATATATATATATATATATATATATTGCAAATATCCAGTATATCTGAACTACATTAGAAATAAAAATTATAATGAGTTGCAAGAATGGGGGATTAAATATCAACAATGGTTGTTTCAGGATGATAGGATTATGGGTTGGGAGTTTTGGATGCCACTTTATTCTTTTTCATTTATACTTTTATGCATTTCTCTGGGAGTACAAAGATTCCACAACAACCAGATGAAATCGTCTGGGTAGGCAACACTGTTGAAATCACATATTCCCCCCTTTCCTTCTGGTTACAAAATATTGAGTAGCTCCATTTCCAAATTTCCCCAGTGGTCAATCTTTGGCATTAGATCAAACATCACAATATGCTTTAAAAGGGTGTGAGAAAAGGAAAGCAGACCGCTAGAACTTAAGGGCTTTGGCAATCTGAACTATGCGGTGAGTTTAGAGAGAATAGTTTAAAATAAATGAGAAAGAAAAGCCTGTGGCTTTTGGCAAGAGCTACGTGAAATATACCACGGCATGACTCTCCTACCTCCGTGCCCCCATCCAGTGCCATTAGGAAGAGGTAAGTGTTCGCTTGCTTCAGATTTAGTGTTTGGTGGCTTTTCATAATATCTCATCTATTTACAAATGAGCACCAGGTTCTTTCAGACCCCCACATGGTAAGACATTTTAGAGTATAGTTTAAGGCACAGTGCCCAGTGACATGGGTATTCTGGCCTCTTGGGAGATGTTTATAATGAAATCTTAAGTTCTTATGGGTGTTATCCGTGTTTTCCCTTTATTGCAATTACTCAGAAGAGACTTACTTGAAATTCTCTGAAGATACTTCCCCTGTCAAAGAGGCCTCCCCTTCTCAATTGTGAAGGCTCCTATATCCTCAAGGTCTCTGCAGGCCAAGTGGGGTTTCCTGAGAACTGGGTAAAGGGGCCAACTCGAGCCCCAGCCATTTGCTGGAGGGCAGCCTCTCCCTTTGGCAGTTCTAAGAATCAGTCTTTTGTCTAAGGGAAAACCAGCCCAGCAACTGCCTCCATTCCCATTGTTCTCCAGTTGGGCGGGTTTGTGGAAAAGTTACCTCTGAGCAGATGGCAGTGCTGCCCGATGACTGTATTTCATGTGCAGCAAACCAATGAATCGCTGTTTGTGTGTTCACACTATGCACTTCTTTGTACCTGGCACCATTTGCATATTTTTAACGGTGTTGCCTGTGGATATGGCCCATTTAAACTGTGCCTGTGTGGGAATCACGGCTCAATTTATGTCCTGTTCCAAACCTACCACATAGGAGTTTACCAGCTTTTCAAAGGAGACAGGGAAAAAGGTTTTTCACCGATTTTTTTTTTTTTTATAAAATAGTTATAACCTTTCTTGAAATAAAATACTGCATTAAATGCAAGATGTATGCCAAGTCAATGGAAAGATGAAAGAAGCTAGGGATGGAATTCTAGGCCAAGGGAAGAGATTATAAAAGGCAAAGAGAATGCCCATCCTTAAAAGACAGTTTCTCAGAATTCTGCCCCAAACTTGCTTCTCTCCTCACTTTACACAGTCTCTTGGCTAACTTCATCACCTTCATCCTTTCAAAGCCCTCCTTTATGTTGATCACGTTATGTTAAATCTACATTCCAAGTCCTCACCTTTTTCCATACTTCCAAATTCCTGCTGCCCAGCCCATATTTCTAACAAGACACAAAATTCATCAAATTCAATATATACAAAACTATCACCTCCCTTCCTAAACTGCTTATTTGTCTGCTCTTTCCATGTAGTTTATCTTCATTTACCCAACCCGATGGTCTACATTAGAAATCTCAGAGTTGGTCTTGATATATTTCTCACAGCCAATCAAATAGCAAGTCTTTGCGATGACACCACTGAAACTTCTCTCACATCATGCCCCCTCTCACAACCCACAATTTCTTTCCTCATCTGAGCCTTCATCATCTCAGTTCAGTTAGTACAAGACTCTTCTAAGTCTCTCAATCCATGGACATTCTTCCACCAATATTATCTATAGATTTGAATGTATCACTTCCTATATAAAAAAAATTGTCAAAGAATCCTGCAGATAATAGCAAGGTTCTCTGGGGGAACATGGCCCAGACAACACTGCAGAAGGTAAAACTCCACACAATGCACACCAATATGGCTCAGTTAACTCATCATCCCTTTTTACGTTTTAGCCAACCTCTCTCCCCTCACTGCTTGACCCCAAGTACCCCACCCCACATACCAGCCACGTCTATGTTCTTAGACATTTTCATTCCTCTGTATTTTCATGTCTGTCTTCATGCATTCTTATTAACTTTTTTTTGAAATTGTAACCCTCCTCATAGACAGAATTAATTACTTTCTCATCTATGTTTCCACAGAAATTTACATGACCTCTCTTAAGAAAGAGAGAGCATGAAGAATGCACTATTTACGTGTCTATCTCTCCTTTGTCCTTGAAGTTTTAAATGCTTCAAGGACAAAGGCTGACCCTTACGTATCTTCACATGCCAGGCCATGTGCTGCCAGAGAGGAAGTGTTCCCAGAGCCTTCTCTGAATTGAATTTAAAAAATTGCTTTGTTGCTTGCGATGAATCAGAAAGCCACCCAAGCAGGACTCCAAAACCATGAATCCCCAACCAGTTGCTACCAGCACTGAAAACACCTGGAAAAGTGTATGAGGTCCAGAACACCCCAGTGAAACTCAAATTGTTCCTTACCACAGTGCTTTGGCCTACAAAACCTGTCCTTATAATTTAGGCTGAATGTGTGAGGTTTGAAGACATCGAACCTTAGGCTCTTGCCTAAGGCTTAGCCCATTCCTTTTGTCTTGCCCCTTGGGATCTCATGGGAACAACGGATAGAAAATGCACCACAAAGCAAGAGACTGTTTTTTAATGGACAAATTTTAATACCATTACACACACACACACACACACACACACACACACACACACACACTTCTACTCCTAGTAGAAGGGCATCTTATTTTTAGACTTCAACCCATGCCTCTACTCCTTTCAAAGGGCTGAGATTTGACCTTAGATTTTCTCAAATATTTGAGGTCTCTTTTAATGGGACTGCTGAGGCAGTACCCAGTACAAAGAAATACAGTTTTCTGTGGAATATCCTTTCCTGTACTTAGGGGACTCTCATAAGCTGAGGAAAAGGAGACATGAGACTGGAGAAGCACAGATGCTTTTTGAATGGCGGTGACACTGTCAGAGCTAAACACTAGCAAGATAATAGTAAAAGCAATATGAAAAAAGTACATTGGAACAACAGCCTTGAGGCAGGGAGGTGAGAGAGGAACATAGTAGAACATTCTAGGTAAGAGGTCCTGAGATCCTGACAGAGAGAAGAGGCAAAATAGAAAGGGGTAGGAAAGATGGTGGTGGCAGTATTAATAGAAGTATAAGTGACAGAGCTGGGTCCTAAATTTCAGTCTGACAGTCTCTAGAGATCCTTCTCTTGGGCTTTGGAGGTAGAATAAATAAGATCTACTGAGTTTATAAAGGCATGCAGTATGTGAGGGGAAGAGGAGAGCCAAAAGTAAGCCTAAGGCTTTTTGTGCCTGAATAACTGAGTTTACTAACCCCTTTATGATGGGGCATAGAAAAAGGGTGAATAGATTTCCTGACAGGGATGAGTTCTGTGCTATGCAGAGTAAGTTTGTGATGCCCCTGGGACATCTAGAGCGAGGTACTCAACAGGCTGTTGCAAATGGAGGACCTAGCCACAGTATCATTTTCTCAAATCCCCCGAGGACCAACTTTGGATTACAAAATTCAGCATATGGATCTAACCTTCAAAGGCAGATATAAGAGTTAAAATCTCAGTGCTTAAGCATTTAAAATTCCTGAATACCCCATAATGTATTCCAGCTTCTTCCATATTCTTGCTTTTAAGAGTCAGTATATATTTTATATCATTATAGCATATTTCCACCACAGCCCTTGGCCTGAAAAGTTTTTTCCTTTTCTTGTAAAATAATTACTTAGAAAGCACCCTGACTGATAATTTGCATTTTCCCCAGGAGAGCACGTAAATTGGATACTATGGCATAAACCCATCCATTCTGACTTAGGAAAAAATTTTTATATATATATATATATATATATAATCAGATAATACATCTGACTAGTTTTCCAGATTTTTTTTGAAAGTTTTTCATTTATGTTTAAAGCAATATTGGTTGATATTTTCACCTTCTCTGTCTCATATCTGCTGCTTCCTTTCTTTCCTTTTATTTAATTAATTTATTATTTGAAGATACAGCTTTAAAGGAGTATGTTTGGCAGGCCAAGTTCTAGTTGATACATTAGGGTACTCATTCAGGTTACTAATTCTATCATATTCTTGTATAAAAGATATACTGGTTGGAATATCCTTGCGTAATAAAGCCCAGGAAAGAAAAAGTATTCTGAAGTAAATACTTCCAAGAGATTCGTTGTTATGTATAAATTAACCACAGAGATTCAGAGTACTCCTCAAAACAAAAAAATCTTAGAATATATGAGAAGAAGAAAAATAAGCTGGGGAAGGTAGAGTGAAGGTTCAGGTTTTAAGCAACTTATAGATACAGTATTATGTGGGTTTTACTTCAGTTTAATTCAATAAATATTCATTAAGCATCTATTTATTATATTTAAGATATTCTTCTCAATACCATTCAAGATACACGGTAAAAAAAAAAAAAAGCCACTGTACTTCTGTCCTAAAGAAGTTTTTATTTTAATAAACAAGACTAGGATTGGTAAACTCATGGTACAAGTTCCATTACTTTCTAATCCTTTTTCCATGGAAGACAATACTAATCATTTATGGTACTAAGCTGGATAAGATCTCATATTGCGTTTCAGTATTGTAATCCATCAAGCAGATTTTATGAAATGCTCTAAAGAGAATCAAAATCATCTTCCAGGATGAGAAAGAATGTAGGACATTAATTTGAAATGGTGGCTTTTAAGAAAGCCTCCATGCACAAGGTGGCATTGAGCTGGACATTGAAGGATGTGTGCATCATGCATCCATTCATTTATTTGACAACTACTTGCAAATCTCCCAGTGTGGTGGGCACTATGTTGAGTGCTGAGCTCAGTGCTGCATTTGATTTAAGTTCCAATTCCATTGCTGAGTTCCACTAGAATATTTTAGAAAATCACTGAAACTCTGTGGGTTTAAGTTTCCTCATCTGTTCAGTATGGAAACAAGATAAGAGTATTCGTGGCAGATCTTCTGGATCTTTAAATTCTACAGTGTTGTGAAGATTATTCTGATCAGAAGAATGACAAGGTCAAAAATCACCCTTTTACAGTATACCCTAAATTAAATTATATTATAGTCTAGCAAAATATCTAAAGTCTCTAATGTCCAGTAATGGGAAGGAAATGAATGAGGTCAAGATGGAGCACAAACCATATCCCTGTTCACTAAGGCTTCAAAGCTGAGAATAAAGGATCTTTCTGAAGACCAATATTTGAGTAACTGCTTAGTCATAGTAGGCTGAAGCAAGCCACCTCAACTATCAGTGCCTTAACAGGAACGGGGAGCTCTGAACCACACATCACTCAGGAACCCAGGATAGTTTTTTCTTGTGCCTAACCATTCCTAGGGTCTCGGAATCCTCTGGTGAACCTCCTATATGGAACCACTTAACAAAAATGTTACCATGAGGATAGCACAGCTGCTCTTACCTGATTCACCTCAAATGTGACACAGATCAATGACAGCCTCATGGCATTGATGAGGATTTGCCTCATGATCACACTTAGAGGCAACAGGGATGAAGTATAACATAGCTGAATGCCAAAGAAAAAAATAGAGTTTGGTGAATATATAGCATTTTCTCCATCACACTCCTCTAACTGACAGATGATGGTTAACCACTTTTTTCTCAGCACTCAAAAAATCTATTCTCCTGGGATGCCTGGGTGGTTCAGGTGGTTAAATGACTGCCTTTGGCTCAGGTCATGATCCCAGGGTCCTGGGATCGAGCCCCGTATTGGGCTCTCTGCTCAGCGGGGAGCCTGCTTCTCCCTCTCCCTCTGCTACTCCCCCTGCTTGTGCTCTCCTGCTCTCTGTCAAATAAATAAAATCTTAAAAAAAAAAAATCTATTCTTCCTGGTGGTTTAGAGTAGACTCAGATTCTTCCATCATTGTAGAGGAAGGAATTTAGAATTTCTTCATTGGTATAGAAAAATTTCCTAATAGCCACAGCTAAATAAAGCCTTCTCCACATGTTTCTCTTTACAGATGTATGATCAAGAATATTTGGGACAGAAGAATAATGGCCCCACCAAACATGTCTACATTATAATACGTAGAACCGGTAACAATGTCACTTTACTTGGACAAAGAGACTTGATATGTCCTTAAACTAAGGATCTTGAGATGGAGAGATTTCCTGGATTATTCATTTTGCCACAGTATAATCACAAGGGTTCTTACAAGTAAAAGAGAGAGGCAAGAAAGTCAGAGAAGAATATGTGGCAACATAAGCAGAGGTCGGAGTGATATAATGTAAGAAAGACTCCACTGGCCATTACGGCTTTGAAGACAAAAGAAGTCCCCATAAGCCAAAGAATGGATGCAACCTCTAGATACTGAAAAAGGCAAGGAAACACATTAACACGGTTCTGCTGACGCATTGATTTTAACCCAGTGAAACCCAAAGGTCACCCAGTAAAATAGTAAATGTATCATAATAAAAACTGTAAGATAATAAATGTGTGTTGTTTTAAGCCACTAAGTCTGTGGTAATTTGTTACAGCAATGATAGGAAAATAATAGAGAGGTGTAGGACCAAAAATTGGTAATAACACTAACTGCGTACACACTGTGTTCCAGGCATTTTTCCAAAACTTATAGTTGTTAACTCATTCAATTCTCAAAATCAACCTATGAGATACATACTATTCTGAATCCCATAAGGCAATGAAGAAACTAGGGAATGGAAAGGCTAAGGAAATTGCTCTAAGTCACACAGCTATTAAGTAGTAAAACTAGGATACTAATCCACTACTGGGATATTATTAAAGAAAGAGTCGAATATGATAGGTTGACCAAATCAATCAATCAATTCCTCTCTTATGTGCACACACACAGTGTAACAAAATTTTCATTTCCTTTCTTTAAGAACCCAGGAACTGAAATTTCTAATATTATTTTTAGCAAACATGTAAAAAGGAAAGGCCAAACCACGTTGGATTTGGAGTCTATTTTTCCACATCTTGAATCTGGACTTGGCCATGTGACTTGCTTTGGCCAGTGGGACATTAGCAAACAGGATGAAAGCAAAGTTTGAAAGTATTTGCACACCGGAGCTTGCCCTCTCTAGCTTTGTCTGGAACCCAATTATCATAAGAAGAATCCAGGTCTTACCTATCAGATACTAGAAACATGTGGTCCAGTTGCCCCTTTTACCCCAGCCAAACTCTAAATATCTGGGACCAAAAAGCTGACTACAACCAGCCCTCTAGCTGGTGGCAACCACAGGAGTGAACCTTGGTAGGACCTCCAAGAGAACCATCCAGATGAGCCCAGACCACATTGCCAACCCCAAAGAATCATGAATGAATGTTTCAGAGTAGTATATTATGCAGCAAAACCCAGCACACACACACACACACACAAAAGGCTATTGAGAAGTTATAACCCTTTGGAAATCCTATTCAATTCCTTAAGCCTTCTCAACTAATTCTTATCTTCTAAGGAACTGTGTTGGGTTTGATGTTTAAACAAATTCACTACCCTCCAAAACTCTTTACAGGCTTTGTAGAAATAAAAGTAGCAGTCTCAACCAGTGTGCTCTAAAGCAAAAGGAAAAGTACTGATTTTAACCGAAAAGATAAATGACACAATAGGAATATTATAGGTCAGAAAATTTTAAAAATTATTTGTTTAGCATCAACAGTATCTGCAGTTTTATTAAAATGCTTAACACTTCAATTGGGAAGGTCTTAGTGTCTTTTATCCATAGTTTGAATTCCCACTTTAGCATCTTTAAAACAAACAGAAATTTGATTTTTTTTTTTTCCTGAAGAAAAAATAATTATCTGGACTATAACTCAGGACATCATTAAAGCAATTTCTTTTAAAATGTAGAGAAAGATTTTCCAGGAGTAAGTATGATGGAGGAATTACAGGACCCCAACAGAAAAGTCCTGTATTGTTGCTGCTGCTTCAATCCAATTTATTATAGTGCATTTTTGACCTAAAGCCAATCCATCACCATACCCTAGATTTCTAAATGTTCAAGATGAAAACTCATGATTCTAGAAACCACACCATTGCTATTTGTTTAACAATCTCCATTACATTTTTCAGAAGAGTTTATATGTTCCTAGAGTCACTGGAAAATTTTGTATCTTGCCTTTTATTTCACCTAGGGAAATCATACTGTCTTATTTCCCATAACCTTCTAAGGCAACTGTACAAAAATCAAATTGTTTTTCTAGAAGTCACCAATAATGTTTCACATTTAAAGCAACACAAAAAAAGAAGCCTGGGTTCCGGCTCATTCAGTGATTTATGACTAACCCCTTCTAAGCAATTCCTATTTATACATTCATTTGTCGTGTCTCTTGGTGATATATTTTTGGCAGCATCACTGGACACAATATAGAGTGTCCCATTTCTCCCCCTGAATCATAAGAAAACATTTAGCAGAAGTGAAATGATATTGCCTTTTAATTTTCTTGTAGAAATCTATGGTTTGTGTAACATGACTCAGTCCAGTTCTGATTAATGGGGATGCATTTTACTCTCTGCAACTGCCAAGTCCACAGGTATTAAAAGCTCTCACAATCCAAATACAGGAATTAAATGCAAAGCCCTGTGAGCTCAGAATTTACTGCTCTAAGGAAGAGATTACAAAGGAATTGGAAATAAATCCAGTGGTAAATTTAAGAAGGTTCCTGAGCTACTGTTTCCTCCTGCAATGTATTCCTTGTGACCCTGGGTGGATAAGTTGCTTGGATAAGAGCTGGCCCCAAACTAATCTTTGTACCAGCAGTGATGTAACCAATGACTCCCCAGTAACTATGTGAGTATCACATACGAATTTGGGGCTGATGTATTATATACAGGATAGGGTTATCCTGTGGGGACTGTCATTGGTGAAGTCATTTCTGATGTCAGTTATTCTGACAGGAAACCTGAACATGGAAACCATTCCTTTCAAAACATGCTCTGACCACATTAGTGTCTCTGCTCAAACTTTCATCACTCTCTGATGCTTACGAAAATAAATTTAAAGGCCCTAGCTGGACATAAAATTATCCCTCAATACTGAAATTCTCAAACCCCAATTTCAGACAAGTCATCTCTTTTTTGTGATCTGATTTCCAATCCTTCTCCCTTATTCCCCATTGTTTATCATGGTCCCCCTTACTGGAAAATAATATCTTTTGTGTTTCAAAGTTCTCCAATGCTGCTTCCTCATTGCATCATCCACTTTCCACAGATGGAATGAATATCTTTATCTTTTAAAATGCTCTAGCATTTTCTGCACTTTGGTTGGACTACTGCATTAGCCAGCTCTGGTTGCCATAACAAAGTATAATAGGCTAGATGCCTTAAACAACAGAAATTTAAATTTTATTTTCTCACAGTTATGGAAGCTAAAGGTCAAGGTTCTGGCTGATTTGGTTTTTCCTGAGAGCTCTCTTCCTGATTTTCAGACAGCTCCCTTCTCACTATGTCCTTACAATGCCCTTTTTTCCTGTGGCTATATACAAAGAGAGCAATCTCTCTGGTGTCTCTTCCATAAAGACACAATCCTATTGGATCAGGGCCCTGCCCCATGAACTAATTTAACTTTAATTACTACCTTACAGACCCCATCACCAAATATATCCATACTGGAAGTTAGGGCTTTAGTATATGAATTTAGGGGATATGCATTCAGACCATAACAACTAACTGCTATTTCTTTAATTCAGTCAAAATATTTATTAAGTAAAAATACACCACTATACTAGGTACTGGGAATAGAAAGAAGAATAAATGGCAGTTCCTGATCTTAATAGTTCAAAAACTGGTAAAGGATATAGAAAAAGACTATTTACTATTATTACAACAAGCATTAAGGAGCATAATCAGTCATTATAGGAGTGCATATTTAATTTCCCTTCTAAGCTACCTAAGCTAAATGTAAGATTGGTCTCCTGAGAAAAGGTGGATAGAGATTTTAGGCTTTGACTCTTGATAAGATGTTTACCTCTGGAATGATTCTGATTTATTCTCTCAGAAATACATACCTATATCATGGTCACTCCAAAAAGATGTCCCCCTTTCATTATTAGCACCATTCTCAGCTTAAATCCCTAGGTAGTTCTCTGCTGGGCCATGCTGGATTAAATAACTGAAAACCATTCTTCTATCTCTTCCCTTCTATTATTTAGGGCAAAACTGATCTAAACATCCACTCCAGGCATTCCTCTAGCTGGGACTGTCCTTGTTACATTTGTCCTTCCAAGAATGCCACTTCCAGACCTCAATTTACCATGACCAGAGTCAAAGAGTGGAGGATGAGTCACAAGGTAGATTCAAGTTTAACACTGCTTCTGTCAGAAAGTACAATACTTTCTGTGGTGATTTCATTGTTCATCCTTCAAAAATCTATTTTGTTCTTGAACCAGAACAGCCCTTCTGAGAAGCCTCCAGGAAATATCACTAGAGATGAGGGTGGGTAACCCATACCAAGGTCTGTCACTAATTTCTCTCTCCCCCAATATATACAAATCAGTATCGAATCCAAGACCTGGCCATAGTAGGTGCTCAAACAATACTTGTTAAATGACTAAATGAAGTAATTGATAACTTACTACCTGCCAAAAAATGTATTTTCTTTTTTAGACATGGTCATAAACAAGCCATATAATTTAATGTTTGTAATTGGACTTGAAAATTACTCAACTAACCTCACACTCATTCTCTTTCCATCTGAGTATTATATACATAACTGGATAAAATCTATCCTCTGTAACGCACGGTAACCTTAGGACTCCCAGAAGACTGCTTGAGACAACAAGACACCTGCTGCTTTACAGCTCACATTCAACAATAGCCCAGATTGCTGGGACGAGTTGCATGGGCTTCTAATCATCAAGCTTGTTGCAGCAACTGCTCCTTCAGCACATAAGCACCTCCAAATGGAGTGTTGATCATATTGCATAATGCTTTCCAGGAAAGGATCAGTGCATCAGAAACGTGAAAAGGACAGATTGTCCTGATCTCCAGCTTAACCTCAAAGCTAACTGGCAAGCAGATTTCCACTAAATTTACCAATCTTTCAACAACTATTTATAGAGGTAGTTTGCTATGCTGAAGGCCTGGATTAACACTTTTTCCCAACATCTTATTAAAACTTTCAAACAGAGAAAAATTGAAAAAAAAACTTACTGTGAACACCCATACTTATGCCACTTAAATTCTACAATTAACATTTTGCTATGTGTGCTTTATCGCATATTGTTTGTTGTGGATAGAATGCTTGTGTCCTTCCAAAAATTAACGTGTTGAAGATCTAATCTCCAATGTGATGGTATTTGGAAATGGTGCCTTTGGAAAGTGATTAGATTAGGTCATGAAGGTGAAATCTTTATGATGGGATTAGTGGCCTTAAAAGGAAGAGAGAGAACTCCTTCCCCCCAAGCACAAGCTGTCTGTAAGCCAGAGAGATCTCACATCAGAAATCAAATTTAATTGTATGTTGATTATGGACTTCTAGCTTCCAGAACAGTGAGAGAATAAATGTGCATTGTTTAAGCCACCTAATCTATGGTATTCTGTTATAGCAGCCTAAGCTAACTAAGACAAATGTTAGTACCAAAAAGTAGTGTGTTGCTGTACAAATACCTAATATTGTGAAAGTGGAACTGAGTAATGGGTAGAGGCTGGAGCAGTTTTAAAGTGCATGCAAAAAATATGGATGTGAGGGTAATTTTGGTGAGAGCTCAGAAAAAAAAAAAAGGTGGCTGAGAGAAAGTCTTCATCTTCTTAAAGAATATGTAAAAATCATGAACACAGTGGTATAGAAATGTGAGGCAGAAAAGGCCATTCTGATGAGATTGCAGCTGGATGTGAGTAACACCTTATTAGAAACCAGATGAAAGGTGATCCTTGTTAGGAAAAGGCAAAGAATTGTATTGTGTTTGTATTCTTGCGCTTTGTAGAAGTAGAACTTGGAAGCAAGGCAAAGAAATGGATTCTCCCCTATAGCCTCCTGAGAGGAACACAAAACTGCTGACACCTTAATTTTAGCCCAGTGAGACCTATGTCAGTCTTCTGAACCACAAAACTGTGAGATAACAAATATGTGTGATTTTATGCCACTACAGCTTTGGTAATTTGTTACTGCAGATGTAAGAAATATACAGTAGATCCTCATACATAATGCTGATGCCACATGATGAGTCCTATGATGTAAGTAGACACACAGTTATGTTAGAAAACAGAGTCCCATCAAGGAAGGATTCATATCCTTCTCAACACATGCAAGGAGGAGTTTATTATGCAGACAAGCAGAAAGGATCTTCCAGACAGAAGGAACATTTCTGTAAAGTCCCAGAGACTTGAAGAAATATAACATATCCTTAAAATGGTAAACTGCATAAAGTTATGGCAGTCATTCTTTATTCTATCAAAGCCTCTCTAACAAATATTTTGTAATGTCTCCTTTATTACTCTAAGATAAAATGCATGGGTGGGTATTATATCCTATCCCACACATATACATATGTATGTATGTGTATATATATATATATATATACACACACACATACTTGTATATAAACATAAATATTTATGGGTATATATATTTTGTTATATATAAATATATATTCATATATATGAATAGTCTTGACCATACATATAATAAATTATATATTTCAATATACAATTGCTTCTCAAGCATAACATTTGAATATATAATAAAGTTGTCATTTACTTATATCTATGCATAGATTCATAGTGAACACAATGAATATAAATACAAGCTAATACAGGTGTGTTATATTGGCAACTCAAATTCCATAAGCAGTGTTTCCATCAATGAATGAATTTTTCTAAAATGATGATGAAATGTTGATAAAGTTTTGGAAAACCAGACTACACTTTTAGTTCAATGTAAAAAGAAGTTGCATTTCTTATAAAAAGCAATGTAGAGGAAAATTCTACAAAGAAAGGCGGGGGTAGCTCAGGTAGAAAAATTATAGGAGAAAGATTTTATATCCTCAAAATTAAAACACATGGATGAAGAGAAGCTTCCTATTTCTGCCTATGGCTGCTGAAGGAAGTGCTCATGCTTGAAAATGCTATGGACATGGGATCATGAGACAACTGAGGACAAAAGCCAGCATGAGTCTTTGAGACCATTCCGCTATTGATTTAATAAATCCTCGAAACTCCCCATGTTCCAAATTCTTACTGCATAAGATAAATGCTCTTATTGAATCAATATCATTTTTCCCTGGTACCTGCAGCCATAAGCAATACAATGGACACACAGTGATGTGAGCCTATCAGCATGTCACAGGCAGACTGGGTTGCAGCAGATGCTGTCAGTGGTTTATCCTTATCAAACTGAGTTGTTAATAGGGATACAAGACAAACTATATCCTCCCAAAATCTTTACATTTCTCGATACATGTTTAATTCCTCATAATTGACAGTCATTACTCATATTGTTTGAAAGATAACCATTTGGTATATGAGCTATATATCAGATTCCTAATGCTGCCATAGCTAACTACCACAAACTTGGCAGCTTAAAACACAAAAGTAGAAGTCCAAGATGTGTTTCACTAGGATAAAATCAGGGTATCAGCAGGGCAGCATTCCTTTCTGGATGATTTGGGGGAGACCATTTCCTTGGTCCTTCTGGCTTCCAAAGCCTGCTTACATCCCTTCCCCTACATTCAAGGTCAACAATCTCATCACTCTCACTTCTGCTTCAGTACCATCACCTTCTTGGACTCCAACTTCCCTGTATCCCTTTTATGAGGACTCTTATGATTATATTGATCCAGCAGAATAATCCAGGATAAACTCTCATCTCAAGATCTTTGACTTAATCACATCCTCTTGCTATGTTAGATGCCACCTGCACAGGCCCAGTCCACCACAAACTGGGGGAGAGTAATAGGTGAATTCAACAGTACCACATGGTTAGGAGAACATCTGGTAAAAAAAAAAAGAATTAGGTATTCTTCCTTGCTCATCTAAAGCTTTGTACTCATTCTTTTCTTTATGTATTAGCCATTTTGGGAGAGGGGAGATTGTTCATGATTGAAACACCATACAAAGTGGCTTAAACAAAAACCATAGGGTGAATGGGTTGGCTCAAAGAAATGCTAGCATCAGGCATAGTTGGGTCCACGTCCTCAAACATCATCAGAAATGTGTTCCTTTTGTATCCCTTGACTCTTCTTTCCCCTGAGTTTTCTTTATTCTTGGACAGTTGGGCAGGCAAAATAGCCATAAGCAGTCCCAGGTACATATTCTAACTAAAGATGCCACAGGAAAGAGAAAAGTTCATCTCTCAATAAAAGAGAACCTTAATTCCCCAATAATCTCAAAAATCTCAGGACCAGCTAACTCTGATAGACCTGATCCAAGTCATGTGCTCCTGCCCAGAACTGCATATGTGGTCAGTGTTAACGGAATCACATGGAGTAAGAAGAGAGGGTAGTGTTTCTCCAAAAGTAAGTCAGGCCAGAGAAAGAGGGCACAGATGCTGGGCAGGCAAACTCCACAGATGCCCTTCCCAACTTCTTTTGCAATGATCAGAAATCAGCTCTCCAGAGCCCCTTTTGGATGTGAGAACCCAGATACTTGTGCCTTTGGCTTCAGTGCCATGGTGGGCAAAGTCTCCTGGCAGTGACAGAGTGCTACATAGCTAAACTATAACTAGATTTAGAAAGAGAACAGAGGTATATTTCATTCCCGGGTATGAAAGTCAATCTGCTCTTCTGCAGCTATGCCTACTATCCTTTTTTATTTTTGCATGAAGAAGAATGCTTATTATGTTTGCTCAGGGTCCAGGGAACCATTTGGAGGCTCAGAAGCCCTGGTTTATAGACAGGTGCTCAAAAACTGAGAAAGAGAAATGACGTGTTACAGATCCAGAGATCCTTTCTTCAGGTGACTCCTTGGGTATCAATATACATATAATTGAAGCACAAGGACTATGGAGGCAGATGGCTTGGGTGGAAAACCAGCTTCATCATTTTTGCATTCTGTGGATCTCATTTCATCTCCTTAAGCCCACTTTCCTTGTCTGTGAAACAGAGATCATAATAGTACCTACGTCCTATGGCTATTTTAATAATGAAATATTAGCTACTGTATTAGGACTAATACGGACAATATTGGTCTATTAAACACAGTTTATTTTGCTCTACAACTGAGAGATGTAGAAAACTTGCCCAATATCACACAGATATTGAGGAGCCAGTAAGGACTAGTATCAGCAGTCACTCAGGGGAGAATTAACTAGTCCTAAAGTGACAGAATAAAACTAGCTATCCTTAGGTGTTTACTATTGATAATTTTTTCCAATGTATTTGGGCTTTATAAGATTTTTTCATAAACATTTCACAATAACTCTGAAATGATCCTTGCTAGAACATATAAGAAAACATATGAGAGGGTCGGTGAACTTCAATTACTTTCCCCAAAGCACAGTTTTTAAGTAGTAAACTCAAACCTGTCTTTAAACTTCTGTACATTCTTATTGACCCTCCTTACTTGTATGAGCATGAGGAATCCAGATCAGGACAGGGACAGTCATGAACCATGTTGAGTGAAGATGCGTAGTTAGAATTCCCAGTAAACAGGGGTTACAAAATTAGTAGCAGGATGTGGTTTGAACTCAGGTAATGTGTAGTTCAAGTGTATAATTGAAATATATAGAATGGATATTATATACTTTTTTATTATGGATAATGCTATGCAGCTTAGTTTGTTGTATTAATATAACCATTTCACCTACAGTATTATTCTTGATTTTATACACGAGGAATCTAGGAAAGTTTAGCAGTTTTCCCAATCAGCTGGCTAGTGAGCAATAGAACCAGGAGACAAACAGAGGACTCCACATGTTGGGTCAGTGCTCCTTTCATAAAGTCACACACACACAAAACCAAACAAGTACCCAGCCTGCAGCTGCACAAGCCTGCGTACACATCTCAGCAGGACTCACATTCTTACAATTTTCCTCCTTTCTCGCTCATTACGGTCCTGCTGTTCCCAGTGAATTTAATTCCTGCAATTTGCACTGTTTTTCACAGTCTGTTCATTTCCTAGAAGTGCTTGCTCAATAGCTACACTGTCATGATACCAGGCCTAAAGAACATGCAAAGTTCTCACACACACACTGCTAAACCTGAGTTCAGGGAACCCAACCTATGCAAAATTACTGGAATATTACCCACAGGCAGTGGCCTCCATATAAGGACCCAATTCTAATTCTCAACCTTTAATCAGATCCACCATAAATCAGGAGGTGGTAGGAGAAAAGCCCACTGGAACAGTCCTTTGAAAATATTCTGTTGCTTATTTGTTAAAAGGGAAGTAAAACAAAATCCAATGTGGTATGTTTCCCACGCGCATGTGCCATTGTCTGCAATACAAGGATGACCATGACCCAGTCACTGCCCTCAAGAGGTGCACAGTCTAGTGGAGGAGACAGGCCAACCAATAGTTACAACGTAGGAAGTGTGAGGTCAGTGGGTCACAGGAGTAGGGCCAACTTCAATATATGTGATATGTGTGGTCGTGCTTAGTAGGGACCTTGTTTGGTTTAATGTTATGATGTTACTGTCCTGAAATTCTTAGTAATTTTTTTAGAGAGGATTGGGGGAAGGGGAAAAAGGAGAGGGGGAGAGAGAATCTCAAACAGACTCCATGTCCAGCATGGAACCCAATGCAGGGCTTAATCTCATAACCCCGAGATCATGACTTGAGCTGAAATCAAGCATTGGACATTTAACCTGAGTCACCCAGGCAACCCTTAGTCGTTTTTAGAAAGGGGCCCCACATTTTCATTTTACAATAAGCCATACAAATTATGGCACCTGTCCTGCACACAAGACATGCTCCTCATCTGTGTTGATATTAACAGAAATAGCTCAGGAAAGGGCAATACCCCTTGAAGAATGAGAAACAATAAGAAAGTGGGAGAGGACATTACCTTTACTTTGGCACAGAAGTATGAAAGGGCATGCTGAGGCAACAACTCCCAGCATTTATGTGTAAATGAATGAGAAGCCCAGGACAGGGAGTAGGATGCATAGAAAGTGAGAATGAAAAAGAAGGGGCAGCCAGAACATTGAAGGCTTTGGATGGCATCCAAAGATTGTGATGTCTATCTTGTAAGTGATAAGGAGCTACTAGAGAGATTATATGGGGGACTGATGGGTTAGCTCTCCATTTTAGAAAAATTGCTATGGGAAAAAACAAAATTTAAGAAGGGTAAAGGTGAAATAGAGACTGACTACTTCAGGAGGCAATTGTAACCATCCAGCTAAGCAGTGAGAATAGGAGAGGAGAAGTAATGAAACAAAGAAGTATATGGAAATAAAATTGGTATATAATAAGGCAAATAGTGGGAAATATTTCAAGTTTCCTATCTTATAATGGCTTTCCCCTTCTGTATGAATGAATCTCAGTTTTAGGGGGGATAAACATGCCTCTTCATTTCTTTGAAGTTGGAACATGTCATGTGATATAGTCCTGGACAATGAGATATATACGAAAGCACTAGGCTGCCAGTGGAAGGCATCTTTTGGGAAAGCTTTCATTTTCCTGATAAAAAGGCACAAATTCAAATGATACATGTCTTTTTTTCATGCCCTTCCCCATTTCTTCTCATCTTGTGATTGTAAGAAAAACAGCACATGCTAAGGAAGGAAGAACAGGAAGATGGAAGGAGCTTAGGTCCTTGGTGATTCAGGCCACCATTGTCACTTGCCTCTGATAGCTTACTCCTAAATTTTTTGTTACTGAGAAAAATTAAACTTTTCAAACACAAGTTTTAGAGGTGATAGAACAATAGCGGCACATATAAATGTGGAAGAGAAAATTGAGCAGAGGATAGTGCAGTAGAAGCCTGGTGTTTTCATCATTAGCTAAGTCAGGTCTGGGACAATAAGGTGGAAGGCCATGGGCAGCTCAGGCCTCCACTGAGATGGGAAAGGAGAGTGGCTGAAGTAGATTTCACCTTCAATTTTGTCTGGAGGCAACTTTGAATAAAATAAATATTATATTTACTAGTGAAGTACTATTATACTCCAGGGCTCAGTGAAGGTAAGTAACATAGAAAGACACATTGTTAGTGAAGTGTGGAGCTGGGACTTTATGCCATATCCAACCATTCCTGAAGCCATAGGAGAGCCAAGCAGAGGAGAGAAGCTGGCAATAAGTATGTGCAGGCAGCAGAGAGCCTGGTATCTGATGGGCAGCAGTAAGAAGAAGCATCCAACCATCATTCAGGGAAAGAGGTAGACGTGGCCAAAAGCAGATCTAGATCACCTACTAAAAAGAGTAGGGAGTCTGGCCAAAGGACCAAGGGATCAAGGGAGACAAGCAAATGCCTCTGTATCCTAAGAGAAAATGAGGCTTGAAGAACAAAGCTGGTCAGAGGCTGTGATCCATGACTTCAGGAAGCCACATCTGGAACCCAGGCCTTGGGTATGAGTCACATACTGCCAGATAGTAGGAAAGAGAAGTGTCTTTATATATGCCACCAAAGAAGGGCAAAATCTTCAACTTTCTTTCACTATTCTATCACCTCTAACCAATAGAACAAGAAACTTAGTATAAAATTATCTTAATTAGCATAATTCAAAGTGCTTACTGGTGTCAGCCTATGGGAAGCACTTTATATAACTTATTTCTTTTCATACATTATCTCATGGATTAAGATTTGATTCTTCCACTTTCTGTTTACTTTCTTAAAGTAGACACTAGGCTTCACTTCTTAGCATTATTGTTTTTTTTTGTTGTTGTTGTTAAAGATTCTATTTATATATTTGACAGAGAGAGACACAGCGAGAGAGGGAACACGAGCATGGGAAGTGAGAGAGGGAGAAGCAGGCCTCCCACCGAGCAGGGAGACCGATGCGGGGCTCAATCCCAGGACCCTGGGACCATGACCTGAGTTGAAGGCAGATGCTTAACCGACTGAGCCACCCATGCAGCCCCCTTAGCATTATTGTTGAGGTGAAATGAGATGGAACAGGAATCTGACCTAAAGCAGGGGCTCAAAAAACTCTTATTTTCACTATACATCAACATCTCATTAAGTAATATCTTTATTGTCATATTATAGATAAAACAAATATGAAGTGTCATAAGTGTTCCAGGAGAAATTTGAACCCATATCATTTTATTCCAAAGATAAACCAAAGCTGGGGGCATCACAATGCCTGACTTCAAGGTATACTACAAAGCAGTGATCATCAAGTTAGTATGGTAATGGCACAAAAACAGACACATAGATCAATGGAACAGAATAGAGAGCCCCGAAATGGACTCTCAACCCAAGGTCAATTAACCTTTGACAAAGTAGGAAAGACTATCCAATGGAAAAAAGACAGTCTCTTCAATAAATGATGCTGGGCAAATTGGAGAGCCACATGCAGAAGAATGAAACGACCATTTTCTTACACCACACACAAAGATAAACTGAAAATGGATGAAAGATCTAAACGTGAGATAGAAATCCATTAAAATCCTAGAGAAGAACACAGGGAGTAACTGCTTCAACATCGGCCACAGCAACCTCTTTCATGACACATCTCCAAAGGCAAGGGAAACGAAAGCAAAAATGAATTACTGGGACTTCATCAAGATAAAAACCTTCTGCACAGCAAAGGGAACAATCAGCAAAACTAAAAGGCAACTGTGGAATGGGAGAAAATATTTGCAAATGACATTTCAGATAAAGGGCTGGTATTCAAGATCTATAAAGAACTTATCAAACTCGACACCCGAAAAAACAAATAATCCAGTTAAGAAATGGGCAGAAGACATGAATAGACATTTCTCCAAAGACATACAAATGGCCAAAAGACACAAGAAAAAGTGCTCCACATCACTTGTCATCAGGGAAATACAAATCAAAACCACAATGAGATACCACCTTAAATAAGTCAGAATGACTAAAATAAACAAAACAGGGAACAACAAATTGTTGGTGAGGATTCAGAGAAAGGGGAACCCTCTTACACTGTTGTTGAGAAGGCAAGCTGGTGCAGCCACTCTGGAAAATAGTATGGAGGTTCCTCAGGACATTAAAAATAGAGCTACCTTACAGCTCAGCAATTGCATTACTGGGTATTTACCCCAAAGATACAGATGTAATGAAAAGAAGAGGCGCCTGCACCCCAATGTTCACAGCAGCAATGTCCACAATAGCCAAAGTGTGGAAGGAGCTGAGATGTCCTTCAGTGGATGAATGGATAAAGAAACTATGGTTCATATATACAGTGGAATATTACTCAACCATCAGAAAGGATGAATATCTACCATTTACACTGATATGGATGGAACTGGAAGATATTATGCTAAGTGAAATAAGTCAATCAGAGAAACACATTATGGTTTCACTCATATGTGGAATATAAGAAACAGTGCAGAGGACCATAGGGGAAGGGAGGGAAAACAATGGGAAGAAATCAGAGAGGGAGATAAACCATATAAGACTCTGGACTCCAGGGAAACAAACAGGGGTGGAGAAAGGGATGTGGGGGGGATGGGGTAACTGGGTGATGGGCATTAAAGAGGTCACATGACATGATGAGCACTGGGTGATATACTCAACTAATGAATCATTGAACATTATATCAAAAACTAATGATGTAGTATACCTTGGCTAATTGAATTTAAATTAAAAAAATAGTGTATAGATTTCATTGCTTTTCAGCTACAAATTATTATTATGAAAACCACCATTCCTTGAACATTTAACTGTTGGCCAGGCACTGAGCAAAATGCCGTATATATGTCATTTAATCTATTAAAATCATATCTGTACCTATAATATAATTTAATCCTCTCAGAAAATCTATAGAAGAGATATTTTAAGTATATGGATTTGCAAGTCCCAGTGTCCTAAAGTAGCAGGACTATGATCTAAAGTGGGCTTTGTACCAGGAAAGATTGTATAATAATCATGAAAGACAAGTTTCCTTACACCAAGAGTTGGTTCTAAAACCAGTGCCCTGGTATATAAGCTAAAGATCTCATCTTTCGAACTCACAAGAGAGAACTTTTTCAAAATTCTGAAACATGCTTGGATCTGATTACAGGCATTGGTTGGTCAGTTAAGACATATTTGAGAGAATAAATGCTATTGGTAGTTTATCTGGAAAGTGACCTAGTATTCACCTAACAAGTCTTTTATCTAACCTACTGGAGAAGATAATGTTGTGAGAACAGTAATGGACAAAGTATGGTGTGGCTTCATGTTCAGAAAAACTAGCTCCTTTTAGAATTCTGAACCATCGTGCCCTGGGAGTCTAGCAGTGTCTACATTCTTAGGAAAAAGTAATGTTAGCATTCACAGACTAATAAAATTTATAAATCCTTTTCCTTATCTTAACATGTGTCCTTGACCAACTATTAACAATAAAAAAACTAAAAAAAACAAACAATAAAACTATTCACTCTTCACAATTAACAATAGTTATTACTTACCAAATATATTCTACATGCCTTATATTCATTAGCTACTTAATTTTATTTTTTTGACTTTTTTATTATTAACATATAATATATTACTTGCTTTAGGGGCACAGGTCTGTAATTCATCAGTCTTACACAATTCACAGTGCTCACTATAGCACAAACCCTCCCTGATGTCCATCACCCAGCCACCCCTTCCTTCCCACCTCCCTCCACTCCAGCAACCCTCAGTTTCTTGAGATTAAAAATAATCTAGAAGATAAAGGTTATAATCTTCAATGAAGATGAAGAAACTGAGGCTTATAGTGGTAGAATAAGTTATCCAAGTCACCACTGATTAATAATAGAGATACAATTTGAACAGAGATCTGTCGATCTAAACCCATGTCCCTAAGTTCTCAGTCCTAGCCTCTGAGTCCCTTTATTTGAACAAAAGCTGTGCTTTCCCACAGCCTTGCACCTACTCATAATGACTAAGACTGTCTTACCTGCCAGTCACCAAAACCCAAACAAAATTTAATCAAGGCTCATTTTCTTCATGAAAAATGCTTTAATCCTCTTTTTTCCTTATTTTTCAACTAAACATGGGATCTCCTTCCTCCAAATACAAATTTCATTTGGTTGGCTTGTTTTGTGGTATTTATATCTGCTTTGATTATAATTGAAATTCTTCCATTTAGTTTCCATCTCTTATATTTCCCATACCTACTTCTGCTCCAGCTGTCCTCCCAAGGTGCCACCTGTGCAGGGCACCCTAAGGACCATCACCCTGGCTTGTGCCCATTTATCTCCAGCTGCCCTTCACCCCACTGTGAAGAATGTCTGAGGACCCCCAACAAGTGCCTGCTTCGGCTTTGGCTATCCTACCAGGCCACCCTCTGCATGGAATACCCCAAGACCACCTGACCCATTTCTGCTTCAGCTCCAGCCAACCTACCAAGGCAGCCTTGGTGCATAGTGCTCTTCGATTCCCAGGCCACAACTGCTATAGCACCAGAAAGACAGCCCAAACCACCAGGCATATGCAGTCCACACGAAAGACATTCCTGCATAAGGCCATTCCATCAAGACAAGACAAGACAGAAAGACAGAAAGACAGAAAGACAGAAAGACAGAAAGACAGAAAGAAAGAAAGAAAGAAAGAAAGAAAGAAAGAGAAAGAAAAGAGAAAGAAAAGAGAAAGAAAGAGAAAGAAAGAAAAGGAAAATAAAGAAAAAAAAAGAGGGAGGGACGGAAGGAAGGGAAGGGCAGGGAAGGGAAGGAAGGAAGAAGTAGCCGTTCCATTGACTTCACAGAAACAAAGTCAAACAAAATGAGGAGGCAGAGGAATATGCTCAAAATAGAAGAATAAAATAACCCCTACCCTCCAAAACACACTGAACCAAACAAAGATGAGTAATTTACCTGATAAAAATGTTCAAATAATGGTAATAAAGATGCTCCCCAGACTGGAGAAAAGAGTGGATGAATTCACTGAGAAGTTCAACAAAGATACAGAAAATATATAAATGAAGCAATTGGAATTGAATACAATAAATGAACATAAAATATACTAGAAGGAATCAATGGTAGATTAGAAAATTCCAAAGAACAGATCAGTGATCTAAAAGACAAGGTATTGAAAAGCACATGAGCTAAACAGCAAAAAGAAAAAACATTTGTTTTTTTAAATGAAGGTAGGTTAAGGGAACTCTCAGGAAACAGGAAGCATACTAACATTTGCATTATAGAGGTTCCAGAAGAACAGAAAGAGAAAGGAGCAGAAAATTATTTAAAGAAATATGGTTGAAAATTTCCCTGACCTAGGGAAGAAAATAGACAACCAAGTCCAGGATTCACAGAGAGCCCTAAACAATAAAACCAAAAGAGGTCTATACCAAGACACATAAAAATTAAAATGTCAAAAGATTAAGGAGGAAAAAAAAAAACACCTTAAAATCAGTGAGAGAAAAACACTAGTTATATACAAGAGAAACCTCATAAGGCTGTCAGTTGATTTTTCAGCAGAAATATTATAGACCATAAGGGAGGGAGTGGCATAATAAAGTACAGAAAGGAAATGTAATCATTCAGAACTGAAGGAGAGATAGTGTCCCGAAAAGTTCAATGACTTTGCCACCACTAAACTGGCCTTATAAAAATATTAAGACTTCTTTAAGAAGAAAATGAAAAATAGAAGAAAAAATATTAAAGGTAAAAAATTTCTAAATAAAAACAGACATACAATTAAGTTAGATCAACCACCTTATAAAGTTAATGTGAAGATTAAAACACAAAAATAGAAAATCAAGTATATCTAAAAAAACCTAGCATAGGTACTCAGAAAATAAAAATGTAAAATATGAAAACATACATAAAATATGGAAATGGAGAATAAAAATGTACTATTTTTAGGAAGTTTTTGAACTTAAGAAACCATCAACTTATATAAACTGTTATATATTTGGGTTATATAGGAACCTCGTGCTAACAACAAACCAAAAACCTATAACAGATACACAAAAACTAAAGAAAAAAGACTCCAAGCATAACACTAAAGAAAGTCATCAAACACAAGAGAGCAAAGAACAAAAAAGAACTAGAAAAACAACCAGAAAACAAATAACAAAATGGTAATAGCAAATACTGATGAATAATTACTCTAAATGTAAATGGTCTACATGCTCCAATAAAAAAATATAGGGTGACTGAATGCATAAAAAAGCAGGACACACTTACATGCTGCCTAAAGAAGAGTCACTTTAGACTTACAGACATAGACAGATTGAAAATAAAAGGATAAAAAGATATACCATATCAAGGTAAGCAAAAAAAAAAAAAAAGAGAGAGAGAAAGAAAGAAAAAAGAAAAAAAAAAAGAAAGAAAAAGAAAAGAAGATGGAGTCACGGCCAGACTAGCAATATTTATCTAAAAAAAAAAAACAAAAACAAAAACTTAAAAAAAAAAAAGCTGTAATAAGAGACAAAGTAGGTCATGACATGATGATAAAGAGAAATAAAAGGTATCTGTATTAGAAAGGAAGAAATTAAATTTTCGGTATTTGCAGATGATATGACACTATGCATAGAAAACCCAAAGACTCCATCAAAAAATTGTTAGAATAAATCCCACAGGAAGACACAATTATAAATATATTTGCACCCTACATAGGAGCACCAAAATATATAAAGTAAATATTAACATAAAGTGAGAAATTGATAGCAATACAATAATAGTAGGGGATTTTAACACCCCACTTATGTCCATCCAAACCAGAATATGAATAAGGAAACGGTGGCTTTGAACAACACATGTGCTCACATGTACCTAACAGATACACACAGAATATCCTATCCAAAAACAGCAGAATACACATCCTTTTCAGGTGCACATGGAACATTCTCCAGGATAACTCACATGTTTGGCCACAAAACAAGTCTCAATAAATTTAAGAAGATTGAAATCATATCAAAAATCTTTTCTGACCACAATTTTAAGAAGTTAGAAATCAAGTACAAGAAAAAAGCTGGGGAAAAACACAAACACATGGAGGCTAAACAACATGCTACTACTTAAACAATATGTCAATGAATAAATCAAAGAGAAATTAGGAAATACATGGGGACAAGTGGAAATGAAAACACAATAATCCAAAATCTTTGGAACTCAGCAAATGCAATTTTAAGAGAGAAGTTTATAGCAATACAGGTCTAGCTCAAGAAACAAATTCTCAAATAACTAGCCATACACACACACACACCTCACTTTCAGGCCAATATCCCTGATGAACACAGATGCAAAAACCTTTAACAAAATATTAGCAAACCACACTTAACAATAATTTAAAAGGACCGTTCCCTGAGATCAGTTGGAATTTATTCTGAGAATACAAGATGTTTCAATATTCACAAGTCAATGTAATACATCACATTAACAAAACAAAGGATAAAAATCATGTGATAATCTCAAAGGATGCAAAAAAAGCATTTAACAAAATTCAACTACTGTTCATGATAAAAACTCAAATTCGGTTGAGAGTGAAGGTACCTCAACATAATAAAGGCCTTACATGAAAAACCCACAGCTAACATCAGACTGGACAAAAACGATATTTTGTCTAAGATGAAGAATAAAATGAGGATGTCCACTCTCACAACTTTTATCCAACATAGTACTAGAAGTCCTACCCATAGCAATCACACAAGAAAAGGAAATAAAAAGCATCCATTTTGGAAGGGAAAAATTGAAATAGTCACTATTTGCAGATGGCATAATACTACATGGAAAACCCATAAGACTCCAGAAAAAAAATTATTAGAAGTAATAGATGAATTCAGTAAGTTCCAGGATATAAAATTAATACCCAGAAATCTGTTGCATTTGTATACACTAATAAGGAAGTAGCAGAAAGAGAAATAAACAATTCCACTTATAATTGTGCCAAAAAGAGTAAAATACCTGGGAATAAATTTAACCAAGGAGATGAAAAGACCTATACTCTGAAACTATGAAACACTGATGAAAAAATTGAAAATGACACAAACAAATGGAAAGATAGTTTGTGCTTTGGGATTGGAAGAATTAGTATTGTTAAAATGTCTATCTATCCAAAGCAATCTACAGATTCAATAGAATCCCTATCAAAATACCAACAGCATTTTCCACAAAACTAGAAAAAATGTTGAAATTTGTATGGAACACAAAAGACCATGGACAACTAAAGCAATCCTAAGAAAGAAGAACAAAGTTGGAAGTATCATTTTTTCCAGATTTCCAGATAGAGTACAAAGTGGTAGTAATCAAACATGGTGCTGGCACAAAAACAGACACATAGACCAATGTAATAGAATAGAAGGGCCAAATATAAACCCAGGCTTACATAGTTAATTAACCTACAACAAAAGAGGCAAGAATATACAATAGGGAAAAGACAGTCTTTCGGGGCGCCTGAGTGGCTCAGTGGGTTAAAGCCTCTGCCTTTGGCTCTGGTCATGATCCCAGGGTCCTGGGATCAAGCCCCGCATCGGGCTCTCTGCTCAGCGGGGAGCCTGTTTCCCCCTCTCTCTCTGCCTGCCTCTCTGCCTACTTGTGCTCTCTCTCTCTGTCAAATAAATAAATAAAATCTTAAAAAAAAAAAAAAAAAAAGAAAAGAAAAGACAGTCTTTCAATAAATGATGATGGGAAAATACGCATAAAAGAATGAAAATGAACAACTTTCTTATACACAAAAATAAATGCAAAATAAAGACTTAATGTGATACCTGAAACCATAGCATTCCTAGAAGAGAAAATAGGCAATGATTCCTTTGACATTGGCTTTAGCAAAATTTTCCTAGATACATACCTTATGCGAGGGAAACAAAAGCAAAAATAAACTATCAGGACTACACCAAAATAAAAAGCTTTTGTACAGCAAAGAAAACCAACAAGTAAACAAAAAGGCAACTGACTGAATGGGAGAAGATATTTGCCAATAATTTATCTGATAAGAGGTTAATATCCAATGTGTGTGTGTGTGTGTGTGTGTGTGTGTGTGTATAAACTTAGATAGCTGAAACCAAAACCCCCACAGTATCTAATTAAATAAGTGGGCAAAAGACCTGAATAAACACTTTTCTGAAGAAGATATACACATGAAGAATCAACATGAAAACCTGAAATCCACATCACTAATTCAGGGAAATGAAAGTCAAAACTACAATAAGATATCACCTTACACCTGTCAGAATAGCTAAAAAAACAAAAACAAAGACAAATAACAAGTGTTGGCAAGAATGTAGGGAAAAGGGAGCACTTATGTACTGTTGGTGGAGATGTAAACTGATGCAGCCACTATGGAAAATGGTATGGAGGTTCCTCAAGAAATTAAAAATAGAAATACCATATGAACCAATAATTCCACTACTGGGCATTTACCTCCCCCCAAAACCAAAAACACTAATTCTGAAACATAGATGCACCCTTATGTTTACTGGAGGATTATTTAGAATAGCTAAGATATGGAAACAACCCAAGTGTCTATAAATAGATGAATAAATAAGGAAGATGTGGTATTTATATATAATGAAATATTAGCCATAAAAAAGAATGATATCTTGCCAACTGCAACAACATGGATGGACCTAGAGGGTATAATGCTGAGTGAAATAAGAGAGAAAGACAAACACCATATGATTTCACTTATGTGTGGAATCTGAAAACAATATAAATGAATAAACAAACAATGGAATCAGACCTATAAATACAGAGAAAAAACTGTTTCCCAGAGGGGAAAGGACTGGGAATGGGTAAAATGGGTGAAGGGGAGTGGGAGGTATAGGCATGAATAAGTCACAGGAATCAAAGGCATAGCATTGGGGATATAGTCATTGGTGTTGTAATAGCATTGTATGATGACAGATGGCAGCTACACTTGTGGTAAATATAGCATAATGTATAAAGTTGTTGAATCACTATGTTGTACACCTAAAACTGTTGTAACATTGTGTGCCCACTATGCTCAAGGGAAAAAAAAAAAAAGGATCATCCACCATGATCAAGTAGGATTTATTCCAGGGATTCAGTGTTAATTCAATAATTGCAAATCGATCAATGCAATACATCGCATTAACAAGAGGAAGGATAAAAACCAACCACATGATCATCTTAATAGATTCAGAAGAAACGTTTGACAAAATTCAACATTTGTTCATGATAACCAACAATGTGGGTTTAGAGAAAACATACGTCAATGCAACAAAGGCCATACATGACTGAACTACATTGAACATTATACCTATGCTCAAAAACTGAAAGCTTTTCCTCTAAAATCAGGAGCAAGACAAGGATGTCCTTCTCACCACTTACATTCAACATAGTACTGTAAGACCAAACTGCAGCAATCATACAAGAAAGTAAATCCAAATTGGTAAGGAAACAAACTGTCACTATTTGCTGATGACATGATAGGAAATACAAGAAAACCCCAAAGACTGTACCAAAAAAGGTGTTAGAATAAATGAATTCAGTAATTTATAAGATACAAAATTAATACCCAGAAATCAGTTGCATTTCTATACACCAATAGCAAAGTAGCAGAAAGAGAATTTAAGAAACAACACATTTACAATTGCGCCCCCCCCCAAAATACTAAGGAATAAGTTTAACCAAAGTGGTCAAAGACCTATACTCTGAAAACTATAAGACATTGATGAAACAAATTGAAAATAACATAAGGAAAGGAAATAGCATGCTTATGGATTGGAAAAGCTAATACTATTAAAATGACCATACCACACCAAACCATGTACAGAATCAAGGCCATTCTAACAAAATGTCAATAGCATTTTCCACAGAACTATAACAAATGCTAAAATTTGTATGGAACCTTAAAAGACCCCCAAAGAGCGAAAGTAATTTTGAAGAAGAAAGCTGAAAGTATCACAATTCCAGATTTGAAGATATACTACAAAGCTATACTAATCCAAACCACATGGTACTGGTACCAAATAGACACATAGACCAATAGAACAGGATACAGAGCCCCCAAAACAAACCCACACTTATATGTTCAATTAATGTACAACAAGAAGCTATAATATACAATTAGGAAAGAAAGTCTTTTCAATAAATGGTGTTGGGAAAACTGGACAGTTACATGCAAAAGATAGACACTGGACCACTTTCTTACACTAAAAAGGGTAGAGTAGCTGAATAGATATTTTTTACAAAGAAGACATACAGAAGGCCAACAGATACATGAAAGATGCTCAACATCACTAATCATCAGGAAAATGCAAATCAAAACCACAATGAAATATCACCTCACACCAGTCAGAATGGCTAATATGAAAAAGACAGGAAACATGGAGAAAAAGAAGCTCTTGTGCACTGTTGGTGGGAATGTAAATTGGTGCAACCATTACGGAAAACTGTATGGAGATTTCTTACAAAGTTAAGAATAAAGAACAATAAAAGATGAAGTGTCAGAGTAGGAGGATCCTGAGCTCACTTCATCCCACAGACACATTGAAACAACAACCAAGTGTATTGCAAATAACTCTGAAGATGACCTGAATCTCACAGATTTTCTGCAGCTAGTCTTACAGAAGGCCAAATTGAAAAGGATAGGAAGAACGATGCAGACAGGAACCAAACACCTATTATGACTGACCTCAAATAGAAGGAACATCCCAAGCATTGAGGAATGAGAGTATCAGTCCCATACCAAGCAAAACTAACCCTGGTGATCCACACAGGTAAGATGAGTCTCCATAATATCTGGCTTAGAAAATCAGCAGGGCTTAACTTCAGGAGAGCCAGAGAGGGCAATAGAAAACTCAGCCTCTGCTCTTAAGGAGGCAGCATACTAAATAACGTAGCTTGAGACGCAGCTTGGAACCAGTCATTTGAAACGTGCCTGGGATATCTATAAAGGAGATTCATTGACTAATCAAAGGACATATGCCAAGGGGCAGGGATCTGCAGGACATTTCTCCAGGGACAAAAGTGCTGGTGGGAACCATTGTCCATGCCCTCCCCAGTCTAGCTATACAAACACTTGTGGGAGCCAGTTCCAACACTATCTACACTGCTAGCCCTAACACTCCCCTGCAGACCTGCCACACCTAACATGCCTGCCTTGGTAGTAATTCCTCCAAAGCAGCTTCCTTTCTGTGACACCCGGCAGATAACTCAGGATGGAACTGGTGGCACGCCAAAATGACTCCAGCCCTGGGGAGGGGTAGGGAGGATAATTCCACATACCAGCATGCCAGTAGTCCTTGCTGCTGGGCCTTTTATTATTTTTATTTTTTATTTTATTTTATTTTTTTAATTAATTTTATTTTTTCAGTGTTCCAAGATTCATTGTTCATGCACCACATCCAGTGTTCCATGCAATACATGCCCTCCTCAATACCCACCACCAGGCTCAGCCAATCCCCCACCCCTTCCCCTCCAAAACCTTCGGTTTGTTGCTCAGAGTCCACAGTCTCTCATGGTTAAACTCCTGCTCCGATTTCCCCAAATTCACCCTTCCTTTCCTTCTCACAATGTCCTCTATGTTTTTCTTTTTGCTCCACACGTAAGTGAAACCATATGATAACTGACTCTCTGCTTGACTTATTTCACTCAGCATAATCTCTTCCAGTCCCATCCATGTTGATACAAAAGTTGGGTATTCATCCTTTCTGATGGAGGCATAATATTCCATCGTATATATGGACCATATCTTCTTTATCCATTCATCTGTTGAAGGGCATCTTGGCTCTTTCCACAGTTTGGCGATTGTGGCCATTGCTGCTATGAACATTGGGGTACATGTGGCCCTTCTTTGTACTACATCTGCATCTTTGGGGTAAATACCCAGTAGTGCAATTGCAGCGTCAGAGGGTAGCTCTATTTTTAATTTCTTGAGGAACCTCCACACTGTTTTCCAAAGTGGCTGCACCAACTTGCATTCTCACCAACAGTGTAAGAGGGTTCCTCTTTCTCCACATCCTCTCCAACATTT
>CM052900.1:122936508-123001129 GCA_028534135.1 Potos flavus | reverse complement strand
ACTGAGAGTTTTGGAGGGGAGGGGATGGGGGGATGGGCGAGCCTGGTGGTGGGTATTTAGGAGGGCACGTATTGCATGGAGCACCGGGTGTGGTACATAAACAATGAATCTTGTAACACTGAAAAAATAAAATAAAAGTATTTGGGGGAAAAAAAAAAAAGAGAAAAAGAGGACTCAAAATCAGAAATGGACTAGAAATAATGAACTATAAAAGAGTATTATGAAAAATTATATGTCAACAAACTGGACAACTTAGAAAACAATGGATAAATTCCTAGAAACATGTAATTTTCCAAAACTGAATCAGGACAAAATAAGAAATCTGAACAGACCAATTGCTAGTAACAAAACTGAAATAATAATAAAAAAAAAAATTCCCAAAAAAACAAGAGTTCAGGACCAGATGGTTTTATAGACGAACTTTACAAACTATTTATTTATTTATTTATTTATTTATTTTTAAAGATTTTATTTATTTATTTGACAGAGAGAGAGAGAGACCACAAGTAGGCAGAGAGGCAGGCAGAAAGAGAGGGGGAAACAGGCTTCCCACTGAGCAGCAAGCCTGATGCGGGCTTGATCCCAGGACCCTGAGATCATGACCTGAGCCAAAGGCAGAGGCTCAACCCACTGAGCCACCCACGCGCCCCTTTACAAACCATTTAAAGAGTTGATCCCTATTCTTCTCAAAGTATTCCAAAAAATAGAAGAGGAATGGTTACTCCAAATTCATTCTATGAAGCCAGTATTACTTTGATACCAAAAACAAAGACACTACAAAAAAGAAATATACATAGGCAAATATCCCCAGTAAACATAGCTGCAAAAATCCTCAAGAAAATATTAGCAAACGTAATCAACAATACATTAAAAGGACCATTCACAAGCAAGTGGAGTTTATTCCAGGAACGCAATATTGGTTCAATAGTCTCAAATTAATCAATGTAGTACATCACATTACAACAAGAAGAAGGATAAAAATCAAATGACCATCTCAATAGACTCAGAAAAAGCATTTGACAAAATTCAACATTCGTTCATGATAAAAATGCTCAAAGAAAGTGGATGTAGAGGGAATATATCTCAATATAATAAAGGCCATATATGACAAACCCACACCTAACATCATCCTCAACAATATATTTATGGATGTATCTTTTAAAGTAAAGGAAACAAAAGCAAAATTAAACTATTGGGACTACGTGAAAATAAAAAGCTTTTGCACAGAAAAGGAAGCCAACAAAACAAAAAGGCAGCCTACAAATTTGGAGAAGGTATTTGCAAATAATATATCTCATACAGGGTTAATATTCACAATATATAAGGAATTTATACAACTCCACACCAAAATAAATAAAAACAATCCAATTAAAAAATGGGCAGAAGACCTGAATGGACATTTTTCCAAAGAAGACATACAGATGACTAGCAGACACATAAAAAAGATGTTTGATTTCACTACTCATTGAGAAAATGCAAATCAAAACCACAATGAGATATTATCTTACACCTGTCAAAATGGCTAGAATCAAAAAGACAAAGAGACTGTGAACTCTGAGCAACAGACTGAGGGTTTTGGAGGGGAGGGGGGTGGGGCGTTGGGTGAGCCTGGTGGTGGGTATTGAGGAGGGCACGTATTGCATGGAGCACTGGGTGTGGTACATGAACAACGAATCTTGTAATACTGAAAAAATAAAATAAAAATATTTGGGGAAAAAAAAAAGACAAAGAAGTGATGACGAGAGTGTGGAAAAAAGGGACCACTTATATACTGTTAGAGGGAATGTAAGGTACAACCATTGTAAAAAAACAATATGGAGTTTCCTCAAAAAATTAAAAATAAATACAAAATAATTTTGAAATTCCACTACTGGGTATTTACCCTCCCCCCAAAATGAAAACACTAATTCAAAAAGATATATGCACCCCTATGTTTATTGTGGCATTATTTATAGTAGCCAAGATATGGAAGCAACCAAGTATCCATTGATAGATGAATGGAAAAGAGGTGTGATATATGTGTGTGTACATGATATATAAATATGATATATGGTGTGTATAATGGAGTATTTCTCAGCCACAAAAATGAATGAAATCTTGGCATTAGTGACAACATGGATGGACCTAAAGGATATTATACTAAATGAAGTAAGTCAGATAAAGACAAGTAACATATGATTTTACCTATACGTGGAATGTACAGAACAAAACGAACAAATAGACTCTTAAACACAGAGAACAAACTTGTTTCCAGAGATGGATATGGGCAGGGGATGCATTAATTGGTGAAGGGATTAAGAGGCACTAACTTCCAGTTACAGAAAAAACAAGTCATGGAAATGAAAAATACAGCATAGGAAATACAGCCAATAATATTTTAATCATGTGTGTGGTACAGTTAGTGACTATCCTTATTATGGTAAATATTGAGTAATGTATATAATTGTCCAATTCCTGTTTTATACCTCAAAAAAATATAACATTGTATGTCAACTATGCTTCAATAATAAGAGTTGAAAAATTTTATTAAAAATAGAAATATCATGCAATCCAGTAATTCTACCGTTGTGTATTTACCCAAAGAAAATGAAAACACTAATTCTGAAAGATATATGGACCCCTATGGTCATCACAGCATTAATTATGTACAATAACCTACATATGAAAACAACCTTAGTGTCGGTCAATAGATGAATGGATACAGATGTGATAAATATATACATTAGAATATCATTACTCAGCCATAGAAAAGAATAAGATCTTGCCATTTACTACAACACTTAATATACTAAGTGAAGTAAGTCAACCATATAAAGATAAAAATCTTATGATTTCACTTATATGTGGAATCTAAAAACCAAAACAAATGAACAAGCAAACATAAAACAGAACAGACTTCATAAATGCAGAGAATTTTTGGTTGCCAGAGAAGAGGAGCTTGAGGTGATGGGCAGAGTAGGTGAAGGGGATTAAGAGGTGAAAATTTCCAGTTATAAACTAAATAAGTCACACAGATGAAACATACAACAAAGGGAAAATAGTCAATGATAATAATAACAAAATAAAGAAATACTTTGATTTTCATTTCTTATGCTTAAATACTCTGTGAAGGCAGCTCTTGCCTCTCTCTAGGGCCAGGGGAGGTGAGAGATGGTTTGGAGAATATGTGAGAGATTAAATGCTAATGATATCACTGAACAGAGGGCCCTCACTCAGAGGTACATGTGATCTTGGCTTCCATGTCCTCCAACAGGTTGGGAATCTGAGCGAGAATGGAACTCTGAGTCACTTTAACCTGGAACATTGAGAAGTAGAAGCCTGACAAAAATAAAGTGACTCTGGAAAGTGGAGATAACTGCATGGAGCATCCAGAGCTGAAGAAGATAAGGTCCTTGACATGTATAGTGTCCCCTGGCTCCGAAGTGGAGAAGAAGTTAGATCTTTGTTTCTAAGAAGAGGAAAAGTTGGAGAGCAGGTGAAACTCAAGGAGGCACCAAGGCCAGGGCAAATAGACCTGAAACACAAAGTGGCCACACTCTGCTAACCAGAGGCCAGGTGGGAATGCAGACCCTCAGGTAGGGTAACCACATAAATTATTTTCCAAATTAGGGCAATTTTGAGAGTGAAAGGGGACAATAAGGGGCAAAATGCCTTAGGCAAATGGACATATAGCTCCCTACTCCAGCAGAGGCCAGTGTGGGAAAATACAACACCTAAGAACCAAGCAGGATTGTATACACGCCACATGTGGACACTTGGTAGTCGCAAAGGCTTAGGGGCTTCTACCAATGCCAGGACGCTCTGTAAGCCTCCTTAGAATTTAAGTATCATCTTGAAGGACAAGGAGAGAGAGGTAAACCCTAAACAGATTGAATTTAAACCTGAAATGTCTGAATTCACATGAAACAGACTAAGATTGCATTTTGTACCAAAAGACAAATGGGGTTTTGAAATGATTAAGTCGAACTGTAGAAAAATAATGCACATTA
Organism: Potos flavus; assembly: GCA_028534135.1. Lineage (NCBI taxonomy): Eukaryota > Metazoa > Chordata > Mammalia > Carnivora > Procyonidae > Potos > Potos flavus. Next base: position 122,997,140 of record CM052900.1, on the reverse strand, counting down.
CTAGTCTTGCATAACCATGACTGTGGCTTGAAAATATTGTACCTGCTAAACAAATATTACAGGATGGATCTCAACAAAAGTAAATTCAATATATTCATAAAAACATAATCCACAATGATTAAAATTTGGTTCCTACCTGAGAGGTTCTTCTCAGCATTAGCATTTTTCTCCCTCCTCCTGGGGTGAAAATGAAGCCAAAATGCAGAAGGAAGGTCTTGTAGGTGAGAGACAGCTGAGCCTGAAGATACATAATTGCAACACAAAGTTTTACATATTTCATCTGGTGAGGTCAGCACCACTGACAGTCACAGCCCCACCAACTCCAGCTTAGCCTTACCTAATATCACAGTTTCAGTTGATTTCACCTTCCTCTTATATGCTTGCTGAAGCCACCATGTGCCTTTGTCATTGCACTTATAGTAACAGTTAACATTCAACAAGCATTTGTCATGAGTCAGGCACTGGATTAAGCACTTTATGTGTATCATTTCACTGAACTCCTATAATAACTCTTTGCCCAATGAAATGATGACTACTACTATTATTTTGGTTTTACACATGTGAAAACTGAGACGCAGTATAGCAGAGACTGGGTAGGTGTTTACTGAACCTATTTCCCTTTCTGCCTAGGCACATATTTGGGCTACCTGTTCCTGTTTAGTTCTTGCCAACAGAGTGTCAGTATGGTATATTTCACTGCCAGGCCTGACTCAAACAAACCCCTGGTGTGATTCTCCACCTTTTCTCTTCCACACCTGTTAGCCGGATGTCAATGCCCTAGGCAGTCATCATGCATCCTTGGTCTCTGAATGAGCACTGTGAAGCAGAACTTTCTTTTCCCACCCAACTCATTCCATTGCTTGGATTTTATAAAAGCAGCAAGTAAACTTCTATTACGTGAAACTAGCGATATTGTATCTTTGCCAGTGCCTAGCATTACCTTGAAAAATACTCACAGTGAGGTTGTCAAGTATCACATAACTAGTAAGTGGTTAAGTAAGGATTCTATATCAGGTAGTTTAGTGCACGAGTTTGCACACCTAGACAAAATGCTACGGTCTCACCAAATGTCATTTACCTGTTTCTTATTAAACTGAGTTCCTTTTTGGAGGGGATTTATTTTTCATTCTGATTATTAGTATTCAGTACTTATAATAAACTCAAATACAGCTGAATGGTAATTAAATGAATTCAATGAGATTTATTTAACCTTTTCCCAGCATCATCATTTCACATCCCCGTTCTATCAGTTTTATTTTAAACTAGCATTTTCAAATCACTTTTACTTTCCCTAAATCCATTCTCTAAATTCCAAGAAGTTATTTGTGTCTCAATAGAAGTCCAGTTAATATGTTATAATTCATCCTGACACTTTCTATGCAAGCAACTCTTTTGGCATTTTCACATCATGTTTATGTGAACCATTCAGATTGAGCAATGATTGATTGAGTTCAGGTAGTGAGTTTGGCACTTTCTTATGTCATTAGTTAGTTTCACAACCACCTCATGAAATGTGTATTATCTCCATTTTACAGATGAGCAAACAATGAGCAAACCAAAGCTCAAAAATGCTCAGGGACTAACCTAAAGCTAATTATTAAAAGATTTGGGACTAGCACTCAAATCTACTTTCTAGTCCATTGGTGGGTGTTTGTTTGTACCATGCTATTTCTAACATAGTGCCTTGGGCAATCTGTTCAGGGTCTTACACATATTAAGAACTCAAAAGTTTTTACTCATCAAGGCATGAATATAAACTGAGTGATGAAATATAGTAGAAACAACTGAGAGTCCACAGTTTTGAGTGAGGCTACAAAGACTATATCAAATAACAGTTGTAATGAATACAAGCTTGGGACATAATCAGATGAAGGAGGTATGAGCTCTTATGTATGTCATGCTGCAGCTCTACTGAGCTAAGAGGGTCATTAAGGGAGCTTGACAAAAGTCCAATGGCAAGAGACAGGCCTCTGAATTAAGTCATAGGATTAAATATATATCCTTTTAAAATAAAAACATAATTAAAAATTTTTCAGGCCATCAATATTCATGAGAATCCATCACCAATAGGCCAGCACAGCAAGAACTGTTAAAGGAAGTTCTTCAGGCTGAGAGAAAATTACAGTTGGAAATTCATTTCCATACAAAGGAACACTGGAAATGGTAAGTATGTGTGTAGGTGTAAAAAATATTCCCATTTCTTAATGTTTTTAGTGCTGTCTAAAGAAAAAATAATAATAATATATTATGGGGTTTATAATTGTAGAAATGAAGCATATGACAAGAATAATGTCAATGACTGGATGGATCAAGTGTAAGATTCTTGTATTCTATGTAAAGTGATAGTTTGGAAATCCTAGAAAAACAACTAAAATTGAGGAGGAATAGCTAAAAAGCCAATTATGAAGGTAAAATGAAATACAAGAAGGCGGCAGGAAAAGCAGGAAAAAAAAGGAACAAAATGATATAAAAACCACTAAAAAATAGATCATAAAGTAGTATATTTAATGCGGTTATATCAACAATTACATTATAGACTATATGAAAAAAGCAAGATCCTAGTAAGTATCTCCAGGAAGTATGCACTGAAAATATAAAGCCACAGATTTTGTAAAGGGATAGAAAAAGGATATATCATGCAAACAGTAATTTAAAGAAAGCTGGATTGGCTATATTAATAATACAGACTAAAAAAAAAAAAATAATAATACAGACTAAGGAGACTTCAGGAAAAGGAGCATAATTAGGGATGAAGGGTAATATTTTATTATGATAAAAGTGTCCATTCATCAAAAGGACACAGCAATCTAATATGCAAGCACCTAATAACAGACCTTTAAAAAACATGACGCAAAACTTAAGAGAACGAAAAGGAGAAATAAATTAGTCCACAATTAGAGGTAGCAATTTCAAAACTCTTTCCTACTTGATAAAGCAAATAGATGAAAAAGAAAACCTTCTTGTTAGTTATTTTTTAATTTTCAGAGAATATACTTCATATTATTTCAAGATTAAATGCATTGAGGGGCACCTGGGTGGCTCAGTGGGTTAAAGCCTCTGCCTTTGGCTCAGGTCATGATCTCAGGATACTGGGATAGAGCCCCGCATCGGGCTCTTTGCTCAGTGGGAAGCCTGCTTCCCCCTCTCTCTCTGCCTGCCTCTCTGCTTGTGATCTCTCTCTCTCAAATAAATAAATAAAATCCTCAAAAAAAAAAAAAAGATTAAATGCATTGATACTGGATTTATAGCCAGTCTTAAAATTCCTGAAAAACTTGAAAATTAAACAGCATAATTCTAAATTATCCATGAGTCCAAGAAGAAATCCCAAAGGAATTTGGAAAATATTTTGAATTCTGTAATAATGAAATCATGAAATATCAAATTGTGCAACATGCAGCTATAGCATTGCTTAAAAGGAAGTTTACACTTTTAAATATATTAGAAAAATAAATCTCTAAACAATCTAAAGATCCACTTGAAGAAATAGGAATTTAAAAAAAATAAAGGGATGGAAACAATAAAGATAAACAGAATTTAATGATATAAAAAATAGGCAAACTATAGAACAAATCATCAAAACCAAAGTTTAATTCCTTCAACCTATCTACATATTTGATCCTAGTTAGAATGATCAAATTAGAAATGGATTGGGGGTAGAGGAGGGAGAACACACAAGTATGCATGAGCAAATTTTCATTACTCCATTAATCTGATCTCTACAGATAGAAAAAAATAAGGGACTGTTATAAAAAATTTTATGTCAATAAATCTGACAACTTGGAAATTAAGTGTAGGGTGACTGGATAATGGGCATTAACGAGGGCACATATTGGGATGAGCACTGGGTCTTATACACAACTAATAAATTGTTGAACACTACAACAAATACTTATGATGTACAACATGTTGGCTAACATAATGAAAAATTAAGAATTTTTAAAAATTCCTAGAAAGAAACAAAACTTATGTAAGACCTTGAAAATAAATTTAGTTTATTATATAAATTCATAAAATTAAAAAAAAATTCCCACATGGGAAACACCAGCTTTACATCATTTCACTGCAGTATTTCATCAAACTTTTAAGGAAGAAGTAATACCAATCTTATATTAAAAATGATCCATTTCAAAATCTTGCCATTTGCAAGGATGTGGATAGAACTAGAGGATATGCCGAGCGAAATAAGTCAATCAGAGAAAGACAATTATCATATGATTTCTCTGATATAAGGAATTTGAGAGGCAGGGAGGGGGTCATGAAGGGAAGGGAGGTGAAAAATGAAACAAGATGGGACCAGGGAGGAGACAAACCATAAGAGACTCTTAATCTCAGGAAATAAACTGAGGATTGCTGGGGGATGGGGGGGGAAGGGATAGGGTAGCTGGGTGATGGACATTGGGGAGGGTATGTGCTATGGTGAGTGCTGTGAATTGTATAAGACTGATGATTCACAGATCGGCACCCATGAAACAAATAATACATTTTATGTTAATTAAAAAAATAATGTTTCATTAAAAAGAAAAGAAACAAGTGGAATACTTGTCATCTTCTTTTATCTGGCTATTATATACCTGACATTAAAACCAGACAAATACATTGTAAGGAACAAAACTACAAACCAATATCCCTCATGAATATAGGCACAAAAGTCCATTACAAGGTATTAGCAAATTGCATTCAGCAAAATAGAAAAGTTTTAATACATGAGAAAGAAGAGAAAACAAAAGCAAAAATAAATTCTTAGGACTACACCAAAATAAAAAGCTTTCGTATAGCAAAGGAGACCATCAACATAATGAAAAGGCAACCTTCTGAATGGGAGAAGATATTTGCAAATGATCTATCCAATAAGGGGTTAATATTCAAAATACATAAAAAAAATTATACAACTGTAAATCAGAAAAATAATTGAATTAAAAAATAGAAGACCTGAATAGATATTTTCCCAAAGAAGACATAAATGGCCAACAGACACATGAAAAGATGCTCAACATCACTAATCATCAGGGAATTGCAAATCAAAATTACAATAAGATAACACCTTACACTGGTCAGAATGCCTAGAATCAAAAGGAAAAGAAATAACAAGTGTTGGTGATAGTGTGGAGAAAAAGGAATCCTCATGCACTGCTGATAGGAATGTAAATTGGTGCAGCCACTGTGGAAAACAGTATGGAGGTTTTTTAAAAATTTTAAAATAGGAATGCCCTATGCTGCAGTAATTCCACTACTGGTATTTACCCAAAGAAAACAAAAACACTAATTCAAAAAGATATGTGCATCCCTATGTTTGTTGCAGCATTATTTAAAATAGCCAAGATACGGAAGCAACTTGTGTCTATCAATAAAAGAATGGATAAAGAAGATGTGGTGTGTGTGTATATACACACACACAAATACATACACATATACATACATAAATACAAACAGACTACTACTCAACCATAAAAAGAATGAGATATTGCCATCTGTGACAACATGGTTGGATCTAGAGAGTATAATGCTAAGTGATATAAGTCAGAGAAAGACCAATACCATATGATTTCATTTCTAAGTGGAATCTAAAAAACAAACAAACAAAACAAAGACAAACAGACACTAAAATACAGAGAACAAACTGATGGTTGTCAAGGGGAGACCAATGGGGGAATGAACAAAATAGATAAAGGGGGTTAAGATCTACAAACTTCCAGTTATAAAATAGTAAGTCACAGAAATGAAGAGTACAGCACAGGGAACATAATCAATAATATTGTAATCATTTGGTGACAGATGGTGACTACACTTATTACACTGAGTAATTTAAAGAACTGTTAAATCAATTGGTACACCTGATACTAATACAGCATTGTTTGTTAGTTATACTTCAATTAAAAAATAAAGAAAATGTAAGATGCCTTGTCATTTAGTTCGTGGGAACTTTAGTACATATTTAACATCTGAAAATATAACAGTAATACCTTTATCCCTTTATCACACATAATGAAATAGAAATAACATGCTAATATGCCAAATAATGCCAGATTTTTGAGTTCTGTAACTACCAAAGACTTTAGATGAAACACTTTAACGTACTAAGTCTAACATTTATCCTGGAGATTCAAAGTGACAATAAATGAATATATTCAATGATGAATTAAGGGCCAAACAATATGGCTGATAGGAGGAAAATAACAAATGAATGCATATTCTAAAAAACTTTGTTAAAACATACACAAAAGGAGAAATAAATATTCAATTTTAGGGGTAACGTATATAAAAAGTAGATGAAAATATTGTTTAAATTTCAGAGAATGAAGAAAGCATTCAAAATCTAACCAAAGTTTTGGCTCTCATGGTCTTGGCCTTTGTGCAAAGCCTGAAGAGAGAGACAGAAAATGTAGTAAAACCATTCAAACAGAAAGAATAGCATTGGATATGGAAGTTTTAGTAAGAAGTAGAAAATTGTGCTTGAGGAATTGTAAACCATGTTCACTCACCATGTGAGTGAACAAAGAATCTCCAGGTTAATTAGATGAAGAATATACTACTTAATGGAAGGAGGGAGGGAAACAGTAGGTTTTATAAAGGCGAGTTTCATTTTTGTTGAGCAGAAATCAAAACAGAATACGGTTAAATATTTAACACTTAGACCTTGTCACGTGGGGCATGACACTGTAGGAGAAGGCTACAACCATCCAGAGAGGTCACATTGGGTAATTGGACCATGATGTAAACCTTGTAAATAAGTTTTTCTCATCCATGAAAAATAGCCATGATATTTTCCTGTCTGTTTCATGTTGTTAGGACATATAGTCTACTTCAACTAAAATAATGAGCACAAATTACAATGTTTTAAAATTTTTTTGTAATGATAAACACACACAAAAAATGAATCTAACAAAATAGAAAAGCTTTAATACATCATGAGAAAGAAGTGTTCTTCCCAGAAATGCAATTTAACACTTAGAAATCAATCATTGCAAATATCGAGATTACATAAAGAAGAAAATTTTTATGATTATCTCAATGGATACCCATGTAACATTTCACCAAATTCAACCCTAATTCATGATTTAAAACAAACAAACAAAAAACCAAAAAAACTTTTAACCCACTAAGAATACATACAGTTTCTAAACTTGAAAAAGGGCATCTATAGAAAAGGTACAAATATGATCACACTTAGTAGAGAAAGACTGAATCATTTCCCTTAAGACAGGGAATAAGACAAGGGTGTTGGTTCTCCCTATTTTTTTTTCAGTATTGTACAGAGGAATGAAAGAAGTAAAACTGTCTTCATTTGCAGAGAATATAATTATTTACCTGGAAAATCCTCAGGAATCTATACAATAACTAATAAGTAAATACAACAAATCTCAGGATACAGATAATTTACTGTCTATATATAAGCAATAAGGATTTGAAAAAATTATAAATAATACCATTTACCACAGACTCAATAATATATTTAGGAAATGTTCACAGAAGCTTTATTGATAGTATCACAAAACTAAAAACTACCCAAACATTCATCAATAAGGAGAAAGGATAAGTTGTGGCATATCTGCGTATTATAAATCTATTTAGCAATAAGATGGAAGAGATTATTAATAATACAATAATGTGGATGAATTCCAAAAACATAAGCCAGAAACAAAGAGTATATACTATAAGATTCCGTTTACCTAAATTTCTAGTATCAGTAAAGCTAATCTATGGTTAAAAAAATGAAAATTGGTTGTTATTGGTTGCTTCAGGGCAATTGGGACAGATCTGGAGTAGGCACAAGAGAGCTATTTGGGACGATCGGAGTGCTATCCTAATAGGTGTGTGGGTTACATAAGTAATTGCATTTATCGAAGCTGACTGAACTGCATATCTGATATCTGTGCATTTTGTTGTATGAAAATTATACTCCAATCAAAAGAAAAGAAAAAAGTAGAGGAAAAAAAGGGATGGAGGAAGAAAAGGAGAGAGGGGGAAGAGGGAGAAGGAACAGAAAATAGTTCTGCCCTGAAACCGGGCAGAATCTGAGCCAACAGTTTGAGATTATGTTGCCAACAGCTGAGAAAAGAGGAGAGTAGGGCTCTAAAGGGTCAAGGCCCAGCCAGCATTTTGTAATTTTTCAAGCGGCCAAACTAAATCTTGATACAAAACAAAAACACATTTTGGAGACGCAAAGTGGAAAAGATGAGCTCTAAACTCTGACTTCTGCTCTACTGATTTTTAAATAGGAGAGTTATAAAAGTCCATTCTCAGGGAATCATTTGTGTAGTTCTCTTATTTAGTTTCTTTAACTTGGAATATAAAAGTTGTTCCAAATTGCCCCTTGTATTTCTGCCAAACTTTTTTATGCGAAGAATTGGGTGGCAGGTGTTTCATTCTGTACTCTTCTTAGAAGGGTTTGTTCCCATGTTTGAATGGAATCAGTTGTACACTACTCCCCTCCCCCCCCGCAGTCTCTCATTGCAGCCTGGCCTGAAATCTATTCTTCTGGAGTACAGTGGAATGTTAACCCATTTATAATTGCAGTGACCATTCATTTCTCTCTCTGTTGCTTTGCTGTGCCAAGCACATCAGAGCTAAATTCTTGGCACAAGATGTTTTTGCTTGTACTAGTAGGAAAGATACTACTCTGCCCTGAAGTGTATGTACTAGAGAGAAATGAAAAAAAGGCCTAAAATAACTGAGGGAGGGGTATGTTAACAGCAATAATTGCAACTACATTGACGTACTATCAGTCTGTGTGGACAAGATCAGAAAAAAATCTCGCCTTGAGAGCAGAAACCCCCCAATCCTAATATAAGATAGATCAGTTCACATGATGCAATATAATCCTCATAGCCTTCCTACTGGGCAGTCATTATTACTATGCCTTTCTATTTCATGAAACAGATTTAAAGATAGACAATAACAAAACCACAATAAGATACCTCACGCCAGTCAGAGTGGCTAAAATGAATAACTCGGGAAAAAACAGATATTGGCAAGGGTGCAGAGAAAGGGGAACCCTCTTACACTTTTGGTAGGAATAAAACTGGTGCAGTCACTCTGGAAAATAGCTTGGAGTTTCCTCACAATGTTAAAAATAGCGCACTTGGGTGGCTCAGTTGGCTAAGTGGCTATCTCCGGCTCAGGTTATGATCCTGGGGTTCTGGGATCAAGCCCACATCTGGCTTCCCTGCTTAGCAGGGAGTCTGCTCCTCCCTCTCCCTCTGATCCTCCCCCACTCCCTGCCCCCCCTTATGCTCTTGGACACGTGCGCTTGCTCTCTTTCTCTCATATGAATAAATTTTAAAAAAATTTTTTTAAGTTAAAAATAGAGTTACCTTACAACCCAGCAATTGCACTTCTAGGTATTTATCCAAAGGATACAAACATAGTCATTTGAAGGGGCACCTGCACCCCAATGTTTATAGCAGCAATGTCCAAAATAGCCCAACTATAGAGAGTCTAGATGTCCATTGACAGATGAATGGATAAAGAAGATGTGGTCTATATATACAATGGAATATTACTCAGCAATCTCAAAGAATGAAATCTTGCCATTTGCAAGGACATGGATGGAACTACAGGGTATTATGCTAAGTGAAAACAGTCAAAGAAAGACAAATACCATATGATTTCACTCATATGCAGAACTTGAGAAACAAAACAGATGAACATAGGGGAAGGGAAGCAAAAATAAAATAAGATGAAAACAGAGGGAGGTAAACTATAAGAGACTTACTATAGGAAATATACTGAGGGTTGCTGGAGGGGACATGGGTGAGAGGATGGGGTAACTGGGTGATGGGTATTAAGGAGGCACTTGAAGTAATGAGCACTGGATATAGTATGCAACTGATAAATTGCTAAATTCTACCTCCGAAACTAATAATACACTATATGTTAATTAAATTGAATTTAAATAAAATTTTTTAAAAGATAGACAATAACTTGGCTGAGGTAAAAAATAAGTCCCACAAGTGTCATTTGGGTTTTTATATATCTAGTTTCACACTCCACTCTTTCTACTATTTCAGCCCGTTCTAGGATCTAGCACAGTGTCTGGCACTGAATGGGCCTCAGTGAATAGCTATTGAATGAAAAGCCCACATAAAAGTGAGCCCCTACAAGAGGTAGCTAGAAGGCCTGGGAGTAAACCCAAGTCTAACACATACGTCTAGAGTATCTCCGTTTTCTTAGAATCACAGGAAACAAGGAAAACTGAAATTTAAGTAACTATATTATAGAATATATTGCTTTTTAGTAAGAGGATTCACATATTTTTAAGAATCAGTATTTGAGGGGCGCCTGGGTGGCTCAGTGGGTTAAAGCCTCTGCCTTCGGCTCAGGTCATGATCTCAGGGTCCTGGGATCGAGCCCCGCCTCGGGCTTTCTGCTCAGCAGGGAGCCTGCTTCCCCCCTTTCTCTCTGCCTGCCTCTCTGCCTACTTGTGATCTCACTCTCTCTCTGTCAAATAAATAAAATCTTAAAAAAAAAAAAAAGAATCAGTATTTGAAGAAACACATTAATAAATTTCTTGAAAAGTTTATGGCATGGTTAGGAATTTCAATGACTAGAGTCTAAATGCACAGGAGATCAGAGACCTGAGGCTATTGCAGTAATCACCAAGGGTGTGTTTTATAACTCTCATAAAGTGGTTTGACCTTCAGATTGACCATGACAACCAATCACCATCTATTCTATGGGGGTATGGCAGCCAAAGTGATTGACAGTCAATCAAATCCTAGTTGAGTTAGATAATATCATGTACTCATGGAAAGATATTGACCTTTGGGGGGATGTTTTAATTTATTTTTATATTGTTTTTACATTGGGTCAGCGGTCTTCATGTTTCAGTGTAGAACCTGACATTTTATGCAAACTCCTATGGATATGCATCTCTTTTGGGAAAGGTTTCGTAGCCTTAATATTAGTAATGAGTCCATGACACCAAAATTATGAAACCCCATTCCAGACCTTAAAGTCTAAGGGATGTCCTCAAAGTCTCCATTTCTCAAGCTGCACCCTAATAAAAACAGTATCCACTATGGTGGAAGCTCCAAGCATGGAGGGCAACACAGATGACTTCCTCTGAAACCTTTATCCATTGTCAAAGTACCCACCATCATTTTGATATCCCTTTTCTGATCACAAGAACAAAGGATGGACTAATGGAAGGCTAGTATCCTATAGTCTAGATTTGTTTTCATCACAGTGTAATAATTGACAGTGTATTTTCTTCAGCAAGGCCTTGGGCCAGCCATCTTTCCTCTTTATGGAGGTATTTTTCTGGTAGCTGTTGTTTGTCCAGAATACACAAAAATGCCTGTAATATTTCCTGAAAGTCACCCACACTGTTCTTGAGGTATCTGAACATATAAAAATTAATAGTGATGATTCAAACTATGTGACATTCTGGAAAAGGCAAAATTATGGGGAGAGTGAAAAGATCAGGAGTTGCTAGGAGTTGGGGGAAGAGAGGGATGAGTAGATCAGATTTTTGGGCAGTGGCACTATTCTGTATGATATTATAATGATGAATACACATCATTATACATTTGTCCAAACTTATAGAATGTACAAGACCAAGAATGAGCCCTAGGTAAACTATGGACTGGGTGATAATGATTGTCAATATAGATTCAACAGTTTTAACAAACGTACCACTCTGGTGCAGGATATTGATAGTGGCAGAGGCTTTGTCTACGTGGAGATAGAGGATAACGAGGGAAATTTCTGGCCTTTCTGCTCAGTTTTGCTGTGAACCTAAAAACTGCTCTAAAAAAACCAAAGTCTGTATTTTAAAGAAATAAATGGGATAATGTGAAACATGTTGCTCTGCTATGAGAAACTGAGATGATTCTCAAGATGACCTAAGACAAAGCTCTGGTGATCCTGGGTTGGAGGACTTGCTGTAGCCTCAAAGGCAACAAAGTCCTTTCTATCTTTTCAGCCAAAAATCAAGGTGGCAAGATGTGTCCTAAAAAGGCAAGCCTTGGTTTACCCTCTCCTTCCAAAAGCATGGAAGGAAATTTAGGAACAGAAATAAAACCACACATATGTAACCTTTTATCAAATAATACCCAGTAAAGGGACCAAATCTGACTAAAAAGACTAAAAATTCCTTTCTGGGAAAAAGCCAGAAAAGAGGTTTAAATGTCAGAGAAGTAGACAGAGACATAAGCATTCCTTTCCTACTACAGCTCCGCTTATTAATATTATTCATCTTTCTGTCTAACAGTTTCGTAACAAGCTACTCAGACTGATTGAATTTCCATATAGATTCTTCTTGAGAGGAAAGGCCAACCAAATGATGTAGTTTAATTGGCTTGCCCATTTAATTTTTCCAATTACTGGCATTCTGGTTTATTTACCTGTCTCCTAGTAGGTGCTTATTCCTATATATCCAAAATCCAGCATGGTGCCTGAACATGGCAGACACTCAACAAATGTTTCACATAAAAAAAAAAAAAAAAAAGTATCCTAAAATGGTGTTTACTTAGATACTCACTTTAAAGCAGTGATTCTCAAAACGAGGTCTGCAATATCAGCATCACCTGAGAAGTTGTTGGAAATGCAAATTATTGGGCCCCCACCCCAGACCTACTGAATCAGACACTCTGGGAGAGTGGGGCTCAGCAATCTGAGCTTTAACAAGCCCTCCAGGCCTGCTTAGTTTCAAGAAACAATTTTTTTTTTTTTTTTTAAGAATTTAGTCTAATGAACTAATGAATTGAGTTTCTGAATGAGCCTTAAAAGACCATGACAACCCCACCAAATTTCCTCTTCTGAATTGCTCACTGATGGCACTTATGGTCCTACTGGGGTGCAGTCCTATGAGTTGAGTATATTATCCCCATTTAGCAGATTAGAAAACTGAGGGTTAAGAAGTTCAATAGCCTGGTCACATTTACTCTACTAGTAAATGCCAGGGCCAAGATTTAAACCTCAGTCTGTGTTACAGCACAGCAGTGATTTCTTTTTTTTTTTCTTTTTAAAGATTTTATTTATTTATTTGACAGAGAGACAGCCAGAGAGGAACACAAGCAGGGGGAGTGGGAGAGGGAGAGGGAGAAGTAGGCTTCCCGCCAAGCAGGGAGACCAATGGGGGCCTTGATCCCAGGACCCTGGGATCATGACCTGAGCCGAAGGCAGACGCTTAACCGAATGAGCCACCCAGGCACCCCACAGCAGTAATTTCTATACGTAATACATATATGGCTATGTAATTCCTGTACTGAGCCACCTGACACAGCCCTCCTCCCCAACTTGAGGGTGACCTTGCCAATGGGGCCATAATACTTGGAGTCTCTTTGCCAATAATTTGTCATTAGAGAACCAAACCAAAAAGGACTGTGCCACTGGCCACCTACATACCTGCTTTTTCCTCTATGTTTTTGTTACCTGACCACTATCCCTTAAACTCAGGAGGCATTTCCCCAAACTATATATATGTAAATACATTTAATCAGATTAAAGTCAGAACTCTCATCTGGAGAATTGTTATCTCTCTGTTGGATGACTTTGTATACCTGGGCTCTTATTCACTGTTGATGGTACTATTTTTCTCTTAGGGAATTTTTTTTTTGCGGTGGGGGGGGGTTACATTTCTGATTTCTCAGAGAAACCTCTCTTAGTATTCTTTAATTACCAGTAACAGTCAAAAATCAATTGACCACATTTCTATAGAGGCAGTGGGTAACACATAGCAAAATTTCCACCATTTCTATCACTCCTCTTGCCCCAAACCCCTTAAAATCAGAACACACAGAGAGAGAAAGAAGTTAAAATCAAGGACCTCCCATGTCTCAGGCACAGTTTTATTCCATTATTTCATTTATCCCTGCACTTAAGAACCCTGTTATGGTAGGCATTACCATCTGTTTTACAAATGGGGAAATCAATGTTCAGAAAATAGATTCCTTGATGATTTGAATCAAACCTGCCTATCACCAAACCCCAGGTTTGTTTCTCTGCCCCACACTTTCTGTAGTCTCACTCTGAAGGCACCATGGTTTTCTGGATGTTGTCAGGAGGCCAAATGGAGAACAAAGGGAAACTAGCCTTTTCTCTCCCCCTATTAATATTTTTGTCATCTCTTCCATTTTGACAATGTCTTTGTGCCTACCAAATATTTTGACAGAATTTGCATCCTCTGTGGCTTTTAAAAGCATAGGTAGAAAGGTAGTTAAGTAGGATAGTCATCAACATCCATGATTTGGAAGTCAAGAAACCAAAGCTCTGAAATGTTAACTAACTTAGCTAAAGTCACTTATCTGCTAAAGGTGGAGACAGAGGCTAGATCTTCTAACTCCTGAGTTATGCTCCACACACTATATTATTGTCCAGGATACAGAGCTGCTCTGGTTTCCAACATAATTGAAGGGATGATTTATGAAAGACTCCAATATGGGTTTTAAGAAGGCACCAGACCAGTACTGTAACATCAAATCACCCCCAAAGTTCTGAAAAATTAGTGCTACTTTCCTGACAGTCACCCATCACCAAAAAGAGAATCCATTCTCTGAATGCCTCTGTGAAATATATGTGTTTTTAACATGTTTAAATACAATGTTTTAAAAAGAGAACTCATTTTCTGATTGCCTCTATGATATTCATGATTTAGAAAGTCATCCTGAGAAACAGACATTTCTATCTCCCTCATTTCTAGGACTTTCTCACAAGCGAGACCAGCAGGAAGGGAACCTGGTACCAATTGCTTCTAGCCAAGTTATAACATTGACCTACTTCTGATTGCCTTTTCCCTTTAAGCAGCCAAGCTCAGAATTACCATCATAGATGCCTCTAATTTCAATAATAGATACCTCTTAGTTAGGAGGTTATTTGGTCTCTAGGTAGCAGGGAGCATGCTGTTTTCTTTTTTACTCTTGGCATTCATTTAGGTTCCCAGGGGCTAGTGACCAGCAAATCCAGTAAAAACAGAAATTGTTACCTAATAAAACACCAAGAGACTTTCCAGGCCTCAGGGCAAGTAACACCCCTGCCCTTTCTAATTCTCAGACCACATTCCAAGTGCAAAATGGAATCATTTTTGTTTTCAAAGTGATGCTAATTTATTAGCCATGGTGCAAATGTTGACTATGGTAATAGGACTTCAAAAAGAATGTATGCAGTCCAGAAAGCTTGAGGGGGAAAGGGAAATCAATTGAAAGGTGAACAGAATCCAGTAGAGTTCTTCAGTCCAAACTGACTATACTCAGCAATTCCTTTACTCATCCACTCACTTTCCTCCTCATTAATTCTTTCATTACCGATCAAGATTCCAGCCACTCCCTAGGTACAAAGTAGACATATTTAATATATATATCCCTTTTCTCATGGAAACCTCGGTTGAGTCAGGAGCACAGATGAGTCAACAAAGCATTGAAGACAAGTTCGTTACTTAACTAAGAAGAGTGTCGTGGGAGATGTCAGAGAAACATTGCAGTAGTGGGAATGTAATGGCATTAGAGTATGACAGTTTTGAAAGGTGATGAATCTTGAAGGATGATTTACACAAACCTTATTTCAATAAAACCTCAGATCTTCCCAGGAATAATTAAAAGTGTGTATTTAAAGAAAATATCAATGTGGGATGAGATAATGTCACAAGGTCCCTACATCTTATTTTGGATGCTTTTCCCCTCTTAGGATCTCTCCTTAGATTTGTTTAAATAAAAACCTTTATTACTCAGGGTTTTGGGTTACGTGCAAAAGAAATAGACTGGCTATCTTAAGCAGAGAAATAATTTACTGGAAAGTTATTAGGGACCCATCCCACTGACAGAAGTTTGGAAGAGCAGACCTGGAAACCAAAGAGACACCAAAAAAGCTGCACAAGGTCAGGCAGCAGAAACAGAATAATGGTTGGCTAAGAGCAATCGGGTCTTACTCTGTGTCTCAGAGAGGTAAAGTGATTCTTCTAAGACCCCACAGCAGCAAAGCTTCCAGAGTTGAAAGTGATTTCTCAGCTCTTCTCTTGGGCAGTTATGGACACTTACTATTTTTTGTCAATATCTTCTTTCATAGTTGCATTTTTTTTGTTACCGTAAAAAAATTGTAAATACACATAAGATTTATCCTTTTAAGCATTTTTAAGTGTACAGTTCAGTGGCATTACACACAGTTTTGCAACCACCACCAGTATCTCCAGAATTCTTCTCATCTTGCAAAGCTAAAACTCTCTACCCATTAAACAATAACTCCCTATACTCCCTTCTCTTAGCCATTGGCAACCACATCTATTTGGATTTTTATCTCCCTTTTGCAGAATCCCCCAAGATGTGTGGTCCTGGAGGAAATGGCTGCCTCTTACTACAGATCTTCCTCTCCTTGCCCAATGAGCTAGAAGTTGCCAGAAGATTCAAATTCAGTCCATTCAATGTTCTCTCCCACAAAGCTATTAAAATAGAGTGCTACATTACAGCCATTGTTGAACAGAAAATTTGATCAGTCCCTTTAGATATTAGGTTACAGGAATACAAAAATGTATAAACAGGGTTCCTGCCCTAAAGGAGTACTATTAAGTGAGGACATACACTAGCAATTACAGTGCAGTTTGATGGTCATTTCTAAAAAATGTAATCGGAATATATAGGAAGAAAAGACTAAATTGGCCCAGAATGTGGGAAAGGATTTCAAAGTACTTAGTGCTTGAGCCAGGTCTGAAAGGTTGGTTGTAAGTATTCACTGTGGGCAAACCCTGGAGAGCTCAGAACATGCATGAGAAGCCACAAAGTTCCATGAACATTCAAAAAGCTCAGAAACTGCTAGAACATGAAGAAAAGGATGAGACATGGCCAGAAAGGACTCAGGACATGTGGTTAGGGCATATACTGTGAAGGGGAATGGGCATTTTGTATGCAAGGAAATCTTTTAATCCTCCAAGACTATGATTATGAATAACAAGTCCTTGCATCTCCAGTAGTTCATGAAACATTCCACTGAAACTATGCAAAATATTGTTGGATATTTTTCTTAAGGAGAAGATTCAGAGCTTACATCATCTTTGAATTGTGGTAGATAAAACCTGGGACGTTCGGTAAAGACAATGGAGAACCCTTGAGGTATTCTTGTTTTCAGTATTTCTGTATCCTACCCGAGGTGTATCTGTCCCTTTGGTAATTTATAATGTAGTCCCCACATTACCAGGGCTGTCATTGCTAATACTTACACTGGGATAAAAGAAGAGCTTGCATGAGGAGAGAGGATGGGGAAGAGGGTAGTACAAAATGGAAGGAGACTGATTTTTTTCCCCCTGAGAGTAAGCATGCTGATTGCCAAAACAATGAGCTCATCCTCAATGTTAATGCAGTAAACATCAGGTGAATAAGTTGTCTATTATTAGACTTTACCATGCAGTAAGTGCTTTTGTCCCCTCCTTTCCTGGGTTAACACCTGCTGTAGCAATGCATATCAACTTTGGGAACACTGGTCCCCATTAACATAGAAGGAATAGAAAAATATGTGGGAAATGCTTGCACAGAGAGTGGTTAATTGGAAAATGAGCTTTGCTAGAGCAAATTCTTTTTAACTCCATCTATACTGGTGGGGTGGTAGTAACATCTGTCTCCCTTTTCAGTTTTATTATAAACTTTAAGTCAAGGAACACTGGGGTGTAATTTTTCTTCTCTCTCCTCTTTGAAAACTCAAACAGTGTAAGGCATATAGGAAGTTCTTTTAAATGGCATGGCTGCCTAACCTGGATTCAAGTGTATCGATTTGGCAAATCACTTGGCAAAGTAGTAGTGAACACCTTGCTAAGTGCAGAGACTGTGGGAACTCTCTTTCAAGAAACTTCAAGTCTAATGGGAGACAACTATTTAATGACTATTAAAGGTACAAGTGAGACTAAAATGGGCTCCATAGAAAAAGATAACATAATTTGGTACTTAACATTTATCTTAACATTTGAGTCAGATAAGTCTGGACTTGAATTCTAGCTCTGTATAAAAACTCCATGACTTTGGGAAAGTTACATCATCTCCATGGGTCTTAGTTTTCTTATCTATGAGACGGAAATAGTAACACTACCTCTAGGATTTTTTTGTTTTGCCGTTCTGTCTTATGGATTAAGAGACACACTGCGCGCAAGGTATGTAACACAGCGTATGCATAATATGCTTTCAAATTGGTGAAAATAGCTAAAAATGACACTAGATTTAAGGGAAGTGGGCCATTAGCTCTGAGTAGTGGTATAGAAAAACCCATAACGAAGGAAATAGTATTTCACCTGAACCTTAAAACCCAGAATAAAATGCAGGAAAATGCATAGAGGAGTGGCCCTCATGCCAAAGATGTGGAGAACAGAAGATTGTTCAGTGTAGACGGAACCAAAAAAATCACTGTGGAGGAAGAGGAAGTTCATGGAGGTACATGGGATGACTGGAAAATTAGATTTGACTCAGAACATGAACAATTTTCATGCTTTGATTAGGAGCATAACTGAATGAATGAGTGGACGAATGGTTTTCTTAATTCTATAGTCAATGATAGAACATTGAACTCTTTGTTCGAAACAATTTTTAGGAAGATCATTTTGGTGGCCTTAAGGAAGATGATTAAGCCACCAAAACTGAAGATATAAACATCTTCACTGCATTCTATACGTTACTTCACAGACCAACTGAACTAAAGCAATAGCAAGAATGAGAGGTAAGAGGAGAGAAGACAACGGGGGGTAAAATCAACTAATAGTACCGAGTGACTCCCCCAGATTTGTGCCTGGGTTTTAATTGCAAGTAGTAAGCATTGCCAATTTTTTTCTTTCCTTCCACCATGTATTAATATATATGTAAGCATGTTTTTTGTTCATTTTCAAATGGAGGCCTGCCCTGTGTCCAACTAACTGCCGAAAGATAAGACTGTTAAATGTGAGGAGCTATTATGTTTCTATTATTCATTACTGTGTAATAAACCACCCCCCAATACCTAACTGCATAAAACAACCGCTGTTTTACTATATATGATGGCTCTGTGGGTTGACTGAATGCAGCTCAGCCTGGTACTTCTATTGCACATGCGGTCACCTGGGGCTAGAGTCACCTGGGCTTCGACTGGGCTGGAACATCTGAGATGGGTCATTCACATGACTAGCATTGGTGCTGGCTGTCAGCTGGGAGCTCAGCTGTTTATAATGACAGTAGTGCCTCAGTTCTCTTCCACATGTCCTCTCCATTCTGTTTAGACTTTAGAGAAAAAGGAAGAAGACCCTCATCCTCTTTTCAAAATTTTATGTATTTAAGTAACCTCTACAGCCAAAATGGGGCTTGAACTCATGGCTCCAAGGTCAAAAGTTGCTTGCTCTTCCTACTGAGCCCACTAGGTATCCCATGATGCTCATTCTCTTAAGGCCTGGGCTTGGAAGTCATTGGATGTCTCATATTATGTCTTCTCATTGGCAAAGCCAGTCTCAAGGGAAGTCCAGTTTCAAGAAGGCAAATAAGACCCATCTCTTGATGGGTGATGTGAATATATATATGGAGGGAGGGAGGATTGTTTGAGGCTATGTTTGCAGACTAGCTACCAAATGATTCAAACTGAAGAAATGGACTTGAAAATGTTCTATCTTTGCAATGATTAGGAATCTGAAATCAATATCATAAGGCAATTGGTTGCAGGCTGCCTACATTCTTAGGCAATATACTCTAATCTCATAATTTTTATTATTTCCTATGTTCTGATGGTTGCTGAAATGATCCATCATGAGCTCTCAGGTACTATATATAATGGGTTTTTCAGTCAGATTTCCACAGTCAGATCAAACTTCAATGCATCTAAACTGAAATCATCCCCTCTCTCGGACTCTGAACAACTGAGCTGTGAAAAGAACCTCTGGTGTTTTATTCTGGGGCTTTGTGCTTCAGTGTAGGGCCTTCCTGTCTAATCTTTTGTTTTAGAGAGTGCTTCTCAAACATCACTATATAAAAACACCACCCGGGGATCCAGTTAAAATGCAGATTCTGACTCCGTAGGTCTACAGTGAGAGTTTGCCTTTTAGCAAACTACCTGATGAAGCCAATACTTGGTGCCCTGCCATTCCTGTAGCTCTCCACTTTCAACTTCCTCCTTCTGCCACCCCCAACACAGATTTTTCTCCATATTTTGGCCTTTGTACATGCTATTTCCCTGCCTACGATGCAACCTTTTTTTTTTTATTGCCTACGATGCAACTTATTCTTTAAACATCAATTAAAATATTACCTACTCATATGCCTTCTCTATTCCTCCAGCCTGATTTAGGGACTCCTTCTATTAAGTACTCACTGCACTTTGTGTGTACCCTCATTAAGTCAATCTTTCTTTGTATGGTAATTATTTGTTTCCATGTTGCTTTTCCCACTAAACTATAAGATCATATACATCAAAGACTGTAGCTTTCCAACTTTGTAACCTAGTGCCTATTCCCTGCTCAGAAATGGTTATGACTATACATATTGAGATAAGTGAAAAAATGAACTATCAATATTGGAAAGTATTCGTAAAATCAGATCTTAGCCCAAGACAAAAAATTTTATTGCAACTAAACATTTTGTATAGGTACTTTGTACATTAGTGAGCTCCTGTCCCCTGAAAAATAGGCAAGGAAAATATAAAAGGAAGTTCTATTTTAGGTGTATTTTAGTCATGTAATATTTCAAGTCCCCTCCAATTATGAGATACTATGATGTAAGAGGAGTTTGAGAAGGTTATTAGTTTTTGAAAGATTTCCAGAACACATAATACTTTCCTCCCAAACTATATAGGAAAGAACTAAAGGAAATTCCTAATTTGTGGCACATAGAGAGATAGCAGCTCTATCTTCCATATGTTCAGCTATGTTACTTAAACCCCTGAAATGAATTGTCATCATCAGCATCTCCTTGACATATCTTCCACTATAACCAAAAGTCTTCCAGCTCAGCAGAAAGACCCACATTCCTATAGCTTTAAGAGGCAGAGTAATAATGTAGACAATCTGATTTTGACTTTTTTTTTAATGCTATTCCTAACTTCTGTAAAATCCTTGCACTTCAAATCAGTAAAAGAATTGTTGCCAGAAGAAAAATTAGAATTTACTAAATCATAGTCTCAAAGAACAAAAGCTACTTCCAAGAAACACTTTTCATTTGGAAATATTGCATTAAATTAATAATGGTCTCTATTTGGCCCATCTTACAAAAAAAAAAAAAAACCTGCTAATTTCCTTCCAATGTGATATTTGAATGATATTCCTTTATCAGTCATAAGGTTCAAGAATATCATGCCTAATTGAGCTGTATAAATTTATTTATTTAATAATCACACAAAAATTAATTACCTAGAAGTGCTATATATTGTTTAATGTCATATGAATATATAAACAAGACACAATTCCTGCTCCCCAAAAATATCAAAGCCAATTTGTTAAATGGCAATACAGGAGCAACAACAAAAGTCTCCTATCAATTCAATGAAAGGCTCTTTCACCAGATGAAAACAAAAATTTTTATTTTACTTTTGCACTTAGACTTTTTGCACCTGTCATTATTTTGGTAATTAGATATCCCTTCCTTTTTAATAAGTATGTGTGTGTGTGTGTGTGTGTGTGTTATTTAACCTCTATCTAACCTCTATCTAGTGGTGGATATTTGGAAACTAAGGTCCATTGGTAGCAAAGAAGTTATCCAAAGTCACACAGCAAGTATCAACGGACCTAGACTAGAAGTTGTGTCCAGACTCTTGGCTTCATGCTCTTTGACCTACAATATTCCTTCCCTATCCCTTCAACCTGTTCTGGCAATATCTTAAAGCACCTCTGTGTTTATCCCACGGCAATGTGCTCTCAGGGCAAGAGTGGAGAGATGGGAATGTCTGCAGCTCCATGCTACTATCCCCTCACTGTCATCATATGGGTCAGAGAGACTGCGTTCCCCCAACAAAAGCATTCTGCAACATGTTTTCAAAGTTTTGGACTTTGCCTGATGGTTTTTTGCAGTGTGCTGGGAAAAAGAGGTATGACACAGTTTGGAAGGACAGATATATCTATAAATCAAAATGTCTGCAAATTTGCCAAAACCCAATTCTGATGATCCAGAGATGTTTCTACTTTTTTCTTTTCCTATCTTGTTTAAATTGGCAAATAGGAAGCTTTTCCTATTTTAATTTGTTACAGAACTGTTACAAGTTAGTAACAAAGGCATTATTGTTTAGGGCTGCGAGTATTTTATAATAAAGAACGCAAAAGATTTCACTTCTTTCTAAGACTTTACACGTTTCCTAGAGTACTCACGCCTTAAAGTGAAACAAGTGTCTCCACATTAAAGATCCTGGAAACTCATTTCTGTTCCCAATAACAAAGGAGTGTTTGATATTCTGCTTAACCTGCCCGCTCCACAGCATCCCTGTGATCAATTGTTGGTTCAAGGGCCAGGTGTGACAAAGATTTTGCTTTGGAGGAAAGGTGCTCTAAAATGCAAAAAAATAAGTAAATGGAGGGACTGGGCAGAACCGTACAGGCTCTGAATTAAATAGAGGCAAGAATTTGGTTTTCAAATTTGAAAGCAACATGGGACTGGTCTTAGTCTTCCGCCTTGGGAAAAGCTACCAAGATTTATTTTTGTGAACACAACACAATTCTCATTCTTATGCAGCTGTAGCTATTGGAGTACCTGAGGTGAGATTGCTTTATGCCCTAACAAGAGCAAATACAGGTCTCTCTTGCCTTATAGACTAAGTGGTTTTATACTCATTTCTGAGCAATGAATCTAAGTTTTTAGTGAATTCCATGAAAAGATCTTTAGAATTGTAATGCCACAGAGCAAAGGTTTCTCCCACAGACTGAATGGAAAACTTTTAGAAAGGCCGGCCATCAATTTTCTGAGGCATGCTGGACAAGCAATACTCCTGCAATAGGTTTCAGAACCTGGTATCCCGCTCTGTAATTTTTCAGATAGATATTGCTTTCATGCATTGACGAGGACTTCGGTCTGTATCTTTACAGATTCACGGCTTAACTCATCTCCTTTTATGGAAGTGAGATTTTAGTATACAATAGAGTTACACTATCTTAGAACGTTTTGCTGGCCAGTTTCACCATTAAGCTTATCAGAGGTGAAATGTGATTTTTTTTTTTTTTTTAAAGGTATGAGGGTTTGATTCCTAAATCACAATATTCTTTGATTGTTTTGGTTTGTTTTTTTTGTCCCCCTTTGTCTAACTGTCTCACTCTGTGTGTCTGAACTTTGAGAGTGTTTAGAAGTCAATATAAAAAAAAAAAAAAAATCAAGCTTGGTTTGTGGACCACATCAAAATCAATTTCCTGGTTTGACAGTGAGCTTTACTTATACAAAACCATTATCATTGAGGAGACTAGGCAAAAAGTACATGGGACTTCTTTGTTCTATCTTTGAAACTCCTTGTAAATCCATAATTATTTTAAAATAAAAAGTGAAAAAAAAACCCACCTTGAAAAAAGATATAAAATAGGAAACAGTAGGACAACTGACCCGACTCTTATCCATTAGACAAACTCTACATGTATGCTTATTAAACTATAAAATGGAGATATAGCATCTAGAAGTGCTAATAACTAAATGAGTTTAAGTTTAATGGCTTGTTTATGCATAGGCAATATCGCAAAATTAAGACCATGTCCTTTAAAGCCACCCACCTGCACTCAAATTCCAGGTCATACGATTTCTATGTGAGACCTTGGCCCAGGAATTTAATCTTGCCTCAGTAACTCGATGTGGAAATTTGAGTGATGATAAGATCACTTACTCTATAAGATAGTTGTGATGATTAAGTGAATTAATGTATGTCAGGTACTTACAACGATGCCTGGTCCTTAGCAATACTACATAACTGGCCACCACATTGCAAAGAAATCACTTGGCATATAGTTCTACAAATATTAGTATTCTTTCTTTGTCTGTTATAAGTTAAATCCTATAAGCAGCCCATTAGAAGTAGCTTAGAAGAATTATGATATATTTATGTAATTCTATAAAGTAATGAGTGAACAGTCTTCCACTATAGACAAAATATGGATGAATCTCACAAGCCATACTAAGTAAAGAAGCAACCCACCAAGAAGTGTTTATCTTATGATTGTGGGTATGTAAAATATTAAGTAGAAATAATAGCAAAAAAAAAAGAGAAAATTTTAAGCTTAACTTTGATTTAAAAAAATTCAAATTCCCTTATATCACAGTGTATCAATAAGTAAAATGTAAATGTGCTAATTTTATCATATATATTAAGTCTCATCTTTCCAATCCTAGGTAAGACATGAGGTTTCAAAACACAAATGCTGATAATTTAACTACAAGTAGTATTTTTTGAATTATAATTGACATACAATATCCTACTTATTTCAGATATATGTCATAATGATTTAATATTTTTATATATTATGAAATGACCCCTATGTTAAGTTCAAGTTACCATCTGTCACCATATAAAATTATTAAGTATTATTGTATATATTCCCTATGCTATACATTATACTCACCTAACATACTTCATAACAGGAAGTTTATACCTCTTAATCACCTTTACCTATTTCACCTATCTCCCAAACCCTCCCTCAATCTGAAAACCAAGTCTTTTCCTGTATGTGCCAGTCTCATCTGTTTCTTATTTGTTGTTTTTTTAGATTCTACATGTAAGCAAAATCATACAGTATTTGTCTTTCTCTTTCTGACTTATTTCACTTTGTATAATACCTCTAGGTTCATCCTGTTGGAACAAATGGCAGGATTTCATTCTTTGTTATAATGGAATAGTTCATTTAGGTTCATACCTAAAATAAAAAGTATCACTGGATTTCTGTCTTGACAGAAAGTTGACACTGTTAAATAAAATACCAGTAAATTTTAATCCAGTGCAATAGAAACTATGCAAAATGAATGTGCACATACTCTCACAGCTAAAAGAAATGAACAAAACTGCTGTGACATGTGGAATAATATAAATGGTCTAATATACATATAACTGGTGTTTAGAATAGAAGAGGCAGAAAAATTATTAAAGAGGTAATGGCCGAAATATTTCCAAGTTTGTTATTATATATATGTCACATCCAAAAGGTTAAATAAACCTTAAGGGTGAATACAAAACAAAATATAAAAATGCATCTAATAAAATTATTCACTATCAGAAAAAGAATCTTAAAATAAACTTGAAAGAAAAAAATACAAAGAAACAATCAATATTGACTCCACATCAGAAATAATGGAAGCCACAAGACAACGGAACAATATTTTTAAAGTGCTAAAACACAATTAAAGAGAAACTAACTTAGAATTCTATGCCTAGCAAAAATTATCTTCCAAAAATAAAGGCAAAATAAATACAATTTCAGACTATCAAAACCAGAAAAAATTTACCAGCAGCATACTTGCAACACAAAATATACTACAGGAGATTCTTCAAGCTGCAGGAAAAGAATAGAAAATGGAAATCTGAATCTCTACAAAGAAATGAAGATACCTAGAAAGGTTAAATAGGGGATAAATTCCAGAGATATATGTTTTCTCATTGTTAAATTTCTATAAAATAGTATTGTCTACAAAACATAACAATGATGTATTTGAGAGCTTAAAACCCATTTACAGATAAGAATTCTAAAAATAGCGTTATAAAGGACAGAAGGAAAAAAAAATCAAGTATACAGCAGTAAGGTTTTAATATTATAATGAAATGGTATATTATTTAAGCATAGACTAAGATAAAGCTAAAGATGCATATTGCAAACCTCAGAGCAAGCATTAAGAAATATATCAAAGATTTTGGAGGCTACTGTTAAGATGGCAAAATAGGAGGATCCTCAGCCCACCTTGTTCCATGGACATACTGAGAAAACAGCTACGTCTACACAACTAAATCTGAAAACTACCTGAAAACTGGTAGAACAGATTTCCACAGTTAATCATTAGAGAAGGGACCATATTAAAAAAGGAAGGAGAGGAAGACACACAGTTGGGAACCAAACCCAGGGCAAGACTAACAAAGAGGAGGAACACCACAAATGAAAAGAGGATCAGACTCCATACCAGTCACCTCTGGTAATGGGGACTCACAAAAGGACTAGACCCCATAATATCTGGTTTTGAAAAACAGCAGAGCTTAACTTCAGGAGAGCCAGGGTATAATAGGAAATGGAGTCCCCACCTTTAAGGAACAAGCATAATAAATAACTTGGGTCAAGATGCAGCACAGAAACAGCAGTTTGAAAAGCTCCTGAGGTACACATGAAGGAGATTTATTGGCTAATCTTAGGACACATGCTGAAAGGGCAGGGATTTTCAGGAGATTTCCTCAGGAACAAAAATGCTGGCAGATATCATTTCTCTTCTGTTCCCCAGCCTAGATATCCACACACTTGTGCAAGTCAAGCCTAGCACTTTCTGTCTACCTTGCTAATACCACTACCCCCCACCTTGTTACCCTATAGACCCATTCATTCAACTGACTCCCTTGGTAGGCATTCCTCCAAAGCAGCTCCTGCAGGAATACGTGGCAGGAACTTGTACCACTCCCAAAGGATTCTTGAGCTGAGGAGAAGGGGAGATAACCAAATACACCAGTATGCCTACAGTTTCAGCAGCCCAACCTTTTAGTTGGCTGTGCAAGGAAGCAAGTCCTGCCCACCAAAAAGCCCATGGCACCCTCAGACAGGTCTCTCAACAGCAGAAGGCCCAATCCTGCCCAGTGTACTCATAGCAGGTAAAGCAGGTCACCACAGCCAGTTGGGCTGAAGGCAATCATGGCTTACACAAACCACTGGGGCACAAGTAGCCCACACTACTTGTGTGTGACACTAGGGGACATTCCTGGAGCACCTTGTTCTTGTGACCAGGGGGAATTGGAGGAGTACGTGGCACCACAGGACCTCTTTTATACAAGGTCACTGCTTTCAAGACCAGGAGATATAGCTGACCTACCTAATGCACAGAAACAAACACAGTGAGTTTGGCAAAATGAGGAGACAGACAAAAGTTAAGCAAGTTCATCATCAGTAAACCAGCTTTATAAGAAATGTTTAAGGGAATTCTTTAACTGGAAACAAAAGACCATAATTAGAAGAAAATTATAAAATGAGAAATTTCACAGGTAAAAGCAAACATAATACAGGTAAGTAAACACTTCTAAAACCAGTATGGAGGCTAAAATGCAAAAGTAAAATCAACTACATCCACAAAAAAATTTTTTTAAAGGGATAGACAAAGTAATACTTAAAATATGATGTCATATAAGTAAAACAGAAGGGTATTAAAATTTTGTTCTTTTAGAATGTGTTGAAACTTAAATGACCATCATTTTAATAAGTACTGTCATAAGCATAAGGTATTATATATGAACCAAATGGTAACCACAAATCAAAAACATATTACAAGAAGGAGCCCAGATGCCCCTTCAACAGATGAATGGATAAAGATGTGGTACATACATATAATGGAATATTACTCAGCCATGAGAAAAGATGAATTTGCATCAACACTGATGGAACTGGAGGGGATTATGCTAAGTGAAATTAGTCAAGCAGAGAAAGAAAATTATCATATGGTTTCACTCATATGTGGAACGTAAGGAATAGCATGGAGGACCAAAAGGGAAGGGAGGGAAAACTGAAGGGGAAGAAATCAGAGACAAACCATGAGAGACTCTGGACTCTGGGAAGCAAACTAAGGATTTCAGAAGGAGGGGATGGGGGGGGGTGGGATAACCAGGTGATGGGTATTAAGGAGGGCATGTGTTGTGATGAACACTGGGTGTTATACTCAACTAATGAATCACTGAACTACATCAAAAACTAATGATGTACTATATGCCAGCTAACTGAACACAATTAAAAAAAAAAAATATATATATATATAGTATGTACACAAAAAATAAAGAGAAAGAAAGTCAAGCCTAACACTAAGGAAAGCCATCAAACCACAAGGGGAGAAAGCAAAAGAAGAAGGAACACAGAAGAACTACAAAAACAACCAGAAAACATTAACAAAATGGCAGTAAGTACATACCTATTAACAATTACTTTAAATGTAAATGGACTAAGTGTTCCAGTCAAAAGAAATAGGGTGATGGAATGGAAAAAAACAAAACAAAACACAACAAGACCCATCTATATGCTACCTACAAGAAATTTACTTCAGACCTAGAAACACAAATGAACTACAAGTGAAGGGATGGAAAAATATATTCAAAGCAAATGGAAGCAACAACAACTATAAAAATCTAGGTAGCAATACTTATATCAGACAAAATAGATTTTAAAACAAAGACTGTAGCAGGAGACAAAGGCCTTACATAATGATAAAGGCATCAATATAATGAGGATATAACAATTGTTAATATCATTGCACCCAACATAGGAATACCTAAATATATAAAGCAAATATTAATAGACATAAAGCAAGAAATTGACAGTAACACAATAGGGACTTTATCACCCTACTTATTTATCGATGGATAAATCATCCAGACAGATTTTCAACAAGGAAACAGCAGCTTTGAATGATAGACCAGAGGGCCCTAACAGATATGTACAGAAGATTCCATCCCAAAATGGCAGAGTACACATTCTTTTCAACTGTACATAGAACAGTCTCCAGGATAGATCATATGTTACATCACAAGTGTCAGTAACTTTAAGAAAACTGAAATCCTATCAAGCATCTTCTCTGACCACAATAGTATGAAACTAGAAATCAACTACAAGAAAAACTGGAAAAAACATGGAAGCTAAACGACATGATTCTAACAACCAATGGGTCAACCAAGAAATCAAAGAGGAAATTAAAAAAATACATGAAGACAAATGAAAGTTAAAATAAAACAGTACAAAATCTTTGGGACACAGAAAAAGCAGTTCTAAGAGGGAAATTTTTAGCAATATGGGCCTATTTCAAGAAGAAAGAAAAATCTCCAACAATCTAACATTATGCCTAAAGGAGCTACAAAAAACAAAGCTGAAAGCTAATAGGTGGAAAGAAATAATAAAGATTAGAGCAGAAAAATGAAATAGAGACCAAAAAAAAGTAAAGATCAATGAAACCAAGAGCTGGTTCTTTGAAAAGATAGACAAAATTGATACACCTTTAGCCAAACTCATCAAGAAAAAGAGAACTCAAACACATAAAATAAGAAATAAAGGAGAAGACATAACAAATGACATCACAGAATATGAAACATTATAAGAAAATATTATGAACAATTAATTACATGCTAACACATGGGACCACATAGAAGAAATGGACAAGCTCCTAGAAACATAGTCTTCCAAAGCTGAATCAAGAAGAAATGGAAAATTTAAACAGATCGATTACCAGTAATATTAAATCAGTAATCAAAAAATTCCCAAAGGTTCAGGACCTTTTTTACAGTTGAATTTGACCAAATTTTTAAAGAAGAGTTAATACTTATTCTTCTCAAGGTAGTCCAAAAAAAAAAGGAAGGAAGGAAAGATTTCAAACTCATTCTATGAGGCCAGCATTACCTTGATAACAAAACCAGACAGGCACTATGATAAAAGAAAATTACAGGCCAATACCTCTGATGAACATACACGCAAAAACCCTCAACAAAATATTAGCAAACCAAATTGAACAATACATTTAAAAAATCATTCACTATAATCAAGTACTGAGACTTATTCCCACTACTCAATCAAGTGGGATTTATTCCAGGGATGCAAGTGTAGTTCAATATTTGCAAATCAATGTGATACATCACATTAACAAGAGGCAAGATAAAAACCATGTGATCATCTCAATAGATGCAGAAAAAGCATTTCGCAAAATACAACATCCATTCATGATAAAAACTCAAAGTGGTTTAGAGGCAACATACCTCAACATAATTAAGGCCATGTATGAAAAACCCATAGCTAACATCATACTCACTGGTGAAAAAAATGAAAGCTTTTCCTCTAAGATCAGGAATAAAGCAAGGATGTCTACTCTTACCACTTTTATTTAACATAGTACTGGACGTCCTAACTGCAGCAATTAGATAAGAAAAAAAAAAAAAAAAAAGAGGCATCCTAATTGGTAAGAAGTAAAACTGTCAGTATTTGTAGGTGGCATGATATATACAGAAAATTTTAAAGACTCCACCAAAAAACTACTATAAATCACAGATGAGAAGTACAGGATAGGACATATTACCAATAATATTGCAATAATGTTGTATGGTGACAAATAATGACTATACCCATCATGGTGAGCATATTAAATAACGTGTAGGATTGTTGAATCAATAGGTTGTATACTTGTAACTAATATAAAATTGCATGTTAATTAAACTTAAAAAGTACATAAAAATGTAGAGCTAATTAAAACTCATGCACACACCGGCAAAGCTAATTAATGCTGTTCAAAATCAGGACAGTTAGCTTTGTGGGAGTAACAAATAGAAAGGACATAAGGGGAAATTTATGGAAATATTTCAGTATAGTTCTGTTTCTTGTCAGCAAGTTTATTACATTGATATGTTCACTTTGTGATAAATGAGTAAGTTATACACTTAAGATATGTATAGTTTTCCATATTTATATATGTATTTAAATACAGAAAATATAGAAAAATATATGTGTATATATATGCATATGCACATATATATGTAGATGTAGATGTGTATGTATATACATATGCAAAAGACAAAAAGGAGCCAAATAAGAGATTATCTTAGAAGCTATCATAACTGTTGCACTGCCCAACTCATATTAAAAAAATCATATTATGGTAGTTCTTTCTGAATAGTGCCCCTTGGATTTAGACCTAAACAGACTGCATGATCTTAGAATGCTGTGGAGACTATCCTTCTATTAGAATTGCATTTCAAAAATATTTAGTAGCTCTTTATACTTCAAAGAGCATCGAGTACAAAGAATGTTAATCCCAATTGCACTGAATTTGCAAGAAAACTCAGCCAATCCAGCTTTCATTTAAAAAAAAAAAATGCTTCAAAAGAACATTTATGAAATAATTCTATATTGAGTGTAAGGATTTCAGGGATAGAATTTTTTAATTGAAGTATAGTTGACACACAATGTTGCATTAGTTTCAGTTGTATAACATAATGATTTGACAAATCTGTATGTTATACTCAAAAGTACAGCTACCATCTGTTACCATACAATGCTATTTCAGTATCATTGGCTATATTCCCTTTGCTATACCTTTTATCCCCATGACCTACATGGCATAACTGGAAACTTGTACTTCCCACTCCCCTTTTCCCATTTTGCCTCTCCCCCCCAATCCCTTTTCTCTAGCAACCACCAGCTTTGTCTGTGTTTATGGGTTTGTTTCTATTTGGTTTATCAGATTTCACATATAAGTGAAATCATATGGTATTAGTCTTTCTGTGTCTGATTTATTACACTTTGCATATTACTCTCTAGGTCCATCCATGTTGCAAATAACAAGATCTCATTCTTTTTTGTGGTTGAGTAATATTCCATTGTATATGTATACACCACAATATTCCATTGTATATGTATACGCCACAATATTCCATTGTATATGTATACACCACGTCTTTATTCATATATCAATAGGATACTTCAGTTGTTTCCATATCTTAGTTATTACAAATAATGCTGCAACAAGCAGAGGAACATATATATTTTTTTGAATTAATGTTTTCATTTTCTTTGAGTATTTGTGATCTGTACATTATTCTTATGAAGACTCCCCTCATAATTGCATAGACTGCTACAATTGTCCAGATACTAGTTAATTAGGTCACTAGATTTCATATAAGAAATAATGCATGTCTATCACAACCTTGTTCAAATACCACCTCTTCTCATAAACCTTGCTGGATTCCCCTGAGGCAGATATAATTGTTCCTTAAAGCATCCCTAGTATATTACACATCCTTCTATTAAAGCATATATATGTCCTAGTGACTAAAGTAGACTTGACTCCTTTGCTAGACTATTTTTAGCCATCTATGTATGCTCAGTACCTAGTACACAGTCTAACACATGGCAAGGGCCCAAAAAATACCTGAAGGGGAGAGGAAAAGACAGGGAAGGGGAGAGACAAAAGGGAAAGCAGGGGGGAAAGGTTTTTGTAATACTAGCAAATTAGGGGGGAGATATTCTTGGGTCAAGATGAAACAGTTGTTTGTCCAGCAAGCTTCAATTTGCATCCATTGTCACAAAGTAAATTAGAATCCTTCAAGGTCATTTCACAGCAATGACTGTAAATACTTCAAAAGTATTAATCCAGTGCTAGGCTGGTGCTTCATGTCCTGCTATGCGATATGAATCATTTTTCTTATGATCTGAGGACAGTAAAATATTTTACAAATATTATCTTACCAAATGAGTATGTGTAAAAATTGTCCTCAGGGCTTCCAGTGACAAAAGAGTATGCACACCAACAAAGTAAACATGCTTCCCCAACCCTCAGGCAACATTTTTCACTCCCTTCTCTGCTTCCAGAGCACATTATTCACTCTAATATAGTAATCAGCACATGTTGGAGTCTGTTATCTCCCCTGCCCAATTGTATTGTAAGCTTCTTGAGGACAAAGACTGTATCTTCATTCTTTTATCCCCAGTTTCCAACACTGGGACTGGCACATTGTAGATAGTCCATATTTATCTCTTGAGTGATTAAACGAATGAGAGAACATCTTATAATACTTATATCTGAATAGATTTTAGATGTCCAGTCATCCTAGCTGTCTGACATCCAACCTTTGAGGCACTTCCAAAATAAGAACAGAAGAGTTGAGTTTAGCTCCTGACCATGTGGTGGCAACAGATAAACCAGAAAGGGGGCTCAAGTCTTTCCCAGTATTCTAGGAACACTCAAGTCACCCTGTGGGAGCAAGGTGTCTGCATGATCTCTAATATCTAGCAATAGTTTTATTTTCATGTGAAACCCGGTAAGTTCAAGATGTTTAGAGACCTTTGAGCTGAGAAGTAAAACACCAAAAAGAGAAGAAAAACAGAAGGATAGGTGAAGAAAAAAATGCTTTCTAATTAAGCACAAACATATGCTAGGTACTGTGTTAGGTGCTTGGGATTCATGTTGAAATAAGATGTGCTCAATGGTTTGGGTCATATATTATTTGAATCTAGGAATCGTTAAGTATCTCCTGCTTTCATCTCAAAATACTCTCAGAGTAAGAAAAAAAAAAACTTTAAAATTAACCATTGAGACGATAGCAACTTAATGTTCAATGTTGGTGTTTGTTTAGCTTTAAAATCCCATGAAGCTACTCTTGATTTACTGATAGTTAAATAAAGTTCATAATCACAGTTTCACTCCCAAACCGCTCTTCAGAAGAAGAATAAGAACTCAGCAGCATCAGTGACAAAGCAGTTATGTGGACAATTGCAGGGCAATGGAGAAGGAGACATGGAATATTCTCATGAACTCATATGGTAAGGTTACCAAGAAAGGAGAATAATACATGTGCTGTGTGGGGGAGAGTTTAGGGAGCTCCAAAACAATCCTGAAAAAATAACATTTAA
Source organism: Potos flavus (assembly GCA_028534135.1). Classification (NCBI taxonomy): domain Eukaryota; kingdom Metazoa; phylum Chordata; class Mammalia; order Carnivora; family Procyonidae; genus Potos; species Potos flavus. The sequence continues at coordinate 122,963,707 of CM052900.1, read as the reverse complement.
ATATGCCAGTAAAGAAGGACACATAAAACATAATCACAATCTGAAGATGAGTTTTGAAATTCTACATGTTAGATCTTATTTGAATGTGCTGATTGTCAGGTTTATCAAAGGAATTTTTCCGGTAGCCCAAATTCTCCAAGATGTTATATTTTAAATTTGCTAAAATTTTATTGGAAATAAGTGTAAAATGAGACCCAAAGTTCTTCCTGGTTATAAAAATAAACCTATTAAAACCTCAGTTAATTATCATTTGGTATATTTGCTCATTAGCAAATATGAATGCACTGCAATGTTTAATCTTTACTGTAGAAGGCATAGTCTGGGATATGGATGAGTTCTCTAAAGTCTGTCCCCTCAAAAATTTCCAGTTAGTAAGAGGCATTATGTCTACATAAATGGGTAAAATAAGGTGAAGTATTTCTATATGTTCTAAGAGAGGTCCAGAGAAAATGCCATGGGATTTCAGGGGATAGAAACACTGCCATCCAAATAAAGGAAAAAATGCATCCGAATTATTGGGGGAAAATACAGGTCTTGTCTAATGATTATCTATAGAACAGGAACAATAATGCTTACTTTGCAGATGTATTATACAGATAAGAGTGCGCATATGCAAAAGGTCCCAGATATCAAACATATAATTGATACCCAGTAAATCAACTAAAACATTAACTTCTGAGGATGCACTGCCAGTTTTTATTCACACCCTTACTAAAAATCTTTAGTAATATTAGTCCACATTCTATCCTTAGGAATAAGTGCTTGCTGATAACTGTTTGTCAGTAATAAGATTAGAGTGCCCCACTCTTTATCCTTCTTACTCCATTTCTTATTCTGCCATTCCTAAGTGGAGATCAGGAGTTCATGCAAATGATTCAGGGACCAGTTGGGTCCTGTGGTATGTAAAACAATCTGGAATAAAACAAAAAGTGGTGGGGATCTTGGCAAATTGGAGAGCAATTGTCTCCTCTAAAAGCATTCAATTTTAAGTTCTAAAGATTTAAAATGCTATGCTTCAAAGATTCAGAGAAATTCCTCTCAAGTTTTCCAGCTGTATTTTGTACAAATTAACAAGCTAATCCTAAAGTTCATATGGAAATCAAAGGATCTAGAGAGCCAAAAGAGTCTTGAAAGAGAACAAAGCTGGAGAATTTATATTCTTGATATTAAAACTTACTACAAAGCAACAAAAATCAAAACAATATTGTACTGGCATAGGGATATCCTATATATCAATGAAATAGAGTTGAGAATAAGCCCTCCTATTTATGGTCAACTGATTTTATGGTCATTTTTGACAAAGGTGTCAAAACAATTTAATGTGTAAAGGTATTGGAGCAATTAAATATCCATATGGATTTGTCCCCTTACCTCACACCATATACAATATTAACTCAAAGAGGATCCTAGACCTAAATTCAAGAGCTAGAAGTATAGACAAAACTCTTAGAAGAAAAAAGAGTAAATTTTTGTGACCTTGTATAAATATTTTTTAGATATGGCATCAAAAGTTTAAGGGATAAGAGATAAAAATAATGACTTTGTCAATATTAAAAACTTTTGTGCTTCAAAAGACACCACCATGAAAGCGAAAAAGACAAGTTACAGATTAGGAGAAAATATTTGTCAATACTGTATCTGAAAAAGGACTTGAATCTAGAAATAAAAAGAACTCTTTCACCTCCATAATAAAACAAATGAATTTTAAAATACACACACACAAGGGGCGCCTGGGTGGCTCAGTGGGTTAAAGCTGCTGCCTTCGGCTCAGGTCATGATCCCAGGGTCCTGGGATCGAGCCCTGCATCGGGCTCTCTGCTCAGCGGGGAGCCTGCTTCCCCTTCTCTCTCTGCCTGCCTCTCTGCCTACTTGTGATCTCTCTCTCTCTGTGTCAAATAAATAAAATCTTTAAAAAAATAAATAATAAAATACACACACAAAAAAAATTCAAGTCATTTCACCAAATATATGAATGCCCAATAAACCCATGAAAAGATGCCCAATATCATTAGGAATTGTGGAAATGCATATTAAAACCATGAGTTATTATTTTACCCCCACTAGAATGGCTATAATCAGAAACAGACAAAAACAAGTGTTAATATGAATGTTGGTAAACTAGCAATTTGAATGTTAAATGGTACAATCACTTTGGAAAATAGTTTGGCAGTTTAATTGGTTTAACATAGATTAACCATATGACCCAGTAATTCCATTCCTTGGCATCTAGGCATGGGAAATGAAACAGAAGTCCTCGAAACTTGTATATAAGTAGCAGTTCATGGCAATATTATTCACTATAGAAAAAAAGGGGAAACAACCCAATGTCCATCAACAGGACAATGGATAAACAAAATGTAGTCTATCCATTCAATGGAATAGTATTTGGCAACAAAAAGGAACCAAGTATTGATATCATCTACAACATGAATAAACCTCAAAAACTATATGCTAACAAAACAGCCAGACAAAAATACCATATATTGTATGATTACATTTATAGGAAATATCCAGAAGAAGTGAACCTATAAGGACAGATTTGTGGTTGCCTGGGGTAGAGGGTGGGAACAAGGAGTGATAGTAAACAGACACTGGTATTTTTTGTGATGGGTGATGCAAATGTTTTCAAGTCCAATAATGGTTGTAAAACTCTAAAGTAAAGGTCAATAAATAGTAATAGTTAAAATGGGTTAATTTTAGGATATATAAATTATAACTCAGTTAAGTTGTTTAAAATAAAAAAAAATACCATACTGACCAAAGGCTTTAGTATCCATTTTCCCCTCATGCACCCATCTTGGAACTCCTGGATTACAAAAGGTTGAATGTAAATATGCTGAATTCCAGATTGTCCCTAGGAATAAACAATATTACATACTACTATTATTTCTACTGGTCAGAAATGGAGTCCAAAGCAAGTGCACCAATGGCCAAAGCTTAACAACTAGGTACCAGGTTTGGTCCATAAGTGGAAAGAAAGTGTGATAGACAAGAGTTAGATGTTGATGGTGGAGATCACAAGGAGGCTTATTTTAGGAGGAACTGGAAGTCAGATTTCCAGGAAACCAAGAGCCAGTATTGGAGCCTTAATTTCAACAATTTCTGACAAACTATATTGAAGGTTTTCCTTGTTGCTGTACTTGTGCTCTCTATAGTGTTTTCTGCAGAAGTGCAGGCTCTTGTCACGAACACCATAAAGATAACTCTTAAACTCTGCATAGTTGACTATCTCTGTACCTCATGCTCCAAACTGCCCCCACTACACAGGAACACATATGATTGAAGAGTAGGGACCATATCTTGTTAATTTCAGTGCATGATTCAGGTTCAAATGCCTTTGCCCTTAAAGCTAAGAACAAGAAGCCAAGAGAACTTTAACAGAATCCAATATTTCAGACAGAAACTAATTTCTTTTGAAGCTTGAACACATACTAGATATGGGACCTTCAGGGATCATGCTTTTCCTTGGACCCTCAGTTTCCTCCTCCCTGTCATGTGGTTAATGACACTATCTTCCAGAGTTTTGGAAAGATCTAAATGGCAAATCTTAGATCAATCATTTGACACTTGGTGCTTAATAACTGATGGCTGTTTTTTCCCTGAAACTTGGGACCAAACCAGTTACCCTGGAGCCTTATTATCTCAGCATGCCCTATGCTCCATGGTGTTCCTGCAGATCCAGTAGGCTGGGTTTTGTCTTTAAAGGAATTCCTACAGAATATCCCAGGTGTACTAGTCAGCTTGGGATGCCTAATAACAAAATACCATAGCCTGGTTATCTTAAACAACAGAAATTTACTTTCTCACAGTTCTGGAAGCTAAAAATCTGACAGAGTGCCAACATGGATTGGTTTTGGTGAAGCTCTCCTGGCCTACAGATGACAGACAACTGTGTCATTATAGGGTAGTGATCTGCCTCCCATTCTCTTCTTGTAAAGTCATGGTCCTAGCAGATTAGAGACCCACTCATGTAACTTTACTTTTTAACAACCCTGTCTCTATGTACCGTCACACTGGGGGGTTAGCGTGTCAACATGAATTTGGAAAGGACACAATTTAGTCTACAGCACCAGGGAAGGCTTATTTAACAACAGAATATGGGCACAGAGCCGGTGTACCTGGTGTCAAATTAAAGGCCCTGATTATCTTCCTTTTACCTGTCACTTTTCCAGTACCAGATTGTTGGGTTTTTTCCTCCACTGTTAAAACCTTTCAAAAAAACCACAAAATTTGACCATGAAAAAATCACACTGGCACCCAATGAGACCTGAAAATTCCTAGAGTCCATCCTGAATGCTCTGTTTTTCCTGCCTAAGGCAGGTGATCTCCCAGGCTTCATGATTCCTTGCTTTCTCCCACTGTGCTAGACACTTTTCTGGTTCCTTTCAATGGACCCAATGGTGGCTTCATGTTAAACCAAAAAACCCTGACTAACCTGGAATTCTCCCTCCCGCTACTTTCCCATGCATACTCTTAAGCAACAGGAAGAGCCTACCTTACACAAGGAAAAACGTTAGTGACCTAATGTTTGTGTCCCTCAAAATACATATGCTAAAACCCTAATGTCCATGTATTAATATTGGAAGGTGGGGCCTTTGGGAAGTGATTAGGTCGTTAAGTGGAGCCCTCATGAATGGGATTAGCGCCCTTATAGAAAGAGGTCTGAGAGTTGGCTGTTGATAAGCTACCAAGTTTATGGTATTTTGTTATAGCAGCCCAAGCTGACAAGATAAGGAGCCTTCAACAAAATACTAAGATTGAGTTTAAGAGTTGAGACCACCCTGCAGTATTAGTCAAAATCTTATAGACATAAGGTGGAGGGGAAAATGAAGGCAGAACCCAGAGTCAATCATTGTACACTCTGTATAGGCACTTTATACACATTACAGAGCTTACTTTCTTAACCAACTACCATCTGTTCTCCTATTTATCAATACAATATCCTTCTCATCAGTCTTTCAAATCCTAGCTCTTTTTCAACTTATCTCTCACTGGCAGTGATATCACTAAAGTATTTATTTATTCTGGAAACTATTTTATAAGTGAGTTTTCATGATAGATTTGTTAAGAGCTGGGGTTTGGAGCCTGACAGAGCTGGATTTATATCCCAGATACTCACCAGACATTTCTTGGAAAAATTATTTAACCTCCTGTAAAATAGAGTTAATCACATCTCTCTCATAGGGCAGTGTAAGAATTAAACAAGCAATTATGTTGGGTGCTTATTGCATGTCCTGACTCAATACAATGTAGCTTTTAATATTACTAGGTTAAGTGACTTGTCCAGGGTCACTGATACCAGAGAGGAGTAGAACCCTGTGGGTCCTGTTGTAGTCTTCCATGCTACCCCTCTTTTCTGTAACTGACACATCTCTTGAATTCTAAGCTAAGAGATAAAATAGTTTAGCAAAAGCATAAACATAAAGACAGGGCTCTAATCTTGTCACCAGCATTTGCTAGCTCTATCCCCCTGTACAACTCTGTGTTCAGTTCATCTGTCAAATAACTGACTGTGAGAGCATGTGTTCGAGTTCCTTAAACATTGCAGGTGCTTTCAAAATGTTGGCTGCTTGTATTTTGCCTCTTTACTTGACAATGCCATAAGAAATACCACAGCTCATATCACCCTACTTCTTGACTATGTTCCCTCTGCCCATCACTCTCCAATCGCAAACTACTTTGATAGAATAGTCAATTGTTAAGAGCAAATTTAGAGTACAAACAACATTTAGTTGGTTCATGGCCCACTGATCTCATTCTCACACTTGCGTGTTGAGCTAGAATAGAGCTTTGAAGTGAACTCCACCCAATTTCCAGCTGCTGTTACCAACAGGTCAGAGCCAAGATACAAGCTGAATCGTTATTTGGCTAACTCCAAGTTGGTGTTTCATGCATTCCAAGTGTATACACTTTTAAGACATTTCACAAGTCATGTGTGACGGTAGCAGGGGATTACCAGCAATGGTAGAGAAATGGGGGAAAGTGACCAGGAACATTTCTGGCACAGTGAACTAACTCTGGCAGGCAACTACAAATGGTTCACTAATGGATAGACAGAAGTATTCAGATTTTCAAAAACAATCAAAACTCTAACAAAAGCAATCCCACAGTGTCTCAGAACATCAACATGAAGTAGATCAGTGGAACAGATATTGCCAGATCTAAAGAAGACGGATTATTGCACTCAAAGTTCAAAACACTCAATCCTACTCTCCCAAGGTCACCACTGTCAAAACTGTGTTAAAACTGAAACTACTATTACTTCACTTGCCTCACCTACTAGAGCTGAAAGGAACTTTAGATAAGTTATCTCTTAACTACAATAAAGAGAGTATAAATATGTCAATTAGTTTCTCAGATTTGAAATGGATCTTAGAAACCACCAAGTTGAAACCTAACCATCTACCCAACCTTGCACTCACTGCATACATCATTTCTACAGCCGAGAAGAATATTCAATTTCTCCTGCAGACTTTAATAGGGAGCTCAGTTCTCTGATAAGAATGAAGCACAACTCAAGTACAAAATATAGCTATTATTTGGGTCATCCAAAATCTGCAGGAAGACAAAAAGCACTGAATTAAAAGGTTCACCTTGGGCAAGTTACTAGACCTTCCTGAGCCTTAGTTTTCATTTTAAATTTAAGATGTTTGAGTACTCATCTCCTGGGCTTGTGAAGTTTAGATAAGATCATATGTATGTAATAATATAATATTTGACACTGTAATTTCTCAATAGATGTTAGCAATTGTCTTCATTACTAAGGTTTAATTTTCATATACATATGAGAGACTCGAATAAAATGAAGGTTTATGATGTAATTTGCAAATTTCCCAATAGCAATGGTTTATTATAAATATTTTTACAGTGTTTTCCCCCACTGACAGATTATAAAACTTAGATCCAAATGGTTAGCCCCTCTGTTCTTGAGTATGTGTACATATATGTTTTAATTACTATAAAAAAATGGTTGCCACTTATTGAGCCCCTATTTTGTGCTAGAGATTTTCACGCATTACCTAATCCAATGCTCACAAGAACTCCATGAGGTGCTACGATTCAGATGAGGAGTCTGAGGTTTAGGAAGTTAGGTAACTTACCTAAGGTCACCCAGCCAGGTCTATGGCTCTCATGCTCCCTGTACATGCACCCATGTCTTGTGTTTATTCCTAAAAAATGCCCTTGGTTTAAGAAACAAGAAGCAGGCTCTAGGAGGCTGGAAATGAAATTGTACCGATGTTTCAATGCCTGCAGCCTGTAGTGATTCTGAGTAAGATTGCAAACTTCATGGAGAACTGGTAGCCTCAGGAAGAAGCTGTCAATCTCAATTAAGACATCACAGTGTCAGATGAGGAAGGTACTTCCATGAAGCCTATTGTTGAATGAGTGTCAGGTGAAGGCAGTACTAATTACTCCATGATCCAAATATGTCTATTTCCTACTCCTCTCAAACTAAGGTCACCAAGTTATTATGGCATGGTGGTTTACACTATTTTGGATCCCGCCAAGTGGCAGGTGGCCTGACAAACATGCAACTCAGCATGTTTTGTTGGGTCTCCACAGCTGTGCTGCCAATCAGTTTGGGAGGACTGCAAGTTAATGCTAATTAGCTTCTGTTGATCTACATATTCCAACAGCCTCCCAGGATTCCCATTTTGATATGCAAGATTGCCAGTTGGGTATGTGATTGAATTAAGAAGCAAAAAGATTTTATCTTCCATGCAGGGATTTGTGGGTCTGACTTCCCAGCAGAGGCTGTTACCCTTCTGGTTCATAGTTGGCAGTTCCAGCCCCCAACATGGGAGCATGGGTTCCAGGCTAGAGGGTGCTGCCGCCCTGCTTATGAAAACAAAAATGCTGCCCTAACCTCCTAGCAGTATTAGGAGTAAACATTCTTTCCATCTGGTCTGTGAACTGGCACTGGCAATTAGATGGGTAAAGAATCTATAGTTTCCTTTTCCATTTGGTTCAAATCTGTTTAGTTCAAATCACCTAAAACACAAATACATCAGTAATGAAGAATTCTTTCTTGTGGTGTGCAAAGAGCACGAATTCCAAATGGTCACTTCCAAACCCACTGGCTGTCATTGAATAAACTGCTTTACCTTTCTGGACCTCTTCAAATGTGATATTAGGAGGCTGTGTTAGACTTCATTAAAGGAAAGAAGATGTAGGACAAAGATAGCAAAACATTTGACACATTAACCCTTGGATATCATAATGTATTTTTGAAATCACTTTTTAAAATTAGCTATCCAGTGGGTGCTCTGTGTCAGCACAATGCATGTGACTGGAAGTTCAAACACATAGAAGATTTTTCATTTCCCTCCAGGAATACATAGTAAACAGACAATTACAATGGGATAAATAAAGTCCCTTCCAATAGTGTTCTACAATTCTACCTTTCTTTCTGCTATGATTACAAGGGAACACCCCAATTTTCTGGCTCTACTTCTTAATAGCTTTGTTTTCCTGGGTATGTTGCTTAACTTCTCCGGGCCCACATTTCTCCTTCTGTAAAAATAATGCATACCACATAGTATCATTAAGTCATTTTCATGAAATATTGCTTGTTAAAGCTACCGACACATAGTAGGTATTCAGTAAACAGTATTTTCCTTCTGCTTTTTCTTTCAATGGATATTATGAGAATCACACGAGTTCAATAAATTCTGAAGGACAAAGGTAGAAGAAAAAGAGGCGGAAGGATTTTAGCCACGCTAGGAAAGGAACTCAGCAGGAAACTGCACTATAGGGGCTGATGTATTTAGATTTTGCACCTGTATTTCATCAAGGCAATGAAAATATGATCTCACTGGGTAAACATTACAAAAACAATTTTCAAAAGTTTAACTTGGCTGCAGCCTTAGAAAGTTCTGCTTCCCTGAAGTGATTAAACAATATTTCTTGGAAAACGTTTGCTAAATATAATTGTGAGAATTTTTCTTTCTTTTTCATATTGTTGGATTTAGGAGGCCCAGTTGGATATTTGTAGGAAAAGTTACTAACGTGATTGGTATATTTCTATTTTACATTAATTACATTTTGTATATTTTCATATGTGTGTGTATAAATATGTATGTCTTCATTTCTCTATGTATATGCATAGAACGCATGTGGGAATGTGTCTATATGTAGTGTATGCATATAAATGTTCATCTATATATACAAATCTGAGAATTGAGTACATCCATACACATATACATGTGTTTTATAATATGGCATCTATATCACTCACTTAGGTATTGTTGTGGTTAAGAGCATAGATTCTGAAATTACACTTTCAGAATTTGAATACTATCCATCATTTATTGCTATCTGACGATAGGCAAGTAACTTCATCTGTACATCTCAGACATTATCTTAAATAATGTCTTAAGATATCTGTGAAATGGAGATAATTTATCTACTGTAAAGAGTAATTATAAGGATTAAATTAACATACATGAAGGCGCTTAAAAATAAACATGGCAAATAGCTCTATTTGATATATTGCTATTGCTATTGTTATTATGACTATTACTGTTATTATTTTTCATTCATTCATTTGGATTACTTTAACATTTTTTGTTTTAAACCTCAAGTGGAAATATATTTTAAAGTAATATCAGAGCCTTTCTATTTTCTAAGTGGTAGGTATTTTAATTAAATTTTAAAGCACATTATTCCTTTGTTGTGGGAAGAATCATCTGGATATATGTATTTAGATATATACCCCACCTCCCCACCATACCCTCTCTCTTGGAAAAAACAGTGAAATAACCATGTATGCATATGTTTTAGACTAAAAGGATCAATGTGCTATTTGACAATGCAAATTGAATGTATGTTTTAGCAAAGCTATTTCTTTGCATACTTTGTTGCTTCTTTGAGAGAACCATTTCTTCATTAAGTAGAAGTTTAGGCTGCAAATTATTGCTTGTTTTGACCAAGATGCATATGCTTGTAGTTGATCAAAAGAGATTAGTAATAGAGACTCCATGATTGTAAGGGAAAAAATGCAGGCCCAGTATTTAACTCAAGCTAGAAGAGAAACTGGATAAAAAGCTGGCGTGCTTGGCACAACTCAGACTGGACTGGATCTGAATCTCAGCTCCATCTCTTCCTAGTGTTGTGACCTTAGGCAAGTGTGAAGTCAGAAGTAAATATCTGAGCCTTTCAAATGGTATTGGTGTTGGACCATTGCCCTCCTGTGTCATTGTCTTATGGCCATAGAGCCAAACATACCCTTTCCAGGGAAAGGTGGAGATTTTCATCAACAATGTGGGCATTTCCACAATCATCCTGGGAAGAACTTAATCCTTGGACTGAAAGGAAGACACGAGAAAGAACATTACCTATTTTATGGCTCTCATTTTGTTTCTTTAAGCAATCCATTTAACTATGGAACTAATATTCACTGACTCCTATTCTAGGTCAGATTGGTAGGAGAGGATGTATAGGACATGGGCTCTGCTCTTAAAATACTAATTGAGAGATGTAGACTTGTGAATAAAATAAATAAATAAATAAAATCCATCAGTTTGATGGATACTATGTAGAGTGCAAAAATCTGTATACACGGAGGAGGAGGAAATGGTTAGTTCTCTCCAGGGATAAAGGGAAAGTATCTAAAGTGAGGTGAAGCTTGAGCTATCTCTAAAGAAAAGGTAGGAATAGGAAAAATAGAAAGGAAAGAGGTTTCAAGCAAAAGGAACATTCAAAGCCACTGTGGTAAAGTAGTATAGCAAATTCAGGAAATGTCCATAGTTCATTGTGCTTAGATCTTTGAAAGTGAAGAGAGGAGTAATCTGAGACCTCAGGCCTGAAGAGATTATTAGCCCCACTTTGATGGCCTATGTATTACATGTTCAACTATGTGATTTATTTTTCGTAGGACAATGTGAAACCATCAAAAGGTTGTAAACAGTTGAGAGACATATGTAATACTTTCATTTTGGTGCATTCCTGTGGGTATATAACGAATAAACATGAAAAGGAAAAGGATAGAAGCAGAAAATTATTTAAGGGGGCGTTATAAGAATGGGGACATAGAATAGTCAGGGTTAGAACTAAAGGAATACAAAGGGACATGAAAAAAGATATTTAGAGATAACCATCTCTAAAAGTTGGAAATTGGTCCATGGAAAGAAGGGGTCAAGTGTGGTCCCAGGTTTCTTGTTCGGAGGTGATTAATATTGGAATACGTGTTGAAGAGCATTTTGGGGGGACAGAAAATAGGAATTTTGTTCTGAAAATTCTAAGACTGAGATGCTTACAGGACACTCGAATTGATATACAAATTTGGATATATGGATTTAGAGCTAAGGGGAAAGCCTGGGGCCAGGTAGAAACTTAGAAATAAGCTCAGAAATGGCAATTATGAGAGTAGACCTGATAACTCAGAAAATGCCTTTCAAGTGAAAGGAGAGTACAAACAAGGAAGAAACCACCAAAAGATGACAATATTTATGACAAAAGATACCTATCATCTAAGTGGCATTGATCTTTCAATACACCAAATGAAGCATGGACTTGCTAAAAGACTCTGAATTAGGCTCTTTCAGAAGTTGTTTACTTTCTCCACCAAGGTGAAATGAACTGAATCTAAAAGATACAGCAATTGAACCAATAGAGAAAGAAAAAAATAAAAATTAAAAATTTGCTGACCACTGTTTTGAAGGACATGTCTCACATTTTCTCTAACACGGTAAGGGATGATGAGCCACATCACTCTTCTTTTAAAATAATTAAGCATCCAAAATACAGGATTAATCTTACAAGAAAATAGTAGTCCATGTCCGACATTACTACAATAAAAGGACACTTTAAAAGGCCCCATTCATACAGTAGTAACAAGAAATACAGTCATCTTGGTTGGGGGATTTTTTTTTAAGCTCATGAATGAAAGGTCTCCAAACGATGTGGGTCCTGTGGTTTTTCTTAGACAGTTAAAAAATATAAAAGAACTCAGACTAATTTAAAGAATGGCTTAGTAGGAAATTTGGAGAAGGAGAAAAAAAAAAACTTTAGGAGATTTCTTAAGAATCAAAGACAAGTTTTAATGAATTGGGTGGAGTTGATAGAACCCTGAAGTTTATTCTCCTCTGTATGAAGGAAATGATCTCACAGTGATAATACAAATGGTATTTATATGATTCATGAAATAGTTTTCTTTTTTAAAATTATAAATAGATTTCATAGCTCCTTAGATTCAGAAGACACAGTACATTTCAGTAATTTACTTATTCTCCGTGAAGGGACTTTATGATATTTGAAAAAAAGATTTGGTTTAGAATAAATTAAATGCAAGGAGTCTTTTTTTTTTAAGTCATGACAAGTATGATAAATTTTTTTATTCTCTGGAATTTGAGCTCTGATCACTGCTGTCACCAGCTGAGTTTCATTTTGATTACACCTTTCTGCCTCTGTGACTCCAAAAACCCAGCGTTTCCCAAAACCATCCAGGTAACATACTGTTCAAGCTACCTGGAATGTCTTCTCTTCTCTCTTGGTAAACTACTAATCATTCAAGACCTACCACAATTTTATCTCCTGTGAAGTCACCTATAATTTATCCTATTGTTCCTTCTTCTATGCCTCGACAATATCTTGATCATATTCCTATATGAACATTTACCAGTTTTATTACAGTTCTCAGCTATACCTACATCTTTAGAGCTGGACTAGGACTTGTTCCATGCCTAGCACACAGTAAATACTTGTTATGATGACATGATTACTACTTAATCATCATCACCCATATCCACATGTGTATCTATCTATCTACAATTCAGACAGTGAACTCACAGATGTGGTCTTTTGAATATCAAGATACACGCAAGACTGTAAGGACAACTACTTTTAATCCCATTTTTCAGATGAGAAAGGTTAAGACAGACTCTAAAGTCTTATCCAGTATTCCATGGGAAATAAGTGAGAGAAAAATCAATTCTCTTCTTCTGATATTAGATTCTAATGCACTATATTCAATTAAGTGGAATTTTGAGAGCCATGTGTTTGTAAGTTTATCCCTTGGATCCAAATTTTATTTACAAAAAACTCAGATGAACAAAATTACATTAGCATATCCCTAGGTTTATCAGAGTCATCAATTCAAGCAGTGAACTAATCATACTAATATATGTGTATGTGTTAATATGATTAATACCCATGAATCCACCACTTATTCCTACAACTAAAATGTCACTATTAAAATGCTCCTCCTTCCTCATCTCACCAACCTGATTTATTGTCCAGCCAAAAAGTATCTTTAATCTGAATTTTATGCTTATCGTTCCTTTGAATTTGTGTTCACGATTAGTTTAGTTTTTTTTCATTTTTGAACTTTACATTAAAATTATGTTGTATTTAGTTTTCTGAAACTTGATTTTAATTTAACATTTCTAATACTTATCCATCCTATTTTGTTTAGTTGCAGCTCTTAATTTTCACTGCTGAATATTTTATGAATATACTACAGTTTATTTAACTATTGTTTTATTCACAGAAATTTGGGTTATTTTTAGGGTTTTTCTTTGTTTTATGAATAATGTTGCCATGAATAGGTCAACATTCTTTTGAATATATACCTGGAAGTAGAATTGCTGGGTTGTAAGTTACGCAAATATTTTTCTTTACAGGAAAATGCCAAGTTGCTTTTACAAAGGGATTATAACAATTTCTAAAACTAACAACAACTGGGGCACATGGGTGGCTCAGTCGTTAGGCGTCTGCCTTCAGTTCAAGTCATGATCTCAGGGTCCTGGGATCAAGTCCCACATCAGACTCCCTGCTCTGGGGGAGCCTGCTTCTCCTTCTCCCACTACCCCTGCTTGTGTTCCCTCTCTTGCTGTGTCTCTCTCTGTCAAATAAATAAAATCTTTAAAATAAACAAACAAATAAAACAAACCATCAACAAGGTGCAGGAAATATTGATGGTCCACATTCTCTGCAGGAATTATTGTTAGGCTTCTTATATTTTGTTAATCAAGTAAATGTGAAAAGGTATCTCATTATGGTGTTAATTTACATTTCTCTGATTGCTAATCATGTTAAGAGTATCTTCATACATTGGCCATATTCCTTTTTATCTATAGAACTTCCTTACGTATTTGTCATACAAATACTTTGTTATATGCATTATAAGTACCTTCATGTGGTTTGTATTTTGTCTTTTGACTTTCCTGGAAGATACTGTTTTGAGAATGTTAACTGGTATTAGTTTACAACTGTATCCTTCAAAGAAAAGTGATTGGCCAATGGATCCGCTTCACACAAACCCCGGGGATCAGACTTCGGCCAATAACTAATAACAGATACAAAAGGCTCACCCCCTTATCTCAAGGTTTGCTCTATCATACAATTCATGTTTCAGAGCTTCCCATGGGATTAAAGCGAGGCTAGAATTGAGCTGAGATCACATCTGCACTCAGCCACATCCCCTCCCTATTCTGCTTTCCTCATTTCCCTGCCGCTTCCTCCTGAGAGCATGTCCTCGATAAATTACTTGCACAGAATTCCCTATCTTAGGTTATGCTTCTAGGACATTCAGTTTAAGATACTTTGAGACATCTTCTGATGAACACTTCTCAATTTTAATATAATCAAATGTATCAGTCTTATGAATTTATCTTTTAAAAAAAGTCTATTAATAAATCCCATCTGTCTCCAGGGTCAGTTATTATTTAGATTTCCTGTAAATATTTTAAAATTTCACTTTTCACATCTAAATTTTCAATGGTCCTGGAGTTGATTTTTGTATATAGCATGAAGTAGGGATCAAATGATTTACTTTATATGTGAATAACCATTTTGTCCAGGTTAACTTATTGGATTCCTTCGTCTTTTTAGAAAACTGGTGATTTATTCCACATTTATTTAATACATTTTAAGATACTTTTTATATATTAAGAGTCTTATATAGTTTTGAGGATATACACATAAAATGATACAGTGCCCCACCCCAACCCTGCTGTCAAGAAGCATACAATATGGTGGGAAAAGCAGAATATCACTACAGTGTAAGCAGATTAAGACCTACCAGCAGGAGTCAGCAAAAAGACTTCTTAGAGGCAGGGAAACTAAAAGAAGTATTTTCTAGGTGAGAAAGGGGAATAAGTCATTGTGTTTCCAGACTGAGAAAACGTATTTTCTAAAAATAGAGACTGCAAACGAGCATAGAATATTTTAGAATGCCTGTAGTCCTATTTGGCACAAAAAGTGTGATGGCAGATAAAAATTAAGAAGTGGACTGGGGTCTATTTACAAAGTCCTTTTTTGATAGTGTATCTTAATTGCTACCTTGTATCTCCCAGCACATCCCCCTTTCTCTTTGCAGATGGCTTCTACTCTTGCCACACTGGTTGAAGAGAATAATGTGTCTCAGCCTTGGCCATAGTAGTCTAGTCCTTTGGACACAGAAATTGACCTAGGAGTGGGCACGTGATACATTCTAATTGTAATCCTCCCATGGGATTAGTATACAACTATTGGTAGAAGCCCTTTCTGTTAAAGTTGCTAATCTGAGGCTGAGAGTAGTTCCTGTTCCCTACCACACGGAGAACATCTAAATGCAGTGAAAAATAAAGCTTACATTCTCCAATAAAAAGAAAAGAGAATAGAGACTGAAGTGGAAAACTCAGAGAAACTCTGGGTAGCATTATGGTCCCAGTTCTATCACTTGAGGAATGGTCTCTTAAAGATCTTTCCTCAATTCTATTATCTACCTAGATTTCTTAAGAATATAAAATCAATCTGTTATCCTTTATTTAAATGGATATTGACGTTGGGTCTGATATTTTTAAGTGAGAGAATTAACTAAAACAGGCAATAACTTTATCCTAATGACAACAGAAAGCCATCAAAGGGCTATTTTCAGGGCTCCTGGGTGGTTCAGTAGGTTAAAGCCTCTGCCCTAGGCTCAGGTCATGATCTCAGGGTCTTGGGATCGAGCCCTGCATCAGGCTCTCTGCTCAGCAGAGAGCCTGCTTGCCTTTCTCTCTGCCTAATTGTGATCTCTCTCTCTCTGTCAAATAAATAAATAAAATTTAAAAAAAAAAAAAAAACCAAAAAAACAAAAGGGCTATTTTCAGGGGAGTATCATGGTTAGATTTGCCTAGTAGAAAGGTTCCTGTGGGCACAAGGTAAAAGGTAGATTACAGTGGGTCAAGAAAATCAAAGAGAAACAAAATAAAAATGGAAAAGGAAATGAAGACAGAGCAGGATCTTTATCTGCTTGATTATGCCTAGCACTAGTCCTTCACTTCTACTGTTTAAGTAGGCAAACTCAAATATCTGTGTCAAATGATTTAATACCACTTTTTAAGGATTCTTGTAAAAATGTTGATCTATAATTTTATTATTGAGAAAAAAACTCTTAAGAACTTGTATTTTTGTTATAAATTATTGGAGATTATTAAGGATTCAGAGAAGATCAAAAGACTTAAGAAAATTAAAATTACTCTTAGTCCCAACAATTAGAAGTAGTTTACCATCTTATCCTTCAGGCTCATAAAAATGTAAAAACACTGGTTTACAAAATACAATTCATTCTATTTTTAACCAAATAATACGCCATGAATAATTTCTCCTATAAAATATATTTAGAATATTCAGTTGCTGTGTTTCATAGTATAGATGGATGTATTACACTGTTTAACCATCAGTATTTTTTGAGACTTTGTTTCCAATTTTTATAATTTTAAAGAAGGCTGCCATAAGCATCCAACATGTAGATCTTTTTCTGCATTTTAGATTTTGGGTTGGATAAATTCCTAATGGAATTACCGAGACAGAGGTTATATACATTTTTAAGACTCTTTCCACAAGAGAACTTTGCAAATTAGACTATATGTTTTATTTCAGCAGAATATGACAAGTCTGAAGTGACGGATGACCCCAATTCCCAGAATTTCACTGCACTTAGAGGGGCAGGGCAATCAGATTCAGCTGTTCTTCTACATTTGGAGCATAATGTGATGGACTGATTTCTGTTCTCTTTCTACAATGTCTTTGCCTGATACAAATTCTTCCAAGTTTCTTTTCCATAGGAACAAAATATTTTAAGAAGCACAGAACTTGGAATTTGGAAGCTCAGCTGAATTTTTCCGTGTTTCCTTAAGGGCAAAGTAGAGTGTGGAGTATTTCCCTTCCTGAACAAAGGAAATGGATTTTACGAATTGAGCCTTTTTTGAGAATTAACTACGCCAAGAATCTCACACCTGTGATCTCATTTAAACCCTCCCAATAATATTTGAGAAGTATATCAGCAAACATGAGTATTATAGAAAATATTCAGACCTTATAGCCAGCCTAACCTGTAACTTGGAAGGTGAATCCAGGTTTCATCAATTGCTTGTTGAGTTGTTTGAATTATCTTCTGCTAATTACTAATTCCTCCGAGTTAAAAACACTTTATAAAATCATGGGGATATGAATAAATATACCTTACTGCCTGGGTAGTCTAATTAAATGAGAAAATGCAGGTAAAGCAATCTGCATAGGGTCTACCTCTTACTTAGTCTGAAACCCTCTGAAATCAGAAACTGAGGCGTGCATAGGATTTATTCTGGAAGTGATCTCCAGCAGGAATAAAGGTCCAGGAAGGAAAACAGAGAAGACAGGGAAAACTAGTAGAAGGAGGTTATTCAGCTGGTCTCCAGCACAGATAACTAACACTTGAGCTTTCTTTACTGGAGTGTTATGAAATGCATCTTAGAACACTTTACTGAAGGAAAAAAGTCAGAAGTATTTAGTCATCAGAAACCATCCCCCACTAGTCAAGGACAGTTCTAGGTCATGCATTTTCAGGTTGTGTATGCTTGCCAGCAAGTTCCTGCAGCCACCAGAGAAACCTTCAGCAATATAAATGAGGAGCAAGGTGCATCTAGTTGCTATTGCACAAAGTTAGTCTGCACCAATCACACCAGCAGCAGTTGGGCAAAAGACAGAGCCCACAAGGTTTTTTAGTGACATACAAGAGGTGTCTATATTTGTTTCCTATTGCTGTTATAAAACATAACCACAAACTTAGTGGCTAAAAACAACACAAATTTATTACTTTACAGTGCTGGGGAACAGAATTTCAAATAGCTCTTACCTGGCTAAAAGGAAGGTCTGACGAACTGCACTCCTACCGAGGTCTCTAGGAAGAAGTCCACGCCTTGCTTTTGCCAGCGTCTAGAGGCCCTTTTATAAGGAGGCTTGGGATTACATCGGCCCCACCTGATAATCCACGGTGCTGTTACCATGTCGAGATCATTAATCACATCTGTCAAGTCCCTTTTGCTAATTAAGGTAACATCTTCACAGGTTTCTTGGATCAAAACATGAACATTTTGGGGGTGTCCCTATTCTGTCTACCCCAGTGTCCAGTATAAGAATCTAATAAATGTGTATTTTTTTTACTCTCTTGCTGATCACTGAGTTTCCATCTCCCCCCACTCCACCTGACACAAATTTTGATGAAGTCACATAGGTAGTAAGTGGATAGGAAAAGCCACAAATTCATACCACCTGGTTGCAAATTCATTGATTTGGAGGTCTTGGCAGTCGACTCATCAGCGGATGTGGTAAAGGACAGTGTTGGGGGTGCTGCTACCAGCACAAGAGCTGATGTGATTCAGGGCTGAGTGAGAATAAGCCGATGAGAATGAGGAGAAAGTTCACCAAAGAGGCCACAATGGAAACATCAACAATTTCAGGCTCCATTTCCAGTGTGGTTAAGTTAAATGGCTTTCAGTTTGCCAGAAATGGAGACTTATGATATTTAAGTTGCCAAGAACTGATAACTTTGACTAAAAGGTAAAGCTGCCGAATCTAGGGACATCTGGGTGGCTCAGTCGATCAGGCATCTCCCTTCAGCTGGGATATGATCCCAAGATCCTGGGGTCGAGCCCCACATCCTGGGATCGAACCCCGCATGGGGCTCCCTGCCCAGTGGGGAGTCTGCTTCTCCCTCTCCTGCTGCCTGCTGCTCCCTTGCTTGTGCTCACTCTCTGTCAAATAATAAATAAAATAATAAAATAAAATATATAATATAATAATAAAATAAAAAATAAAAGTTGTTGAATCTAAAACAGGTCATCATTCCTCTGAAATCTTGAATAAATACTAAATGAGAAACACTATTTATCATGATTTTGTAACAGGACAAAATTTGGCTCAGATTTTCAGTGAAAACACTCGAATAGAAGATAGAGGTGAGGGACACCTGGGTGGCTCAGTTGGTTAAGCGGCTGCCTTCGGGTCAGGTCATGATCCCGGGGTCCTGGGATCGAGTCCCACATCCGGCTCCTTGCTCGACGGGGAGCCTGCTTCTCCCTCTGCCTGCCTCTCTGCCTACTTGTGATCTCTCTCTGACAAATAAATAAATAAAATCTTTAAAAAAAAAAAAAAAAGATAGAGGTGAAAAAAAGAAGTGATAGGTGAAATTACAATTGCTCCAATCTGAACATTTATAACAAATGTGTGAATTAAAAAGTAAATAAACATCTACACAACCCCCAACCAACTTGAGGAAAAAAACCACTGTACCGCAATATGGTACACAATTACACAATGTCTTGAGAATTCCTGTGCTTTCTGATCCCATTCCCTTCTCTACTCCCTAATAGTGATCACCATCCTGAATTGTGTATTTATTATTCCTTTTCCTTCCTTGATAGTTTTTTCAAATTATCCATATATTCCTAAACAATATGTTGTTAGTATTTCGTTTAAATGGGATCATGTTGTGAGTTCTTTTGTTATTAAATCATGCTGAGTTATATAGCTTTAGTTGATTCAGTACTTTACGGCTGTGTACTAATTCATCGTATAGCTAAACTATAATTTATTTATCCACTCTCTTGTCAATGGAGTTGTTTCCTCTTTGGTGATATTTGTTACTATTGTTTTGTTTCTCTCTTTTCGATTACAAATTAATAAATATGTTTTGTACTTTACTCTTTATACACATATGTAAGAAATTCTCTAAAGTATAAATTCAGGAGAGAAATTTCTTGTTTATGAGGTAGATGCATCTTCAAATTAGGAGAGAATTCTAAACTGTTTTCCAAACAGGTTGTAAAATGTAAAGAGTCACCAATAGTCATGCGAGTTGTTTTGTTCTACATTCTTACCAAAACTTGATATTAGCAGACTTAAAAATTTTGGCCACTTAGCAAATGCAAAATAGTATATACAAAACAGTCACATGTATAAAATTTCTTTTCATGGTAGTGCTCTTGTGGCTTGTTTAGAAAATATTCCCCTACCCCAAGGTCCCATAGATATTCTCCTGTATTATCTTCTAAAAATTTGATGGTTCTCTTTATTTTATTTTATTTTTTATTGTGTTATGTTAATCACTATACAGTATATCATTTGTTTTTGATGTAATGTTCCATAAAAATTTGATGGTTCTTTTTCAAATATGAGCCTTTAACTATTATTGCTTTTTATATGGAGAAATAGAAATCCAACTTAATTTTTTTCCAGTATAAATATTATTTTGTCCAGTATCACTAATTAAATAGTCTCTTCTTTATCCAATGATTTGTACTGCATGTTTTGTTACATATCCAATTTCTATATCTGTGAGTTTGTTTCCATTTCTATTCTAATTTTATTAGTCTATTTGTCCTTAAACAAGTACTACACTTTTAATTATTAGTGTTTTATATAAGGATCTTGGTATCTAATAGGTCATGTCCCTCATTTTCTGATTTTATTTTCCTCTCTGAGGTATTTTGACTTTTCTTATATTTGCCTCTTATATAAAAATTTTAGAATCAACTTAGATTTTTAGAATAAATTTGTTAAGTTGCACAAAAGCCTCAGTAAGATTTTCACAGGAGTAGACAAATTTGAGAAAACTTGGTAGTTTAAAATGTCCTGTAGATGTGCAACATCGGCATAAAGAGATGTTAGAAAAGAGGCACCCTCTGCTACCATGTAGTTCTGCTGCTGCTATGTAAACTCATAATCTCACCTCCCTTCTACAAACACTTGTGACAGAGTGCGTAAGTTATATGCTTAGGTATATGCATTCCTTATAGAACTAGAACACTGGGGAGAGCAATTTGGAATAGTTTAATCCAACCTGCGAAAAGTGTTAGTCATCACCTAGTCAGTTCCCTAGACCCCCTCTGCCTAACCTAAATGACATGGTAAATACCAAAGGGGAAAGGATTATTACACTTAATCCTCATAACAATCCTTGATACATATTACTGTACCCTCTTTTGGATGAGGAAACTGAGATTCACAAATGATAATTATTACTTTCAAGACTTCACTTTTAAATTGCACTGTCTAATGAGGGTAAGAGTTATTGTCGGTGAAGTTACACGAGAAATATAAATCTAATAGGACTCCTTGCCTCCCAGTAATAAGTAGAGGGTTTGTGGGTGAGGTAAGAGCCCCTCTGCTGAGATGAGACAATGCATAACATTCATGGGAGTTTAATGCTCTTTAATGCTGGAGGCTAGAGAGTATGCCCCTTGAACTCAGGCAGGCCAGCATTAGTGTCCCAGACCTGGCATGTGACTTGTTGCAAATTTATTCTCTTTTATTTTTGACTTTTTTTTTTTAAAGATTTTATTTATTTGACAGAGAGAGACACAGTGAGCGAAGGAACACAAACAGGGGGAGTGGGAGAGGGAGAAGCAGGTTCCCCACTGAGCAGGGAGCCTGATGTGGGGCTCAATCCCAGGACCTGGGATCATGACCTGAGCCGAAGGCAGACGCTTAACGACTGAGCTACCCAGGTGCCCCACTTTTGACTTCTTTTTGACATGATTTTACATTTGAAGAAAATTTACAAGAATAGTATAAGAATTCCCCTATACCTTCTCCCAGAGTCCTTAAATGTAAACTCATTTCCACATTTGTTTATCATTCACATACATACATACACATTTTTTTCTGAAGCATTTGAAAGTAAGTTACAGACATGATGGCTGTTAATAATTCAGTGTGTATTTTCTAAAAACTAAGATATTTTGTTACATAACCATAGGACAATTACAAAATCAGAAAATTAACATTGATCTAATTCTGATATCTAACCTTCAAGTTGCATCCATACATCTCTATTTGCCCCTATATTGTCCTTCGTATCTAAAGAAAATCCCAAATCACCTGTTGCATTCAGTCTTTGTCAAGACATTAACAATTTTTAAAAGAACAAGACAGATACATTTTAGAATGTCCCTCATTTTTCAGTTTTCTCGTGGTTACAGGTTATACATTTTTGACAGGAATACCCCAGAGGTGATGTTGTGTCTTTCTCAGTGCATGAGGTCAGAAAGAAGATATTTTTTGTCCTATTCTTGTAGATATTAACTTTAGTCATTGGTTAAGATGACATCTGTTGGGTTCCTCCACTGTAAAATATTATTTAAATACTATTATTTTCATTTTTAATCAATAATTATCTTATGGGACAAAACTTGGATCTAAGTAAATATCTTAATCTCATTAATGTTTCACCCACTAGTTTTATCGGTGAATATAATGATGCTCGTCAACCGGTGACTTTTTTTTTTATTTCATTGTTCTTCATTATATATTAGTTGGTCTTTTAATAGAAGAAAGAACAATTGCTTCTTCCTCATGTATTTATTTGCTTATTTATATCATCTGTATATCTGTATAGAGTCCATGTTGCAAGCTTCTTGACCTTCATGAGCCTCAATTTTTCCTCTGTAAGATGGCAATGATAATATTTATGATCTACATTTGCTGTATAGATTAAATAAATTGATATATATAAAGTTCTCAAAACCATAAGCATCAAATAAATTGGAGCTATTTGTTTTTCATATACTGACAAGATTTAGGTACCATTTTGGGGGGTACTTTCTGACATTGGACAACCCATTTAATCTCTCTTTGTATCATTTTTCTCACCTATAAAACAAACAAGCTCAGTTAAATGGTCTCTAAGTCAATTGCAGTTCTAGTGTAAGAAACAAAGATTCTTAAATCCATTTTCTTCCACAAAAACCATCAAATATTCTGTAATAGCTTTGCCATATGACTATTTCCCACAATTTGTAGTGTTCTTCCAAAATTCCAAAGGATATATATTTTATCTCTGAATAAGTAGTTTAAGTATTCCACTTAATCATACTTTACATTTTAGTAATATTAGTTGGTCACAGCTATTTTCCAACTATGCTGATGATTTTTGACAAAATGTGAAATAGCTAAGGACAGATGGCTTGCAGCTCCAACTGTTGGGGTTTATTTTCCTCTGCCAACAAGGTCTGTGATCCTTCAATGGACTGTGGCCTCAGACCACATGACGGCTCTGATCTGCATATTAGAGGAGGAAGAATTCAAACTTTTAAAATTTCTTTTGAAAACATATAAGTCACGTAACAAAGTGTGACCAGTATATAGGTTGGAATTTTCTTGTAAGTAGCCTTGTACAAGTCTTTACACATTGTAGAAATAAAGACTATATTAATGAAAACCTAGTAAATGGATTGATTCTATTATTAAACGTTTCCCATAGGAGAGATTGTCTGGGAGAAGGGTCCTAGACTTGAATTTTGAATATCTGGTTTAAATCTGGTCTAAATTTAGTCCTATAAACCAGGTCAAGTTATTTAAGTTCTCTGCATTTAAATTCCTTCTTATGTTAAACTAGAATGATATGAGAAATTTCATAGAGATATTTTGAGAAGTAAACAAGTCAGTTCCAGTGAAAGCACCTAGCACACGATGGGTGCTTAGTAAGTATTCAGTAAGTATGAAAGAAAAAATTCTCTAGAATAAATAAGGTCCAGAATAGCCAGAACAACCATCTTTAGCATTTTTTATTATCTTAGCAACTGAACTTGGGAAGTTGGGAAGTACTCTCTTTCAGTTTGGACATCTGAGGACTCTAGGAAATGAGTCCTTAATGACAGATGTAATACAGGAGCCAGACTAGATGCAGCATAATCATCTGGGGGATACTCAGTCATGAGTCTTGGGCCTCATCTTGAAGAATGTAAATCTTACAGAAGGGCCAAGATACTTCAAGTAATTCCCAAATGATTTTGATGTTTTGGAAACCCTGTCCTAAAATTAAGAACAATTGAGAGCATACCAAATAAGCCACCAAATCACTGAGTGAGGACCAGGACTGGAAGCACCAAATCAGCTACCAGGAGCACAGCATTGATGTTGAATACTGGTACTTAATACCTAGTACCTACAAGTATTTGAATCGATTCCATTTACAATAGCACCAAAAACTATAAGATACCTTAGAATAAACCTAACCAAAGAGGTAAAGGATCTATACTCTAGAAACTACACAACACTTATAAAAGAAATTGAAGAAGATACAAAAGGATGGAAAAACAGTCCATGCTCATGGATTGGAAGAATAAACATTGTTAAAATGTCTATGCTGCCCAGAATAAGTAATACTTTCAACGCCATCCCGATCAAAATACCAATGGCATTTTTCAAAGTGCTGGAACAAACAATCCTAAAATTTGTATGGAACCAGAAAAGACCCCAAATCACCAAGGAAATGTTGAAAAAGAAAAACAAAGCTGAGGGCATCGTGTTACCTGATTTCAAGCTATATTACAAAGCTGGGGTCACCAAGACAGCATGGTACTGGCACAACAACAGACACATAGATTAATGGAACAGAATAGAAAGCCCAGATATGGACTTTCAACTCTATGGTCAAATAATCTTCAACAAAACAGGAAAAAATATCCAATGGAAAAAAGACAGTCTCTTCAATAAATGGTGCTCGAAAAATTGGACAGCCACATGCAGAAGAATGAAATGGGACCATTCTCTTACACCATACACAAAGATAAACTCTAAATGGGTGAAAAACCCCAATGTGAGACAGGAATCCATCAAAATCCTAGAGGAGAACATAGGCAGTAACCTCTTTGACATGGACCACAGCAGCTTCTTTCAAGACACATCTCCAAAGGCAAGGAAAACAAAAGCGAAAATGAACTTTTGGGACTTCATCAAGAAAAAAAGCTTCTGCACAGCAAAGGAAACAGTCAACAAAACAAAGAGGCAATCCACAGAATGGGAAAAGATATTTGCAAATGACACTACCGATAAAGGGCTGGTATCCAAGATCTACAAAGAACTTCTCAAACTTAACACTCAAAAAACAAATAATCAAGTCAAAAAATGGCCAGAAGACATGAACAGACACTTGTCCAAAGAAGATGTACAAATGGCTATCGGACACATGAAAAAATTTTCAACATCATTAGCTATCAGGGAAATTCAAATCAAAACTACATTGAGATGCAATCTTATACTAGTTAGAATGGCAAAAATGGAAAGGCAAGAAACAGATGTTGGAGAGGTTGTGGAGAAAGGGGAACCCTCTTATAATGTTGGTCGGAATGCAAGTTGGTACAGCCACTTTGGAAAACAGCGTGGAAGTTCCTCAAAAAGTTAAAAATAGAGCTACCCTATGACCCAGCAATTGCACTACAGGGTATTTACCCCAAAGATACAGATGTAGTGAAAAGAAGGACCACCTACACCCCAATGTTCATAGCAGCAATGTCCAAAATAGCCAAACTATGGAAAGAGGTGAGATGCCCTTCAACAGAGGAATGGATAAAGAAGATGTGGTTTATATATTCAATGGAATATTACTCAACCATCAGAAAGGATGAATACCCAACTTTTGCATCAACATGGACTGGAAAAGATTATGCTAAGTGAAATAAGTCAAATAGTGAAAGACAATTATCATATGGTTTCACTTATTTGTGGAACATAAGGCATAGCATGGAGGACATTAGGAGAAGGAGGGGAAAAATGAAGGAGGGGTGGGAATTAGAGGGGAGAAGAACCATGAGAGACTATGGAATCCAGGAAACAAACTGAGGGTTTCAGAGGGAAGAGGGGGTAGAGGAGGGGTGAGCCTGGTGATGGGTATTAAGGAAGGCACGTACTGCATGGAGCACTGGGTGTTATATGCGAACAATGTATCATGAAACACTACACCAAAAACTAATGATTTACTGTAGGGTGACTCATATAACATTATTTTAAAAAATTTTAAAAAAGATAAGATACTTCACTGTGTAAGAGTACAGACTCTGGAATCAAATTACCTTGGTTTATATCTGGATTCTACCACTTCCTAGCTGCATGACCTTAGCTCAGTGTGTAACATTCCTGAGTCTACTTCCTTATCTCTAAAATGAAACATTTTGAAAGATTTAAATGAGATCATCTGGTGAAGCACCTAGTACAGTGCTGGCACAGATTAACCACCAAATGAATGGTAATTGTTTAATCATCTTGAGTTCATCTATACTTTGAATGACTGTGTCTTACGCATGCTGGTTCCTTTGCTCGGAAAGCCTTTCCCACACTCCAATGCTTAGTAGACTCCTTCTCATCCCTCAAGATTGAAGATTCCATATCAAAATGCCATTCTCTTTTCTCTGTATGTTCCTCTCTGCCTGTGAAATCCTTCATGTCATGCAAATCTTTTTGTTATCAGAAGAATATTCTGATCATTGCCTGCCAAGTCCAAATTAATCCCCCCTTTCCTGTCTCCCTTCACACAGACCATGCATATTTATCTCAACTGACTTTAGAGATAAAGTTCTTCATTGTCCTTGATATTTTCTCTCTAAATACTTTCCTTGGGTGAATTCTTGCTTTCTGTTATCTCCAGCTCTACATGTTGACGATGCCAAATCTACATCTCAAACTCATACTATTCTCCCAAACCTAAAACTCATATAGCCAGCAATCTCCCCAAAATAGCCTCCTGTATGTCTTGAAAACAATCCAAATTCAACATGTACAAAACCAAGTTAATGCTCAACTAAAATTTTTCAATCATCTCTTTCGTGCCACTTTGGTAATTCCTAAAAATATCAAACATAGAGTTACTGTAAATCTAGCAATTATACTGCTAGGTATACTCCCCAAAGAAGTGAAAACATAGTTCCGCACAAAAAAATTGTACATAGATATTCATAGATCATTATTTGGAATAGCCAAAAAGTGGAAACAGCCCAAATATTCACCAATTGATGAGTGAGTAAACAAAATATGGTATATCTATACAATAGAATATTACTCAGCCATAATAGTGAATGAAGTACTGAGACACATGGTACAATATAGATGAACTTTGAAAAGGTCATGCTAAATGAAAGAAGGCAGACGCAAATCATATGGTCTATTTATATGCAATTCGCAGAATATTCAAATCCATCAA
>CM052900.1:122874172-122936008 GCA_028534135.1 Potos flavus | reverse complement strand
CCTGGGTGGTTCAGTCCGTTAAGCATCTGCCTTCAGCTCAGGTCATGATCCCGGGATCCTGGGATTGAGCCCCGCATCGGGCTCTCTGCTCAGCAGGGAGCCTGCTTCCCCCTCTCTCTCTGCCTGCCTCTCTGCCTACTTGTGATCTCTCTCTCTCTGTCAAATAAATAAATAAAATCCTTAAAAAAAATAGATAGTGGTGACGGTTGCACGAATCTGTGACTATATCAAAAACCACTGAATTGTGTAGTTTAAAAGGATGAATTTTATGTTACATGAATTGAATCTCAATTTCAAAAAACCCACCTTTTCCTATGAGCCTTATTTCAATGTATGACACCATCACTCCATCACAATCACATTCATTAGCCTTGAAAATGTGACTTGAAAATATCTTTGACTTCTTGTTATCCCCAACACATAAAAAATATCAAAATATTTCCTGTTTTCTCTTTAAATCATCTTTCTAATCTATTATCTCCAAATAATCATCTTGAATCTATGCACAAGGCAAGAAATATTAATTCTCAATTTTTCACAGGGTTTTATAATTGACAAAGCTCTATTATATTCTTTATCTCATTAACAACACAACCCTGTAACAATGAAAAAACAAATAATTAAGTGATTTACCAAGGTTATATAACTAAATTGGTTTTAAATCCAAGACCTTTGGGTCTGAGTCCAGCATATCTTTTGCAACATGCATTATGCACACTGTATGGACATAGGTACAATCACTGGAAAATATCTGCAGTAAGGACAATTCATTCTCTCCAATCATAAAGAAAGGAAGGCAAAGGTGAAAGAAATATGGGCAACCTCTCATTTAGAGCCGCTAAAGGGAGAGAACAATCATCACCTCAGGGTCGCCTCACTTTTCCCTGCTGGAGAAATGGAAATTGTTCAAATGCCAGTCAGTAGACAAACGAAGAGCAGCAAGCCTTTGTAATTACCACCTGATAACTGGATTTTCTAAATTAGGTATTTGTTATGCAAAATTATTTTTACATAAATTAACCATTACTACTTTAAATTATGGGTTCTCAGTCTGGGATTATTTTGCTGCACTACCCGCCCCCCCATCCATGGGACATTTGACAATGTCCAGAGATTTTTGTCAGAACTGAGTTGGAGTTGGGGGGTGCTACCAGAATCCAGTCAGTAGAAGCCAAAGATACTGCTAAACCTCTTACAATGTAAGACAACTCCCCAAAGAATTATCCAGTACAAATGTCAATAGTGCTGAGGCTGAGAGACCCTGCTGTATATGTATTTTTAGTTACTAAGGATTGCAAACTATATTCCCAACCAGCAGATCTCTGTTGTTTGGATGTAAAGGACTCACACCAAAACAGTTCATGGCCCAAGATTCTCAGGCTTTGCTTAAAATGAACAGTTTTTGTGGATTCAATTCCGTTGACCTAAAACCTTAATGTTTACCTACTGTACTCAAAGCACTAGGCTATGCACAATTGGGAAATAACATAAAAAATCATAACATGCTCCGTACCCTTCAGAAACTTATAATTTATTAAATGTGCCAACTTCTTAAAGAACAAGGACAATGTATTCTCAGTACCTACATGACAGGTTTTTAAAAAAATATTTATTACGTAAAGAAGAAAAGCTTCTCAGAATTCTTCAAAATTTCCCTAAAATTTCCTCAAATTTCATACCCAACTTCACTTCCCCCTTTTGTTCAAGGACTTTGCCTTATACCTGACAGAGAAAATTGAGTCCATCTGTATGAACCAACTTAAACTTTGCTTTCCCTCCTCTATATTTGTATCCAATTTTCCCTCCCTCTTTCGAGTGTCAGAGAAGGCATCCCGCATGTTCTCCAAGGCCACCTCCTCTGTTCCATTTTTCTTTTTAGTCTCCTCCCCTAACTGCATCATCTTTCAAAAACTTACTTAATTAATAAACTTATACCTAATTTATGTAAAGCACATGATTCAGTGATCAGAACATAAGAAGTGTCCAATGAAGTAGCTCTTATATTCCTCCTCCAGTTCAAGTCTTTCCTATCCTGAAACATAATATACTTTTAATCTGTATCCACCTTTATTTTCTCCTTCTCCTTGGAATCTACTTGTCTCTGTTCCCACTTTCTTATTTCCCACTCACTTAACATTTTGAAACTTGATTCCACCTCTACCACTCACTGAAATTGCTCTTGAAGATGATGACCTCCAAGTTGCAAAATTCCAAAGACCAGTGATTCTTTAACTCTTTAAAGGATGTGCCCTTTCCTACAAAAATGACGATATATACCCATACACAAAAACTTTCATGGGGCACCTGGGTTTCTCAGTGGGTTAGGCCTCTGCCTTTGGCTCAGGTCATGATCTCAGGGTCCTGGGATCGAGCCCTGCATCAGGCTCTCTGGTTAGCAGGGAGCCTGCTTCCTTCTCTCTCTCTCTGCCTACTTGTGATCTCTCTCTGTCAAATAAATAAATAAAATCTTAAAAAAAAAAAAAACCTTTCATAACATTTTCAAAGGATTGACTGATATATCCATTGACCTCTTGTTAAAAAGCATCGTATTTAACAGAATTTAGTTCTCACTGGAAAAGTCTTGCATTTAACACTGTTTTATCTGGATGCCTGGGGCCAGAGAGAAGGAGAGATTTTACCATGACTTTTGAACACCCATTTCATGCCGGATGCTATATAGAATAAACAGAGAGAGAAATAGAACAAGATCTCTATTCTTAAGAAACTTGAATTACGTACTGTCTGGGGAAAGAATACATAGCTTTGAGATTTCAAACCTGGGTGCCTGGGAATATGGTGATGGCATTTATTAAAAAAGGGAATCAAGAAATGTACCTATGCTCACCAGTATATCACCAACGCTACTGAAAAAAAGAACCACGGAAACAAAATGATATGGGAATTCAAGCACTAAGTTTTGCCTTAGACATATTGTGACTGAGGAGTAAACAAGAAATATATCCAGATGGAGGAAAATGGGGTGTTGGGGGTTAGAGTTCTAATGCTCATAAAGGAGACTTTGACCTGCTAAAGAGAATTTGAAGCTCAAATTTGACTTGAATCAAGGATTAAATTACATAATATTTCAAAGTCCTTATTCTTTAGATAACCTCCCAGGGAGAAATTTTTAAAAATCAGTATTTGGGTAAGAAATTTAAAATTTAAGCAGGTATAAGACTGTGGATACAGCCAATGGTCACTGGAATCAGACAGATGTGATGCTTGAGACCTTGAGCAAATATGTAATTTCTTCATTAGCAAAATCATAATAATAATAACTAATTTACCATGTTGAGAATATTTAGTGAAATAGAGCATATACAAGACAGTACAATATAAGGCACATAAAAGTGATTGAATTATATAATATCATTATTATTTTTACTACTGGAATTTTATTTTAATTAAATGCCCATTTATAAAGTCTTGAAGACCAGAAAGTCAAATATACAAAATTCTCCAAAAATCAACATCTTTGTTATTATTAAATTCCATCCATATTCAGGAAAAAGAGCCAAAAAGGTATATTTCCTAAATTATAACTTCCTGGCATCAATTCCTTGAATGTTCTGTACCTTCATCCATCTTCTGGATGAAGGTAACTTATGTTCAAATTTATGAACCTAAGCTTCTCAGAGTTTTTCAGTTACCGAAAGAAAGAAAGAAAGAAAGAGAAAAAGAAATAGGTTGGAATGAATAAAGACAATTGAGTCATTAATTCATTAATTTATTCATTTAATACACATTGAATGTATGCTATATGCCAGGCATTATGATAGGTATTGGGGATAGAGAATAGAAAAGACTATGTCTATATGAAGCTTATAGGCTTGTAAGGACATTTAAAAAATCATTTTACTAATGTGTAATTCTAAACTGTGATAAGTACCAGGGATGAAAAGTACAGCAAGTTAGGAAATGGTGTGGTAACAAATCTGATCTATTTGGAGATTCAAAGAAAGCTTCTCTGGAGAAGTGATATTCGAACTGAAGAGTCAACTGAGTGATTGGCAGGAGGTGGGAGACCCTGAAGAGTTTTCCAACCAAAGGGAAAAGTGTATGTCAGGAGTCTACAGAAGGAGGGTACAGTATAACTTAGAGAAAGAGAAAGAAGAAAAATCAAGTTCTATGACTTAGCAGATGTGTCAGCAATAGAGGAACACTACTTAGATCTTCATTCAAAAGAACTTCCTCTGAGAAGCATGGTTGACTGGCAGCCTCCAGAAAACATACTTCGGGTCAAAGTGTTCATACTGAGGCAAGGTTTTGCCAGGTTGCTTTCAGCCAGTGACTAAGCACAGTATGAGTGCTAGAGGTAGGTTGTTCCCACTTGACACATCTAACAGGCAATCTTTGCTTAGAGACTTTCCATTAGCGTGGCCAACGTTTTCTCAAAATTGCCCTGTAGTCTGAAGCTCTTCCTATTTATCTTCCTTCTTTACCTTTATCCTATGGTTAATTTCTGTCTCTTTACCTATATCATTCACACACCTTATTTATTTAAAAAAAATTTTTTTTTCTTAATCTCAGGAAACAAACTGAGGGTTGCTGGAGCGGACAGGGGTGGGAGGGATAGGGTGGCTGGGTGATGGACATTGGGAAGGGTATGTGTTGTGGTAAGCACTGTGTATTGTGAAAGACTGATGAACCACAGACCTGTACCCTGAAACAAATAATACATTATATGTTTTTTTTAATTTAATTTTATTTTTTCAGTGTTCCAAAATTCATTGTTTATGCACCACAGCCAGTGCTCCATGCAATACATGCCCTCCTTAATACATACCACCAGGCTCACCTATTCCCCTACTCCCCCTCCCCTCCAAAACCCTCAGTTTGTTTCTCAGAGTCCATAGTCTCTCACGGTTCATCTCCCCCTCCAATTTTCCCCAATAATAAATTTTAAAATTTTTATTATTTATTTGATAGAGAGATAGAGAGAGAGCACAAGCAGGCAGAGCAGCAGGCAGAGGGAGAAGCAGAAGCAGGATCTCTACTGAGCAGGGAACCCAACACATAGCTCAATCCCAGGACCCTGGGATCTGACCTGAGCTGAAGGCAGATGCTTAACCAACAGAGCCCCAGGAGCCCCCATTAGCACTTTAGATCAATCCCAAATGTATCATTTTCATCTTAGAATGGACTACTCCTGGCCCCATTTTACTGAAAATTGGTGTCTCTGACACAATTCAGCCCATAATGGGTAGTTCCCATTGCATGTTCTTTTGGTGACCCGTTAACAAGCCTTCTGTTTCTACCAGGACCTAGTAACACACAAGAAACTGTTTCTCAAAAGTCATATAATTCTCCCTTGCAAATGGCATGGCCTTGCTCCAGAATCTCAGGGACCTATGCTGTGATTCTCCCAAAAGGGCTTACCATAAACTCTATACTACATCTTTTCTACCCCTGACACTTAAAATTCTGTAGAGTCTGCAGAAGCAGCAAAGTTGCTTGCACTGTAGCCTGGACCTCAAGAATGACCTCAAGGCCATCAACAATATGCTGATGAGAAGGAGCATCAGCATCACTAAAAAGCGTAGTAGTGGCGCACTATGTATGTCAAAGCTGCCAGTAGGAGAGTGGTCTCAGAATTGGGCTCCTTAATAGCCATGGACATGATGGAGCCCCTCTATTTCCTGAGGTAACAATGCTTAAACACCAGAAGCCAAGTCCACTGTGATCTGGGCATTCTCTTCCACTGGGATATCTTTCCACATCCACACTGGTAAATCATCAGCAATTATGGTGAAATTTTGTGCCAAGAACTATCTATCCCCAACTTCCACTCAAGATGAGGGCTTCCCTGCTAGCTGGTCAATGAACGAGCCAGTTCCTCAACTTGTTTTCTCAAATCACTCAGTACCATCTTTTTTACAGTTTAGGTCCTCTGAGAAGCAGATACCAAAATGGATTTGATGAACAAGGGTTTTTTGGGGGGAAATGTGCACCTGCATTGCAGCCAAAGTCAGGGGTGGACTTGAAAAATAGCAGAAGGGGAAAATCTTTACTCTAAGCTCTGAGCAGTAAACCCATTCATCTACATTATGTAGAAGGAAAACTGGCTTAAAGTGAGAAGACATACAGTGTCCTGGGCAATAGTTAATCATCTAACCCAATCATAGGAACTTTAATGAAAAAGCCTGGAAGATTAGAGACAGGAACATCTGGGATGGAGGCATGTGAATGGACATATGTGAAAAACCACAGAGTATGAAAAGGTTTGCATTGCACATTAATGCACCCCAGGAAGCATCCATCATGGAAGAGACATCGAAGAACAAAGAGAAAAAATGACTCAGCCAGTTGACATAAGCCAGCCTTTATAATCAGCCACCCCAGAACTGGTATGATGGACACATGAATGGAGCAGCCACAGAGGCAGAAATAGGTGTAACACATGAGCCAAACATCTGGATCCCACCTTACCACGACTGATCTAGCTTCCATTAATTTTGAATGTTTAACCCAACCAGTCATTTCATAGCGAGTTAACTATACTGGGTCCTTTCCATCCTAGATGGACCAGTAATTTGTCTTCACAAAGGCCGGATAGCTATTCTATAGTAGATTTTCCTGCTTACAGACCTTTAGCCAGCACTAAAATCCAGGGATTTAAGGAATGTCTGACTCACAATCAGGGAGTATCACTCAGATTAGCATCTGACAAGGGACCTACTTCATAGTGAACCAGGTGCAGTAGCAAGACCATGACTATGGGATTCAGTGATTGCCTAGGGACAAAAAGCAACCACAATACTTTTAAGTGAATTTGCTTATATTAATTACCCAGAGCATTTACATAGATTTGAAAGGAATCACATATCTATATGTACCAGCAGGCTGCAAATTCAGGTAAGAATTGATGTCTTGAGTTTGAAATCCATAGAGAAGGCTAGCACTGTCAGGATTTCTGTGTTTCACTCTTGAAACAAAATTCCTTCTTCAACTTTTCTCTCTTCTCCTGAATTTTACTAAAAACAAGAAGGAGAATCTAGCCAGCCCTTTACATACTTTCCTTAGAAATCTCCTTAGCTAAATACCCAAATTCATCACTTAAAAGTTTTACTTCCCACACAATAGAACAAAATTCATCACGTCCTCTGCCACTTTATAATAAGAACCACCTTTTCTCCAGTTCCCAGTAACATGTTTTTCATTTCTGAGACCTCACTAGAAGCAATTTTAACATTCATATTTTTACCAATAATCTTTCAAGGTAATCGAGCCTTTTCAAGTACCTCAAAACCCTTCCATCTTTTACCTATTGCCAATTCCAAAACTGCTTCCACATTTATAGGTATTTGTTACAACAGCACCCTACTTCCTCATATCGAAATTTATATTAATTTCTTAGGGCTTCTGTAACAAAGTATCAAAACACATGTGGCTTAAAACAATAGAAATTTATTGTCTCACATTTCTGGAGGCTCCAAGTCCAAACTCAAGATGTCAGCAGGGCCATCTGATGGCTTTAGGAAAGAATACTTCCCTGCTTCTTCTAGCTTCTGGAATTTGCTGGCAATCCTTGGGGTCCCAAGGCTTTTATATGCATCACTCCAGCTACATGGCTATCTTCTCCCTCCTTGTCTTCACATTGGTTTCCCTCTGGGAGTGTCTGTTCCTATGTCCAAATATCCCTTTTTTGTAAGGACATTAATCATATCAGATCAGGGCCCACCCTAATAACCTCCTTTTAACTTGACTACTTCTATAAAGACCCTGTTTCCGAATAAGATCACATTGTAAGGTAAATGGGAGTTAGGACTTCAACACACGTTTTTTGAGAGAGAAATAATCTAATCTACAACACTATGTGAAAACATTATTCAGGCTACAAATAATTTCAAGCTTATTTGGACAGGCAAACCCCTTGAAAGGCCACTCAGTATTCTAAGTCCTACAAGTTAAAAAATTACTAAAGTTAGTCTAATCTCTTCCATTTTACAAGTAAAGGAAATGAAGTCAGAAATCAAACCCATATCTTTTGACTTAAAATACAGCTCAATTGCATTATACGATCCTACTCCACCCTTTGCCTAAGCCATTTAAACATAAGAGATGCCAAAGAAGCTTGTTTTTTAAGTAATCTGAATACTTGGGTAACCAAATGTACTATTTCCCCGAGCTTTAAAAATATTTGATCATATGCAAATACTTTTAATCACCTAAATGGAAAAAATAGTGCTTCGGAGTTATATCGATCATGTTTGGCTAAATTATTATTCAGTAATAGATGGTCCCAAAGTCTTACTGGCTTGCAACAATAAAGATGCATTCCCTGCTCACCTTACCTGTTCATCGTGGGTCAAGTCTGGCTTTGTTCTGCTTTATCTTCATGTCATTACCCAGACTGAGGAGCAGCCCCTTTCTGGGGCTATGTGGGCCCACCCACATAGCATCTTCCTAAGACTGAGGCTAGACCAGGAAATAAGGGAAGTCTCTCTGCTCCCCCTTCACCAGTGTTACACACACCAAATAACAAACAACAATATACCACTGAGGAAGGTAAAAAGGCATAAATAAAGAATGCTACCCTGTGGCACATGTCACAAGAAAAGCTGAAAAATAAGGATGGACTACGTACTTGAGAAACCACTACTCCACCCCACCCCAGCAACCACAACTTTCATCCTAAGCACAAGGCATTTTTAGAGGAAAGGTTATGGTGCTTTAAGGTAACCATAGTGACAACAAAGCCCAAGCCTCACTCAACTCCTAGCTAGAGTTCCCTCAAACCTTCACATCATTGGCCTGATAAAACATGTGCCTATTTCTAGGAGTAAAATAGAATTTACCCAAGTCTCTATCATTCTGCATGAGATGTCTGGTATTCATTAAAAAAATTACAAAGGCACAAAGAAAACAACCCATTGTCAAGGGGAAAAAATTTAACAGTATCACAATCAGAATCAAACAGTATCACAGTCATGTGTTAGACTTTAAAATGACAGTATAAAAAAAAGTGAAAAAGTTGGAAGACACACGAGCATTAGTGAAATTTCAACAGAAAAATGAAAATCATAAAGGGCAAATGGCACCAGGAGAGATAAAAAAATGGCTGCGCTAGAGATAAAGAATTCCTTTGTCAGGCTTATCATTACATTTGACACAGCCAAGGAAAGAATCAGAGAATTCGAAGATAGATCGATTAGAAATGACCCAGGCTGAAACACAAAAAGAAAAAAATGTGAAAACAAACAAATAAAACACATGCCAACAAATATAAAACCAGAACTGGGCACCCAAGAACTGTGTGACAATATCAATCTAGCCTATGTGTAATTAGAGTCCTGCAAAGAGGAGGAAAACAGAGATAACAATGCAGGAAAAAATAGTCGAAGAAATAAAGACCAAAAATTATGCAAAAAATAATAAATGACCTCAAACCACATGTCCAAGAAAATCAAAGAACCCTAAGCAGGATAAAAACAAAATACTGCATTTTGCTTATCCTCTCAAGGACCCTATGAAGTAGTGAAAGTAAATGTCCATATCTTTGTAGAAGATGAAAGATTAAGTGTTTTGTCCACATTCACATAAGTTTTCAAGGGGACAGGATTCTGAAGGTTACCAAGGACTTCTTTCTCCATCTGCTATTTTGTTGAATTTGCTTACCACTTCTAAATAATTGCTGTGCAGTCATGGGGCTTTAATCTCAGTTCTTCCTCTTTAAAAGGAGTCTAATAGTATGGGTTGTTTTCAGAAACTATATTTAGAGAACCTAGCACCAAACTTGGCATAATTCCGTACAGTTACTATGACTTAGGGCTGTGGAGACCATCTGTGAATCTATTCTCTTAGAATTATGGGCAGGAGGTGAGCATGGGTTTCTTCTACTCTCAGATCCCTGTATTTATCTGAGGGTTCTATGGTTTCTGCTCCTTATCATGGCTGGAGGAGAGGAGGGTACAGGATAGCCTCCTACGGTGACTAACATTTGTTTTCTGCATCTTTTAAATGTTCTCTTCTTCCCTAGCTTGGAGTATCAGGACCATATTCATCTAGTGGATTTGTTCCCTGAGGGCTGGGATGGGGAAGAAGGGTTAGAGCAAATTTTTTCTGCCTCATTTTCTGCCAAATATTTCTCTGTTACACCTAAATTGTTGTTTTCTAAAACATAAAAGCAATACTTTTATTTAGTATTTTGCTTCTCATTTTCTCCACTGAAAGCCCTCCTTTGAAGCAATATTTGTTTCTTGATTCTGAGCCTGAATGGGAGAATGTCACTAGGTTCAACAGCTGTGCACAAGAAAAGAAAGAGATAAAGGCACATCAGTTTCTCCTATTACATACTGTCACTATCATCACTGTTACAGCTACCATTATTACTGAATCACAGTTATTTTAATAGACATTTTAAAAATTTTTTTAAAGATTTTATTTAGCTATTTGACAGAGAGAGAGAGCATAAGCAGGGGGAGCGGCAGAGGAGGAGGGAGAAGCAGACTCCCCACTGAGGAGGGAG
Source organism: Potos flavus (assembly GCA_028534135.1). Taxonomy (NCBI): domain Eukaryota; kingdom Metazoa; phylum Chordata; class Mammalia; order Carnivora; family Procyonidae; genus Potos; species Potos flavus. The sequence continues at coordinate 122,925,540 of CM052900.1, read as the reverse complement.
CCCATGCACAGGGCTCAATGCAGGTCTCAATGCGGGCTTGATCCCAGGATCCTGGGATCATGACCTGAGCGGAAGGCAAATGCTTAACCAACTGAGCCACCCAGAAGCCCCCAAACATTTCTTTTATTATTCCTAAGTGCAATCCATCCCCCCTGTATACACAAAAGCCAACTAAAGCATGCCAGGCCACTCTGGAAATCATCTAGCAATCTTCTAAATTATTAATGACATATCTCCTGTATCCTTCCAGCTCTCAGCTCCTACCTCTTAGCGCGTGGGTTTTCATATCTCTTAGTTTTGGCTTCCCTGCATAGATTCTGAGAGTTTTTACCTCTAATCCATTGATTCTTCCCCTCCTGATTATCTCAACAAACACACTCCACACGTACTCTGTCTCTAGGGACCCGAATTTCAGCACAGATTCTTCCCAGTGAACATGCAGGCTCTTTTCAAGACTGGGTGATAAAAACAGTGCAAAGAAACAAAAAGCTTCAATGAGCTCCCGCCAAAGTTTGTCTCTCTCTTTCTCTCTTAGAAAAAAAAAAAAAGTCTTCTCCAAAGTATGCAAACATTTATTGGGAAACATATTTCCCCTTTCGGTATAAAAGAATATAAACACATCGGCTGACATATGGGCCCATGTGTTCCCCCACCAAGGTGTGATGAGACTGGGAGCAGCATATGGGCCAGGTGATAGAGAGCTTGCCACAGTGTGGGTTGGAGTGCTGCTGTCTTGTGAAGCAGGTGCACAAAAACCCATGTGAATAGAAGGCCCTGTGAAGTGAAATTGTGGGTTATTCAGACCCACAGTGCTGTAACATGGGACTATTAGGTTCAGATTCAACCCTGTTTATTTAGCACTTTCAATATGAACTTAGTGGACTTTAGGATTTATTAAGTCACAAAAATCACCCCACAGAATGGAAATTAATACCTACACAGTTGAGAACTTGAAGAAATTTGGCGAACTTTCTATAGTGGTTGTTCTCAAATTTTAGCATCAGAAGAATCACCTGGAAGACTGTTACAACACAGATTGCTGGGCATGACCTCCTGCCCCCCAAGTTTCTGAGTCAGCAGTTCTGGGGTAAGGCTGTATAACACGCACTTCTAGCATATTTCCAGGTGATGCTACTGCTGCTGGTCCAGAAATCACACTTTGGAAACCACCCTTCCAACATGCAATGCACAGTGCTGAGGTCTAAAACCCCAATATACTGAATTATGAAACATCGCTGCTATTAGTCAAAACCAGGAGAGCTAAATCACTCATTATGCTCAAGAGACAGGGACAGGGCAGAAAATTGGATACATGAGGGTATCTGTGAAGCCAGAATGGTGCCGGAAGTGCGGAATCAAGTCAAGGGCTAAGGTGACTGCCACAGGCACACTGAGACTCCCCATCACCAGGCTTAAATAGCTTCCAGAGATGGGGTATTAGGATAAGTCCATCAGACTTTACATGTACGTGATTAGAGTGGTCAGGATAAGATACTGGTTTATGATCTTTAAATGTTTCATTCTTACTGTTCCTTTATCCTACGGTAAACTTAGATTATACCAGAAGTCAAGAATTCCAAACAGAAATGCTGAGCGTGTGTGTGTGTGTGTGAGTGTGTGTGTGAGAGTGTGTTGTGAGTGTGTGTGTGTGTGTGTGTGCTAATAATAGATGAAACTCCTTTCAACTAATATACTGAAGTTCTTCTAAGCATGGACACCCCAATGGCTATGGGGAGATGGATGAGTTGAGAACTAAAAGTAACTGCCCTTGACTTTAAAGATCTAATAATCTAGGGAGATGTGCCTCCCCCAAGTCAGACTGTGACACATGTCAGGCACAGAGGGAGAAGGAATTAATTAATTCTAATTTGAGAGAAGTGGCATCAGAGAAGGATTCATGGAAGAGGTGACATGTAAGTGCACCTGAGAGCTGAACAGAAATTTTATTGCAGAGACATTTGAAGAATAGTCTTTGTCTAATATATGGAAGGAAAATAATTCCTTCTTCCAGTAAGGAAATAAAATTCTACCTTAGACTCATTTCCATCCATACTACAGGAAAACAATTTTTTTTAATTTTAAGAAACTTCCAAAATGAAGGTAAAAGTATAGAGGAGAGGGCAAATGGAGCAAACACATTTTACAAATGCAAAAAGTCTCTCCCTGTAGAAAGCATTTTGTTTTATTCTAATCTCTTTCCTGCTTACAACCCTCATAGGAGCATTTCATTTAGAGCTGTCGAATTTTCAGAATTCCACTGTGTATTTGCACCAAGTGTTTAGAGTCAGAGTATAAAACAAAGAAAGGTTTGTATCTTAGAGGCATCCTTTTTCATTCCACAGAAAGTATACTGGTTGCAAAAATTACCTGCTAGTATTAATAGTAGTAGAATACAATAATTTTAATATGGATTGTTTTGTAGTTTCCACCAATGGACTTGTGTTAGTCTTCCAGGGCAGTCATAACAAAATGCCACACATTTGGTTACATAAATAACAGAAATTTATTTCTCAGAGTTCTGGAAGTTCAAGATCTCGGTGGCAGTAGGATTGGTTTCTGGTGAGAACTCTCTTCCCATCATGGACACAACTGCTCACTGGGTCCTCGGGTGGCCTTTTCTCTGTGCACATGCAGAGAGAGAGAGAAAAGTCTCTGGTGTCTCTTCTTCTTATAAGGACACCAGACCTATCAGATTAGGGTCCTGCACTTATGATCTCATTTAACCGTAAGTACCTCCTTAAAGGTGTCTCTTTAAATACAATCACATTAGGGGTTAATGTTTCAATATACGAATTTGGGGGGAACACAATGCAGTCTGTGACAGGATTTTACACTCCTCAGGGCCAGATACTTACTTAACTTACTTTATTTCCCCCTGCACTTCCTACCCTGTTTCCTCGTACACGTAGGTCATTTGACTTGAATGAAATTCACACTTATTCCCAGTGAATTATCCCAACGACAAAATGGTATGGTCAGGGAAGTATTATTATTACCCCCAAATTCATACATGAACAACCGTGGCTCATAGTCAGTATATAGTATATGCTAATCACTGTTCTAAGCTCTGCATGAATTAATAAATATTATTATTCCCATTTTAGGAATGAAGAATTGAAGCCCAGAAGAGGTTAAATAATTGTCCACGATGATATCTATTAAATGGCAGAGCCAGTATCCAAACCCCCACGGCCTGGCTCCAGAGCTCCTGCTCTTAAAACTATGTTACATGTCTTCTGCTAAGGGCCACAGAAGTCATATGACTTGTTCGTTATTTCTTATTTTGCACCTATATTGGTTTCCTAGGTCTGCCATAATAAGTTACAACAGATCTGGTGGCTTAAAACTGCAGAAATGGTTTCTCTCACAGTTTTAAAAGCCAGAAGTCAAAAAATCAAGGTGTTGGCTGGGCCACACTCCCTCCCAAAGCTCCAGGGGAGAATCTGATCCTTCCCTCTTCAGCTTCCAGGCGTTCCTCGGCTTGCGGCTGCTTCACTCCAATCTCTGCCCCCATCCTTACATGGCCTTCTCCCCTCTCTGTCTCTCCTCTATGTATCTCTTGTAAGGACAGTTATCATTGTATTTAGGACCCACCTGGATAACTCAGGGTAATCTCCTCGCAATATCCTTAACTACATCTGCAAAAGCACTTATTTTTCAAATAAGGTCACATTCATAGATTCTAATGGTTAGGATGGATGAGGACATATCTTTTGGCACTATGGCACCAACAACAGGCAATGATCCAGTATTTGGGGTACCATCAATACCTGCTTTGGCTAACACTTCTTTCTTAGAAACTTCTCCTCTTGCCTTGTCCCAATCTCATTCAAATGTGTACCATGGTTCCTACTATGTAAAATATGCCCAACCCTTGGCCACAGTTAGTTGACCCATGGTGCATACTAACTCAAACCAATCCAAGATTTACCTGCTTTAAGAAGTTTGGCTTAGAGCTAAGAGAAAAAAGTGACAGAAATAGATTTTTTTTAAAAAAATTTGGTTGCTCTCAACAGCCAAATCTCCCAGCAAAACAGGGACCAAGGAGAGGCAAGCAAGGCACAGGAAGCACAGCATTTAGGAGTCAGAATTCACAGGGCCCTGAGAGTGAGTACCTCAGTCAATTTGTGGCCAAAGTGCCTTACCCTGATCCTCCCCTGTTTCCCAACAGGAGCACCAGAAGATTAGGGGAAACCATTGCAAAGAGAGAAAGAAGGGAGGAGAAAGAGAACATAGACAGACTTGCAGAGAAAAGCAGTCATGTAAGACCAGAGAGTCTGGTGATATTCAAGCTACTGGCTCTAATTTCCTGGAGCCTCAGTATGATTTCTGTAATTTGGTTCTTTGAGTTGTTCCAGTGACCACATTAATTATATAATAATTATATATATTTTTTTACTTAAACTTATTTGGTTTGGGTTTCTATCATTTGCAAACAGAAGAATTCCAACAAAAAACCCTTATGTCTTTTAACTTCTGATCCTAACTTTCTCATTATTTTCCAAGAGGAGACTGAGGCAAAAAGAGGATGGTGGTTCCTGTGAAAGTAGAAACCCAGGTCTCCGTGCACCAACATGTATGTGGCGTGTCAGGTTACTTTTCATAGACATCAAACTCATTCTCCCTTGCTTTTCTTTTTCATAAAACACTTATCTCTTATCCTTTCAGCATGAAGACATGAAGACAGGTAGATGTTTTAACTGATGATTTAAGAAAACCTATGTAAATATTAACAATTATACTGTACCATAAGGAGCTCATTAAATATATTTGGCTATTGCACCCCATACAAAGTGGCCCTGAATGCTGTGCTTTTATTTTTCTGCTGCTGTTTTTCATGGTCTTTCTTCTGTTCTCATCTGTAGCTTTGAGTATACCTATTGCTTCTAATACTCCATTTTCGGTATTTTAGAAGATCAAAGGGGAGACAAATTAATGTACACTAACATTTCAGTTTTTTAAACTTATAACAAAAATGACTTCAATTCCCTCTGCAAAGTCTTGATCTCACTCTGACCTTGAAATTTTTTTGTATCGGACAGAAAATAAAATGTCCTAAATGGGGTCATCGTATACAACACATTTTCCTTCTCCTACAGCATAGAACCTTTAGTGGAGAAAGAAGAGAAATTATAGAAAGTATTGAATGACGCCAATTTTCTTTTGTCCCATTTGCTGCTTTGCTTGCACGAAGCGTGTTCACCTTCTGTCCATGGGCACCATCATCTTTGAAGTCATGACAAAAATTGCCATTTGCTGAATGCTTGCCCTGGCCTAGGACTTTTACTTTTACATTGTGTATCTCATTTAACCCTTACCAGGCCCTTATTTAAAAATTAAAATCTCCACAATTAATCATGGAACACTACATCAAAACCTAATGATGTACCGTATGGTGACTGACATAACATAATAAAAAAAATTAACAGCTCCATTTTATAAGTGAGAAAACCCAGATTTAGACAGGAGAAAACCCACAGTATGTGGATTGCCCAGTGCTGTAGACCTAAACAGTGGTAAAGTCAAGGTGGGTGACCCAGAGCCTATGTTCTTTCCATGGCACTAGGCAGGGCCAGAGTCTGCACTTAGTAAGCACTGAGCCCATACTCCAAAGGAAAGAGTAGGGGAGTCTTGAGATCTGTAGTGTTCTTGGACAGTCCAATGATTTGCTATCTGCCTGTATTTGTTTCAGAGTAGCAAAGTAATCTATTCTACTCAAAAGAAGTGGAGAATTCCTTTCCTGCTCCAAAGCCAGACCCAGCACTATGTTGGTCTGATATATAATAAGTTAATAAATTTTCTCTCTTTTCCTGCTGTAGTTTTTCGTGCATTTTTCTTCATTTCCTAAATGTTTAATGTATTTTCATTTTCAAACCCTTTCCATAAGATTAGTGGCTTCTTATTTCCCCTGGGCTGTTCTAGTCTCCCAAATTGTTCATCATATGAGCTAGTGGAAAGTATCTGTAATGGGGGCTCTGAAGACTGGGTCTCATTTTGGCCCTCCCCAGACTGTGAGACTATGGGCAATTCCCTTCCACTCTCTGAGCCTCAGCCTCCTTGTTCATAGGGAAGAATTAGGTTTCAGACTCTAAACTCTTTGCCATCCAAATCCTGTTAGTTCTGCTACATAGCAACCTGCACAAACTTCTCTGTTGTGAGCAAATGTATGTAAAACTTCCTTTGTAGCTCTCTTCCCAAAAGGAAAAACCTCCCATAAGCTATCTTCCTCATGTAAAAGGAGTGGTTAGTTTATTCTTCATACCCCCAGAATCTTTCCACATCATTGTCTAACATTCCTAAATTTATCAATTAGCTTAATTAACTAACAACATGATAGAAACTAGAGAGTCAAAGATGAGCAAAACACTCACCATACCCTCAGGTACGCAGACAGGCAAATAGGGAAAATAAAAAGAGGGGAACCTCTCTCATCATGGCAGATGCTACCACTAAGGAAATTCTCCCACAAGAGACAATAATGAAGCTAAATCTTTAAAGCAATTAATGGGGTTTCTATGAGCCTGGGTTCTGCAGTCAGACAGACCTAAGTTCAATCCTGTCCTACACAACCAGTAGCTGTACGACCTTGAACAAGTTATTTTACTGCTGTCTCACTTTTCTTCATCTGTAAAATGGGAATCATAACACTAAATTCATAGAATCATTAGGAAGAACAAATAATGCTTATTCACTAAAAACATGTAAATGCATACTATGTGCCTGGACCTATGCTAGATTCCAAGAATATGTGAGGAAAATTATATGTGAAATATGTGAAGAAAATTATTAAAATTATATATATAATAAAAAATACCAGGCACCATCCTAAGCACTCTGTATGTATTAATTCATTTAGTACACACTATATATGTCTATGAGGTAGGCATTATTGTTACCTATTATTATTCCTATTTTAGAAAAGAAGAAGCAAGTGCAGGAACACTAAGTGGTTAACACAAGCTGACAGAACCAGTAAGTGACAGATCCTGAATTCTGACCTAGGCAATCAGACTCCAGAGTCTATTCCCCTAACCACTCCATCATTTTCCCCTACCAATCTAACCACAGGTCTCTGCTCCTTCTACACACTCCTGTGGGATTTGTAAATTCAGTAAGCCCTTGCAAAGCTGTCAGTGCCATAGGAAACACAATCGAACAAACAATATCATGAAGTATAAAGTCACCCCTGGGCTCCGGGATGGACTTAGGACCCAGCCCTGTCTGGTAAGAACGTCTTCCTATCCCATAGAGAGATTGGCTCAGTGATATACACATGACCAAAACCGGCCCTGGAACTTCTGCAGGAATTAATCAGTAGAGCTCTTTCTCAGTAGACTTGCTGAAATGGTAGTATATAAGCTGGCAGCTACTAGTGGCAGGGCTAACATAGAGACTGAAGCCAACAGAAGAAGAGGCAGAGCCATGAACCCTGAAGGACAGATCCCTGACAGAATCAACCTTGTATAATGAGTCATTAAAAGTTCTGTTTTGTTTAAGCCCATTTGGCTCAGATTTCTATTACTTGCGACCAAGAGTCCCAACCAGCGCACTAAGGAGAGGATATATAATGTGCTTTACACATTACACAATATCAATACTCACCTGGTAGCTGTGTATACAGTTATGTTTGAAGAATTAGTAGGAGTTAATCAAGTAGAGAAGGGAAAAAGCATTCTCAGCAGAGTGACTGGTAGGTGCAAAGGCACAAAAGTAAAAGAGATCATTGCCTGTTAAAAAAGAGTGAATGTCCATATCAACCTAACTATATCATCCAGATCTCATCTTCTTATTGTTGTCTGCTGACCTCCAGAGAATGCTTCTTGATTTGAAAACCTTAGTATCTGGCCTAGAATTTTCCTCCTCATTTCTTTTCATGTTCTGAAAACATTTAAGTAACTACACAAAGATATTCTAACTTACTATTTCTGCTATACCTGCAGTGAGTTGGCTGAAACTGTCAGATTGTTGATCTCTATGCATTTAAGGTCAGCAAAAGTATCATGTGTATCTTTAATCTCACCAAGTGTCTTTATGAAGCTGGTCTAGCACATTTTAGAGCCCAGCCCCTTCTGATCAGCTTGTCCCTCTACAGGTAATCATTACAGCATTATTATCCGTATTTCATGATGAAGAAACAAAGCCTCAAAAACGTTGATATTGAGGCCAGGCTGTGGGGTTCTGGAACTTGAGCCAAGTACGTCTGATTCCCAAGCCCATGTTCTTTGCATTATGCAGCCTTCAGTTAACACTCTTGTTCCAGCTGAAATGTGAGACCTGGCACTAATACTTTTTATTGTCCATTGCCATTAAGTGATGTCACAGAGATCATTGGTATTCATCCTCACGCTCCCATAAAGGCTTAAGGGAAGGTGTCTTGACTCTGCACAGAACACAGATACCAGAGCATCAGCTCCAGTCAGCCACTAGGAAAGATGATGAGAAATAACATACTACAATCAGATAAGTTTCTATTGTCAATACTGGCTGACTGACTGTGGTGGGGCCAACTGGCTAGAACCAATGGGAGTGTTCCTTGCTGGAGGCATGAATTCTACTCAGCGTATTATATGTCATTAGATAATAGTGATAACCATATTGTAATTTATTCTCTATGCCTGCTGCTTTTTGTCTGCTTCTTCTATAATTTAATAAGAAGGGTTTATTTAAAATTTCCCACTATAGGGTGGGAGGATGGGTGAAATAGGTGATGGGTATTAAAGAGCATTTTCAGTAAGCCCTTGCAAAGCTGCCAGTGCAGTAGGAAACACAATCAAACAAATAATATCGTGAAGTATAAAGTCACCCCTGGGCTCCAGGGTGGACTTAGGACCCAGCCCTGTCTGGTAAGAGCATCTTCCTATCCTATAGAGAGATAGGCATATATGGAATTGTTGAATCACTATATTGTACAGCTGAAACTAATATAACACTGCATGTTAACAATAATGGAATTAAAATTAAAATTTAACAATAAAATAAAATTTAAATTAAGTTAAATTTCCCACTGTAATTCTAGATCTGACTACTTCTTTTATTCCTGTCAGTTTCTGGTCCATATGTTTTCCAGGCTATGTTATCAGTTATATACAAATTTAGAATTGTGACATCGTATTGGTGGATTACCCCACCCCTTGATACAGTTATAAAAAACTCTGTTTAGCTCTATTAATACTCTTTGCCTTGTAACCTACTTTGTCTGATATTAGTATACCTATACTATGATTCTTATGATAAATATTTGCATGCTACATCTTCTTCCATACTTTTAATCCCAAACTTAGGCATGAATAATTTCAACAGGTTTATTTGAAAATGTTTTAATTTCCCTTTTATTTTAGAAGGATATTTTCATGTGATTGTAATTCTATATTAGCAATTATTTTCTCTTAAGACTATATAGATGGCTCCCTATAACCTAGCATCCATTAGCTAATTTTCACCAAATTGATCAGGATACTCAGCACAATTCTAATCAAAATTCCAACAGAGGTTTCTTTTGTAGAAATTAGCAAGCTTATTCTAATATTGATGTGGAACTGCAAAGGAGCTAGAATAGCCAAAAACAACTTTGAAAATGAAGAATGAAGTTGGGAACTTGAACCATCTGATTCAAGACTTACTTCAAAGCTTCAGTATTCAAGACAGTTTGGTATTGGCTACAAGACTGGCACATATATCAAGGTAACAGAATAATGAATACAGATATATATCTACACGTATATAGTCAATAGATTTCTGACAAAGATATCAAGGCAATTCAATAAGAAAAGGAAAGTCATTTCAGCAAATGGTGTTAAATCAACTAGCTAAATCAACTAAAGAAGTAAATACCAGTAGCATTATCAACTAAATCAACTAAAGAAGTAAATACCAGTAGCATTATCAACAATAGCCAAATTATGGAAAGAACCCAAATGCCCATCAACTGATAAATGGATGAAGAAGAGGTGGGAGATATATATACAATGAAATATTACTCAGTCATAAAAAAAGAATGAAATATTGCCATTTGCAATGACATGGATGGAGCTGGGGAGTATAACGCTAAGCAAAATAAGTCAATCAGAGAAAGACAAATACCATATGATTTATTTATATGTGGAATTTAAGAAACGAAGCAGATGAACGTAGGGGGGAAAAAAGAAAGAGGCAGAACAGAAAACTGACTCTTAACTATAGAGTTAACAAACTATAGAGTTAACAAACTGAGGTTTACTGGAGGGAAGATTGGCAGCGAAATGGGTTAAATGGGTGATGCTTATTAAGGAGGGGGCTTGTTGCGATGAGCACTGGATACTGTATGTGAGTGATGGATCACTAAATTCTATACCTCGAACTAATATTTATTTTTAAAGATTTTATTTATTTATTTGACAGAGAGAGAGATTACAAGTAGGCAGAGAGGCAGGCGGGGGGGGGGGGGGATGCAGGCTCCCCGCTGAGCAGAGAGCCCGATGTGGGGCTCAATCCCAGGACCCTGAGATCATGACCTGAGCTGAAAGCAGAGGCTTTAACCCACTGAGCCACCCAAGTGCCCCACCTCAAACTAATATCACATTATCTGTTAACTGACTGGAATTTAAATGAAAAGTTAAAAAAAAAAAAAAGAAGTAAACATCAACTCTAACTCCATATGCAAAATGTACTCAAAACGGACCATAGAATCAAATGTAAAACTAAGACTGTAAAACTTCCAAAACATAAGAGAAAATCTCTGCAGCCTTGGGGCAAGGCAAAGTTTTCTTAGAATATAAATAACGTGAGCCAAAAAAGTAAGAAATGATAAATCAGACTTCATTAAAATTTAAGAGTTTTGCTCTTTTAAATATCTTATTAAGAAAACCAAAGGCAAGTCACAAACTGTGATAAAATATTTGGAACACATATATCAAAGGACTTCTACCAAGAATATTTAATAAATTCTTACAAATCATAATGAGACAAACAACCGATTAAGAAAATGGACAGTGATTTAAACAAGCACTTTATGAACAAAGATCTATTAATTGTCAGTAGGCATTTGAAAACATTCTCCATATCATTAAGTGTCTAGGATATCCAAACCAAAACCATACATTGTACTACAAACCCATTCAGAAGACTAAAACATTTTTTATAAACCTAACCCAGTCAAGAGTTGGTGCTATTGTTAATAGGTAGAATTCTGTTTCACTGTTTTTGGGAACAGAAAATGATACAACAACTTTAGAAAGAGTTTGATCATTTCTTAAAACTTTATACATATACCTTCTGTAGAAGGCAGCCATTTTCCTGCTAGGTATTTACCCAAGAGAATTAAAAACATATGTGCACACAAAGACTTTTATGCAAGTGTTCGTAGCAGCTTTATTTGTAATAGACAAAAGCTAAAAGTAGTCCAGGTGTCCATCACAGGTGACCAGATTAACAAGCAGTGGCATATTCATGCAGTGAAGCACTACTCATCAACTAAAAGGAATTAACTATTTACACCAGCAACAGCGTGAATGACTACCAAAATTCCTATGCTGAGTAAAAGAAGCCAGGCAAAAAAAGACTACATTGTTCCATCCATATAAAAAATTGTGAAGTATCTAAACTAATTTGTAGTGACAGAAAGCAAATCAGTTGTTGCCTGGGGATGGGGTAGAGGGATAATTGGATTACAAAGGGCACAAAGAACTTGTAGGAGTGACAGAAATGTTTAGAATCTTAACTGTGGCGATTTTTTCACTTGTATAAATGTATGTCAAAACTGATCTAATTGTATATTTTAAATATGAACAATACAGTGTACTTCAATTATACCTTAATAATTTTTTAAGTTAGCCATCAATCTTACTGTTCCTTTGAAAGTAATATATATATATATATATATATATATTTTTTTTTTTTTTTGGTCTGTTAAGATTTTTTTCTTTGGATTTTCAGTAGTTTGCTATGAAGTGTGCATGAAACATTTACCAAAATTCTCTGTATTAACACTTCTTGAGATTTATTTTTCTTCAATTTTTTTCTTCAATTTCTGTGGCTTGATGTCTTTTGTAAGTTTTGAACAATCCGTAGCCCACAATTCTTTTCCTCTAGCTTCTCTGCCTCTCCTACTAGGTGTCTATGCATAAGCAGGACCTTTCCTTCATTTCCACATCCCTTTATGCTCTTTTGCACATTTTCTAACCTTTTTTCTTTCTGTGTTTTTCATCTTTTCTACTAACTTTTTTTTCCAGTTAAGTATTCTCTCTTCTTGTGCGTCAAATCTGCTGTAAAACCTATTAACCTCTTAAGTTTCATACTTATATTTTTCACGGTAGACTTTCTAATTATTTTTATAAATTTGCTTCTCTGATAAAATTTTCTATCACAGAAATCTGAAGGGGTTTTATATTCTGCAAGATGCCTGTCTTAGTCAGATCAGGCTGCTAAAATAGAATACAGTAGACCAAGTGGCTTAAACAACAGAAATCTATTTCTCACAATTCTAGAGGCTGGGAAGTTCAAGGTCAAGGTTATGACAGATTCAATGCTTGGTAAAGGATGTGTTCCTGACTTGCAGATGGCTGCCTTCTCCCTGTATCATCACAAGGTAGACAAAGGAAGCTCTGGTGTCTCTTCTGCTTCTTATAAGGGCATTATTCCCACCAAGGGAGTGCCACCCTCATTACCTTATCTAAATCTATCTAGCTCCCAAAGGTTCCACCTCTTATTACCATAACATTGGGGCTTAGGGCTTCAACATATAAATTTTAGGAAGATACAAACATTCGGTTCAATGCCTTTTGCAGATAATTCACTATTATCATAGGACCGGTTTATTCATCAGTTTAATTCATTCCCAGTGCAGTGAATCACAGTATCTGTAAGGGAGCTTGCTTTCTGATTGCTGATCCCACAATGCAGTTCTCTGGAAAATGGTATACAGATACATTTTTTTTCTTATAACAAAAATGACAAACCATTTTCCACACAAAAATTATTTTCACTATTTCACATAACCTCCAATCCTTTCTGTCACCTTCATTTTACTGGATAAGCAGACTCATCCACACATTTTAATCCAGTTTTTTGGTGAAGTATTGTGTGGGGGAAAAGTAGTCTAAGAATTAGGTGATACGGATTCCTAGTCTCAACTCTGTCCCTTACTAGCTTTGTGACCCAAAGCAATTCTGTGGACCTCCATGTTCACATTTCTCATATGGGAACAATGACATTACTTATTTTTTTCCCTTTCCGTTTTACAAGAGTATTTTAGGATACATGAGACAAAGGATGTAAAATCTTTGTAAAAATGCTTTGTAAAATCTAATGTGCACAAAATAACTAATAAATATTTTGAATAAATACCAAGTAACATGCTCTGATGTAATAAACGATGTGACCTCAGAAAAATTTGGGGATCCAGGATTTGAACACAGATACATGACTCCAAAGCCAGTGATCTCAGCCTTTGTATGAGGCAATTCTATGAGACAGGATGTGATACTCTTCCAGACAAATGCTACAGAGAATATGTGCCAATTGACCTGATATGGATCTGTAATAAATTGAAAATAACCTAAGCAAACAGCTAAAAATATATTCTCTTTATTAAATTTACTTTATTCAAGCATTCCCTGCTCTTTTTCTTCACTTCCATTATTACTGACCTTTTCTCTTGTTCTCTTTTATACTCTAGCCTTGCCCATCAACCTGAAAACATGACTCTGGCACTTACTTGTTTCCAACCTAAACTCCCTTGGGGGGTATAAATCATATCACTTTCAACAGAATCAGGTTCTTTTCGTGAAAACAGGAATGATATGAGAGAAGAGAAAGATAAGGAGTAGAAAAGGGGGTAGAAAGTGAATTTGGAATCTGGCAGAACTTCACTACTGGCAAGTTTTCTTAATTCAGGCCAACTCCCTACTGCTGACCCAGCTATTTCATTTGCATATATCAAAACTGGTTGGAGGAAGTAGATGAAGGTGGAAAGGGAAGGGAATGTTTGCAGATGTAAGAGAAATAGGTCTGCCTAGAAATGATTGGCCACAGAGGTTAAAAACCACGTATGCAAAGATATATCCATTTCTGTGAATTAAGATCTATCTGCAACTAGTGACGTAAAAATTATGAATTTGAGTATGCTACAGGGAGATCGTGCTCACTCCTTCTCACAGCCCCCAACGAACCTGACTGACCTTCATCCTAAATACGTTTACTCATTTATCTTGATCCCTGAGGCATATGAGTGTGGTATCTATAGACTCAGGTGAAACCCACACACTTTACTTTCTTTTGAAGTTACTGCTTTTGTAATTTGAATAGGATCGTATTTCCTGTCTTGGCTCTGTTCAACATACAGACAATTGAATTTTACAATAACTCGTTTACAATAATAAATCACAAACTGTAGATACCTTACTTTTTCATTGATCTAAGCTCAACATTAAGTCAGCCATTGTAATTTAGATACCAGCTTTTTTTTTTCAACATTTTTTTAAATTTTTATTTATTATTTATTTTTTATTATTAACATATAATGTATTATGTGCCCCAGGGTAGATACCAGCTTTTGAGAACAGATATAAAAAGCCCTTCAAAATTCTGATTGGGCACCCTTGCTTTTCTTTTTCTTTTTTTTTTAAGATTTTATTTATTTATTTGACAGAGAGAGAGATCACAAGTAGGCAGAGAGGCAGGCAGAGAGAGGGGGAAGCAGGCTCCCCGCTGAGCAGAAAGCCCAATGCGGGCTCGATCCCAGGACCCTGAGATCATGACCTGAGCCGAAGGCAGAGGCTTTAACCCACTGAGCCACCCAGGCGCCCACCCTTGCTTTTCTTTGTGGTTCAGTTGGTCATCAGTCTGTTCTGCAGCTACACGAGAATGTATGTTGCAGTTACTAATCTTGGTATGAAGTCATGACAGGTGCATTTCACACTCCACAGGCTACATAATAGCTTTTATCTGTTCTAAATAAATATCTGATTGTGTCCAGTCCAGTGGATTTTTTAAAGATGAAATGCCTCCAGGCACAAAGTCTTTTTCTTAAAAAGTCTCAAAATATGTATACATTTATTTATTTATTTATTTATTTGTATACATTTATATTATAAAGTTTACATGACCTAACATTGTGTACATGAAGAGGGAGTCTCTTTCCTTGCAATGACTGAGTGTTCAGCATTCCCAAGGTAAGTAGACGGGTATCAATTAGGATGAGAGGCTCCTGATATAGAGCAGCCCTAGCTAGGCTACTAGTGTGCCAGACGGAAGAGCAGCTGCCTTTGCTGTTGGAAATAAAAGGGAAAATAACCTATGTAGGATTGTGGAGTCAGAAGCAGAGATAGGCTTCAGGTTTTTGTGGGATTCTTAGAAGATCTTCCAGTCCTTTTGGATATAATACACTGAGAGATGAAAAGGGAGGGGCACTTGGAGGTGCCATTCAGGAAAATCCATTTTGCCAAACACATAAAAACATTCCGTGGTTGCATTCTAAAGGAAATGGAAGCCATATGTTTCTGATTCATTTACATGTAATCCATCAAAATATTATTTTGTAAGAGATATTTAATGTCCAAGAAACCTGCCAAACCTTCTTATAAACATTCTTTTTTTTTTCCAAAGGACCAGCTGCATTTAGGCAGCTGTATAAGAAGTTATCCTTGAAAAATGGAACTGGTCTCAAAGTCTTAAGCACATTTTAAACTTCCCAAGGGCAGCCTGGCATGAGAGAAATAGCATAGGCTTTGGAGTTGAACAGAATCAGATTTAGAGTCTGGTTTACTTCTTATTAAAACCATCACAAAAACATATTTCTATATATTTATTTGTTTATTTAGACTCTACCTTGTGCCAGGCAGAAGGTGCATTATTGAATTAGGGATACAATATTGGACAGGTAGAATAAACAATAGCCTTCTTGCTAGTAATGTAGTTAATGATCCCATATTTTCTTATTCTGAGAAATGGAACTAGTAATGCTCATCCCTAAAAGATCTTCAAGGCATGTAACCCAATACCTAGCATGCAAAACACACTCAACAAAAGTTCTCTTTCATATTCAACCTCTCTGTTTGAAGCCACTTTCCCCTTCAGTCTGTCTGCACACATACCCTTGCACAAGGTCCCCAATCCTCTAATACCCACCAAGACCACAATCATTGGAATACCTCACATATGTTTGGCTTATCTGCCAGGTCAAAGACGGTCCTTTCTCAGAAGTGCAGAGCAGTATGCTTTAGACTAGAATTAAATGACAGTTTGTATTGAGGAATCGAGGACAGTTTTTTTTTTTTTTAAAGCATAAACTGTAGAATCAGGATAAATTGAATTGAATTTTGAATTTGCCATTCACAACCTTTTCATCCTGACCAAGTTTCTGAGCTTCAGTTTCTACCTCTGTAAAATGGGATTAAAATGACCCACTGTTGTTCAGTGTTGCTATGACAAATTAAATGGGATAATATATGGATGGTGCCTAGCCTAATAATGGCAGATATTACTTCCTAAAAAGTAAATTAAAATGTTTCATTTCAAGGGTTTAATGTTCAAAACAACAGTATTGCAAGCTTCTTGGTAGATCATTACCTGTTTAAGCCTTAAACTGTAAGCAACCTGATAAATTCTTCAGCTCCACCTATGAAACACACATACGTATACCCACTGAGCCTTTTAAAGATGCCCAAGATTAAACATCTATAACAAGAATGCAAATATACGATATGCGGTTTTCTATTCCTCCTTAGTATTCCCATTGCAGACATGGTTAATCAATCACAGAAAACTTTTCCAGTAAGCATATGCAGCCTTGAAATCCTTCTCACAGTATTTCCCAAAGCCACTGCAAATCACATAGAGCTGGCAAGTAAGGTACCACATCTCTATCCCTGATGTCATTCATCAAACAGTTTGCATGATCCAATCTCTTGAAACTTCAAGTCTATTCACAAACATTTATTTAGCTTTTACTGTGTGCCTGGCTATGGAATTATACAGATAAGTAAGTTATGAACTTGCGCATCAAGTATACTACAAGGCAGAATAAATAATTGCTAAATAGAGATAATGAATTGCTACAGAAAAGAAGAGCACTGAAGAAATCAAGGAAAAGAAGATTTTTTTATTATTTGTTCACTCTATCCTGAGTTCCTAGAATAGAGCCAGCAAATTGTACAGATCAAAATCTGTTAAGCAAATGAATGAGAATGAATTTACTGAGCGCCTATTGTGTTCATTTGATATTTGTTTATTTAAAGAACAATGCATATTAACTGGGAAGGTTGGAGGACATCAAAAGGAGAGCAGCATTTAAGCTGGATTTTGAAGGATAAGATGCATTTGCCAGAGAGAAGAAGGAAGACATTCCAAGCAGAAGAAATGACCTAAACAAATACAAACAAGTATGAAAACTAACAGCCTAAGGATGCTTTATATTTTTATAGATTTGGAATAAATGCCTAGCCCAGGCCACCTCCTAAGCTTGGACAGACATAAAAATAACAATGCCTGTGGCCAAGTGGAATAGAGAGTTAGGTCAAAGGAAGGTGGTGAAAGAGGCCAAAGAAAGACTGCCATTTCTTGTTTTTTGACTTTACTAATGCTATTTTTCCCAGCAGCCACTGTGCCTGCTTGATCATTAGCACCCAAACATCTTGTTTGTTTCCACCAGACAGAAGTAATATACAATTATGCAAATTATCTTAACTCCAAGTATGGAATCACAGACCAGTCAATAATGTTGATGCATTATGAAAGGGCAGCTCCTCCTGGAAGAAATAACACAAGGAGCTGATCATAAGCAAACATTTTGAAGCCTGCAGAGGACTGGTCCCTGCAGCGTAATCTATTATCATATTTCCACATAATTAGTTTGTTTTCCACTTGAAATCAGAAAATGATTCGACATTGCCCTTCCCTGCCTCGGGATGGAAGAGCATCCAGTAGAATTCTCCTGCAAAGATTTGCATGGTGCATAATTAGTGAGAATTAATCTGCGGAAATTAAAGTTTGGAATATTGTAGAACTCATGAATAGTGCATGGGACAGTGGGTGGAGGAAGAGATGAGCAGCACTTCCTTGGTAGGCAATCACAGATGACTGCTGGCAATCTGTTTTTTAATCAGTGCTGTGCAAGCCAGAGGGTTGAATATGGCTACAGGCTGTGGAGAAATGCTGTCAAATTTGTACAGGCAGGATACAAAAACGTTTCCAAAGATGCCTATCTCTGTGTTCATTTTCAGTAGTTTTTACTTGGAAGGGATGCCCTGGAATCAGAGGGGTTTTTTTCCCCCTCCAATCGATGTTGATGGCATTAACTACTTCGGTTCTTGCAGACTGCCCTATGTCCTCAACTTTAGTATCCCCATTTTACTGACAGGGAAACTGGGACTTAAAGAGGCACAGGGACTGGCTGACGCCACCAGGTTTTAAGTGGAAGTACAGAGATCAAACGGCAAGTGTCTCTGATGGCAGAACCCAATAGCTTGGGGGTGAGCAACACAAAGGCGGGAATCAAACTTTAATCCATCCAAGTATCAGTTTCCTCAGTTGAAGTGTATATGAGAAAGGTATAGAGTTTATATAGCTGTCTGAGGCTTACATGAAATAGTACATATAAGTCCTTCACACAGTATCTGGCACATAGAAGGACAAAACGAATTATATTTATATCAAAATGTTAACACAAATTATTTCTCGAAGATTACTCGGACACTAATAGTATAGGCATCTCACCATGCCTTAGGAATAATCCCCTCAAATGATTTCAGGATCAAGCTATAATTCCCTTTTTCCTATAGCCCTATGATGGCAATTTTCCCAAGCATCTGCTTACCTGAAAATAAATTTAAATGGAAAATTTGCAAGTGATCAGGGTTAATGTCTCTAATTATTAAGTGACTGGAAAAATGGGACAGCAGGAACACACAGCAGGGGAGCATTTTTTTAGAAGTAAAAAGCAAAGATTTTTTTTTAGATTATAGAGTGGTTTTATTTTCCATGGCGGGAGCATATTTTAGCAATAGTTGCTTATGATTACTAGAACAATATGGTCACCAGAGTTGAAAAAACAGTAAGGGTAAAAGAAAGAGAGCATGTTTTCAAAGGAACAAATCATTTTTCTTTTTTTTCCCCCTAATTACAAATGTAAAACTTATTATAGAAGAAAACTACATAAAAGTAGAAAGAAAAAAAAAAACTCACTATAACCTTAAAGATCTTCCCTGTTAACATTTTTGACATTTTGGGTGTTTTCTTCCAATTTTTTTTTCTGGGCACATTTTTCCATAATTGTTGTCATACTCTATTTGCAATTTAAATTTTCATTTTCACTTAACGTGGTAAAATAAGCATCTTTACAAAGGTTGTACAAGCATGAGAACTTTTTTTAAAATAAAAGTTTAAGACATAATCAATATACAGTATATTAATTGCTTTCAAAACAAGGAATTGCTTTCAGATTCAAAGATCACCTTTTGTTTCTTTATCTGAGAGAGCAGTTTCCAATCCAAATGCACATTTGCCTCTCAGGCATCTGTTGGGTTTGGAAGAGGTTTCCAGATTGAGTTGAGAAATGGTCATTACAGTTAAGCTGCAACTTCAATCTTGAAAATGAATGAATGGATCCAGTCCAGTCCTTTGGCTGGAACCCAGTCTTTAAAATCCAGCAGAACAATGAGTATGTGGCTTCGCAGCCAGCTGGTATCAGACTTGGGCAGGGAGAGTGTCAAAATATTAGTGACTTTTTTACATTTGTCAAAGCTGAGGCCAATACAAGAAATGCAGACAGCTTGCAAATGTGGGTTGCGCACCAAAGGGTTTTTGTATGTGTGTTTTTTTTCAATCTTGCCCACCGGATGTCAACATTTCCTTGCTTTCCGACTACATCTCCAGCAAAGACAGAGTAAAATATCTTTTACTTTGAATATGAAAACCACTATAGATTTATCATCAACGCATCAACTACTAATTTATTATACTGGGGCAATGTACTCAGCTGGAATAAAGGGGCCATCAGCATTTCCATAGCAATCCCTTCTTTTCTTTCCTCAGTTTATAACTCATCTGCTTACTCAGTTGTTCCTGAACCTGGCAGGCAAGGTCTCAGTGGGAGAATAAATATATTTATACAAAATGTTTAAGAAAGGCTGCCCACATTGAGTTAGAAAAATAAGCATATGCTAGTGCTGTCTGGCACTCTCTTTGCAATTCCTGTATCTCTCCAAAAGGGGAAAAGAAAAAAAAAAAAAAAAAACTACAACCGAACATTTTTATTTTATTTAAAAAAAAAAAAAAAGCTGGCAGCCAACTTGCAATATGGGCTTGATGGGTTGGGTCTCTCTCTCTCTCTCTATCATTTTCTTTGCCTTTTCCAAACAAAACTATATAGGAGAATAATCTCATTGCTTCCAGAATAAAATAAAATCAATTATTCACATGTGTCTATAGATGAGGTGTCCCTTTCTCCATCCCTCTTCCATACAAAGCCCACTTTCGATAAAAGTGGGCTCTTTTAACTGCACATGACCCATTCATGTTCCATGCACCTGGTGAGAAACAGGATCAAGTCCAACACTTCTAAATCTGTACCATCTCTCCTTTCATCACTTGTGAACTGTGGAGATTAGGCACACAAACCTCACCAAGCCTCAGTTTCCTTCTTTGTAATACAAGGACACTACATATCTTGGGATTTTATTGTTGAGTATTGCACCTGACATTCATTTTATAAATGTCTGATGCCTTCCCCCTTTTGCTGCATCAGATGATATTTATCCTTATTAAAGTGGAAGAAGAAGGGGTGCCTGGGTGGCTCAATTGGTTAAGCATCTGCCTTTGGCTCAGGTCATGATTCCAGGGTCCTGGGATTGAGCCCCGTGTGGGGCTCCCTGCTCAGTGGGGAGCTTGCTTCTCCCTCTCCCTCTGCCCCCCTGTTCATGCTCTCTCTCTCATGCTCTCTGTCTCAAACAAATAAATTCTTTTAAAAAAAAAGTAGGAGAAAAACAACAACTATGACCACAACAAAAATGTAGTGACAGAGCCCATGGAGCCACTGATAATGATAATAAAAAATAACAAATAACATTTCTACAATATTTATAGCTATGAGGTGATTTTATTATCTTTAGATCATTCGAGCTTCACAGCATCTTAGTGAACAACTTGTTGCTATTCTAATTATCCCCGTTTTGCTGATGAGAAAACTGAAGCTCTAAAAAATTAAGGAAATTGCCCAAAGATACTGTATTTTGAATGACTAACCAAACACCAGAAAAACAATGATAATGGTGACATTTGACAATGTTAAACTTAAAATCTAAACCTAAGCCTTGTGCTCCTGCACAAACAGTACAGACAGAAATACGATGGCCAAGAAATCCCCTTACTCCCCTTTTATATTCCCGCAAATCTCTTAATTCAAAGAATCACCCTTCCCCACATGACTTACACAGGACCCGTGGATGACTCCTTTGGTTACGTTTAACAAGACCAGACTCAGACCCTCCAAATCCCATTCTTTGTATGATATATGATCAGCTTAACTATTTCTTTCCACTGACCAGTCTGGATAAAATGCTCACAAGTTGATAGGAGCAAATTTTACTCAGGGTTCCTTCTTTTCTCCAGGTCTCTGAACTTCAGCTCACCACTGAGCATGGAACTTGGAACAACCCTTCCTTAATGGCCCTCCTGAGAATCAGCTGACCTTCATAGTGTATACTCCTCCCTTTAAAAGAAAATTCCTTTTCTGTCTGAGATGCTTATAGATCTTATGGTCAAAGCATTATGGTCAAAGCATTTGCAAAACAGTCTCAATTTCCTTGTTGCAATATTCTTTTGGAATAAAGCCTCTTTTTTAGTTAAGTCCAGATTTGTTTTTTATTTGACATGTTAGTGATAATATTAATGATTGTTAACATATGTGTAGTACTTAGAATTAAGCACTCACCAGAATTATAACCTATATTTGTGTAAAGCAACACGGCTATTTTTTTTTAAAGATTTTATTTATTTACTTGACAGAGAGAGAGAGATCACAAGTACGCAGAGAGGCAGGCAGAGAGAGATGGGGGAGCAGTCTCCCTGCTGAGCAGAGAGCCCGATGCAGGGCTTGATCCCAAGACCCTGAGATCATGACCTGAGTCGAAGGCAGAGGCTTAACCCACTGAGCCACCCAGGCACCCCAACATGGCTATTTTTTTAAAAAAATGCTTCCCCCTTAATTATCCCTTCAAAATGATTCTTCCTCATCAATAGGACAATTATCACCCCATTAAAAAAATAAAGTCCATGAAGATGAGAGAAAAAGTAACTCATCCAATTTCACAGACTCTAGTAAGTGGAAGTAAAGTGGGCAATTCTGGACAAAAACATAAGCCTTCTATAACCAGGTCCACTATTCTTTCGCTTACTACATGAAAACAAGCCAGGCTGGGCTTACACTAATCTGAAAAAGACCAATCCTTCATGCATTGATGATAAAGGTGATGTAGCTTAAGCTTTAGGGTTCTTCACTTACTCAAGTCATTTCAAAAACCTAATTTGGGCTCATAATTTTCTTTTTTTTTTCTTAGAGAGTGCCCCCCAACTATATAATCTTTAAGTCCCATAAAACCACTGAGAATAATGCCAATATATTGTATTTTGACAAATATACTCATATGATGCTACTCTCACAAAATCACCCCTTGCAGGCAGTATAATGGCAGAATTTCCACAAAGACAGCTTTCTATTAAGGCACTGTTTCCCAAAGTATGTTCTACACAGTGTTAATTTGATGAGACATTAACAGGTAACTCATAAAAAGAGAACTCACAGTCAAACAAAGGAGAATCATTTAGCTAGAAAAAGTAATGTTTTTGTTTTTTGCCTTTTTTTATTAATCTGCGGGACTCCTCAGAGCCTTTAATAGGCTCCAATAGTGATTCCCACAAATTATTTTTTCTTTATTATATTTTTAAGTATAGTTGATATACATTACATTAGTTTCAGGAGTATAGACTTTAACAAGTCTATACATTATGCTACACTCACCACAACTACAGCTTCAAGAATCCTTTTTTAATGGGGTCACCTAGGGGGCTCAGTCAGTTAAGCATCTGACTTCAGCTCAGGTCATGATCCCAGGGTCCTGGGATCGAGCCCCGCCTTGGGTTCTCTACTCAGCAGAAGCCTGCTTCTCCCTCTCCCTGCCACTTCCCCAGCTTATACTCTCTCTCTGTCAAATAAATAAATAAATAAAATCTTTAAAAAAAAAAAAACCTTTAAAAAAAGAGAATCCTTTTTTAATGGAACATCTCCTTACATTAATATTCCTAAGAACAAGAAAGCCTTAAGAAAGGCTGGATTAAGAAATGGGTCTTCAGGAAACCTGTTTCAAAGGAAATAGGCAATGCAGGGACAATAAAATAAGCAAAAGTCTTTTACACTTTAGGATAAATCAATTAGTCTAGTAAATTTTTAGGTAATGCAAATGAACACCAAAAAAGCCGATTGGGATACGTAGTCAGTGAGGATCATGGACCCTGGTGATGCCTTGGTAAGTAGCCTACGTGGGACCTCAGGATATGTGGAAACATTTTGTCTATGACAAGAAGCCCAAAAAGACACTGGGCACTTGAGTGACAGGAATTCTCCAAAGAGAGGTGGGAGTTCAGCATACATTGGCCTCCCCTACTGCAGGACAACAACTAGTATGTGCACAACATTTTTAGTTAAAATATTTATTCTTAAAATTCTCATTTGCTTCCTTATCATCAAGCAGCTGCGGATTGAGGAAAGAGCAATGGATTTAAGTCTAAAAGATATGATTCTGAGTATCAGCTCTTCTTCACCTACCCGTGTAAAACTGAGCAGACACGTTACCTCCCTGAGACTGAGTTTTTCCATTTGAACGAGGAGACAATAATATCCGCCCCAAAATATGGTTGCAATTTATTGAGATGCTGGCTGTGAGAGAGTAAGATTTGAAACTAACCTATACTTAGCGCCTCTAGGGCAACCTACAGGGCACTAAAAATACATGTGTTGGATCTGAACTACAACCCGGAGAGGCAGATATTTTATAAATTCCATATTATTGACAAGGAAACACAGGCTTAGAGAAATTAAATTCCCTTTTCAATATTACTCAGTGGAGGGCAAGTGAACAGAGGCTCAAAATCTGGACTACTGATTTTGAATCTTGGCTTCCGTCTACATGCCATGTGTTTCTTTCTATAAGTTTGCCTTGGGTCACTCTTTAAAAAGAGTCATGAGTAGCTACAAGCTGCCTAAGGATATAGTCTGTATCTCCTTAGAGAAAGGATCAAAACCAGTCATGTAGCAGTTTAGAAACCGACAAGGCAAAGCCCAAACTCCTTAGCATCTTATGAAAGACATCCCATGGTCTGGCTTCTACGGACTTGTCCAGATGTTTTCCTTGCCACCTCATCACATTATACTTTGAGCTCGGATAATACAAAACTTGCATTTCCCAAAATACACCTACTTCTTTATAGTTCCCCAGATTCGTTCATGCTACATAAACTTCCCTTTTTCCTCTCTACCATTTTTTACCATGATAATTATTATTTGTCATAACTCAGTCTAGATGATACCTCCCGCAAGTTTTCTTGGACCCTCTTAGGTCTTCCTCTCTGCCTACAGATCAGCCTGCCCAAACTTCTACCCTAGCACGGATCATGCTGAAGCATAAGTTTGGATGTATATGTCTCCTCATCTCCAAAACTGTTTCTTTTGGAAATTTTTTTTTGCAAGAAACAGAAGACTACTTGTATTCTCTTAATGCCTCACTGAAATCCAAAAACAAAAATGAATAATCAGGTCTCAGGAGGTCAGGAGTGAGGCCTTCCCAGGGACCGGAGCTATAGGAATTCATTAACATCTGTGTTCTACAATTTACACAACTCAGAGGCCAACTCCTTCAGTGTTTGTTCCTTCAGTTCAAACATTTAAGAAAGAGAAACTGACTCCATTGGGTCAGACTGACTGCTATGTCCAGTAGAGAAATAAACCATTACTAACATGGACACCTAGCCTATCCTATCCCTTTATTAGGGACGTGAAACACTTCTGAGCAGTATGCACCCTGGATAGGGACCTTGATCACGTAAGCTAGAGACAGAGAGCTCCTCAGTAATAGGGACAGTATCTTACCAACCTTTATATTCCCACTGGCTAACATAGTGAGAGAATATTGTGAACACCCTATAAATATAAATAATGAGAGAGATGATTTTTCCCATTTAGAAAGCCTGCAGTCTTCTTTGAGTCCAGCTCCCCTCTCTCCAAATAGATGAGACCTTGGGTTACAAGAGATTAATTTCATTTGGCCATCAGGCAGGATTGCTCACTCGGCAATTTTTAAATGCAAATCCAATTGTGGATTGCTCACAAGGTAATTTTGCCTTATTTTCTTCCTTTTTTTTAAAGGAATTGACTAGGATGCCATTCCAAAAGATAATGACCACGACCAGTTATATTAAAATGTCAGATATAAAGTAGAAGTAATTATCTGTCCTTCAAGAAAATCTTGATGTATGGAGCCAAAAGCCCATTATGTAGTCCATTCATCAACGTATATTCAATACCCACTATGTACACAATAATGTACTAAACGCATAGGAAGCTTTCAAAAAAAGGTGAAGATCAGTTTCTGCTCCAAGAAAGTATATAGCAAGTTGGCTGGAATAGATTGTGACCACAGAACAGATTATAGTTACTGAATTCACACCATACTACATAGTATACTTCACTAAGCATTTGAAAGAATAGGAAGAGAGCCTGAAAAAGAAAGGATTAAGGAGAAAAATAGTATTCTTTTAAGAAATATTTATTAAGTGAGAACAGTGCACTATACATTGTTATAGGCACTTGGGGTACTCTTGTGGACTCTTTTCTATTGAAGAAAATTGGATAGTAAGCAAAGACAATAATTTTATTTAGATAAGAGTTATGTGAGAAACAGAACAAGATTATTCAATAAAAGTGATATATTGCTTTTTTAAGTAGTTTCTTTAGTTAGGGTGGTCAGGAATGGCTTCTCTGTGCTGAATCCTACGTGATAAGGAGGAACTAGACATGGAAAAGTGTCCAGGCTCAAAGAATAACAAGGATAAATCCCCCGGGAAATGAACGTATTCAGTGGTCAAGAACCAGAAGACTCATGAAGCTGTCTTGAATGACAGAGGAGAAAAGTGATACAGATGGATTCTGGCAATAGACAGAACATGTCGCGTTTGTAGGACACAGTAAGAAGTCAGCATTGCCTTTTTAAATATAATGAAACATCATCGAGGGCATTAAGCAGGAAAGTGGATTGACATAATTTTAGGAGGATCACCGTAAGTGTCTTGGAGAGAAAAGATTATAGATTGCAGAAGCTCAAAAATCCAGTCAAAGAAAAAGTTTGGAGCTCTTTCAGTGGCCCAGGTGAGAGATGATGGTGTCTTGACCTAGCGTGGTATTGGAGAGGATAGAAGTAGACAGAGTCAGGATATATTTTGGACTTAGCAATGAGAGGTTGGGAAAAAAAGAATCACGGACACATTTTAGAATGTGAACTTAAGCAACTGAATAGGCAGTGCAATTAACTGTGATGGAGATGACTTTGGTGAAACATCAAAGGTTTATGATGGGACAGGTGAAATTTGAAATGCCAAGTGGAAATAACAAGTAGCCAGTGAAATAAATATGTCTGCAGCTCAGAGAAAGGTCAAGATCAAGTTATTGACATAAATATGATATGTAAAGTCACGAGAATGCTAATTTTCTTCAAATGCTTGCAAAAAGATAAAGTGATTTATTTGTAGTCATTTGTGGCAATTTTACCCAGACGTTGGCTACTTGGTAAAACATTTTGAAATTATAAATGTCCTGGTATCATTCTGTGTTTACATGGTTTGGGCAAGTTACTTAGCTTAAGTTCAAGTTCTTCTTCCATAAAGTAGGGACATATCTTATTGGTGTATCGCGATGATCAAATTACATAATAAATGAAAGACAGCAGAGTCTCTAACAGAGCAAATACTCTAAAATCATAATGAGATGTAGATATGATTTTACCTTTAAGAATATAAGGTCGGGGCACCTAGGTGGCTGAGTGGGTTAAAGCCTCTGCCTTCAGCTCAGGTCATGATCTCAGGGTCCTGGGATTGAACCCCGCATTGGGCTCTCTGCTCAGTGAGGAGCCTGCTTCCCCCTCTCTCTCTCTGCCTGACTCTCTGCCTACTTGTGATCTCTCTCTCTGTCAAATAAATAAATAAAATCTTTTTTAAAAATTTAAAAAAAAAGAATATAAGGTCATAAGTAGAGATCTTGGTATATAAATAAACATAATGGGATGAGATTAAATATAGATATGGGTGAATGGTGAAATCCTGAGCTCCTGGCCACTGGAAGTATTCAAGTAGAGGCTAAATACTCATTTATTTTATTTTATTTTTGATAAAAGAAACAGGTTGGACCAGGAAAGGCTCTGAGTTTCTCATTTTATGTCTGCAAACTAAGGGCAAAGCCAGGAGGTCTAGGGGCCACTTAATACTTTCATATAATGTTTCCTGTCAGGGCTAGGTAGAATATTTCACATTTTAAGGAGGTATCACACCATGGTGAGAGAAGCATGGTCTTTGGCATCAAACAGAGTGAATTTGAAATTCCAGCTCTGCTATTCTGTTTGACATTAAGCTTCATCTCATTTATTCAAAGGGGACCATAATCCCTAAAAGGATTAAATTAGTACACACACACACTGGACACCGGCACACATTAGATAATGTTACTTCCTTTCCCAGCTTTGTATTTTTATTCTGAATATCTCTTATTCGTTCCATGTTTCACCCCAAATAAGGTTCCTACCTGAAGTTTCTCCCTTAATCCTCCCATTTTTCTTAATCAGGAGCAAAATAAAGTTTCTTTCAAGTGCTCACTGACATTACCCTGGCATCTGAACTATCCAAGATGACATACAAAAAAACTTTAATGTGTAGACATGCTAATCAGAAGGGAAATGTCAAATCTGCATACATTTCAAGTGACCCAACAATATTTACCTTCGAGCTAAATCTCCTATTTTTCTGACAATTGCCTCACTGACGAAGTGACTCATTCAGCATACCAAACCCAATTCCATAAGAGAACTTTACCTCAGATTGGTTTGAAAGCATCAAAAAGATGAATGTCACTGCCTTGCAGTTAGTAACAAGCCTAATTTGATTTGACAAATGATGTTGATTTTGAAGGGGTCACTAACCATTAGAACTGCTGAGGACAAAGAGTGCCTTGAAGGTGGGTCAAAATTGAATGTTTAAACAGTTTGTTATGCAAATTTGCTTTCTACCTGTCAGGAGTGGGTAAAGGAGAGGGGCAGAGACTGCTGGTAAGGCCACACACAGAACTGATGACCTCCTGGCACAGTCCTTGGTCACTGCACGGAGGAGCCTTCACGAAACATGGCCATAAGTCTGCCATTCTCATTTATCCAAGTGGAGGATCAGGTGAGTACACGTTCACGAGGAGACTCAAGATGCTCCACCTTTCCATCCCTCCACAGCCATCAAAGAAAGTAGGAGTAAACTGAACTCAAATCAAGCTTCACCTGGATCACCGCTCCCAAATTAACGAAGGGGAGCCTTTTGATGGTGAAACTGATGTCCTCAAGGATGCCAGCCTTTCACAGTGACGAGGCCTCCTTCTCATCTCTTGCACCCATGAGAAGGCCTTCCTCTTGATAACCATTCACTCTCTATTTGAACTGAAGACTTTATTTTGTTTTGTTTTTTAATCAAAGTACCTTTAAGGAAGTCTGTGCCCTCATTTATGACCCAGACAGTGACTGCAACTTGGTATTGTCCCCTGGCTGCTGGGGCCATCAGCCCCGTTTTCTCCCTGTACTCTGTGCCATGGGCGGGCAACGCTCTACCTCTTTCTGTTTGAGTTTTCTCAAGCAGCACCACTAAGATGCAAAGGTTTGCCCCTGCTTGTTCTCTCCCTTGCCTGGAGCCTGACTGAAGTAGGTTTCCACACATTGGGCAGAAGTAAGAAACCATAATATTCCTACACAGTTCCACTGACACACAATACCTGCAGTAGTGTAAACGTTACAGGTGTTAATTTCACTCATCATATTGTGTTTCTTGCACTCAATTTATGATTATCAAATTGGTCATGGAGGGCTTTGTGAGCCATGGTAAGAACATTTGGCACTATCTTAAGTGAGACAAGAACCCAGTGGAGAATTCTGAGCAGTTTCTTATTTTACAACTTAAGGACAACAATATGCCCGCAGAGGACCTTTGTGAAATAATGTATGTAGAGCACATAGCACAAGGCCTGTTACATAATTGGTACATAATAAATGTTAGCTACGGCCATTATGAACATTGAATTCATAGCCTCTTTACCTTGGCCTTTTCATTATATTTTATTTCATTTCTCTTTCTTTGGGTGGAAGGGAGAGTACATGATAAATCGAAAGGATGCCCTTGCTCTTGTAAGACTGATATATACTTATGAACAGTCTAGCAAAAACCTAACAGTTCCAGACTACACATGCTTTTAGCAACTGAACCAAAGCCAGTGTCCTTGTTTTTAATATCTTCATGGCGGGAATTAAAAGAACATCCTGTGACTGAAGGAAAGTTAAAGCCAGGCATGATTGGCCTTTGCCCATTAATTCAATCAACAAATGTATATGGAATACTTCTATAAAGTACAGCGGCTTTGAACCCAAAAGTTCGGGTTCAAATGTCAGCTCTGCTGTTTATTTAATGTGTGACTGTGCGCTTGTTACTTGATTTCTGCAAGTTTATTTCCTCATCTTCTAAATGGGAATACTTTAGAAGGGACTCTGTTGCAGGGATTAAAAAGATGAGGTAAAAGATTACTATATCTCTTGGTGGGAAAGGTCACAGAATAATTTTAATTTAAAAAAAGTGTCTACTATGTGGGCATCTATCATCTTTCTAAATAAACAAGTTGCTAAGGCAGAATAATTTGGTTTAAAGTTTACAATCTCAGAAATTTTAATTTCAACAATTGAGCACCTACTAGTAAAAGAACTCTGCTAATCCATGAGAAAGGTAAAAACCTAAATAAAGTCTGGCTAGTTAGGGCTCTTTAGGACAATGCCTCAGCCTAGCAAAGCATGCTGGGAAACACGTGAAAAAGATACCCCAGGTTGTGACCAGGGTTCAAAAGTAAGTATCTAAACCATCCCATTTCACAAGTCCCTATCTTGCTTCCTTTCATTGTTATTAACCCTTACAATAATTTTATAAAGTAAATATTATTATTTCTCTTTTACAGATGAGAAATGCAGGTGCAGTATGGTGAAGGCACTTATCCAATATTTTCCAAATGGTAAGTGGTCAGGCTGAGTTCTTATTTCATTTAATTTTGGCAGATATTTATACAGTACCTACTCTAAGTCAGATACTGTCCCAGGGGCTGGGGATACAACAGGGGGCAAAATACTCCTGACCTCATGGAGCTTACATTTAAGATCTGAATCCAGATCTGACCTGTTCCAAAACCTCAGTCTTTCTACCAAACCCAGTGCGTCATTGCATTGCATTGGTGCTATCTGGGGAGATGAACCTGACCCCAATTCAGTGAGTTATGATGTTCCCATTATGCCATTTTCATTCCCTTTATGTTTTAATCAGAACACTTGCTTAAATTAAAATATAGCTTAGTCATGCATATGATCTTTTTCCCCCCAATATTTTTTCATGTGGCTGTCAGTTTTGCAAACTGGCTTGATTTACATAGATATTTTATCCAGAAATAAATTGAATTAACAATTTAAAATGCAGAACACAAAAGGCTGCCAGTGTGCTAATAGCTCCATTTCCCTGATTAAGAGGGCTTTCTCCAAGATAGCATAAAGAACAGAGCCCTCTTTGGTCTAAAATTCATTTGGACAATGGTCTTAAAAGAGATAGATTAAAAAAAAAAAAAGATAGATTCTATAAAAACACTGTCTTGTCTGAGGAATAGATATCCACTCTTATTCCTGCTGCCAGACAAATTTTCAAAAATACTACTTTGCACATGCACTTGGTCACAAGCTTTTGTGGTTTTCTATGTCTGCAGAATAAAAATCCCAAACCTCTAATATTGTCATTCAAAGTCATAAGTTTCTCTGTAACTTCTCATTAAGACAACTTATTCCGCTCCCTGTCACTTTTGTAAGTTCTGGGAGACAGCAGATTGGAGTTTAGACCCCACTCTATTACACAGTAAAGCCAAGTCAATTTGCTTCACAGAATTTCTGTTTTATCTTTTTCTGTTCCTTAAAGGAAGATAGTGAAATTCATCCTTTCCTTCTCTTAGGTCTGAAGAAAAGCTCAAATGAGCAAAAGATTTTTTACACTGTAAACCACAATACACAAACCACCTTGCAGTATCTTCACTCCATCCGCAACTTTTTCCCATATGCAATCAACTTTTTCCCATATGCAACCATACATGTTTCTCTTATTGTCACTTCTCCCTTTCTGCTTCACACGTGCTCCCTCCTCCCTGTCTATCTGAAAAAGAGCTGCCTTTCTTCAGAAGCTTGATTCTCAGAGAACTCAGCTGTTCTACCTGTCCTAGACCTCAAGAATACCCTCCCCCCAACTGTCATGTTGCAGTTTTGTTCACTTGGCCCTTGGTCTTTGCTGCCTTAATGCTGCCATTCTTCCATATTTCACCAATTAGTTAGTAAACGCTGTTGAGGGAAAGACTGAATTTTACACTAATTTGTGTTTATGATTAACACTACAATTCAGATTCAACTAACCTTTACTGAATGCCTACAATGTGCCTGCTCTGTGTCAAGGACAATCCTAAGTGCTTGTCCATTTGTTATCTCATTTATTCCTCATAAGGTAGATATTACTATTATTCACATTTTACACACATGGAGATGAGGATTCAGAGAAGTTAACTCTTCATTGTTCCCCATCTCACAGCTAGTAAGTGGCAGAGCTGAAAACTGATTCTGGGACAGATTTCGAAGCCCATGTTCTTTCCACTAAATTATGCTGTCTCCTTTATTAAGTGTCGGCTGATGCCCATCGTAATCGTGATGATGGTAGGTAACTGGGGCATCAAATGGGGTCTCTCGTAGCTCAGAGCACTAACCATCTGGACCTGATTATAATTGACCATACGGGTTCATATCTGACTATTCATCCTATAAATATATGTTTCTCTGGCTTTTATTTTTTACATAGGTTAAACACATAAAAAGGAAAAGAAATGATATGGAATAAAATGTATAATTCAAAACTTAAATGCCCTTCTTATTATCATTATAATTTTAGTTACTTTTAACTCCTTGTGTCCTAGTTTCCTCATATGAAAAATGAAAATACCGTAGCCAACCTCACAGGATAATGCAAAGATCAACTGAGATGTATAAAATGAAGCCTCCCTTCAAGTAGTTTTTATAATAATATAGGCAGACCTCAGTGATAATGCAAGTTCAGTTCCAGAACTTGCATTATCACAGTGCAATAAAGCAAATATCTCAATAAAGCAAGTCAAATGAATCTCCCAGAGCATATGAAAGTTATGTTTACACTATACGGTGGTCCATCAAGCGTGCAAGAGTATTATGTCTTTAAAAATAATGTATATACCTTAATTTAAAAATATATTATTGCTAAAAAAATGCTAATCTTCTGAGCTTTCATAAGTCATAATTACTGATTACAGATCACCATAACAAATATAATAGTAATGAAAAAGTTTGAAATATTTCAAGAATTATTCAAATGTGACACAGAGACATGAAATGAGCAAACGCTGTTGGAAAAACAGTGCCGACAGACTTGCTCTAGGCAAGGTTGCCACAAACCTTCAAATTGCAAAAAAAAAAAAAAAGCCACAATATCTGCAAAACATAATAAAATGAGGTATGTCTGTAGTGGAAATGAGTAGGAATGGTGTCCAGTAATAGCTAGTTAATTCTAATTTATCACTCATACCAGTACCAGGTAAATATTGCCTTTGTAAAATCTCTAACTAGAGAATAATCTAGGCAATAGAAGAGGACACAGGAATTTGTATGGAGATCAAATGGTTAAAACTACTTATGAAAAGGCAAACTCTTCATAGAAATCCTTAAGGATTTTTTAAAACCTGCACTCTAGTATGCTTTCTGTTACTAAGGGATTTCTAGCATAGGTTTATATATTGTCGAGGAGACTCAAGAGGCCATTTTTTAATGGGCTGGTATGAAATTTACTTACATATTTAATACTACTAAGTACATGTCTGTACGTAATTACGGAATGGGGTGGGATAGTCAGTGTCTTGGTCAGCTCAAGCTGCTATAACAGAATAACACCGACTATATGGCTTAAATAACAGAAATTTATTGCTCACAGTTCTGAAGTCTAGAAGTCCAACTCCAAAGTGCCAGCTGATTCAGTTCCTGGTGAGAGCCCGTTCCTAGCTTTCAGTCTTCTTGCTATGGCTTCCCATGGCTTCATATGGCTAGACAGGGAACTAGCTTTCTGATCTTTTCTTATAAGGACACTAATAGCATCATGAAGACTTCACCATCATGACCTCATCTAAACCCAATTACTTCCCAAAGTTCCCACTTGCATCGCATTGGAAGTTAAGATTTCAACATATGAATTTTGAAAGGAGACATACATTCAGTCCACAGCATAAGGCTAGATTAAATCATAAAGATGAGTGGTATCTTCTTTCTGTCATCAAAGTAATTCATATTCCAATGGTGTGGCCATCCATGTGTCCAGAAAGACAAGAGAAGAAGCCCAAAGGAAACATTCCTTTTTTTTTTTTTTAGATTTTAATTTATTTATTTGAGAGAGTGAGTGAGAGAAGGAGAGCACAAGCTGGAAGAGGAGCAGAGGAAGAGGTGGAAGCAGGCTCCCCAATGAGCAGAGAACCTCATGCAGGGCTCGATCCCAGGCGCCCCACCAATGGAAGCATTCTGATTAGAGACACAATATGGGACCAGGAAGAAATCCTTCCATTACAAATACATGAATAAATTGGTGCATAATATACTTACTTGCCTAAATTTTTAACAGCAAAACATTTATTTAAAAAAGGAAAGAAAGAGGGGCACATGGGTGGCTCAGTCAGTTAAGTGTCTGCCTACAGCTCAGGTTGTGATCCCAGGATCCTGGGATGGAGCCCCACATCGGAACCCCTGCTCAGCAGGGAGTCTGCTTTTCCCTCTCCCTTTGCCCCTCCCCCTGTCATGCTCTCTCTCTCTCAAATAAATAAAATCTTAAAAAAGAAAGAAGAAAGAAAGAAAGAAAGAACATAAAACTTATATAAAACTCTAAACTTTAAACACAAACTCTATCTATAAACATAAAACATAAACTCTTACATAAAACTCTAATATATAAAAAGCAGGAGCAAAGTAAATCCAGTTTAAATGGGAATTCAGAGACCAAATTTGTTTACTTGGGCTCTGCATTAATCTGCTAGGGCTGCCATAGTAGAATATCATAGCCTGGATGGCTTAAATAACAGAAATTTATTTTCTCCCAATTCTTGATCCAAAATCAGAGTGCCAGCAGGGTTAGTTTGTGGTGAGAATTCTCTCCTTCATTTCCATATGATTACATTCTCACAGCAGCCTCACATGGACTTCCTCTATGCCTGTACACTACTGGCTTCTCTTCTTCTTTCTATAAGACATCGGTCCCACCTTTATGACCTTATTTAACCTTAATTACCTCCTTTTTGGCCCTATCTCCAAATACAGTAACATTGTAGTTAGAGCTTTGACACATAGATTTTGGAGGGTTATAGTTCAGTCCATAACAGTCTCCTCCTTGCCTCTCACATGGTTTATAAGGTATTTTTAAGAAACCACATCTAAGAATCTATGGGAAAAAATATGGAAATCACACTAGTCCACATCATCAATGGATCACCTATATCACCCAAACCTGAAATCTCACAATGTGTTGACCAGTATTTCTCATTGGTTTGTGTTTCTTTTTACTAGGATTAAGTCACTAATAAA
This sequence comes from Potos flavus, assembly GCA_028534135.1. Classification (NCBI taxonomy): domain Eukaryota; kingdom Metazoa; phylum Chordata; class Mammalia; order Carnivora; family Procyonidae; genus Potos; species Potos flavus. The sequence goes on along the minus strand of CM052900.1, from coordinate 122,890,576 downwards.
AAGAGAGTAGTTTAGACAAAAGAGATCTGATCAATAGGAGATCACTTACTTACCAAAATGTACCTATTTCAAAGGACATTTTCTCTGGACCTGGCCACACAGGTCTTTAGACCCTATGATGTTGAACTTTTCCACCCTATCTACAGTAGTCAACAAATCTCCTGTGTACATATAAAATGGTACAAACAAGAGTTTATTTCACCTTCCTTTCTAGAGCTTTAGGGGAAACCTCTTGATTGACTGGAGGAAAAATACAGACATCCTGACCTATCTTTTGTATCATCCATTAAAATCAGACATTATAGAGGAAAGACACTCAGTCTTGGTGAAATGTCTGCTAGTACACACATATGTGTACAAGCTATCTCTCTCTTCTCACACATATACACTCACACACAAACATAAACACAAACACACACAGCTAAACTCTAAGGCAGTATCCTACACATCTAGGAATGACCAAACTGGTTAATGGGGAATTCTCTAAGGAGACCACTTTGTTAGTTTTTGCCCACTCTGACCATGATGAGTTGACTATAACATTCAGTTACTCTCTATTTATATATAATAATACCTGAAGATTATTTTCCCAATATTTACTAAGAGCCAAAAAATGATTGTTATGGAAATGAGAGTAAGGGCACTCTAGGCAGAAGGCACATGAACAATGGCAAATAAACAGGAAACATAGAATGTATACAAAGTACAAATATTAACTTTGACAGAGAGAATTAAGAATGAAAAAGAGGAATAGTGGGGGGAAAAATTTTGGAAAGAGCGACTAATCAGTTAACGAAGGGTCTGAAGGCTGAAATAAGTAGTTGGACTATTTTCTTTAAGCACCAAGCAACAGTGGAAGGTTTCTGAGCAAAGGTGACATATTCAGAACTTTGCTATAGGAAATTAACATGGCGGGCATGTGTGAAATTAATCGAAGGAAGGAGAATTAGAGAAATCATTCAGAACTCTAATAGGACATGTGACATGGTAGTCAAAACAGAAGCAGCAAAGTGTCAGTAGAAATTTAACATGTATAAAATTAACATTTTTTCCACCTATTCATAATAAACCCACAAGGTTTCTAGCACAAAGCATTTCTCATTTTGTTGAGGCATGAACCTGAATCACATCCTGTATAAGACAGATGTGTAGAAACAAGTCCCTCAATCTACTAATCGAGTCTAGCTAAATGCCCGGTAACCATTCCTCAGCCTAATATACTCCATTTCCTCATACACACAGAGGCAATTGGGAGTTAGTAGACTTGACTCAGGAACTATGCAAAGCAAAAACACCGTGACTTCCACTTAACTGGACTAGGAATGTCAGGGGCTGAAAATGGAAAAAATATCCCCCAAAGACCACTTCGCACAAAGGCAAAAAACAAAACAAAACAACAACAACAAAACCTGCCATTACTGGATAATTCCAGAATCTCCAAAGTGCTCCATTCTTAAAATATTTTCCTAAACAGCCTGCATGAAAATACTACATTAAACCCCCTGAAGTAAGGCCTAGTGAAAATACGAATGCTCCCCCAGTGGCAGGACCATTCACCAAAATAATGTTAACAGCAGCCCTTCCCAGTAAGCACTTGAACTGCAGTCTCTGTAGGGATAGTGCCACAACCAGGGTAATATTTTACCAAGATAGCCCATAGCACTATATCATAGAAGGTAATCCCAACTAATTGGGAAAGGACTCAATAGTCACATTAAGAAATAGTTGGCTAGGGGTACCTGAGTGGCTCAGTCCATTAAGTGTCTGCCTTCAGCTCAGGTTGGGATAGAGCCCTGCATGGCGCTCCCTGCTTGGTGGGGAGTTTGCTTCTCCCTCTCCCTCCTCCCTCCACTCTGCCTACTTGTTGTTGCATGCTTTCTCTTTTTCTCTCTCTCTAAAAAATGAATAAAATCTTAAAAAAAAAAAAAATAGTTGGCTAGATGCACATAGAGAGAGCACATTTAAATCTAGTGCCCAGTGTAACTTGAAGCAAGTGATTTTTGTCAAATGTCATTAATGAAGCAAGACTATTACAGACCCATTTCCATATCTATTGATTTATCTTTTTCCATCCCTTAACTTTCACTCCTTCATGTCTGTATATCTAGATATGGCTCTTGTAAACTGTATTTATCTTGAGTTTGTTAATATAGCTATCCTCATAATCTTTGTCTTTCAGAGTATAGTTCATTTACATTTACCATAATAATGAATTATCTGAATTTATTACTACATTACTGTGTACTTTGTCTTTGACCTGGCTTTTTTTATGTTTCTTTTTCTTTTCTTAATCCATTTTTAGATTGGTCATTTTTCTCTTTTGTTTTTGCTCTATCATATTTCACATGCATACTTAATTTACCCAAGTCCTACTATTATCAATACATTATGCTCCTTCTTATTTGTATATGATATTGTTGCCATGTCTTTTCATTTTGCATTATTTTATTTTAACCACACTAAAACATTTTTGTTTTACAAATCAATATTTATTGATTTAGCTATCTTCTTTATTACTTATCATTCCACATTACATCTTAAACCTTTGATATGAGATAACTTCTATCTCCTTGAAGTTCATAATTTGGAATTTCCCATAATAAGAATATGTTAGTAAACTCAAATTTTGTTTGAAAATAACTTTACTTCACTTTTATTATTGAAAGGTAGCTTCATTGGTTATACATTTCTGAGTTGACAAGTATTTTCCCTTGGCATATAGAAGATTTCATTCCACATCTTCTAGTTTCCATTGTTGCTGTTCAGAAGTCAGATGACAGACTAATGAGTATTGCTTTGTATGTGATCTGTTTTTATTCTCTGACTGCTATTATCTCAGCCTTCAATGCTTTAAAATTTTGCTATGATATAAATTTTGCCCCAGTTTCACCATCATGTGTCTAGGTGTAGATTTTTTTAAAGCATTCTTTTTTTAAAAAAAAAAAGATTTCATTTACTTATTTGACAGAGAGAGAGATCACAAGTAGCCAGAGAGGCAGGCAGAGAGAGAGGGGGAAGCAGGCTCCCTGCTGAGCAGAAAGCCAATGCAGGGCTCAATCCCAGGACCCTGAGATCATGACCTGAGCCAAAGGCAGAGGTTTCAACCCACTGAGCCACCCAGGCACCCCTAGGTGTAGATTTTTTATTTATCCTGTTTGAAATTAATTAGGTTTCTTGAATTTAAGGAGTTTTATCATTTGTAAGTTCTGGAAAATTCCCAGCCATAATTTCTTCAAACTTTTTGCTTCCTATTCTCTCTCTCTTTCTGATTAAATGTTTGTTAGATCTCACTCTGTCCGTATATTTTCTCTCCCTACAAAGTTCTTTGCCTCTCAATGCTGCTTCAGATATATAATCTAACTTGTTAATTCTCTGCTCAGCTATGTCTAATTTGTAATAAAAGTTCCACTGAGTCATCATTTCAAATATTATATTTTTCAAATCAGGTTTAAGGTGACTACATAGGAAGACTCTAAAATCACCTCCTCCATGGAACACATCAAATTGTATCTATTAACAGAACAATTGCTCCTGAAGAAGAACTGAGGGCTGACTGAACAGCCACTGAACAACCAAAGACAGAGAGACAGCAAGAGAACAAGAGAACAAGAGAACAGCAAGAGAGACAGAGACACAGTAACACTACTGTCAGCATTAGGGAGGGATAAAACAGAGACCAAGAACAGACTTGGACACAGGAAAAAACCTGTGGTTTAAAAGAGTGACTAGCAACTAGCTCATAAACTAGCATCTGCAACTAGCATAGAGCAACTAGCATATAAAAGAAACAACACTAGCATTTAAAAAGGAGACCAAATGGCAGAAGAGCTGTGGGAAAGCTCTACCGGTCAGGGGGACTGGGGAACTACATAGTTTACATTTCCACCCTACCTTGGAAGCCTGGACTAGAGCGGTCTGGATACCATGGTGGGAAGGTCCAGTCATCTTGAGAGCCTTATGACTGCATTGAGTCCAGGGTCCACAAGCCCACACCAACTGCCTTGTGGTGCTGAGACACAGAAAATAAACAGCATTTTTCTTTTAAATTTTTACTGATTTTTTTTATTTTTTACTTTTTAAATTTTGCCTTGTTTTTTTTTTCTTTTTTTTCTTTTTATTCTCTTTTCTCTTTTTATTTTCTTATTTTTTTATTAAAATATATTTTAAAATGTATTCTTCTTGTAAAAAGCCATGGTTTAAAAGAGTAACTAGCATATATAGTCACAGCTATATACATTAACATTATTATGGTTTAAAAGAGTAACTAGTGTATAGAGTCACAGCTCCAGCCAGCCAGCAGACAAAGTAACCAAAGTATATACAAAAAGTAACCAAGTATATACAACCTACATCAGGGTCAGCATAGGACCCTTATGTTGGGTCATGGACCATTCCTTCAACTTTACAAGACCATTCCTTCAACTTTACAAGTAGCTATTTCACCAACCTATAGAAACACCTAAAGTAAAGACAGGAAAAGTAATGACTGGTATGTCGGAAATACAAAGAATATAAGAGAATACTATGAAAAATTATATGTCAACAAACTGGAAAACCTAGAAAGAAATGGATAAATTCCTAGACACACCCAATATTCCAAAAATTAACTGGAAAGAAATATAAAATTGGAATAGACCAATTACAAGAAACAAAATTGAATTGGTAATCAAAAAACTACCAGAAAATAAAAGTCCCAGACCAGATGGATTCACAAGTGAATTCTACTAGACAATTAAGGAAGTGGTAATAGTTATTCTCCTCAAGCTATTCCAAAAAAAGAAAAGACAAAGGGAAGCTTCCAAGTGTATTCTATGAGCATTATCCCAATATCAAACCATGATACCCTAAACCATCCTGATATCAAACAATGATATCCTGATACAAAGACACCACATAAAAAAAAAAAAAGAAAAAAGAAAACTATAGGTCAATATCCCTGATGATATAGATGCAAAAACTCTCAACCCTGAAAAATCCTGTGTATTAAACCACATACAGCCATACATTAAAAAGATCATTCACCATGATCAGGTGGGATTTATTCCTGGGATGCAAGGATGGTGCAATATTCACAAATCAGTCAATGTCATAAAACACATCAACAAAAGATAGAAATCTTTGATCATCTCAATAGATGCAGAAAAAAATTTGACAACATCCAACATCTATTCATGATAAAACTCTCAACAAAACTGGGTTAGAAAGAACATACCTCAACAGAATATAGACAGTATATGAAAAACCCACAGCTAACATCACCTTCAATGGTGAAAACTGAGGTTTCCCTCTTAGGTCAAGAACAATACAAGGATGTTCACTCCCACCAATTTTATTCAACATAGTACTAGAAGTCCTGGCCACAGCAATTAGACAAGACAAAGAAATAAAAGGCATCCATATTGGTAAAAAAAGAAGTTAAATTGTCACTATTCACAGATGACATCATTCTATACATAGAAAATCCTAAAGATTCCACCAAAAAGACGACTATAAGTAATAAACAAATTCAATAAACTGGCAGGACACAAAATTAATACCAGAAATCAATATTTCTATACACAACAAAGTTGCAGAAATAGACATTAAAAAAAAACACCATTTTCAATTGCATCAAAAAAGAGTAAAATACCTAGGAGTAAACTAAACCAAAGAGGTGAAAGACCTGTACTATAAAAACTATAAAACACTCATGAAAGAAATTGAAGATGACACAAACAAATGGAAAGATATTCCATGCCCAAGAATTGGAAAAATTACTAATATCAAAATGTCCATATTACCCAAAGCAATCTACAGATCCAATGCATCCCTACCAAAATACCAATAGCATTTTTCACAAGATTAGAACAAATGGTACTAAAATTTGTCTGGAACCAAAGAAGACCCCAAATAGCCAAAACAATCCTGAGAAAGAAGAACAAACCTGGAGGTATCATAATTCCAGATTTCAAGATATACTACAAAGATGTAGTAATCAAAACAGTATAGTATTGGCACACATAGATCAATGGAACAGGATAGAGACACCAGAAATAAACCCACATTTTTATGGTTAGTTAATCTATTACAGAGGAGGCAAGAATATACAATGGCGGAAAGACAGTCTTTTCAATAAATAGTACTGGGAAAACTGGACAGCTACATGAAACTGGATCGCTTTCTAACACCATACACAAAAATAAACTAAAATGGATCGAAGACCTAAATGTGGGACCTGAAACCATAAAAATCCTAAAATAGAGCACTGTCAGTAATTTCTCTGACATCAGCCATAGCAATATTTTTCTAGATACGTCTCCTAAGGCAAAGGGGGAAAAAAGCAAAAATAAACTATTGGGACTATATGAAAATAAAAAGCAAAGAAAATGCCATCAAGAAGCCAAAATACAGCCTACTGAATTGGAGAAGATATTTGCAAATGATATATCCAAGGTTAATAGCCAAAATATATAAAGAACTTATACAACTCAACACCAAACAAAAAAAAAAATCCAATGAAAAAATGGACAAACTAGAATAGACATTTTTCCAAAAAAAGACACCCAGATGGCCAATGGACACATAAAAAGTTGTTCAACATCACTAATAATCAGGGAAATGCAAATAAAAACCATAATGAGATATCACCTCTTGCTTGTTAAAATGGCTAAAATCAAGAAGACAAGAAACAAGTGTTGGTGAGTATTTGGAAAAAAAGGAACCCTCATGCACTGTTGGTGGGAATGTAAATTGGTACAGCTACTATAGAAAAGAGTAGGGAGGTCCCTCAAAAAATTAAAAATAGAAATACCATGTGATCAAATAATTTTACTATTGGGTATGTACCCAGGGAAAATGAAAACACTAACTCAAAAAGATATATGTTCCCTTATGTTTATTGCAGTATTATTTAGGATAGACAAACCATGGAAGCGACCTAAGGGTCCATCAATAGATGAATAGATAAGGAAAATATGGTATATGTATGCAATGGAATATTACACAGCCGTAAAAAGGATGAGATCGTGCCTTTAGAGAAAATGTGGTTGGACCTAGAGGGTATTATGCTAAGTGAAATAAGTCAGACTGGAAAGACAAATACTATATATGATTCCACACAGATATGGAATCTTAAAAAGTAAATAAACAAAAAGTAGAATCAGAACTATAAATACAGAGAACAAACTATTGCCAGAGGGAAGTGTGTTGTGGGACAGGGCAAATGGGTAAAGGGGAAAGGGAGATATAGGCCTCCAGTTAGGAATGAGAAAGTCATAGAAATAAAAAGTAGAGTGTAAAGAATATAGCCAATGATATTGTAATAGCAATGTAATGGGACAAATGGTATCTATGCTTATGGTGAATATAGCATAACATGTAAACTTGTCTAAGCACTAAGTTGTACACCTGAAAGTAATGTAATATTGTGTGTCAAATATACTCAAAACCAACCAACAAAATATTATATTTTTAATTTCTATGCATTTATTGAATTTTTTTCAATTTTGATTGGTCATTTTTATAGTCTGCCTGTTATTAATATTTTCAAAATCTTCCTTTATTTGTTTAAGCATACTGATCATGCTTATCTTAGTAAATTTGATTATTTTTCATCAAACATTCACTCTCCTCTCCCCCCAAACCAGTGGGAGAATTATTTTTCATTGATGTTGGACTTGACTGCGACTTGTTTGCCCAATGGATATGAATAGTCATGATGAAAGCCAATCTTGAGCATGACTTTAAATGTTCTTGTATTACTTGTTCTGTCTCTTGCTTTATTACAATCTGCCATAACAAAAGCATAACCCAGGTTGCTACTGTACCTTTTTGCCTGAGTCCCAGAATTAGAAACACATGGAGTATAACTGAAGCCAATCTTCATCTAGAAGTCAGCCAGGCCCATCATATCCCACAAAAACCAAGTAGTCATATCTCCATCTACAAATCCCTAGCAAGAAATTAATGCTTATTTTTATCATTGAATTTTGAAGTGATATGTTACATAGACTTATATAAAAGTTATGTGTATGTTTTAGTTTATATTCTTTTTTTGACGTTTTTTAAAGATTTATTTATTTATTTTTTGAGGAAGAGAAAGAGTAAATGAGTGGGGGGAGGGACAGAAGGAGAGGGAGAGAGAATTTGAAGCAGACTTCCGCTGAGTGCAGAGCCTGACACGGGGCTTGATGTCAAAATCCTGAGATCATGACCTGAGCTGAAATCGAGAATCAGATGCTTAACCAACTGAGCCATGTAGGGACCCCATATTTAGTTTATATTCTGACTAATAATTCCAATATCTGAAATTTTGTGGATTGAATCTGATTCTTTCATTTGTAGTTTCTGCTGGCTCTTACTCCTGGTATGCATTTTCTTCTGTGTTTTGTAATTTTTAACTGCTAAACTATATTTTTTTAACTTTAGGTATTCATTGAGGTTTAGTTTGAGGATTTCTGCAGAGTAGTTAGTTATATTTGCCTCTACCAGGCATTTTGGATACTATAAATCTAGAACTCTTAACTAAACTCTCAAATTGAGATTTCTTTTTTAACAAACTAACCAGTGTCAATTTTGGTTACAAATTTTAATGGTAGTTATTTTGTAGTTAAAATTCTTAGGATAGATTGTTTTCCTCTCCAACAAACACAGGGCTAAGACAAACACTTTTCCCTGCTGTCTCATTGAGGTTAGGGCATTCAGACTTAACCAAAGGATACACTGAGAGGTATCTTCAGTCATAAGAAAAGGAGTGAAGATGTATTATATTAAAAGAAAAGGAGTGAGGATGTACTGTATTTCAGAGAGCTGAAATTAAAGTTCCTATGGGCTTGATCTCTTGCTCATGGTGCCTTTCAAAGCCATGCAAATTAAGGTCATCTGTGTTCATCAAATACTGTCAGAACAAAAGCAGTATGCAGTGCTATGCTTATATTTCTGGGTTCCTATTTTCAAGTTGGTTTAGGCCTCCTTTCTGCCTAGCAAATTAGTTTATTTTGAAAGACTCACATAAACTCTGGAACTTTTAGATTTTTTTATAGGAGGGTCATTAGGTCATCTAATCTGCCATATAACTGGAAATGGACTTTTCTATCTGCATTGTCTTTCATAAATTTGTTGAAATATTCCATCAGCTGATGACCTCTCCACAGTTCTTGGTGGTGTTCATTCAGCCATTCCTACAAATATCAATTAAGTGCCTATCAGATACCAGGCATCTGTCTAGGTTCTGGGAATACATACATAAACAATGCCGAATAAATTGTTATCCTTGTCGGCTGATAGTTTCTTTTTTAATTCTTTACTATAATTTTATTAAGGTAAAAAAAAATAACAAACATGTGGCCAATTGACCAATGTTAACGGAAATTCTGACAAATACTATTCAGTTTCTACCTCTTTTATTGAGCTTAATATATTCTGTATGGTGCATTATTTATGTACTCATTATATACTCACGAAATATTTCATCATATGAATGAAAGCACTTCATTAATTTTGATGAACTCAGACAATGCCATGTATCATTAATATTTCTGTTGTTACTAGGTTATAAACTTAATGGAGGCAAGGAATATATGAAAATTATCATATAAAATAACGCATCACACTTAGCAAATATCAGAGCATATTTCTCAATTGGTCAAACTGGCAAGGGGAGGTAAGGCAGAAAATCTGATGTTCTATTATAACTCAGAACTAGAAACAACCAAAGTAAAATGATGTCAGTTTATAGATAAACTGATAAACAGATAAGATACCAATCTCATAGAGCTGAAATTACTTGCTCAAGATCTCATAGGTACTTAATAACACAATAGGGGACAGTATTTACTTTGGTATATATAGATGCAATGGAGTAAGAAAGTGGTCCAGTTTCATGGAGTTTTTTATATTGATTTAGCTAGCTACTGTGCTGAAATCTTTTATTTTTTCCAATATTTTGTCTATAAATACTTCTGAATTTTCAATGTAAATGATCACATCATCTGCAAATAGTGGTAATTTCCTAATTTCCAGTTTTGTGATCTTAATGTATTTTCCTTTATCTGTTGTACCACCTGGAACTTGAGTACAAATTCCTTGGTTGAAAAGGGGGCACCCAGGTGGCTCAGTTGGTTAAGCGTCAGACTCTTGGTTTCTTCTCAGGTTATTATCTTCATGGGTCATGGGATCCAGCATCGCATCTGGCTCTAAACTCAATGGAGAGTCTGCTTGGGATTCTCTCTCCTTCTCCCTCTGCCCCTCCCCTCACTCGTATACACATCTCTCTCAAATAAATCTTTTTAAAAAATAAGTTTATGATTAATATTATTGATTTGAATATTATTGCTAGTAACTAATACTACTGTAAAAACAAACAACTTCATAGTAATTACTATGTTCCAGGCACCATTCTCTGTCCTCATATCAACCCTATCACTCTCTTCTTTTTACAGATAAGGAAATGGAAAAGGTACAGAGAATTTAAGTAAATTACCTAAATATGTATATTCCTGATCTTGATATCCACTTGATTTCTTCACTTAGTTCTAAAATTTCTAGGGTTAAAAAAGTCTAATCTATTAGGCCAAATATTATCATATACCACACAATCTTTTATATTATCTTTTCATGTAATCTGGGATTGCCTTTTCAGCTTGTTCCAAGTCCCAGGAAGACTAGAGATTGTTGCTTCATCAGTGACTTCATATAAGACGTTCTGAGGTTTTAACATAGCCTAAAGCTTATATTTAAGTTAGACTTTACATGCCCACCTGGTAGCTAAGCCTTAATGAGACTCTGTAGTTTTCAATTCTTGATATACTTAAAAACCTTTAAATATGAGGAGAATCCAGAACTGTTTCAGACTTAACCTTCCAAATTTGTCATGTACACTAAGTGATATATTTCCAATAGAATCCTTCCATTATAGAGAGGATCTACTACATTTTATTTGTGTATTTACACATCTGTTTCTGTGAAAATGATTTTCTAGCACATGAATTGTATCTTTTTATCTTTGTATCTTCAGTGCCCAGCAGAGTGCCTAGCATATAGCAAGTACTACATGAATTATAAAAGATAACAACCCATTGGACATATATAAATATCTCTATTTGAAAGATGATGAAAAGAAGTTTACAAGAATCAAGGTGACCTCCAAAGTTACAAAATTTGTCAATAACAGAATCAGAACTTAATTTCAAATATTTGATCCAAAGCCACAATCTTTCCACTGAGACACACAATGTACAGAAAAGACTTTATCGTATATTTTTATAGCTAGACCGTGACCTAAAATCATGTGGCTTCCTGTGCTATTTTCATAAGAAAATTAAAAGTTTAATAAAATAGAATGGAAATACTAAACCTTATGTCAAATTTATAAACTGATCTCTAAAAACAGTTTGTTTTATAAATATAGTAACATATGTCAGAAAACCATCCCAGGGTTCTTTCTTACTAGAAAAGTCCTTATTTTTCTCTCAAAACTGACATCTTTTGCCAACTCTGAATTGCAGAAAGTGTTAATGAAAAGCTGTGCAATTTTTTTTTTCAAATTCATACTTGCGTGAGAAAATCATGGGGAACTGGAAATATGCCAGAATATCAAAAACAGGCTAAACCTGGTATAATTTTAAGAGGGTAAATAAGAAAATCCCAAGAAGTTAAGATTTGAAAGTATGACTTTATCCCTGGCAAGAAAGATGGTCGTAAACAGATTTCTTGTTAGCGTATGATACAAGCAAGGAGATCACATAGAGAGCCACCTTGAATTCACTTGGAAAAGATTCTAGCAAGAAAAATCTCAGGATAATACCATAAAGTTAGTGTGACATTTAACATGATCTCTTACAAGTAACAAAATGTCACAAAAGCTGTCAGTAACAAAGTTTTAGAGCCACATAATAAAACCTCTCATGATACCCTCATTGATGACAAGATGAAGCAGTGAGAATTAGCTATAATATTGAACAACCATTGGTAGAGCAACTATAATTATTGATGTTAACTCCTTGCTGCCATAGCCACTAGGTCAGTGGAACTTGTTTTCCTGGTAATGAAGAGAGACAAGGATGAGGGGGAAGAGTCTTTTAAAATAACAAAAAGAGGGAATGAAACTAGCTACACCAGGGACCATATTCAAACAGAGGTATGCTAATTTAGTGTGCTTCTAGATCAAATGTCAAGAATCAAAGAAAGATCATCTTTGAGGATGGGGCAGTTTCAGAAGCACAAAGTGAAGAAGTTAGAAGGTTCCCAGAGTTGTGTGTCCTCCCAGGAATCCCGTCCAGAAATAAAGCACTAGAGACAAGAAGTAGGTTACATCCCTACCCCTCACCACAAAAAATCAGTTGCAGGATTAAATAGAAAGCGAGCTCTCCTAATAAAGCATGCACAATGCTAACTAACAAGGTCACTAATCACCTCCACAGTGCTAAAGTTTCCATTCTCTGCCTTCATCCTTCTTAGCCTATCAGCATCACTCCATTTGCTCTAGAGTCCTTGCTGGCATCCAGAACAGCAGCTTCTCTGGCCACTCTTTGCCCTTGTCTTAATATTGGAGTGGTGTAGGAACCAGTCCTTCATTGTCTTCTTTATCTACACTCGCTCCCCTGGGGGAACTCACTCAGTTTCATGGTTTGAAATGCCACTAATATTCTGAAATCTCAAATTATCTCTAACCCAGACTTCTCTCCTAAAGTGTCAGATACCCAACTGCTTACTCAGCATGTCCATTTGGATGTTTAATAGACATCTCAAAATTAATATGTCCCAAACTGAACTCTGTTTCCCTCTGAAACTTGTTCCATCCACAGTCTTTCCCATCTCAGCTTCTAGCAACTTACTCCTTTCAATTGCTGAGACCAAATACCTTGGAGTCCATCCTTTACACATCTCTTTCTCTCATGCAGCACCCAATCTGCCAGGAAATCCTGTTATATCTATTATCCAAATATACCTTGAATCTGGATAGTTCTTATAACTGCTACCATCCTGGGCCAAAGCACCAAAAACTTCCCTCCGAACTTTTTTTTTTTCTTTTTAAAAATTTTTCATTTAAACTCAATTTAGTTAACATATAGTGTATTATTAGTTTCAGGGGTGGAATTTAGTGGTTCAGCAGTTACATATAACACCCAGGCTCTCTACATTAAGTCCCCTCTTAATGCCCATCACCCAATTATCCCATCCCTTCACCCACCTCACCTCTAGCAACCCTATTTGTTTCCCATGATTAAGAGTCTCTTGTGTTTTGCCTTCCTCTGTTTTCCTCTTATTTTATTTTCCCCTGAGCTCTTACTGCAACCTCCGAAGAGGTCTTTATGAGTCTAGTCTCACTTCCCTGCTGTATGTTCTGAGTACAAGAGCTAAAGTGATCCTTTCAAAACTTCAGTCAGATGATTTCATTCCAATGTTCAAAAAAACCCAATAGCCATTTCATTCAGAGTAAAAGCCAAAGTCTAACAACACCTACTAAGCCCACTGCAACCTAATCCACCATTAATTCTGTGTTCTCCTACTGCTCTCTCATCACTGACTCTGCTCCTTGCTGATAATCAGAGATGTAACTCATTCCCACCTCAGACCTTCTACTCTATTCCTTCTGCCTGGTGTTTTTATTCCAAGAGCCACATGATTCAATTTCTCACCTCTCAAGACTTTACTCAAATCTCACATCTTTACTGAGGCCCCTACTTGATTAGTTTACTTAATACAACAATCTGTCTACCCACCCCATGAAACTCTCATCTCTCTTACACTTCTTTTTTGCTTTTTCCATAGTAATTAAGACTTTCTAAGAAATTACCTACCATACTTGTTCATTGGTTTCAGTGTTTGTATCTATTTCTCTCTACTAGAACAATAGCTCCATGAGGACAGGGTTCTTTGCCTGATTTCTCATCGATGTACTTGAAACATTTAGAAGAGTGCCTAGAACATAATAAATGGTTAACAAATATTTGCTAAACTGATGCAGTTTAAAACCTTCCCCACTTGCAACTTGTCCCCATATCCTAGGCTTATGGCCATAAGAGCTCTGCATTCCCCTACCAGGATAGAGAAACTCCTGATATTGAAGAAATCCTAGGAAAAAGACCAGGACCTAAGAATAAGGGAATTCTGGACCAAATCCTAGCTTAGAGCATCAGAAACTCCTTTATCCCTTTAGCCAGGAAGTGCCAGTTCTCTCTACATCTGCAGGTCATCACTGGAAGAGTATTGATATGATGGCTGGTTGGCTCTTCCTTGGTTTGGGGATCAGGAAACCCTACTTTTGCAAGTAATTAATATTCTTTTCCATTAACTAGATTAAAGTAAAGGATTAAAGGATCCAATCAGATTTGACAATATAAAAGAGGAATAATTTGTAGATTGAGGACAACCTATCTCCATTCAGCTTCACTAGAGATATAAGATAGTCTAAAAAATCTGTCATGGCCACCTACTGTTTTCCTATGGAATTCCTAGAGGCTTACATTTTATCTATCTAAACTTAACTTATGGCTTCCCCTGGTTTCTTCTTCCCATATTGGTTATATTTCTAGTCTCTTCTCTTTTAGATGCCCCTTGGGCATTGACCTTTTTCCCTTTGGAATAGAACTTTCTTCCCTATTTTCTTGGGTAGCCTCAAACACCACCAAGGAGTACCACACCATTCCTAAATCATACAGGTTATCTGAAATTCTGCCTTGTGAAATTTGTTTCATATCCACCCCCAGCTGAATGAGAACAGGAATTTGACAACCGAGAGGAAATAGTCCAATAATTTCTGCTGTCTTCTTTATTTGGCCTGATTCTAATCAACTTATTTCCTCAATGACTTGACTAATTACATGATAACATGCTTGTAAAATTTGCAAGTGACAAACAGTTGGTAGAAAGTGCTAATGTCTTATCTTATATCTATCAAGAACCCAAAATAAACAATTTAACAGGTCAAAATGTATAAAGTGACAATTGATTGAGATATTTAGGACAATATCTGGCTCATAGTAGGTACTCTATAAATGTTTGTGGAGCTAGTAAATGAATAAGTTAATCAATACAGACTTTTATACTGAGGTTATAAAAATCAATTTCACATGTCCAGAATGAGGGATGAGCTAGAATAAGACCATTTTGTGTGAAAATAGATCTATAGGTTTATTGAATGACAAATTCCATAGGAGTCAATTCTGTGAGAAAATGGGGCCATTGCTGGTGAAAAAACACCTATAACTATTACGTTGATTTGTGGGATTCATGTTCTTCAAATGATGTTAACAAATTTGAGTGATACCTGAGAAAAATGACTGTGTTTCTGAAAGTTTGCATATTGATTTATTCATTCATTATGTAATCTTGAGGGTTACTCTGTGAAAAGCCTTGGGCTAATAATTAAGGATCTAGGATATTTATATATGGAATGACTGAAAAAATTAAATATGTTACTTATTATTTTGCCATTATTAATTAATATTATAATAGAGTGTTATGGCATTACCCTAATAATATATATGAAAAATATAGCATAACATAATTATGATAATAAATACAATAATATATTATGATATAACAGGGTCATCTTACTATATGTCATATTATTAATATGGAAATATTTCATTGCCCTCTATGTTACTGATCAATAGTAGTAATATTAGATGCACAAGAAATCTTTTTTTGTATGCAAATCTTTTACATATCAGAATTACAATGGAAGGTAGAATGTAATTTCTATGAGAGCAAGGACCCATTACCTCCATATATGATTTCCAGCTAATAAAAACTTTAAAAATTTGAAAAATAATTTAAATACAGAATCCTTCTAAAATTTTGTGATTTTCCCTAATTAGAATTATTTTCTTCATACCTTATTTGATGGTAATTCCCCTTTGGAATAGAACTTATTTTTTTTTTCCCAAAGCATTCAGCACACTTTATTGAAACAATAACTGCCCTTTCTTAGTAATATGTTCTTAGTTTGTGTAATACTTACTCAAATTATTCATCTATAGTAACAACTCTAATTTGTATAAATGATTTGGTAACTAACACAAGTGACTCTTTGAAAACATACAACTCCCTGATTAGATCAGAAGTATATGAGAATACTAGAATATTGCCTACTGGCCACAAGCATTCTGTAGATAATCAATCAGAAAGTTTTATAGAGGGGAGGAAAAGCAGCATTTAATCTTGCAAGTCAGTTAACCTAACCAATTGGTTAAGTGGAAGCTGGTTAAGATAATTCTAACTGGACACTAAACCAATTTTCCTATAGCTTCCAGAGTTTTTTCTTTAGAAACACACCCAAATGTTTCAGTATCCTCCTTAAAGTCCTTTAATAGGCCCAATATAAAGCCCCACTCCACAAGCAAAATGATATTTAAGAGATGAAATTTAACTTATCCAAGAATGATTCCCTTCAGGTTATTTTTTGAGTTCTGAATAGCATAT
>CM052900.1:122837681-122873672 GCA_028534135.1 Potos flavus | reverse complement strand
TAACTGTGGTCTCTAATGTGGCAGAAGTTTCAGAAAAGATTTCTGGGAGGAAAAATGTCTCAACTTAGACATCAGATATACGTCCAAATTAGCATAGCCAGAGGGAAATGTATTGGTCACACTTTTTAAATGCAAGAAACAAAAGCTCATACTATAGAAGATAATTTACTGTTATTGCTATTGTTGTTACTGTTATCAACAACCATAGTAATAAAACCTAACATTTTGAGTATATACTATGGGCCAGGGATTGTTTCAGTCATATTGCACGTGGGTTTAATCCCTCCAATCACTGTTTGAAGTAGGTACTATTGTTATCCCCATTTTACGGTTGAAGAAACTGATGTAAAGAAAAGTTTTGAAGCTTGTATAAGTTTACACAACTAGTAACTGAGGTAGAGAGGATTTGGACTCAGTTCTCTGATCTTGAAGCTCCTGGTTGTTGTTGTTTCGGTCAGAAAATAAGATATAATCCCTGCTCCTGCCTTCTCATGTCACAAACGCCACTCAAGATGGGACAGAGAGCCAAAAATAGTCTGGCTCTCCAGAGACTCAATCACTGTAAATGGCTTGAGGTGGAGTTTCATTGCTAGTGCCAACTGCCTGTAGCTAAGACATAGGCATACCTACAAGGGGTTTGTAATGAAGTGTATCTATTTCACTCCCGATGCAATAAAACAGTCTTTTCAACACCATAGCTCCAAGTAGAGGATTCTCTATACTTAGAAAGGGTCCTGATGATAGAAAAACAGAAAGAGTGATACATATCAATGACAGGGATGAAATATATTCCAGGCATAGGAAGGCATTTGCAAAGGCATAGGAGCAATAGCATAGATGTTTCAAGAAAAGGCAGGCAGTTGCTATGAACAGCAAGTAGAATAACAGGCTGGGTGAGTATGAGAAGAAAATACAAAATCAGCAGGTTTAGATCATGAAGGCCTCATACATCACTATGAAGGCACTGGATTATTTGTAGGGAAATGAGGCATGGAATATTAATCAGAGGAGAGGTATAATCATATTTGCCATTAGAAAGGTATCACTGGCTCCAGAGAAAGAAGGCAAGGAAAACACCACCATCATCCAGGGCATGCCCATATAATTCATCGTGTCCAGATGGAGACCTATTTAAGAGTGAAAGGAAATGGTCTTATTTACACCAGGAAATAGGCATTTATGGTCACCATACTTCAAGTAAAGAGAAGGGCAAGAGGAAAAGTTTGAGAGAAGAAAAATAAATTATTTGCTGAATAGTTTCACCAACCAATGACCTAGACCTTTTAAATAAGTCATCATTTCCCTTTATTTTTATGTGAAACAGGTTCATTGAGATTAAATCAGTTGTCCAGGATCTCAGTGATAGAAAACCAAAGAACGCATGACCTCTATCTAATTCTCTTGCCCCCATCCCTACCCCACATTTACAAGAGTATTGCCTACCTGCTATAAACTAGCATGGTGACTAAACACATGACTTTGGAGGCAGACAAGCCTAGGTTTGAAGACTGGTTATACCACTAACTAGCCAAGTGAGCTGAAACATCTCCTTGAAGCTCTCTAAGTTTAGTTCCTTCTTCTGTAAAATAGGAATCCTAACAGTACATACTTTAAGATTTGTAGTGAGAATTAAGTGAAACAGAGTATACAAAGGTCTTAGCACAGTGCCTGGTACACCAGTGTTTCCAAACATGGTAGCTTTCATGTTACTAATATTTATTTATTTAGAGAAAGAGAATGAGAGACAGAGGAAGAGAGAGAGCATGAGAGCGGGGAGGGTCAGAGGGAGAAGCAGACTCCCCACTGAGCAGGGAGCCCGATGTGGGACTTGATCCTGGGACTCCAGGATCATGACCTGAGCTGAAAGCAGTCTCTTAACCAACTGAGCCACCCAGGCGCCCCATGTTACTAATACTTAATACATTAACTGGAGAAAAACAAAGGATCAGTGACTAAAACAAGTGTGTTTCCTTAACTGAGGCTGAGGCTATTTTAATTTGGTTTGTTACTGGAAATTAAAGCAAGACCAAGTCATCTGGTGGAAGGACCTTTGGACCCAGTAAGGTATGGGAGGGTCAGTCTGGGGAAAGCCAAAGAGAAGAAATGAGTTAGAGGCTCATACACACTTCTTTATTCACAGAATACCAGGCCAATAGATCATATCTAGAGGGTCAAACTAATTTCTACAGCTTTTGAAGTAATAGTTGAAAATGGAATTCAAGAAAAAGAGACTATGGTGGTAAGAGGATGGGGAAATGGGTGCCAAAACTGGAACTTTTTTGGCCCAAGAGAGAAAGGACTGATATGAGAATCTACTCACCATTTATAATATTCTCTATGGGAAATGAAGTTCTAGATTTCAAAGAGCTAACTTGAAGAGTATTTTCAAAACAAGCTTCGTAAGTTAGATTCTGTCTATTCTTCTATTTTCCTATTTGTTATGAGTCTATACCGACTGGTTCATTGATCATTTTCTGAGAAATATTTCTGTGCTAGGTAGCAAATTCGGCATTCTGGAGCATAAAGAGCTGAATCAGAAACAGAGCTGACGCCCAAGGTAGGTATCAGTCTAGTGATAGAAATGTACCCTGAAGAATGTGAAATTCAATGTAGAAAGTGCTAAGTTCCATAAAAGCAGAACAGGGAAAACATTAAGAAATTTAAAAGAGAACAGAGATCATTCTCCCATCAGGGGAACTGGGGAAGGCTTCATGAGGCGCTGGCATCGAGGTGGGCCATGATGGGTAGGTGGTTGAAGATGAGCTGACTCCACAACCAAAGACTTTGGGAAGATATGTGGACTATAGTCGCTCTTGGGGTGGTTGTTTAAATAAAGAACTTTGACTTTATAGCCAAAATAAAAGAAGCAACCACCTTTCCTGACCTGCACCTGCATTACTGTCAGTAATGGTTTAGTGCCTTTTCCTCTGTGAAACTTTTAAAGAGACATGGAAGACAGACAAGATCATTAGCAAACTACACATCATCAATAGCTGCCTTCAAATGTAGTTAACCTATTCCCAATGGCACTTTCAGCTCAGGTCAGTGCCTAGGGAAACTAACATAGCCCTTCTAACAAACAGTCCACAAGGTTTCTTTAACATTTCTTTCTGAGCCTGCCTCACAGAGGCTTATGTAATCTAGGTATTTTTCACTTAAAACTCTTCAAATTCAGAAACTGGTTTATTGGCAGTGTGTCATTATTGGTGGTAAGGAAAACACGAGCTCTTTCAATTACTTCATAGTTTTCCAATTTATTATCTTTTTTTTAGCTTGCTGAGCAATCCTACAGGTGAAGAAGGCAGGGGCTATTATTCCTCCTATTTTAATGGAAAAAGTAATTGAAATCCAGAGAACTTAGCCCCTTGCCAGGAATCACACAGCTAATATGGACACAATAGGGCATGACTTTCAGTTTTCAAATTCTCAATCCCATGTCACCAAGCTGTCTGGGAGACAGATAGGACTGTACTCTGAGGTTTTTACACTACTACCTGCAATAATTGTTCATCGCATTAATGAAAAACACCAAATAGGAAAGTCTGAGGTTTAGAAAAAATTTGAAAAAAAAAGTAATCTTCTTAGTGTTTCTCCTTCCCTCTCTTCCCCAAGCAAAAAAAAAAAGCAATCTTCTTAGTGTTTCTCCTTCCCTCTCTTCCCTTAGTGTTTCTCCTTCCCTCTCTTCTCCAAGCCAGACAAATTTCAGAATCAGTGGTTTTGAAGGGAGCTCTCCTAGCTATGCATGATCAGTTACCCATCTTTTATACAGTATTTTTTTTTTAAGATTTTATTTATTTATTTGACAGAGAGAGATCACAAGTAGGCAGAGAGGCAGGCAGAGATAGGAGGAAGCAGGCTCCCCACTGAGCAGAGAGCCCGACATAGGGCTCAATCCCAGGACCCCGAGACCATGATCCGAGCCGAAGGCAGAGGCTTAACCCACTGAGCCACCCAGGCGCCAGTTACCCATCTTTTAATGTGGCCAGTCTTCAGGATGCTATGACAGACCTTACACCATTCAGCCAGACATAATTTAATGGTTAGGCTCTTTCAAATGACAGAGATAAACAGACACACATTATATTCATAAGGTTTTTGTTTGTTTAAGAAGACACAGAGAAATAAGTTTCAATTGCTTCAGATCCCAGCCCCCAGGTAGATAGCATCTTGCTCAAGAACTGGGAGGCTATTCTAGTGACTAGCCTTTGCTGTTGCTGCATCAGCAGCTAACATCCATGGCACTCTCTGATGTTCACCATTACCATGACTCGACCATTCTTCTACTGCCATCGATAAATTCCTGGCTGGTTTCCTCCTTTATTTACTCGGTTTGGTACTCATGTCTTCTAACATGTCAAACTTGAGGTACTCCCATTCTGTATGTGCTTTATGGCTTCTGCCCTCACTGCTAATCATATCTTTCCTTCCATGCATCTTAGTCAAGTTCACTGCAGTCAGATCTAATTGGTTCATTTTGGTGATTAGCATGGCTACTGGACAGATCTATTACGTTAGTCCCTTGACTGCCCTTGAGCCCGGTATCCACCCCTGGCTCAGTCACCTGCAAACAATCTGCTGGAATAACATGTGCAAGTGTCCCACAAAGAAGTAGTGCATCATAAGCTCCTCTCCAGCAAAATTTAAAGGAGGGAGGAGAACGTCTGGCTTATGAATAGTATATTTACATGGAGCCCAGGGGAAAATAGGTCAGGAGAGTAAAATAGTGGGAGAAATCCTAACACTTTGAAGAACATGATATCTAACTTCAAGTTGCCCTGGCCTGATCCCCTGTAGCCCTTCCAGAGAAGTGATAAAGGAACATGACATCACTGAGAAGGCTCAATCACTTTCATAACAAGGCAAAACCAATGGTTCTGGTGAGAGTAGAGAAAATAATGCCATACATGTTCTTTCCTGAATGGCATGGGATACCGAGGAAGACATAGGCTTTAGAAACAAACATGGTTTCTACTCCTATCCAGGCGAGTACCTCTTTGGGCAACCTTAGGTAAGCTGTAATTTATGTATCTTGGCATTTAGAATATAATAATTAATTTACATGTTAGTTGTGAGGATAAATGAGAGAATATATATAAAATCACCAGCATATAGTAAACAATCAGAAAATGGTACTTAATAGTCTATGGCTACCACTTAACACTCTCCTGCCTAATACATGGTTAAGTACTTGATAAGGATGGAAATTCTTTTGGTATTTGTATTTATTTGTATATATAAATGGGTAATCATTTTGAATAGTTTGCATAGCAAGTTTTTTGAGTGGGTGTGTGTGTGAACATAGTGGAATTTCTGGAGCCCCTTGGAGACAATACAAATGTATGGGGAAAGAACAAATTCTGAGAGCACCTTTTTTCCACTTTTTAAAAAAAAAACGAAGTATATTATATTCTCAGTCCAAAAGTAACACTTGCACATTATGAAAATATGTTGAAAAAATGGAAGTGTAAAAAGAGAAGTGGAGTTCCTCTCCCAAAAGAAAACATGTTATTAGTGAAATATATTTCACAATCATTTTTCTACCTTCTGAGCATAGTTTTGTTTTATACAGTTGTTATCTTATTGGCTATACAGTTCCTTTTGCCGCTTGTTTGCTTTTAAAATTATACTATATATTTTATGCCATATAATTTCATCACGTTGAATTGTATTTAATGTCCATGTAATAGCCCGTAAGTGGGTGGGTGTTGATTTACTCAACTTTCTCTCTAGCCAATGAACAGTTAGGTTCTTTTTGTTCTGTTTTGTTTTTTAATTTGTTTGGCCATTATAACCAATGCTGCAACACAAAATAATTGCATACAACTTTATCTACATCTTTGATTATTTTATGAGGCTACACTGTGGATTGAATAATGTATGCTTTCAGTCCCTAAGAAGATATATACATTCCACAATATCTGTGCTAGCATTACATATTCTAATTTTTTACTCCTTTTATAGCTTGTAAGTTTCCTTGCAGGGAGACTGGGGTTCTAGGCAACTATAGTAATTCTTCTTCTGCTTCCCTGAACCTTCTACCTACTGAGATCACACAGGTGGAAAACAACTCTGCTTCTGCTTTCATATGACAGCTCTGAGATAGTTGAGGACAATTCTCACATCCTGAGACTTCTTTTTAGCAACAAGAGGAAATGCCTCAAACTGTGACTATTTTTCAGGAAAATAAAAGTTTATAACAAATGGTCCTAAACTTTTTACAGTAAAGTTACAAGTTTGAGCACTGGGATTCCCAGAAAAAATAGTAATAATAAGCCTTATGCCCAATGCTTTTCACTATTGCCTATATCATAGTTCCTCTGTGGACTAAAGAATAACTCTATTCCCTACGGAATAGCTAACATTTGACTGCTTCTTTATGCATTGTTCTAAAGGCTTGCTTGCATTCTTGCAGTAATCCTCAATAACACTATTAAGTTTGTATACAAACTGCTCTTACACAGAGTTAAATCTACTTGTTTCAAAAATGAATAAAAGGTCAGGGTCCTGGAATCGAGCCCCGCATCGGGCTCTCTGCTCAGCAGGGAGCCTCCTTCCCCCCTCTCTCTCTCTGCCTGCCTCTTTGCCTACTTGTGATCTCTCTGTCAAATAAATAAAGAAAATCTTTAAAAAAAAAATTAATAAAGGAAGAAGAAAATCTACATTCATTAAACCCAGGTAAGTTATCCTATATATTCATTTTCTACTGCTGCCATAAAAACTAACAGACTTAGTGTTTAGAACAACATAAATTTTAAAAAAACCATAAATTTGTTATCTTACATTTCTGTAGGTATGACTCTGATTGATCTCAGTGACCTAAAAAAACAAACAAAAAACAAGGTATCAGCACAGCTACATTCCATTGCTTCACTGGGGCACAGGCAGAGGGGACTATAAAACCCTAGAGAAATTCTCCTTCTGGAAATAGCAGAAGTGGAAGAAGGAAGGAGAAGCCCATGATGACTTTAAGGTTATCAGGCTGTAACTCTCACTCCTCCACATCCATTGGCCAAAGCAAATCGGATGATAAACCCAAAGCAAAAGGACAAGATTTTCCTGCAGTGGGAGCGATGGCAGGCACAAGGTAAAAGTCAAGGATACAGGAAGAGGTACAAAAAAAAAAAAAAAAAAAAAAAAAAAATTCTACCTCCCACAGCATCATAACTCATATTTTACAGATAAAGAAATGGTGGTACAGAGAAGCAAGCTGACTTGCCCAAGGTCACAAAAGTCACATTTAGATTTGACTTTAAAACTCAGTCTCTATTGTTTCATACCACAAGGCCTCAAGATGTATTCTCTGAATCATTTCCTTCCAAATAAAGGAGTTTATAAATTGGCATCTAAAAATTCCTTCTGCAAACAGTCGTCAGAAATTTCATTTTGCTCTTCTGCCTCCTGTTTCACTTTATCAGCCTAAATTTGTAACATGGGCAGGAGCATGAAGATAAAATTGGCTCTGAAAATGAGAAAATGGATTTTCTTGCCATGCCTTTGCATTACAAATGGTCCCAGTCCACGGCAATCATGGCTGCACCTGGAACAGTGCACAGGCCCCATGAATAATCCATGTTCCTTACACATGCTCCTCCCTGCAGTGCTGATTCAGCAACTGCTCTCCTACTCTGCAAAGCGACAGCAGCATATAGGTCAGGTGGAGTGTCAGAATGCAACAGCACTCTGAGCATTTGGTTGAATCTTGAAGGCAAGCAAGAGAGTTAAAAATCTAATTAGCATTAAACCAGACTGCAACACTTGCCTTCTTAGAACATTCTGTTATCTTCAGAATTAAACTAGACTCCTTAATTCAGGAGAGCTGAGTTGAGGCTCAAAATTCTGCATTTCTAACTACTTTCTAGGTGATGCCGATGGTGTTAGTTTACGGCCACAGTTTGAGCAGCAAAGATCTAGAGCAGGAGTCTGCAAATTGCAGCCCACACCTATACGGTTCATAAGATAATGGTCTTTACGTTTTTAGAGGGTTGGGGGGGAAATCACAAGAAGGATAATATTTCAGGGCATGTGAAAACTATAGAAATTCCCATTTCAGTGTCCATAGATAAAGTTTTACTAGAACACACACACACACACACACACACACACACACACACACAAATCTAGATTCCTTCATGTGACACACAGGAACTTTCATGATTTCACCATTTCTTATCCACCCAGACCCTCATTCTCCCATTCTCTGACCTTCAACTTGATCTTTTTACCACCTCCCTTAGCCTCAGTGCTAGCAATTCCTAAGTATTTGTACTTTCCTGAAAGCAAAAATATTATCTACAATCCTTTGAATTATTGATCGTTTTTCCTAGAAAACTCTTTCTCTCCTTTTCTCACTTATCTAAATTGAATTCCTTCTTTCAGAAGTAGCTCAGAGGTCACTTTTTTACAGAAAGCCTTTCTCAACCTCACCCTCGCCCCGGCACCCAGCCTACGTGGAATTAGAGGCTCCTTGTCTAGGAAACATTTTGAGCCACTAGATCACTTATCAATCTATATTAGAAGCACTTCTTACTGTCAATCTCACAAACATCGAACCCTTTAATACTAACAATCTTTTGGTTGTGAATGCACGTTGTTTTTAGCACAGTGCCAAGCAGTCATCAAATGCTTGCAGAACAAAAAACTGGAAAGGGAAGGGAAAGAAAAAATAGGAAAGGAAGGAGAGAATAAAGGGAGGGAAGATGAAAAGGAAGTAGGGAGAGGGAAGGAAAAAGGGAAAAGGATGAGGAGGGTAAGAGGGACTGAAAAAGCGAAAAAAGGAGAAACCCTGAGATCCAGTATGAGAAAGTATTTGTAAATGGCACGTGGCCACATAACTACAAAGAGCTCTATTCATTTTCACCCGGAAAAGGCAGATGTGCGTGGCTTGCTATTCTCAGGACAATGCGTTTCCCTAAATCCTTCTACCTGAGCAGTTCAGACCCACTAAAATTCTTTGTAAATTCAAGCAAGAGAACTTTTTAAAGTGTGAAGCTTCTTAGCCATTTCCTCAGTGTGCTCCAGTGCGATCAATAACCAATCCAGATGACAAATTAATGTTAAATACAGTTGGAAGAATGGCAAGAAAAAAAACGTAGCAGGGGAGGATTAGCAAAGAGCCTCACCAGAACTGTGGCCTCACAAAAGGGGTAAGGACCCTGCGGCGATTCTGTGGGCAACAGGCAAGAAGACTAAGAGACAGGCTGTAGGTTGGTTTAGAGATTACTGATCAGTCATCTGGCAGGTGGGAGGGCCCTCCAGAAATGGAGTTCTCAACTGTGCAGTAGATATTGGACTCTCAAATCACCCGGAACAAGAGTTTCCAAGTAATAGTCCAAATGCACATTGCTGCTGTTTTTGCTTCAACACCAAATTGACTGATGTGATTGGTTGATGGTTTTGAGGCCACCTCTACATTCTAATAATTGCACTTTTCAAATTGCACCTGAGGCATTACCATACCTGATAAGGCTCATAATTGATGTTGCAGTATAATTACTTGGAAAACACATCCTTGGAAAGAATAGTTTGAATAAAAGACAGATCAGATATGTTCTGGGATCATTTTTTGAGTCACTATGATAAGTGCTTCTCCTTACCCCTCCCTCAAAAGTCAACAACTTTATGATATTATGGCTTCAAAGATCTGCTAAAATTCTGAAAGTTTTGCTCTTCAGGGAAAAAAGGGACAGGAAAGAAGGGAGGGAGGGAGGGAGGAAAAGAAAGAAGAAAAAAGAAAAGAAAAGAAAAGAAAGAGAAAGAAAAAGAAAAAGAAAGAAAGGGAGAGAGAAAGAAAGAGCAAGAGAGAGAAAGAAAAGAAAGAAAAAAGAAAAGCTCTTATTTTCTAGCTGAAGAGGAGAGATATAGCTGCTGTGATTTAGGGTTGCCAAAGTCCTGACCCTAGCCCTGACTTTAAAACAGTATTTGGATTTGAGTAGAAACAGCAATGTTAACAGCAACTTGTTAGCTGAAACTCTCTGACCCTCAACATTTTTCATTTGTGAAAGAGGAAAAATGACTTATTTTCAGTGGACTGCTGTGAGGAGCTGATGAAATTTGACAGCTAAAAAGAAAACCAAAAACTAATCTATTTTGTATGGCTGAGGAATTATAGGCTAAAATTATACTTGTGGGCTAGAATTAGTCCAACAGAGCCAGAAAACAAAGCAGGCACAGCATACTAGTCTATTTTGGCTGCCATAACAAAATATCATAGCTTGGTTGGCTTACATAACAGAAATTTGTTTTCTCACAGTTTTGAAGACCGGAAATGCCTGATCAAGGTCGGGCAGGGTCTGGTTTCTAAAAAGAGTTCTCTCCCTGGCTTTCAGATCACCTCTTTGGCCTCACAGGGCTTTCCTCTGACGGGGACAGAAAGACATCTCACTGGTCTTACTCTTTGTCTTCTTATGGGGACACCCGTCCTATCAGGTTAGGGCCTCACCCTGAAAACCTTATTTATACCTTTTCACCTCTTCACAAGCCTTCCCTTCAAATAGTCACACTGAGGGCTAAGGCTTCAACATACGAATTTGAGGGAACGCAAACATTTAGTCCATAATACACATATTTCCAAAGGGCCTCTCTTCAAAACTATCTTATTTCATCATTTACAGAAATCAGACATGGCTTTGGATTCCATTAGTCATGTTTTAGGCTGGTTCAAAATGTCCACTTTCAGGGGCACCTGGGTGGCTCAGTGGGTTAAGCCTCTGCCTTGGCTCGGGTCATGATCTCAGAGTCCTGGGATCGAGCCCCGCATTGGGCTCTCTGCTCAGCAGTTAGCCTGCTTCCCCCTCTCCCTCTGCCTGCCTCTCTGCCTACTTGTGATCTCTCTCTCTCTCTGTCAAATAAATAAATACAATCTTAAAAAAAAAATGTCCACTTTCCAAGGAAGTCTTCTCCACTCCCCTGAAGGACTAATCCTTTCTCCTCACAACTGTTAGAATTGTCCTCTCCAATAGCACTGAGCTCATTATCACTTGTCGATTTCTCTTGGGAGGAGTGGAGGTTCCTCAGGAACATTTTTTTTTTTTCAATTTTACATAACCAGATTACCAGGGATTCTCAATAGGGTGTAATAAAAACATGAATATATTTTAACATTTCCCATTTACACCTTCTACCACATTCTGATAAATCAACCTTTCCAATTTCTTTATAACATCTTGGGCAGATTTTATAATATCCAGTTATTTTTCATGACTATAGTACAGTTTAAAACTTTAATCTCAAAATTGATTTAAAGTTCATCTCTTCCCTTTCCGCAGCTAAGCCTTGGGCTGTGATTCTGGCTTAACAGGGTAGGGTATAGAGATAAGGCTGAGTGGGCTGGGTTATGAGATCCATTCAGGATATATAATGCCCAACTCCAGGGAGAGAGATTCATACAATCTACCATATGACCCTTTCTACTTATCATTGTCCAGTACACAATCTGCACAACCATAGGAGGAAAAGGAAGCCCTGAATACATAGCCTTCTCTACCCTCATTTGAATCTAATTATCCTAGGGTTTGATAAGGACCCAAGAAGAATACAGGAAGTAGGGGTCATCTGATCACAGTATATAACTGATCACATTAGCAGGAAAAGGAAGCCATCTTTGATCATACCCTGATTGTCTGGTTTATCTTCTCCTAGTGATTTCCGCAAATAATAACAAGAATTATAGCAAATAATAACTATAATTATAATGATATATAATGCTTCTTGAGCACTCACTACCATACTTCATAAATTCTAAAATATATTCTTTCACATCCCAATATTTCTGAAATAGCAATGTGATTCATAATTGATGATGTCTCATGGTTTAATTATAAGCATTGTTTGCTCTCTTAGTGGTACATAAAATAATGATGACTCTAACAACTGATGGCCTCTGAAAATTGATAAAATACAGAATGTGCAAAACAGCTCTAAGCATTCTACATGTACTAACTCATCTAATATAGTAATACTGTGAGATCTGTTATGATTATTAACCCATTTTACTGATGAGGGAACTGTGATAAGGAGTTTAAGTAAACCACCACAGCCTCACCTAGTAAGTGGAAGATACAGTGAATATTACATAGATGGGCTACATCTTGGGCTTTCTTGGAGTGGTGTCTGACTTTCTCCTCACCTCCTCCATCCCTGAAGAACACCTCAGAGAGAGACAGCCATGTCTCCATCAGCCACAACCCGTGGTACATTCCCCAAATGTCCTCTTTAGATGGATATCTCTGCACTTGATAGTCCCCTGGCCGGCTCTGTAGTTCCTGCCTCCTTTCTACCTTTTGGGCTCTTTCACAAGGATCAGTGTGAGTTGCTAAGTTCTTTTTGTATCCATTGCCCCTTACTCTGAACATAGCTGTTATAAATTTACAACGTTTCTTTACGTGGATTCCAAAACTATAAGCTCTTTGGAGGCAGGAGCTATACTTTTTGTTTGTTTGTTTAAACAAACGTGCATGACTTTTCTTATTTTCCCAGTACCTAGTATAGTACCTGCTACATGGTAAGCACTCAATAAGTGTTTTGTTGTTGCTGCTTCTGTGGTTTCTGCAATTTTTAATGAATGAAGAGCCCACACTGGATGCTGGATCTAACCAGTTATATGCCCTTAAGAGGTTCTCACAACAACTCTGAGCCTCCTTTTTTTTTTTTTCCTGTAAAAAAGAGATAAAAATAGTGACTACTTCCGTAAAAAGTACTATTACTAAAATCACTAATGTAAATGCAATGGATGTATATCTGTCTTCTTCTTTACTGACCCTCTCCAGTTTAGCACTAATGTCTTTCTTTTTAAAACTCTGCTCTCTTCTCTTTCCATTTTGTATTTCCTATCTTACTCGATTTCATCACAGTTACCGAGTCACCTGAGTCAAGCCGAAAACCTGGGTATATTCTCTGAGTCAGCCCTCCCTCTTATTTGCTACTTCCAATCAATTACCTGCTAAGTCCTGTCCATTTTGCCTTCTAGACATTTCCTTTATTTTCCTATTTACTCTGGCCTACGTTAGGTAACCATCTCCCCTTGGGTTATTACAATATGATATCAACAAATAACTCATCTTTCTGCTTCTGGCACTAAATCTCTCCAATCCATTCTCTACGCCAATGTCATAAATCTGACCATGTCATTCTGCCACTGAAGATGTTTCATGGCTCTCTGCTGCCTAATAATAGCTAACATTAACTGAATCCTCACTACCTACCTAACAAAACAATTGTGAAGTAGATATTGTTATTATTCCTGTTATGAAAAAGCACAGAAAGAGTAACAATAAATTACCAACATTTGAAAGATTTTAAGGTTCTTAATAGAAGTCTTATGTTCCTATATGATACTGCCCCTACCTGGCGTGACAACCTTGTTTATATTTCATGTTTCAGTAGAACTAAACTGCTTTCCTGCATGTTTTGAGTTGTATTTTGACTCAGAGTCTTTGTTCACGCTATTTCTGTGACTGAGATTCACTTTCCAGGCAAGCCTTTTTCCCTTTTCCTAGCTAGCTCTTCTGATCCCCAGGACAATTAATTTTTTCTGCTCAGTGCTCTGACATTCCCATTAAATATGTTTGTCATTGTATTTACTGTGATAGATCTATAGATATAGAGAGCTGCATGGACATATATGTAAATTTATATACCCCTCTCCTAATATACAGTGATAATAATAATGATGATGATAACAGTACTAATAATACCATACTGCTAGTGATAATTTATCAGCCAAAGGAATAGATGATACAACCAAGAAGTATGCATGAGTTAACTCCCAGTGGTGCTAACTTTAGCCAATGAGATAAAGGAAATTGGAGCAAGCCAAGCAAATAAAATCTCTCTCTTTCTCATTTCTTTTGGAATTCTCTGAGGCCTGAGATCTTTGTATATCCTGACTAGAAATATTTCACAAGACCAAGTGGGTGCAACTGCTAAGAGATCTGGGGACCATATTTGTGGCGTTTATGAAGGAATGGATAATGAATAACACATCACCTCATCTTGCTTCCCAACTTCCAGAATACAGAATATGCATTAAATAAGAAAGCGATATGTGATACTGTGTCTACAATAGCTCGAGGATGTGGGTCAGGTATCAAGAAGCAGATGTAGGTATTGCCTCTCTCATATCCAGAGACCCACTTATAGCATTGTAATTCCTACCTCCACAATTTTGTTCTTGGGGATGCGGAACATAACCAGCAAGGAAGTCAATAACAGTTTCACTGAACCGGATTGTGACCTAGCTACTTTGGGCACACCCTGCTAGTGGACCAATTAGGCAAACAAAGAAGTTACTACATGATGAGGGCAGCAGAGAAGACAGTAGGTTGAACTCAAGAGACTCACTGAAAGGTCTTCTAATATTTCCATGCCAAGCAATAATCACTCATGGGCCATGACAGCAACCACAAGAGCTAGGCAATTAAGGGTTCAGCAAGAGCTAGGCAATTAAGGGTTCATTTCCACCAAGGATGAAGGTTGTATTACTCTACCAGGCAACTAACCATACTAGCTGAAAAACTGGGCAAAGGTGAGGAAAACCTAGAATGATAGAGGATGAAGCTACACTTCTCAAGACCAATCTCTAGTGAACACCTACCGCATGACAGAATTTTCCACATCTCTTAATCTCATTTCGTGCTCCAAATTGATTACTGACAAGATCATTCTATACATCTATTCTATAGACAATAAAGCTAAAACCGAGAGAGAGAGAATGGAATCTCAGAATGGACATGTCCTTACCTTGAAGTTAGAAAACAATATTATTTAATATTTAACATATCTAACCTTTTAAGTGGTGCCAATTAACAGTAAATGCCCTGACTTAAAGGATTGTTGCCAAGGTGAAAAGTACACTGTTCTATAGGTGCTATTTTTCATAGATTAATGAGAAAATTCAGGTTCAAATTATAACTTTTAAAAGGACTATGTAGCTTTGTGTCAATGTCCTACAAATTGTGTAGTACACACAGTTGAATCAGTCTCTGAATCAATCACCTGCTCCATTTATATGACATTGTACTGTGGCTCTCAGGCAATGTTGGAGAGATGTCGGGTGTCCTCATTCTAGTCCTCTGTGTTCCCACAACACATTTCCAATGGCAGTAGGAGGAAACATGAAAAGCATGTCTTAAAGGCTTGGGTTCCCTGGCGCCTTTCAAAGGATCCAAAGCAAATGAGAGCACTGGTCTTCCAATGTGAACACGAAATTTCCCATATTAATAAGGAGCCCCTGGTATTTGATAATCCTCCAAGTTCTTTTATTTCTGTTGATGGTTAGTTTGTAAGGTTAATTATATATGCTAGATAAAAGAGAAAGATGTGTGTGCAGATGATGCTGAGATGTCTTCTTTCAAAGCAAAAATCACTTGTGTTGTTGAGTAAGGTCAAAGTTCACTGCTATCACACATGATAGCAGTGAACAACACCACAATAACATCAACAACAAAATTGCCCATTTTGTAAATGCAGGGCTCAGGTTAGGAACATAATACAGAGCTCTGCGTAAGAGATATACATTTAAGCACATGCCCAGACTCTTGTGCTTCTAAGGAAACTTTCATTCCTTAAGAGTATTCCGGAAGGTTGAACGTGGCTGAAGGAACACGCTCTTTAAGTATAAAACGTGTAATGTAATATTTACAGAGTTGAATCTTAGGATGTCTCATCAAAAGATGGTGTTGAGAGGGGACTGGAACTTAAGAAATCCTTGTATCCTCTGTAGGTTTCACTGGCCCATGTAGGTACACAGCTAGAATTCTAAAAAGTAAAGCAACTTGAATAAAAACACAGGGGTTAGATTTCCCAAAGGGGTTAGGTCCCATTTGGCTAAAACATATGGTATGGGAAGCATGCCTGGAAATGTTGCTTTTGGTAAAAATGCAAGAGCACTTTGAGTGCTTGGCGGGCATTTGTGAATGTTCAGTAGGCTATGAGGGATTAATTAATATTCTTGATAAATGAAATAGCATGATGTGAAATATGCTTCAGAAAACTTAATCTTGCAACAGTGTGTAGGGAGGACTGGAGTAAAATATGCAAATAAATGGAACAAGCAGTGAAGAGGCTATACTATAGTATAGACTCATTTATTCTATTCTCAGTTCTCAGACTGTGTTATGAAAACTTGGGGTTGCCAAGTAAGAGACCTCCAAATAAAAAAGTAGGTATCCTTCTCATTCCCGGAAAATCTAATGGTAAAAGGAAAAGGTTTTTTAAAAATCTGAATAACAGCATTTCTGGGAAGAGAAGGCAGGAATCTAGACCTCTATGACAGAGATTGCTGGATGTCACCCAATAAACATTTCTTCCTACTTTCATTGTAAAAGAACCCTGATATTATTTGAGATGGCAATGAACCCAGCTAAAAGACTGTATGTTCTAGCCTTCTCACAGCTGAATGTGGTAATGTTTAAAAGATCTGGGTCATAACAGGTAAGTAGAAAGCAGAAAAGGTGAGCCCTTTTTTGCTGCCCTGTTTCTTCCTGCTGCCAGCCTGGAATGCAGATGTGATTTTGTTCCAGCAGCCATCTTGGACAATAGGTGACCTTGAGAATGAAAGCAATATGCTGACAGTAGTAAAATAGAAAATGGCCCCAAATATATTTTTCCTTTTATTTAAGTCATTATTGTTTGGTATTTTCTATTATATACAGCAGAACCCACTCCCATCTGACCCTGCAACTTTATAAAAATAAACCTTGGGAACTGTGCTTTAGACACAACTCTCTTAAAATAATTACTAGGGGACCATCCATGTTAAAGAATCCTAACCTAATCTCCACCTCTTACACAGCTCCAGCTATGAAATTTACTCAATATAGCCTCCCTTAAGACATTGTTTTCAATTCTGTTTTCTAAAAATCTCAACAACACACCTCTTCCTTTCCATCCCAACGACCATTATCTTAATTCAGTTCCTCATCTTCTCTGCACTGAACTACTTCTCAACTTGTTTCTCTGTCACTAGTTTTGCCAATACTTCACCCCACCCCATTGTCTACTGTCTTAGTCAGCTCTGGCTGCCAAAGCAAAATACCACGGACTGGGTGGCTTATAAACAACAAACATGTATTTCTCATAGTTGTAGAGGCTGGAAAGTCCAATATCAAACATCAGCAGATTCGACATCTGGTGAAGACCATTTTCTGATTTCATAGATGGCACTTTTCCTCTGTTCTAACATGGTGGAAGGGGCAAAGAATCTCCCTTTGATAGTGTCACTAAACCCATTCCTGAGGTCTCACCTTCATGGCCTAAGCACCTTTCAGAGGCCCCACCTCCTATCATCATTACCTTGGTGGTTAGGATTTCAACATTTTAATTTGGGGGGGAAACAAACATTCTGTCTATAACACCTACCCATTTTCCACACTGCCAACAAGGTGCCATGTCTAAATCATTTTCTTACTTAAAATCTTTCAAAGGCCCCAGATTGCATGGCAGAGAACTTTTCTTCTTCAACCTTATCTCTTCATAATATATTGTATTACAATAATATACATAATATACTCCACATACTCCATTTTCCATTAGCATAAGGTCCTGAATGTGCCCCATTGCTTCAGGCCACTGGAATGCTCCTCCGTCTCTCACCCACCTGACTTACTTTTACCTGTATTTAAAGACTGCAGTGGATATCTATGACAGTAGTTAAAAAACATTTGGTCACAGAATCAGAGTCTACTAGTCTACTCTAAAATATTATTGAGGACCACAAAATCATTTGCTGATATCAGTTATATCTATTAGTATTTATCATTTAGAAGTTTAAAGTGACAATAATTTTCAATACATATTAACTCATTTGCAAATAAGAATATATGTCAACATATATAAAATATTTTATGAAAAATAACTATATTTTCAAAAAACATAATGAGAAGAGTAGCAGGGTTTTGTATTTCTATAAATTTCTCTGTTGTCTGGCTTAATAGAAGACTTTTCTGGCTTAAAAGAAGATTTTCCTGTTTTTTGCATTCAGTCTATTCTAATATGTTTTTGGCTAAAGTATAGTAAGAAAATTTGGAGAATTTTGTGGATATTATTCTTTGAATCTATGCAAAACTCAGTAAGTGGTGATTTCTTAAAGGTTAGCTTTAATGTGGAATCTGAAACCATATTAATGAGCTCTTCATACTTTGTTACATTAAAATCCATTGGTCAATCTCGAATGGGTCTTTTACCCATGGACTTTGTAATATCAGTGCATGGGTCATTTGGAAAATACTGGTTTAGCCATGTGGATCTTCCAAATGTTGATATATTGACCCTATAATATCAAAAAAATCACTTTGTTACTATCACCATAAATCTCATCCGAAAAGTCTTTATAAGGAACTAGGAAGTTCAAAGTGGTGGTTACGAGTTTTCAAAAATTCTGATTTTTATTTGACAGTTCAAATTTTATCATTGGCAACAAATATTGATAGTGTTTTTTTTTGAAGTAACAACAGGCTTACTTTGTTCATGAATATTCCTGACAATGTTCCAAATCTGAACAGCCATACTTTTTCTGTAAGTTATTTTTTCTGAATAAAAATTACGTTCCATGAAAAAGGGCAGCTAGTTCAGCTTGCGACTCAAACAACTGTGCAATGACTTTTCCTCAAGGCAGCCTTTGTACTTCAGTATGCAGTCAAATAACTACATGGCATAACTAATTTGCCATACAGGCACTAAAAGGCACATAAACAGGGTTAATATTTAATAAAATTAATATAGTTTCACTGTTTATTCAAGGACATTCTTAAATTAAACTGGCACTTTTAGCTGTGAATGCAAGGCACTAACAAATACAATGACAGCCTCATAGTTGATACCACTGTTGTGATTCATGCTAAGGTGCCAACAGTGTTACCTATGACTGCTTTTGTAATGTTAGCTCAAATGTCAACACAGTAAACAAAGAAAAGGCAAACCGTATTTTAGGATTATTAAATAGTTTTGACCACATGGACCCCCTGAAAGGACTTTGAGACCCATGGACCATACTTTGAGAGTCACCTCTGGAATCTATGGAATCATTAATCTATCTGATCCTACCTCCCATCTTTCAGGAACTGCCTCTTTTCAACTGTATTAGAGGTAATACAGCTCCTGTGGACGCTGCCTATTTCTAAGTAACCCTGCCCCATACCACATCTGATTGGTCTGGAAGCGAATCAAGACATTTCTTCCCCAGAAATTTTGGCCTCAGAATTTTGGCATGTGGCCTGTTCGTTGGACCAGCCTCTGTAAAACTTTCAATACAGTTTCAATACTTCCTGAGAGAAACACCAAGAGACAGAGACTGCCAGTCTGCAGCAAGAGTGAGGCAGAGATGAAAGGTGCAGAGATGTCTTGTTAATGTTCAGATAAAGGACCCAATTTTTCCTTGGGCCTAGCCATGTTGCTATCCTTGATTCCTATGAACACTCTGGTGTCTCTACAATAAAAGTCCTCTGAGATTAAATCTATACCGATTTTCTATCACTGATAATTAAAAATATCTGGAAAAAAAAATCTGCTCCAGGGACTCCTCATTTGTAAAGCCGCCCTGACTCCACCCTCTGAGCAGAATTGATACTCGCACCTTTGAGCCCACATTAAACCTAACACTCATGTCTGGCCCAGCAGTTGTCTTGCTGTAGTCTCATTGTATGCTTTATCCCTTGGATGTTCCCCCTGATACATTGCAAGTTCCTGGAAAGCAATAAAAGTATAGGACTTTTTATTTTAAATTCAAATCTTAGCAAATTAAGTATATAAGTAGATAAGTAGAGGTGGGGGGTAGGGAGAGAAAGAATGAAGGAGGGAACAGCATTGACATAGACATAAAATCTTGTTCTAGTCCTTCCTGGCTAAGTGATTTCATCTTTCTGTGCCTCCATCTATCCACCTGCAAAATACCTGGGCCCCTGGGCTGAGGCTGGATTAGATGAGATACTTGGAGTGACTTCACTAAGCAAAGGTTTCCTAAGTTAAGAAACTCCATCCTTCCTGACTCAGAAACACTGATGTTACAGAAAACCCATCTTTAGATGGTTCCTCTAGGAATCATGATAAAGTTTATAAAACTTTGTATTTTGTAAATTGGAGGCATCCAAAGAGACCCCATCCACTGACTCCCATTTAACTACTTAATTATTCAGGAAACTTGAAAATGAAGTTCCCCAAACCACTAAGTAGAACTCACCGAAATAGAAATCTTATAATTCTTTGGTAAATCTTTTAATCTCCATTTCCTTGCCTGTTAAACAAGAAAGACATCATCCTCTGAGATTAAATGAGAGGGTCTTTGTTAAGTAATGTGCTAAGGTGACTAGTATGGGGTAAAAAATTTATTATTTTACAGGTATTTTTTTCTCTTACTGAACGTCAGGTTTCCTTCAGGAAACTCAGATTAAAATAACATTTATCAATGAGCTAACCCTGGCTGAGAGAAGTCAGAGGATTGGCATAAATTCACACAGCTAGTTATCACTGCTTCCAGACACTCAACACAGCTTTCTGACTCCAAATCCTACCCTTTCTACCCTTTTGGTTTCTCCCACTCAAGCAAAGAGACCCCAGATTTTAGTTCAAATAAAAGACAAGTATGTTATTCCATCTTTGGGTATTTAAGCAAGTAAATTTTGTAAAAAAAATTTTTAAAGCTGAGAGATGATAGAGGGCATTAAGTACATTACAATACGATTAAAAGTAATGATAGGTAGATTGGAAAGAGGAGGATGTGAATTGCAGTCACTGCCCTGACACTTACTAGCTTGGTGAGTTAGGCAAAGTCAGTGAAGCGAAACGTAGAGTAATTCCATCCCTTGTAAAATGAAAGAATTTGTTCTTGTCCTGCAGGGAAACAGACAAAACTGTTTTCTGAGCACCTACCCATGTACTTTACAAGCATTTTCTCACTTAATTCTTATAACAACTCTGTGCATCTGCTCAGCTGGTATTATTTGTTGCTGTTTTTTTTCTGAAAAGGAATCTAGGATCTAAAAATTTCGTTTAATTTGCTCAAGCTCGCATGATTAATCCCTCTGATTCCCACCACCACAGACTGTTCTACATGCCTTAAAAAATGGTCATGAGATAAAATAGGATAAGAGATGAGAATGAATGTGTCACACTGTCCAAAATCTGGTCCTATTGGTAAAAGCAGAGGAATGATATCATGAACATTAAGTGAGAGGACCTGAGTTTTAAGCTCTTATTTCACCACTTACTAACTGTGCAATCTTGACAATTTCACTTTGCTTCACCTCTCTGGACCTCATTTTTCTCACCAGTAAAATGGGGCACATGCAGTCACAGGCCCAGAGGCTTGCTTGACAGAGCAGTAAGGAGGTCCCGGCAAGATCACAATTGTAAAAATGCTTTGTGCTCCATAGAGCCCTATACAAATGTGTGTTATTATTATTATTATTGCTATTACCATTATTATTACACCGTGTTCTTTGGGCAAGACATTTATGTTAAACTGACACAGCACATAATTGGAGTGCTCAAGTTAAATAAATGAAGTCAGCTGTCTGACTCCTTTAAGATAAATGATGTTATTACAACATAATTGTATAACCCCATATAGCTTACAGCAGCAAAAGGATGTGTATTTCACATGCCCTCCTATAATTACATCCCCATTATAATTTTGCAGTTAGTTGCGATGAGCTCTGGTCATGAAAACATGCCAATTTTGTATGGGATTGAAGTCTGCCTAATTTTAGCAAATTGAGAGTCACACAAAAGAAAAGAGATAAATACTATGTTGTTATTTTTCATTAGAGAACTGCTATATTAAGAGGCTGCGATCCAGCTGTGTTTGTTTAAATAAAAGTGTGATTTGAATACCTCCTACAGCTAATGTTCCTGCCAATGAATAAAAGATAAAAATGCAGTTCTCCTCTCGTTGGATGGGAGTCTCTGCATTCTAGCTGACTTGGAGATTTATTGTTCCACATAAGGAAGCTGAAAGCGTGGAGGGCAGACCACACGCAGGGGCCTTTTGTGTATTGTTTCAAGCCATACCACTAATAGATTTCTTCCACCGAGGCTCCCAGCAATTCAGCTGTGCTCAAATGCTCCACTTAACTGTGCAAAAAATAATAATAAAATAGTAATTATGCCCAAATAGCAAATGCAGCCCCGCTCGATGCTACGAGGAAGAAAGTAAACAGGAACAGATACCATTCAGAGAAGGAATGCTGGATTTAAGTGTCGTTGTGATAATGGATTTAATCCTCCTTTATTTCTTCCAAACAGACCCTCTCACTTCCAGCCTCTCTGTCCCCAGTGTCCCCCAGGAACTACCAATGTTCTCCTGAAATTCACGGCCCTGCCAAGCTGGCCACCCCAGAATGAAAGACAAGAGATGATCTCCAAGCTATAGCTACAATGTAGTGTAATTCTGAAGCACCTAGAATGTTCTAGGAGTCTGGCATACCAGGATATGGACACCATTAACATCTCTGCCCTCAAGTAGATCACAGTCTAATGATGGATATAAGGTATACATACATAGTCCCCATTCTCCAAATCATTAAGCATGACTTTCCAAAAATGCCAATATCTGGACACTGCTCTTGACCATTCAATTCTTGTCCACAATGCCCTCTGACATAGTCATGCCAGACTTCTTACATGTATACACACACTCACCGCCACCCCCCCCCCACACACACACACAATGCATCTTTTACCTCCAGGTCTTTTCAGGTGCTACCTATGCCCTCTACCTGACCTTCTTCCCTCCTGTACTCACGGAGTGAACTCATCTTCATGATGTAATTCAAACATCAGCTCCGACAAGTCTTCTCTATACCACCCTCATGGATGCTCCAAGTGTGGTGGGAACATGATTCCTCTCTGTGGCACTAACACCTATGCTCACATCTCACACTAATCCCCACCTGAGGAGGCTGGACCGAAGAGACCTACAGCATGACCTGCATCATGTGTCCCATCTCTTTCCGGGGTGAGGGGAGCACATGGCTTCCATTTTCCCCCTTTTCCCTCCCACCAGTCCTCGCCAACTACCAGAATCGCAGCCACCATGAACCATTATAATAGGAATGCAACTTTCAGATGTGTTAAGCTGGAATAAAAATAGAGAATGATAGTTGTACTGAAATATTCTGTTTACTTACCTGTCCCTCTGCAAGGCCTTGGAGGAGGAACCATGTCCCTGCATCTCTGTATCCTCAGGGCCCATAACAGTGACTAGAACTTCACAGGTATATGGTAAATGATGGGTGGACGGATAAGCAGATGAACATAAGAAGACAGATAAAAAGTGAAAAGAAAATGCAGTGAGAACCAAAATAAGGGACAGTTCATTTATAGCTGGAAAAAAAAAAAAAATTGGCCTTCTGAAGAATGTGACCACTGAGCTAAGATTTAAAAGATTTGTGATTAGGAAATGGGCATTTCAGGTGGAGGGAACAGTAAATAAGACTAGTCAACAAATACCCCAGAATCTCCCGCTATCCAAACAGGGTAGCCACACTATCCAGAGGGCATAGTTACTTTAGACATAAAAACTTGGAAGACTACATACTGTTCCAATAGTAACCAATTTCTGAATCCTTTACAAACAGTCTTCAAGATCTACCTACATAAGCACTAAACAAAATCTATCTCAGATGGCTTTCAGTTTTTTTTAAACCCAAATCTGGAATACCCAGCTTAATTTCCCACCTCCCTATTCCTTCAAAGTTTGAATATATATGATTCACACGCACAGCATGTGCTCAATATATTGAATGAAGTCAGTGAACTAACAAACTCAAAATTGCCACCACCGGGGACAATAAAAATGTCACATCACTTCATCATAGTCACCAGTTCATGGTGAAGAAGAATTGCCTGGTGGAAAAAAAATAAAAGAAGAAAAAAGCACACTACTTATTGACTGCTTAACCCTGCGCATGTTATATAACCTAGCTAAGCTTCAATTTCCTCTCTTATAAAATGACGTTAACAGTAGTTGCTTCATAAAGCTATTGTTAAGATCAAATGAGACAAATGTTAGGTTAAACCATATGAAATTACTGTTTTCTGGTGAAAGATCAGTAATTTCATGTGATTCAACCTAACAGAACAATGATTAGAGTACAGTAAATGCTCAATTTATCTTAAGAATAATTATTGTGTATCCATGATAAGTGCAGGTTTAAACCTTAGTTATTTAATAGCAGTTAATGAGTGAGTCAGTTAATGAGTAAGCCACTTGTTCTAGTCACGGTTTCATCATCTATAAAATGGATTTGATGATACTTGCCTGGTAGGTATACCATGAGAATAAAAGAAATTCAAAATATTGGATACAAAGAGGTCACTCAA
Source organism: Potos flavus (assembly GCA_028534135.1). Classification (NCBI taxonomy): domain Eukaryota; kingdom Metazoa; phylum Chordata; class Mammalia; order Carnivora; family Procyonidae; genus Potos; species Potos flavus. The sequence goes on along the minus strand of CM052900.1, from coordinate 122,849,360 downwards.
GCAACAGAAGCCTATATGATTGCAAAGACCATGATCTATGGGAAGGCTACAGTATTCCAAAAAAGAATGGCAGAGAGAAAGTTTATTCAAGAGCAGCTCCCAGCCATAGGTACCCTGGCTTTAGGTTGCGATATTCTTTATTGAAATCCTATGACCACATACATAGTTCTAAAGACTTGGTGTGTTGGAGCTGACTTAGTTAAGGCCCAAGTAGAGGACTTTGGGGCACTTGCCAGAAGCCACCGACCCTTGAAGGCTCAGGGAGCCTGGTTTATACTGTCTGAGTCAATTTAAATAACCAGCATGCCTGAAGTCTAAAACATCTATTCAAATAGTAACCTTCATGATCAAATTAAAACTACATTTTTTTTTCCCTAAGAATATGGCATGGGGATCAAAACTAGATGTGAAATGCTCAGAGGGATCTGATTAACAGCAGGAGTTTCTGACTAGAAAAACATAAAGAATGTATTCATTCATACCGTCAGAAATTATTATTGTCAGAAATCATAATAAACTAAGTTATCACAACACGCAAAAGTAGTGAGAAGATGTGGTTTTTATCAAGTGTGTAACGCTAATAGCCATCCGATAAGATAATTATTTTAGTTAAATTTTGGAGTATCTGAGAAGTAGTATATAGGGATTGTAAGGGGATACTGTTCTTGGGGTATATGCAGGGGAGTACTTTATCGATGTCCTGAATGTGTGCTTGGGGACCTGAATCCCATACACAAAGTGTGGAGGGCACATCTTAATGCAGTACTGAAGATAATCACCAAACCTCAAAAGGTTTCTTCACTTAGAATTTGGATCAGGGATGATGTGAGGAATCCTCAAGGAGATTTCTTGGAGCTTGTCCTTTTTAAAAGGGGAAAAGGAAAGAAAAATAAAGACATTCTGAACTACACTGTGAGGCATTCAAACAGGGAGAGGGAAGTGAGCCCTCTCTCAGAACCAAGACTAAAACGTCAGCTGGCCTTGCATATTTCACACCAAAAAACAATAGAGGGCGGGGATCGAAGAGTACAAGTTTTGGGGTCCTTTATATCTGGTCTGGGTGCCAGTTCTACCACTGAAGACCTTGGACAAATTTTCATCTTTACTTCTTCGTCTGCTAAGGATGCTAGTCATCTATCTCATGGGAAGTAAACAGCACAGAACCCAGTCATTGGGCAATAAATGAGGGTTAATGGGCACATAAAAGTTTGCTCAGCCCCTCAAGGAAGATTCTGAGCTGCAAGAGGACAAACGTCAAGGCCCTTCATGTGGTGTTGGCTACCCAGATTCCTTTCCAATAAAGTTCTACAGTGGGCCTGGGAGAGGCAAAGGGTGCTATGTGGGTGGCATCTGAGATTTTGAGGTGCAGGTGCTGGCTGGCCCCTGAGGAGACTGAGCTCTGTCTTGGAGTGGTGTCTGCTTGGGATGCCCTGAGGCCCTGGCCTGGCCCTGGGGACAGACTGATCACATCCAGGCTATTGTATGATTGCTGTAATATTGTGGGGGAAATGATAGGTTTTCTCCTATCGGAAGTCTGAAACCAATTCAGCATGAGATTTTGGTCATTTGAGAAAGAGTCTGAATGAGAAGCAGAAGTTGAATAGGAACATATCTTTTCAATAACCTTGACGGATGCCAAAAGAAAAGTTAAGAAACAAATAGGATACGATAATGTTTCCTAAACTGTTCTCAGAACACATATTTGAGATGTTTATTGGGGTTTTACCAAAAAAAAAAACCAGAGTGTTCTGTGGTCAGATAAGTCTGGAAAATGCTATACATTGTATTTACATTCATCTTGAATAATAGCAATTCACACTAGTAAATCAAATGCTCCAAGAAAATCTATAATAAAAAATTTATTTAATTGCTTAATCCTTGTGTTTAAGTGTTGTTTTACTTTGTTTCTTTTTAAAATACAACATCTATGAACACCTCTGAAAATACCAGTGTTTTTACCAGTTAAAGGTAGAAAGAGCAAAAGTTAAAAAAAATTATAGTATCAAACAACTGTTTCTATGAGTGTCTTCTAGGGACTAACTAATGCCTCCTTACATTGTAATTCCCATTGGGTATCCTTTCCCATTTTCTTTTTTTTTTTTAAGATTTTATTTAATTATTTGACAGAGAGAGAGAGATCACAAGTAGGCAGAGAGGCAGGCAGAGAGAGAAGGGGAAGCAGGCTCCCTGCTGGGTAGAGAGCCCAATGTGGGGCTCGATCCCAGGACCCTGAGATCATGACCTGAGCTGAAGGCAGAGGCTTTAACCCACTGAGCCACCCAGACACCCCCTTTCCCATTTTCTTAACTGGAGAACTCAGTTTACCATTTTTAGGCACAAAGTCTTAAAAGCTTTCTTTACTTTTCCTGCCAGTACCAGCTAGGAGGCTTTACCTGTAGCCCTACAGCCCATGGGTTTGGTACATGTGACAGTGTAGCAAAATCACCTTTGGCTCGCGCTTGTTGTTCCTACCAAGCTGTGAGGTCCTTGAAGTCAGACTTGCAACTGAGACCCTCGAACCCTAGTGACTATTCAAATACCCACATACACCCAGTTTAACATCCTTCATATGACTGTTAAACTTTCTAAACTAAACTTCAAAGTTTGGACAAACGCTCTGTGCTGTCCGAAAGTCAAAGCAATTCCAAGCCATTTTTCTACAACGGCAATTTCTCATCCCTGGTTTGGTTATCTGCACAGAATTGGAGTCTTAAGGAAAGCGAAGCTAGAAACTTAGCTTCTTGTCTACCAAATCAAAGACACTTGTTTGTGGTACAGCAGCCAAAAGCAAGAAGCTTTATTCTAGATTTTATCTCTACGACTCGTTCAGAATGTATCCAGTCCTCTTCAATCCCACTACCACTACCCTTGTTCCAGTATTTGATATCTCTCATCAGTGACATCGTAAAGGTATCTACACTGGTCTCACATCTCCCATTCATCTGACACAAGATTGGTCATTTTCTCTATTAACAATGGGTACACTGTTTTCTACAGAAAACCGTGAAATGTACTTTCACCTCTGTAATGTAATCTAATATTACCTAGACCAAGTTTTCTCCTACCCACAAAAAATATTTCATAGAACTTCATGAATCTATCCAATCATTCAAGATCATCTAAAATCTGGCCCATATTTTATGATTGCGAAACTGAGACTGACAGTTTGGGCATTTATATTATTAAATATTCTTTAAGCACTCAAAGGATAAATTTTATCTTAATTTAGTTATGAATATATTTACTTTTTTAGATAATAATCTAATATGTTTTAATTTTTTACTAAGCTGCAAAACAAGTTCAAATATATTGTGCAGGTATTATCATATGGTGAAATTATATGGTATTTTTCTTTCTCTGATGGCTAATTTCGTTTAGGACAACTGACATCTTTCAAAATTTTAAAGATTTTGGTCCAGTGTCTTCTCACTTATAGTGTTTCTAATTAGGAAATATGTTGTCATCTGTGACTTTATTTCTCTATACATGTCTCTTTTTTATACATTTGATTTTTTTTTTCTCTGTATCACTGGCTTTGAATGACTTAATGAGATATTCCTTGGTATAACTTTCCTTCTGTTTTTTTGCACTTGAGATCCATTAATCTTCCTGATTCTATGTGTTTATAATATTCATCCAATTGAAAGAGTTTGGGTGACTATTTCTTCAAATATTTTCTCTGTCCCTCCTCTTTCCTAGTCTTTAGGAAATCCAATTATATCTATATTGGGCCATTGGAAGTTGTTCCACAGCTTATTGACATTTTATTTTTTTAATTATTTTTTCTTCCTGTGTTCCACTTTTGATAGTTTCTATTGCTGTGCCTCAAGTTTACTAAGTTTTCTTCTGTAGTGTCTAATCAACCATTAATCCCATTAAATAATTTTTCATCTCAGACATTGAGTTTTCATCTCTAAAAGTATGATTTGGGCCTTTTTATACCTTCTATGTCTCTTTTGAGCATGTGGAATATAGTTATAATGGCTTTAACATGTTTATCAGCTGATCTGTATCTTTATTAGCTCTAAATCACTATCGATTGATTGATTTTCTTTGACTCATTATGGGTCATAGTTTCCTTCTTTATTATATGCCTGGTATCTTTCAATGCCAAATAATGTGAATTTGTCTTGTTTTGTGCCGGATATTTTCTGTGTCCTATCAAATTTGTGAGTTTTCTTCCTAGATGCTGGAAATTGGAAATGGTTTGGTCCTTTCGGAGCTTGTTTTTAAGATATTTATTGGGTGGGATCAGAGCAAAGCTCTGTATGGAGCTATTTACTCTCCACTATGGAGACAAATTTTTTGGTTGCTCAACCCAAATCTTGGTGACTCATGAGGTCTGATTTTTTTTTTTTTTTTTTCCAGTCTGACTGGTAGAAACAGGCACTATACACAGTCAGGCATGGGTGCCAGACACTGTTCCCACTATCATTTCAGGACATTCTTTCCTTATCCTCAGGTAGAGTCCCTACAAGTATGAGCTGATTTACCTATAGAATACTCAATGGAGATCTACAGATCTATGGTTCACTCTCTGTGAAGCTCTCTCCTCTCCAGTACTTTGACCTATGAACCTGCTTTGGTCTCCCCAGACTCTCAGCTATAGCATCTCAATTCAAGGTATCCAATGGGCTCCATGTAGATTCCTATTAGCTGTATCATGGCCTGGAAATTCTCTCATGGCAGCAAGATAGGGAGATCATAGGGCTTACTTTGTGTTTTCCCCTTTCCTAATAATCACTGCATTTGTTTGTTTGAGGGGGACCTTCAGTTGGGAGAGTAAATGTAGTCCCTATTACTCCATCTTGATAAGCTGTAGTGGTCTATTTGTAAAATCTTTTTCCTCTCTGTGGTTCCATTTGTATATTTCAAGTTCACCGACCTTTTATTCTGCATTTTATAATCTCCTAATTCCATCTAGTAAATTTATTTTTCATTGCAAATACTACATTTTTTAATCTCTTGAAATTTCATTTTTTCTCTCTTTTGTCTATTATCCATTTCCTCATGCTTATGTGGGTGTGATTCATGGCACCCCAAAACAATTACAACAGGAACATCAAAGATCACTGATGACAGATCACCATAACAAATACAATAATAATAGTAATAACAACATTAATAATAGAAGTTAGAAGTATTGTGAAAATTTCCAAAGTATGAAACAGACATGAAGTGAGCAAATGCCACTGGAAAGATTGTGCTGATAGACTGGCTTGCTGCAGGGTTATCAAAAACCTTCAATCTGTAAAAAATTCAATATCCATGAAGTGCAATAAAGGGAAGCCCACTAAAATGAAGTATGCCTATATTCAAACATCTCCCAGTCCAGTGTTAGCTCTTAGAATTATTTGGCTTATTATCATTTTTTAAAAAATTTAATTCCAGTATAATTAACATACAGTGTTATGTTAGTTCCAGGTGTACAATATAGTGATTGTACAACACACAGTTCTCATCACAAGTGCATCCTTAATCCCTATCACCGATTTCACCCATCCCCCCACCCACCTACCTTCCAGTAACCATCAGTTTGTTCTCAATAGTTAAGAGTCTGTTCCTCGACTTCTTGCTCTTTTCCTTTGCTCATTTGTTTTATTAAATTCCACATATGACTGAAATCATACGGTATTTTTCTCTGACGTATTTCACTTAGCATTATAGTCTGTAGCTCCATCCATGTTGTTACAAATGGCAAGATTTCTTTCTTTTTTATGACTGAATAATATTCAAATATATATGAATAGATAGATCTGGATAGATATGAATAGAATGATATACATATATAGATATAGATACATGTATCTATATATGGACATATATATATATTTATAGGCATATATATATAGATACATGTATCTATAGCTATCTATAGATAGATAGATATAGATAGATATCACACCTTCTTTATCCATTCATCTATCAATGGACACTTAGGCTGCTTCCATAATTTAGCTATTATAAGTAATGCTGCTATAAGTATAGGGGTACACGTATCCCTCTGAATTAGCGTTTTTGTATTTTAGGGAGTAAATACCCAGTAGTGCAATTACTGGATGATAGGGTTTTATTTTTAACTTTTGAGGAAACTCCATACTGTTTTCACAATGGCTGCACCAGTTTGCATTCTCACCAAAAGTGCACGAGGATTCCTTTTCCCCCACATCCAGGCCAACATCTGTTATTTCTTGTGTCGTTGATTTTAGCTATTCTGACAGGTATGACGTGAATCTCATTGTAATTTTGCTTTGCATTTCCCTGATGATGAATGATGTTGAGCATCTTTTTATTTAGCTGACATCTTAATGGCATTTGTTTTTATTCAATCTTTAGACCTGGACAAATTAGAATTCAGCCAAGGACTCAAGGGTACTCCTATACATATTTCTGGAGATTTTCCGTCCATAGATCTCTTTCCTTTCTCACAATTTGACTAGAAAATTCCTGACACCTATATCCTTCCAAGCTTTTAGCCCTATAACCTCAACTCAGTGTAAATGCTCTGTGTGGGGTTCCCCTTTCTACACTAAAGTCCAGAAAGTTCCTTCAGATAGATAGCCAGGACAATTTCCTTATTTTTCTCTCCTTCTCTAAGAGATCAGTATTCTGCAGGACCTGTTGCTCGATGTATGATAAATCATTTTAAATATTTTGTCCAGTACCCTAACCGTTTTCAGTGAGAGAGTAAACCTATTCTCAGTTATTCAGTTATGGGTGGTATTAGAAATCCTCTTCGGGTTCTCAACACAGGAATGTCACACCATTATCTCCCAGTGTACATGATTTCTGAAATTTGCTATCTGCTGAAATTCTTTTATTTCCTTCCATATGTAATATGACTATTTTCTCTGGCTAACTTCAAGATTTTCTTATTTTCCTTTGTTTTCAGCAGTTTGACTATGATACACACACACACAATGGAATATTACTCAGCCATAAAAAGAATGAAATCTTGCCATTTGCAACAACATGGAGAGACCTAAAGGGTATTATACTAAGTGAATCAGACAGAGAAAGAAAAATACCATGTGGCTTCATTTATATGTGGAATCTAAAAAACGAAACAAATGAACAAACAAACCAGAAACAGACCCATATATACAGAGAACTGGTGGTTGAAAATTGCTAAGAGACTAAATTACCATCCCAAGGAAAAAATATTGTAATTATATATGGTGATAGATGTTAACTAGAGTTATTGTGATAATCAGTTTGCAAAATATACAGATATCAATTATGTTGTACACTTGAAACTAATATAATGTTATGTCAATTATATCTCAATAAATAAAAATAGGAAAAAAAGTGGAACTAAAAAGAAAACCCTAAGGAGATGAAACATTATGTTTATAATATGATAGGTGTTCAATGTATATTTTTCTGATTAACTTCTTAATTAATAATAGTATAAGGGTGGATGAATTGAAGTTCTCATTAACACATCTGAAAGTTACACTTTCTACCTCAAATAGCTTCTGAAGAAATCTCATTTCCCCTGTTGCTATTCAAAAGGAAGATGAAAAATAGAGGTTCACCACTCACATATTAAGAATGTCTTAGAACACAAAGGATTTAAAACAGCAAGATGTCAGGGGTTGGGTGAAGGGAATGGGGGTCAAGGGGAGCCCTCTGAGCATGAAAGAATTCTGTTCTGTCAACAGTGGTCAGGGAAGTAGAGTAACCAGAAGATACAGTGAGATGACATGTTGGGCTAAGGACATCCTCAGATGTCAGACAACACTGGCTTTAAATCCCAGATTTCTATTTATAAATTTCTAAGAGGTGGCAATTTGGGCAAATGAATTAATCTTTCTAAACCTCAGTGTCTTTATCTGGAACATAGCAATAATAGTGCCTCCACTGCAAATTTGTTGTAAGGATTAATTAGGATAAATGAGATAATATACATGAAAGAGCCTGAGAGATAAGAGGAGTTCACTATATGTTTGTTTAAAAAACACATACACTTACAAAAATGAATGTTATCTAGCAGGAAACAGTAACTGGAGCCAAACACATAACACAAGCCAAAACTCAGAAATCTAAGAGAGAGATGCCAAAGCAGAAGCTCCAATGCCAAGATTAAGAAGCAGTGGTGAGAGCTATGTAGCACCAGTCCGCTGGAACACAATTAGCCAAACTTGGGTTCATGGAGACAATGTGTCTCAAAGGAGTGATGAGGGGGGTCCAAAAGGAATTCCAGTCATGGTCACCTCTAAGGAGCCTTTCAACACTTATGTTTCAGGATTCCATGCTTTTGCTTAAATAGTTTTCTCCACTAGCTCCCACTTCTAGCCCATGAGCAGCACAGTAAAGTAGTTCATCCCTGGGTCTTAGCAAACCGTCCTTTAATATCTTAGCATTGTGACTCTGGGCAAATTCTTGTAATGGACATTTGCCATTCTTTTAATTTACTTATTATCTAAACTCCTTCTGCATGTCTGGGATATTTCCTACCCTACAAAACTTGGTTGGAACACAGCTTGATTCTCACCATAGAAGCTAAAGAGGCTGAATGCTTGCTTTTATAGTCTCCTCAGCAGACAGGTCTTGAACATTAGAATCTGCCAATCCGTAGCACCCACCATGCGCTTTAAATTAGCTCACAACCCAAAGAAACAGGGCCATGGAAAATCCTCTTCTTTGGAGGTGACCATTACAAAATAACATTCCAGCTGTTGGTCTCTATTGTCCTCGAATTCCTAGTTCTCTTTTGGCAGTAGCAATGTTTTCCTTTATGACCAGTTTTCTGGGGTTGACCTTGGGTAGTGTTTTGGTATCTTCTGAACCTCATTTTCCAATCAACCTGATGATTCTTTTAATATATTCTTTTTCTTAAATCAAAGTCACTGCCTTTTTCCTCCAAATTAGTACTGCAACCAATACATTGCTCTTTGGCATCAGTTCCATCATCTATAAAATGGGGACAAGAGCAGTTTCTGCTAATAGGAAGTTGCGATGATCCCTTGAAGGAAGCATATAAAATGCTTAAAGAGTTTCTGAAATGTAGATTTTTCTTAGTAAATGTTAGCCACTATTATTTAGTGTTTTGTGCTTTACAGAGAAATTTTGCAAACACTATACCATGGAAAGCTCATAAAATGGCTCAAGGAAGATACTCATTTTATTAATTTGTGAACGCAGGTCCATTAATATTAAGCATACAGAATGAACAAAACTAGATGTACTGAGAAAGTCACTAGGCAATACTGCCATTAAGACGGCTTATGGGGCGCCTGGGTGGCTCAGTGGGTTAAAGCCTCTGCCTCCAGCTCAGGTCGTGATCTCGGGGTCCTGGGATCGAGCCCTGAATCGGGCTCTCTGCTCAGCAGGGAGCCTGCTTCCCCTTCTCTCTCTGCCTGCCTCTCTGCCTACTTGTGATCTCTCTCTCTCAAGTAGATGAATAAAATCTTTTTTAAAAAAAAGAAAAATGGCTTATGAAATGGCAGGAACTGATGAGGTCAAAGCAGAAAAGGGTGTGGGTGAGAAGAGGGTCGCAATGGCTCATGAACTCTAATGTTTAAAGACCCAGTAAAGATGAGATGTTTGCAAGCAATACTAAAAAGAAAAGAAGAAAGCAATACTAATAGGAAAAAGAATTAAGAATAAAGGGGAAAATTAAGGTTGGTCAAAAAAACAAAAGAAAATTGTATTTTAAGAAAAGAGGGTTTAATTATTCTCCTGCTTCAAATTCTTGTCCATCTTCCTACAGAAGGAAGAAAGCATGCGGGGCTGGCAGTAAAGAGATAGCAGGAGGGATATGAATGGGATGATCTGGTAAGAGAGGAAAATAGATTGTGTTGATGCAGGAGTGACCAGAGGCATCTTGTTTGGCAGTTTCTACTAGAATATCCCACGGTTCAACATCAAGGGAGGGTGGAGCCAGGGCAGGTGGAGCCTGGACCTGGTGTACAAGAAGGAGCCCAATATCATGCAATACCATGGGAAGGACACGGCTTCAGGAATCTCTAGGCAGACTGTCATACTTGAAGTCAAAGTAAAGATTTATTCAGAATCCTGGTTACCAGAACTTTCAGAATATGATACTGATTTGTTATTCTTTTGTGTCAGGGACACTACCCAAATTAAAAAATGAGACTTAACAAGAGATGTTTGAGCAATAGCTATGCAGACTTAGAGTTAAGTCAGGGTTCACATATAGTATGGAAATGGCACCAAAAAAGAGGAATCCAATGTGGAGAAAAAAAAATCAAACAACAACAACAACAAAACCCAGCTATAGGTACAGGGCCAAAGCACACAGGAAGTTAGGTGAGAACCACGGCCACGGTGAACATTCATTGCTGAAAGCCACCCCAGACACACCACGCGACTGGGGTATGGAAACAGAAGCACAGGAGAATGAGGCTCCCAAAGTGCTCAGAGAGACTGCATTCTTGCTCCTGCAGGAGAGCAGCTTCAGCGACCACAGGTGAGCAAGCTGGTAGACAGAAGGGAGAAAGGGAGGCAGGGAAAAGAAGAAAGGAAAGAGGAAGCTGGTAAGGTAAAGAAGGAAAGCACGGAGAGTAAGAGAACTGGAAGAAGATAATGGGGGAAGGAAACAAGAAGGGAAGAAAAGAGGAAAGTGAAAGTGAGGGAGAGAACAAGAAGAAATGAGAGAAAAGATCTCTGTGTTAAAGCAGGAAGATGTGAGTGAATTGCAGGGAGAAGGAGGGTGTTAGAAAGAATGTTTGAAATGCATGTAAAATGTAACTCAATTATCTGAGATCAGCCATAACACAGGAAGAAAAAAAAAATCACATCAGGTTGTAACTGCTATACTACCAAATAGTTACATTTAATGCATTTATAAACAGATATCTTTTGGCAAGTGAATCAAAAAGGCCTCCACAAGACACTCGATTCTGGGCTTCAATCCATTCACTCTGTGAATTAATTGACTTTATTTGAACTCTACTGTTTTCAGTTGGAGAATTCACTGTGAACATGTTGTACATCTCCCAGATATCAAATAGCAAATGCATTGCAGCCAGATTCTGAAACAGAGCCAGAAATTGTTTATTAATCAGACAAGGGTTTCTCTGTGATTAGGAAAGACAACCAAGAGATAAATAAATAAAAGAAACAGCTCAACTCTTTGAAATGACTTCCACATTTCTCCTTTCACTTATGAAGCACAGACTTCACTGGAAACCAAGTTATTATACTCACTAGGAGGAGGAGGTGGTATATGACACCTGCTTTCAAAGCAATGTTTTTTTTAAAACCTCACTTCTAATCTTTTCCTTATCTTACTCAAAATCGTCATTTGCCAGCAATAGATTCACACATTCAGTTTTTTTTCCTTCTATTACAGCATAAAACATATTACAACTTAATCTTTCCCTGCATATAAAACATTTCTTTGAGCTAACAAGCCCAGGGAATATATGTTCTGGCTAATTTCTAAAATGATTTCATTTTAAAAGGTTAAAGCACATTGTGTTCTAACCAGGATTCATAGAAGCTAGCAAAAGGTAATAGACGCAGTAATTACTCTGGGTCCCTGAAAGATGGAAGGGAAGGAAGGAAAGAAGGAAGGAAAGAAGGAAGGAAAGAAGGAAAGAAGGAAGGAAGGAAGGAAGGAAGGAAGGAAGGAAGGAAGGAAGGAAGGAAGGAAGGAAGAAAGGAAGAAAGGAAGGAAAGAAGGAAGGAAGGAAGGGAGGGAGGGAGGGA
>CM052900.1:122804080-122837581 GCA_028534135.1 Potos flavus | reverse complement strand
AAGGAAGAAAGAAGTAGATATTCACAGACTCCCATGAGAGGCTGGATGGACATCAGGCTGGGAGACAGCCATAGCCAAATGACAGGTCTGATCTGGTCCACATGCTCCGCTACAGGAACTGTGATCAATACTATCTGTGAATGTTCCCTCTGCTTTATTGTTTTTAATTCAATATCTCTCCTTATTTCTTCATCTCCCTTCCATGCCCTATCCATGGTCTAGGCAACATAGCAGTCCTTTGGAAAATGCACTAAGGGAAGTGACCCCAGGCACAGAGGGAGAGAGCCACAAACAGGCACTGGTTAAGCCTGGATTGCAACTCCAGGGGAACTCCCCCCCACTAACTCCCCAAGAAAATTATTTGGAAAATCATAAGCAGGAGCTCATACGTCAACTTTCTTCTAGGTACACACTGGTGACCAAAGTAACAGAGTTTCAAGGAAATATTAGCTCACAGGGGAAGTGCTCGCTTTGGCAACACAAATACTAAAAATTAGCTCATAGCGGAAAATAATGACAATAATAACAGAAGCAGCAGAATAGATGAAACAAAGAGAGCAATGATTTTTTAAAGTATAATTAAATATTTACAGTGAGGAAAAGAAGCATAATGGGAAAACAAACCAGAAATAAACAAGTATGAAAAACAATCACTTGGATTTATTGGGTACAAAAATATAATTGCTGTAGAAAACAACTCAATGGATAGGCTGAATAACAGAATATAGAATCAAAAGTGATTGGGTTGGCCAGAAGATCCAGTCAAAGAACTATCCCAAGAGGTATTAAGAAATTTTGGTCATTGTTCATTCAGATATTTATTAAGTTAATAAATTAGCTCAATAAGATGATAATAAAGTTTAAATAATAAGTTAATAAAAGCAAATAAAAATTTTTAAAAAGAAATTTAAATAGAAAGAAAAAAGTTAAGAGATACAGAAGAGAAATGTAGAGGTGTCAATATTTAGTGGTAACACCATTAAAGGAGAGGAATAAGAAAAATAAATGACAGAAATAAAAGGAGGGAAAAACATACTTGAAGAATAATGACCAATAATTTGCCAAAATAAAAAGATCTGCAATATTTCAAATTAAAAGAGATCATAGAGTTTGACACAGAATAGATTTTTAAATGCCTAAATATTTTAAAAAGAATATTCAAAGCACACAATTCTCAAAGGGGACAAAAAATGAGTTCCAGAGAGTAAAGCAATTTGCCTAAAACAGGAGAGGAATCAAACTGATATTAAAATTTTTAATACCAACATTGAATATAAGAAGAAAATAGTATAACATTTTTATTTTGAAGGACAAGGACTTGAAATAAATTTTATATCCAATTGAATTATCATTTATATATAATGATGAACATTAAACAACTTCTGAACCTGCATAAGAAGATATGGTTTTTGTAAAGAAATTATGATAAAGAAGAGGCAGGAGGAGTAGAAGGGAGAAAAGAAAGAAGTAAAGAGAGGGGTAAGGGAGGGAGAAAAGAAAAGCAAAGAAAGGCAAAGAAAGGCAGGAAAAGAATATATGCCAATTAGGAAATATAAATAATATAGTAGAAATAAATCTTATTATTTATAATAATGAAAATACCTTCAGCTAACTAATCCAAAGAAAGAGATTTTCAGAACAATTTTTTAAATCCAACAAGATGTTGAATGTAAGAAATAGATTTAAATATTACTCAGCCATAAAAAATGAAATCTTGCCATTTGCAATGATGTGCATGGAGATAGTGTAATTCTAAGCGAAGTAAGTCAGTCAGAGACAAATACCATATAATTTCACTCATGTGTGGAATTTAAGAAAAAAAACAAACAAGGGGAGGGAAAAACAGAGAGAAAGGCAAACCAGAACCTGACTCTTAATTATAGAGAACAAACTGAGGGTTACCAGAGGGGAGGTAGCGGGGGATGGGTGAAAAAGGTGAAGGGGATTAAGGAGGGTGCTTGTCACAATGAGCACTGGGTGATGTATGAAGTGTTGAATCACCATATTGTACACCTGAAACTGATATTACACGGAATATTAACTAACTGGAATTTAAATAAAAACTAAATAAATAAATCAAAGAGAAACAAAACAGTTAAAAGTAAACCGATGGAAATTTATATCAAGCAAATGCTGAAGAACAGAATGCTTGAGCATCAAATTTAAGATGATAGATATTATAGAATTATAAATAAATTACAAAAAGATAAATTTATAATCCCATATATCTAGTAATTAAAGTAACACTACTACAAGATCATAAATACGTACAAAAGAATAACTTTAAAATTTCTTGATCCTAATAATTAAAATACTATTAAGTAACATATGAATTAAAATTAAGTCCAAAAAAAAACTGTTAAAATTCAGAGCTGAAAACAGTATAAGAGCTACATGACAAAATTTGTGAGACACAACTGCAGAAGTATTTAAAAAGAAAATTTTAGTTTCTGAGTACATTAATTAAAAAATAAGGAAGACTTGGGGCACCTGATTGGCTCAGCCGGTTAAGCATCCAATTCTTGATTTCAGCTCAGGTCATGATCTCAGGGTCCTGGGCTTCCTGCTCAGGGGGAAATCGGCTGGAGATTTTCTCTCTCCCTCTGCCTGTCTCCCAGCTTCCATGCTCTCTCTCTAAAATAAATAAATAAATCTTTTCAAAAATAGGGAAGACTGAAAACAAATAAACTAAGCATTTAATAAACTAGAAGAGTACAGTTCAATAGCAAAAATAATAATTATCACTTATTTCAAAGTGGGCAAAGGGCTTGAATAGATATTTCTCCAAAGATGACATACAGTTGGCCAACAAATACACGAAAAGATACTCAACATCACTAATCATCAGGGAACTTCAAATCAAACCACAATGAAATAGCACCTCCCAGGTGTTAGAATGGCCATTATTTTTAAAAGAGAGAAAATAAGTATTGACAAGAATGTGAAGAGATTGGAACCCTTGTGCACCGTTGATGGGGATATAAAATGCTGCATTCCCTATGGAAAACAGCAGGGAGCTTTTTCAAAAAACTAAAAATGGAACTACCACATGATACAGCAATCCTACTTCTGGGTATTTATCCAGAACAATTGAAAGCAGAATCTTGAGATATTTGCACTGACATGTTCATTGCAGCATTATTCACAATAGCCAAGAGGTGGAAACAACATAAATGTCCATCAGGGATAAATGGGTAAGCAAAATGTAATATAAACATACAATGAATTATTCTTCAACCTTAAAAAAGAAAGAAATTCTGTCATAGGCTACACCATGGATGAATCTTATAGACATCATGCTAAGTGAAAAAAGCTAGTCACAGAAGGACAAGTATTGCCTGATTCCACTTATATGTGGTATCTAAAGCTGTCAGACTCATAGAAGCAGTTAACACCATGGTGATTGCCAAGGGGTGGGGGGAGGGAAATGGAGAATTGTTGCACAATGAGTATAGTCTCAGTCATGCAATGAAAAAGTTCTGGAAATCTGTAATATTGTAAATACTGTAAGTATCTTATAAATATTGTAAAGTAATATGCATATAGTTAGTACTGTACTATATAATTTAAAATATGCTAAAAAGTAGATGTCATGTTACCTGTTTTTGTAACTGTAAATATTGTAAAGCAATATGCATATAGCTAACAGTACTGTACTATACAATTAAAAATATGTTAAAAGGGTAGATGCTACCTGTTTTTACAATAGAAGAAGCTAGAAAAAGAATATTAACATAAACACAAAGAAACAAGAAAGAAATATTAAAGAAATATTAAATAAGTGAAAAAGAAAAAACAGATAAACAGCAAACCATAATTTTAAAAAAAGATTAGTAATATAGATAAATCTCTAGTAAAAACAAACTGACAAACAGAGAAGAAACTACGTATGCACATGCATATCCACAACCACACATGCACAGAAGAAAAAAACAGAAATAAATTCAGATGTAATAGAGCTTTTTATAAAACAACAAGATTTCTGGAGGACCTACAGAAAATTGTTAGGTTTCTAGAAAAATATAAAATGTCCAAAGTGGCACATGTGAAATTAGAAAACTTTTAATGAATCAATAATCATTTTTAAAAATGAATAGTAACCAAAAAACCTTGCTCACCTAAAAAGCCACAGCATAGACAGATTTTTAGATGAATTCTACTAAATTTTCAAGAAATGAATATTCCAATCTAAACAAGTTTATTTTTAAGAATAGAAAAAGAAGGGCGCCTGGGTGGCTCAGTAAGTTAAGCATCTGCTTTTAGCTCAGGTCTCGATCCCAGGGCCTGGGATCAAGCCCCGCATGGGGCTCCCTGCTCAGTGGGGAGCCTGCTTCTCCCTCTCCTCCCCACTCCTGCCCTCTCTCACTATCTCTGTTGCTATCTCTGTCTCTCACTCTCAAATAAATAAAATCTTTTTATTTTATTTTATTTTTTTAGTGTTCCAAGATTGATTGTTTAAGCACCACACCCAGTGCTCCATGCAATACGTGCCCTCCTTAATACCCACCACCAGGCTCACCCATCCCCCCAAAGAACAGAAAAAGAGGTAAAACAACCCTATTCATTTTGTGAAGCTAATATATACTTGATACCAAAATCAGATGACAAGACGAGAAAATAAAAATATAAGCCAATTTTAATTTTAAAAATAGATGTAAGGTCCACACAAAAATCTACATCGAAATGCTTTTAGCAACTTAATTCATAATTGCCAAAACTTTGAAGCAACCCAGATGTCCTTCAGTAGGTGAATGGTAAACAAACTGTGCCAATTCATACAATGGAATACTAGCCAGTGAGAGAGAGAAATAAGCTATTAAGCCATACAACACCACCAATGACTCTTACATGCATATTGTTACATGAAAGGAGCCAGTCTAAAAGACTTATACTTTATGATTCCATTTTCATGACACTTTGGAAAAGGCCGAATGATAGAGACAGAAGACCAATCAGTCGATACCAGGGATTTGTAGAGGGGAAGGGTTGATTAGGTGAAGCATGGGGACTCAGGGCAGTGGAAACTCTTCTGTATAGTACTATAGTGGGGGATTCATGACAGTAGGCATTTGTCAAAATCCATAGACCTTAACAGCAACGAAAGTAAACTAAATGATACTTACCGATCTATAAATATCTCCATTTTAAACATGTAAACAATATGTATATTTTCAAAGGTTTACAAGCACTTATTTTATGCCAGTCACTAATTTTATACTGGAGACATATTAATCTATTTATACATCAAATAATCATATGCAAATTAAGCAACTGAGGCACAGAGAGGCTAACCAGCTCACCCAAGCTCCCGCTGTCCTGTGAGGGTGGACTCCAGGTTCTAATGCCTGTGTTCTTACACAGTAGGCCACAATGCCTCCTGTGGGGCAAATGGATAAGAAGGGCATGTATCAAATACATCATTTGTGTGGCATTGTGGAGAGGGAAGATGCAGAGTTAGGGAAAGAGATGAAGGGAGAAAGTACTAAAATATAACACAAAAAGGGCACCTTCTAAGACTGATGATGAGATGAACCAGACTGAGGAAGATTAACTTAAATATATGCATCTGATGCTTTTTTAAAAAGTGCTGACATAACCCAGGAAATTCTGATTGCTCTTCTATCTTAGATAACTAAGCATTTTAGATACATGGTTTTTCTTAAATTAGCAACTTCGTAGATGAGAAATATGTAGCCCAAAAGATTCAGGACTACTTGCCTAGATCATCTAAAAGACAGCTAGATCCCCTAACTCTGGAGACCTACTCAACTCTAGCCCCCAACCATATATTCCTAATTTGTGCTTCAAATTATTGACTGGAATTTCTTGCAACTGGAGAATTTCTCCCAACTGAAGATTAGCTTACTGTTTAGCACCTAGCCTCTATCCCCCACCTTACATACCTATTCCCCAGCCCCTTTTCCTACTCTGTTTTGCCCCTCATCTCTGGCACATAAGTCCTATATGACATGTACTTGGGTACTTGGACTTGTAGATACTAACTGTAGATACTAACTGGTATCTTGCACCTGTCCATGCATGTTTTCAGTCAACAAACACTGACTCCCCTCTATGTGCCAAGCACTAAGGACACAAGGAAAAGTTAGACACTAATCCTAATGGCAAGAAGCTCACAGTTCGAGAAGAAACAACAACATACAAGTAAATGAGCACAGTAAAATGAAACCTAACTCATTGGATTATCACTGGAATAAATAACTCAAGTACTATGGCCAGTCTTTAACAGCTACACCAACTTCCATAGAGCTTCCCCCCAAACAGGCATCAATTTAATTATGGGCCATTTATTATTCATTCAGCAATGTGAGGCACTGTGAAAGGTGCTTGGGCAGTCAGCAAACTAGGCAGTCAAAGGCTGTACCCTTATTTCCAAAGTATTGAGACATTTTTCATGGAGAAGTGATTGTATGACCAGAGATCATATCTCCCATCCTCTCTTGCTTCTAGATGAGGTCATGTGGATTTGTTAGAGTAACCTTAGCCACTGTAACAAAGAGATCCCAACATTTCAGACTTAACACAATAAAAGTGTATTCTGCTTCCCTTGCAATAAAACAAAAGTAGTTATGGTGAATGAAATGGGAAACATTCTAAATGGTCATCCAGAGACCCGAGTTTCTTTGCTTTGGGGCCCTGCCATGCCCCAGGGCCTTATCATCACTGGAGAGAAACAACAGGGTGAAAAATGATGCCCACTTTTAACCACCATGGCCTGGATGTGATATACCTCATTTCCATTCATATTCCATTAATGAGAGTGGGTAACACAGCTCTAGCTTTGTGCAAGAGGGGACTCAGTAGTACCTGTCTGAACAACTACAATCCAGTGACAAATACACATAATTGAAGAAAAAGCAAGCACTTGAATGGTATCATGTAACTAACCAATGAAATGTAAGAAGTACAGAGCATCAATCATGAACCCAAGTAGTGAAGCAGCCAGTGTATTTCTCCATCTTTTCCCCCTTCCTCCAGGTGAAAGGACCTCAAGGATAACTGAGCAAAAAAAGTTCTGATTGCCAAATCACCACACGGAAGAGACTCTCACTAGACAGGAATGCTGGTTTAGACTGTAATATGATCAAGAAATAAATTTCTCCTAAGTTCATCCACTAACACACTGACATTTATTTGTTACAACAGCTAGAATTGCCCAATTAATAAAATACTCTACTTATTAATACAAACTCTATAAAGACTCTGAGTAAATGGCTCAGCACCTGGCATGGCACAGAGGGAGAGCTCGAAAAACACTAAATACTTGCTTATTTGCAATTTCGTTAATGTCTTTTTGGGAATGTGTGATCCTCTTGCTTGTTAAATGACTTGTCACACATTTTCATTTCTCTCAGAGGCCCTCAGGATGTGGCTGTGGCCCTGCTGCTCTCATATTAATGTGAAAAGAACAAATATATCAGGTTCACATTTAGTGTCAGGAAAAAAAAAAAAAACTGGTACTTTCTCTACAGCACATTTTCCCACTTGCCTATTCATTTTTCAGACCTGTCCTTCTCAAGCTCTCTTCTATGGTATGAAACGCTATCCTGCTTTTGAATCCTAACAATTTAATTTAATCTACACCACAACTGTTTCTTTAAATAAACATGAATAGTTACCATTATAAAAGGCATGAATTATTGAAACTTTTGAGAACAAATCTAATATGATTTGAAGCCTCCAAAAAGGTAAAAAAGGCCAGATGCCATCTGTATTACTCTGCTAGGGCTGCCATAGGAAAATATGATAGACTAGGTGACTTAAACAACGTATATTTATTTTCTCACAGTTCTTAAGACTGGAAATCCTGTCTTCAGACAGGATCAAGGTACTGGCAGGGTTGGTTTCTCCTGAGCCTTCTTTACTCAGCTGTGTACTCAAATAAGACTTTTCTCTAGGCACGCTCCTGACATCTCTCTCTTTTCATAAGGACACCACTCCTTACTGGATTAGCACCTCACCCTAATGATTTCATTTAACCTTAATTACATTCCTAAAGGCACTATCTCCAAATATAGCTACACTGGGGGGCTAGAGCATCGAAATATGAATTTGGGTGGGACACAATTCAGTCCATAACATCATCCCTAAAGGTACAATATCTTTATTCCCAAGGAACTCATCACTGTGCATGTAATACTTGTACCTCTATCCCAAGTACTAAAGGTGATTATTAGAGAATGAGTCATCAAAATGGCAAAAGAGGAGTTTTCTACTATCTTACCACCAAAGAACACTGATTTTGACAATCACCCACGGACAAGAGTGCCTTTGTGGAAGTCCCATAGTCCAGCAGAGAAATTCCAGCGTGCCATTGGAAAAAGAATCCATTATTGGACATAACTAAGAGGATAAGAGGAGTAGTTTCATTTTGCCTGTGTCACCCCTCCCTCAAGGTGACACAGCTCAGTGCCAAAAGAGGCCTTTCTAGGCCCATGATTTCTCCCACAAAGATATGTGAGAATGAGCATCTGGCTTCCCAAGCTATGCAGGATGCTGCCAAAGACATACTTCTTTCTTGTCCAATCCAGTATACTGGGATGTGCTGCACAACCGGGGGGCTGGGGGGACTGTGGCAGGAGGTGGCTGGAGAGCAACAGCCACCTCAGAGGGAACCCAAGGGATGTAGTATTACTAATTCCATTGCAGACTCCATTAGGAAGTCTGCCTGTGAGCCAGCAGGGACATCTTGCCTATAGATACCCCCAGCTGGCCCATGGATGCCCCCAACACTCAGTGTGCCTCACCTACGCACATTGTACCCCGTGATTAGATCCTTTTGTATGTTCTTGAGGGTGGCAAGACAAAGTTTTTGCAGATAGCTTGTGAGCATGCATAGAAAGCTGACCTAATTCTGTAAGAATGGAAGAAAAACATGTAAACTTGAGCATTTAGCACCATTCCAGGAAAAGCAAATGGGAGGCTGTCAGCACCTGACCCTGTTCTGTAGGTTCAGAGAAGGGATACAATTTTAAGAATTCCACACAAGAAAGAAAAAGTATGGAGCAGTATATTATAAAGGTTTGAGAAAATCTCAGCATCCCCAACAGGGTTGATGGAAGATATTTCTCTCCTGGTGTGAGTCAATAAAGACTAGAGGAGATGACTGCTTCTTCACATGCAAAGAGAGCAATATAAGACTTCAAGGAACATGAAATATCAAGGAAATGTGACATACCAAAGGAACATGATAGCTTTCCAGTGACTGACCTTAAAGAAATGGAGATCTGTGATTTGCCTGAAAAAGAATTCAAAATAGTTTTATTAAGGGAACTCAGTGAGCTAAGAAAACCCAGAAAGACAATTCCACAAAATCAAGAAAAAAAAAAAAAAATACACAAACAAAACAAGAAGTTTAAAAGAGGGGCAGAAATCACAAGGAACCAAGCAGAAATTCTAGAGTTAAAGAATACAATGAATGAAATGAAAAGTACAAGAGAAAGCATAAATACCAAACTTGATTAAGCACAACAAAAAATCTGTGTGATAGATGAGAAAGCATCTGAAAATACCCTATCAGAAGATAATAAAGAAAAAAAGAATAAGAGAGTAAAGAAAGTCGATGAACTATAGAATACCATGAAAAGAAACAACCTATGTATTTTTATAGTACCAGAAAAAAGGAGGAACTGGGTAGAAAGTTTATATAAAGAAATAATGGCTGAGAACATCACAAATCTGAGGAGAAATCTGACATCCAAGTTCATGAAATTCATACGTGCCCAAATTCAACTCAAAGAGATCTTCTCCAAGACACATTATGACAAAACTGTTTAAAATTAAAAACAAAGAATTTTAAAAGCAATAAGAGAAAAAAATATCCTCACATGTAAGGAAACCCCCATAAACCTGATTTCTTAGCAGAAACATTGCAAGCCAGGAGAAAGTGGGATGATATATTCAGAGTGCTGAAAAGAAAGAAAACAAAAAAACAAAACAAAAAAACAACCCTGCCAACCAAGAATCATTACCTAGCAAAGCTGTTCTTCAGAAATGGAGAGAGAAAGACTTTCCCTGACAAGCAAAAGCTGAGGGAATTCATCCACACTAGACCTGCCTTACAAGAAATGCTGAAAGAGGTTCTTTGAGCTGAAAATGAATGAATGCTAATTAGTAATGTGAAAACATATGAAAATGTAAAGCACACTGGTAAAGGTAGAAATAAGTAAAATTCAGAATACTGAATTTTAAGTGCTTAGTTAACCACTTAACTCTAGTATAAAAAATGTTACTTAGCACTAAAAAGAAAAAAGCTATCAAACAGTGAAAGGACATAGAGGAACCTGAAATTAACGAAGGAAAAGAAGCCAATCTGAAAAGGCTACATAGTATATGATCCCAACCATATAACTATGTGGAGAAAGCAAACCTGTGGAGATAGTAAAAAGATCAGTAGTTTCCTGGGGTTAAAAGGGAGGAAGAGATAAACAGGCAAAACCCAGGGGATTTTCAGAGCAGTCAAAAGTGCTCTGTATGATGCTGTGATGATGGATTCCTGTCACTGTAAATGTGTCCAACAGATAGAAAGTACAACACCGAAGGTGAACCCTAATGGAAACTTTGTACTCTGGGTGGTAGTAGTATATTAATGTCGACTCATCAATTGTAACAAATGTACCACGCTGGTGGGGGATGTTGACAATGGGGAAAGCTATGCATGTGGTGGGGTAGGGGGTATACGGGAAATCTCTGTACCTTCCTCTCAATTTGGCTGTGAAAATAAAACTGCTCTAAAAGACAAAATCTATTAAAAAAAAAAAAAAACTTAAAAAATAGAGCCATAAAATAATCTTTACACCTAGTTTCCAGACCATTCTAACTCATAAACAAGATCTTTCTATATCAGAAATCGTGATTTTTTTTTAACCTCTATTTTCCTTATCTGTATATGCAGGGGTAAGGAATATCAGTATCTCTCCTTCAAATGGGAAAAACCGCCAGGTTATCCCAGATTACCAGAGGGAAAGGACAAGTGCCTATACTGGCATTAAATGCCAAGCAGGATGTTCAGTTTTATGCAGATAGCAACTCATTTAACCATCAAAACCATTTTATGAAGAAATATTATTATCCTTATTTAGCAAATGAGAAAACAAAGTCTCAGAAATATTAAATAACTTATTCAACATCACTCAACAAAAGGAAAAAGAAAACTATTGAAGAAAGTTCATAGACTTTGAGATGAAGAAGACTAAAATCCTGTCAGTTACTAGCTATGAACTTGAGCCAATAACTTAGCTTTGTAGGAACTGAAATAACAAATCTAAAAGCCTGACTCATGGCACGTACATATTAAACAGTGATCCCGCCTTCTCCTAGCCAGCAACAGGGCTGTGATTTGACCCCCTTCTGCCTGACTCCAGAATCCATGCTCTTTGCCCCTCCTAGTCTCCCTGCAAAAAAAAATCTGCCTCATACAGACCTGGGGAATGTGTTTTCACGCAGTGCAGAGCTAGAAAAGGATTATTATCCACAGCAACCTTAAAAACAGAATATTTAAGTATTGATGCACTTTTACTTAATATGACTTCCTGAAAAACCTCTCGTCTACTGAAGATTTGTTTGAAATATTAGCCTATAGGCATTATGGATACATGACATATACAGCTCTAATAAAAACAGATTAACCCCTCTCTCCTATTTTATACTACACCAGGCACTGAAAACTCAGTCTGATGTAATAGATCTCTTTTGTGGTTTTAATCATAACAATTGTACCAAATGACTTTTCTTTTTGTGCATGTGATAACATCATAATGGGAAGCTAAATCGATAGCATATTTCTCAATCTAATTATATGCCTTGCATTTCTAAACTAGTTTTAATGAAATACAATAAGTGGTAGTGTGGAAATCAGAAAAGGCTAAAAAAAAAAAAAAGCAGCTGCAAATAATGCTGTCAGTGGCAAGAATAGAAGTGTGAACTATGCTAGTATAGGTGAACGGTGCCTTTCCATTTCAACCGTTCAATAAAAAGACAAAGAGGGGGTGGTGGGGAATTATCCAAACAAATCATTATTTTCAGAAGCAAGCATTTTGACAAAATAAACCTATACTACAGCAATTCAAAAATGAATAAGAAACATCAGAGACTGAAAAACTCACCGACACATAAACCTCACCTATGACTCATAGTCAGGTCACCAATTTATAAATACACTAACACTGTCATATAATTTTAAAATAATTTCTTTCCTTATTTAGAAGAGTAACTCATGCTCATTATAGACATTTTTAAAATATTGAAATGTACAAAGAAACAAATACGTTATCCTAAAATCCCATACCCAGAGATAAATAATGATTAACACTTCGCTATTTTTCCTTTATTTTTTCCTATACATACGTTGCATACTTGAAATGATACAATATATGCATATTCAAATGGCAAAGTAAGATTGCATGTTCAGATTAAGTAGATAACTCACAGATCCCAACATAAAAATATATTACTTTTATAGGTGCCACATTAGTTTCCTAGGCTGTCATAACAAAATACCATAGATTGAATGGCTTTAAACAACAGAAATTTATTTTCTCACAGTTCTGGAGGCTAGAAGTCTGAGATGAAACTGCTGGCAGTGTTGGTTTCTTCTGAAACCTCTCCTTTGGCTTGTAGATGACCATCTTTGTCTTCATATGATCTTCCTTTTGTGTATATCTACACTCATATTTTCTCTTCTTATAAGGAGACTGGTCATATTGGATTAGAGCCCACTGTAAAGACCTCATTGTAACTTAGTTACTTCTTTAAAGACCTTATCTCCAAATACAGTCACATACTGAAGAACAGACCTCAATACATGAATTTTGGAGGGATACAACTCAGCCCATAACAGATGCTATGTGGCAATACTATACGTCAAACATCCAATAAGAAGATAATATGCTCTAGACCTTGCAGCAGGTACTATAGACATCAAGATTAGTAAACCTAGAGTCCTTATCCTGAAGAAGCTTAAGTTAGTGGCAAAGGAAGGACTACCTAGTAAATGTCTACAGGGAATTTATTAATACCCTGGGAGAAAAATGTATAAAGGCTCACCTTATACCATATACCAAAATAAATTACATACTTAGTAAAATGATATGTGTTAAGGAAAGGAAGAAAAGGAAGAAAGATAAGGAGGAGGGATAGGAGAAAAAGGAGGAAGAAGAGGAGGAGGAAAATAAGGGAAAGGAGAGGAGGGGGAGGGAAAGAGAAAAGCAGAGAAGAAAGAAAAAGTAGAAAACAGAAATGAATTTTTTCTATCTTGCTATAAAGGGGGTATGTTTTTGTTTTTCACCCATTCCTTCATTTAGTAAACATTAAAAGGCACAGAGTTGGCCATCTCCCACATGCCAGCTGTTTGGCTGGGCACAGCGATGAATCAGGATTTTTAACTGCTTATGCACAATGGAAGGAACGTCTAGGATTGTTTAACACGTAAATACACGTTTCCATTCCTTTACTGCCCTGTTTGGTATTGACCACATGTTACACAACATCATGAGCAATAGGCAGTCAATATGCTGCTGCATAAGTTATTTTCAAGACATTTTTTGTAAATCAGATCCTATTAGAAATGCACAAAGAGAGCCAGCTGTTTAAAGGAGCCCTAGAGGGAAACCTACGGTAAAAAGGAGCATCCTTATGTAAAGAGAGGAACTCAGCCTTGGTTCCAGCACTGTGTCAATCCCAACTGTCATACCTGTGTCCTGGTTTGCAGGTTATGCCTGAGCGCTCATCTGTGCTCACACTGCCTGTCCTTCTGCCTTGGATTACAAACCCCTGGAGGTTGGCCCACCACATCTGTTCCCTTCATTGCGTCCAGTGTCACAGTGAAGCATTTACAAAGAGATCCTAATAAATGCTTTTAGATGTTGATAATGGATGCAGAAACAGATCTCAGCAGGCAGTGACCATGGGGCTACCTTGAGGGGATGTCCTTTGCATCCTATGTCAAAACGGTAAGACCCTATATGGTGTGCAAGGCACTGCATTGCCATCGGTAGGGAGCAGACCCCCAGGATCCCACGGTACTATTCATGTTCCCAGCAATAGAGAGGAGAAATTATTTAAAGGGATGACAAAAGAAAGAGAGAGACCCCTCAGGATGCTCCAAGAAGTTCAGACTGAGCTGTACTTGGTTGCTCACCACCCAGTGCCTTTGAAGAACACAGGCTTTTCTATAAGTGTCCACGTAGTACAGAATGACAGTTGTTGTCCTCCCCAGTGGGCATCCTCTCCTATCAGTAGCAAATTGCATAGCAGCTTGCTCTCAGAATCTAATTATCAACTCAGAAGAAATGAATAAATCCGTGCCTTTTATCTTCAGTTCAGAGAAATACTTCAGCCAAAATTTGCTTTTCTAATAAATAGTTTTATAGTTCCATTGCCAATAAATGAGTGGTATTATTTTTGGCGACAATTGCTCAATTCAATCAAAATGTAGTGACCCTAAAATTGTTTAAACTCAATATTCACAACTACAAACATATCCCTAGAATTATATCAATATTGGCGAACTTTCCTTAAAAAATAAATATATATATATGAATATATATGTTTGTATTGTATATATATGTATATTTATATATATGAAGTCATTTTAATTCTATGACCAATTTTTAGTAATATTTTCCAACTTCATTTTTATCTTACTAAAATTATTTTCATGAATATCCACTGTTTTCCAAATACATTTTATAATAGAGCTTTCATCCCTTGATTTGTTTTCCATCCACATCAAACTGAATGATAGCAGCTTCTGCCATAGTTAAGTTTTCACTGGGGGGAGCATTTTTTTCCACAAAATCTAATTTTCTTGACTCAATTTTGAGTTTACAACTTTTGTCAAAGTGATTTTATTCACTCATCAATATTTTGTCATCTTTTTCCCATATGTAGTTTTAAGCTTTGATGGTTTTGTTGGGTTATTTCTCCAAAAACTGTCATTTCCCCAGTTGACCTTTGCATTTTTCAACTTTACTCATTTTTTTCACCTGTAATACACTTAATCACATCAAGTTTTAGCCATTACCAATTTTCTGTTACATTGGCCATTTCTATCAATAATATTCCATGTAAATTAGATGTAAAATCATATGTTTTTATTCATTTGTAAAGGCAAATAGGAAACAGAAGTAGGAAAAATGCCTATAAAATCAACATAGTATAGTGAAAACTTTCCACTTCAAACACCCCTGGGAAGGTCAGCCACCATTTATATTTGGGGTATGGAAAAAGCGACTTGCACTTCATGCTTGCCTGAAAGATGGCGATGGAGGTTTCACTTGCCCAGCTGCCTGGCCGCTGAGCTGTTAACCTGGTCTCCATCCGTCCCTTGCCCCTTCCTAAGGCTCTTACCGTACAGGTGGAGAAACAAAGCAGCAGAAATGGGAGAACCGTTTTCTGTGGCACAGCTGTGGTAGCAGGGACAGAATCCTGGAATGATCGTGAGGGCCTTAAATGCCATGCTAAGGGGTTTGAAGTTTGTCCTGCAGGGACTGGAAGGCATGGAGCACTCTGGAGAGCCATATGCTCAGATCTGAGATTCAGAAAGAGGACTCTGGCAGCATCGGGGAGAATGGATTGAAGATGGCAAGCCTGAAGACAGACCTCCACAGGGCTGACTCTGTCCCACAGTTAGGCATCTCTCTAATCCAAGACACTGGGTGCCAATGCTTCTGCCCTGGTCCTTTATGAAGTGCCTTTTGCCAATCTTTCCATCTGCCCAATAATCTCACTCAACTCCACTGGGCCCCTCTCTGTTTTCCAAACAAATTATTCCACACCTCCATGCCTATATATATTGCTTTCCCATGACCCAAATAATTCCTTACTCCCATTCTCTACCTGACAGTCTCATATGCATAATTATTTCAATATGAAATAAACATTAATAGCTATAATAATAACACCAAGTATCTAGTGAGAATATGCTTTATGCCATTCACTCCTACTAACCTCACCAAATAACAAAACCAAGTCCCAGAGAGGTTGACTAACTTGTTCAAGGTTGCCCTAGTGAGTCCTAGTGAGTAGTCAGCCTGGATTTTAAATTTAGTTTGAGTCATGTATGTTCTCAATCCACACCATGCTGTTCCACCAGCAAATATTTGAAGGTCCCATGTGTTTCACACAATCTTTCGTTTGATCTCATGGCCACAGAGAGAGGTAGATGTTATTATTTTAATGCAGAGAAAACTGAGTCTTAGGGAATCTAAATAGTTTCTCCAGAGCTGTTCATTCTGATACAAAGTCACTTTACCTCCTTGTAAATGCCTGACTTGTAGTTGGTTACTGACACATGTTGGCTCCTTCCCTTCTACTTCTTGTTGTTTCTGCCATGCCCATACCCAGATCACTCTGATTACCCAAAGGTGAACCTGGTCTGATCGCACTCACCCAAAACCATCTAGTGTACATTCCTACTGAGAATCTAGCTTGCCTGTTGGGCTGGAGGGATCCGACATTTATTGTACCTTCTCACCCAGATCCTCTTCCAAGTGAAACTGTCTTCCCCACAGCCCCTGCTGCCTGCATAACTATATGGTATACTGCATGGTTCGGCTCTTTGACTACAGCTAATTAGACCTAGAGGTCAACAAGCAGACTTCCTTTCTTGGA
Source organism: Potos flavus (assembly GCA_028534135.1). Taxonomy (NCBI): domain Eukaryota; kingdom Metazoa; phylum Chordata; class Mammalia; order Carnivora; family Procyonidae; genus Potos; species Potos flavus. Next base: position 122,820,952 of record CM052900.1, on the reverse strand, counting down.
AAGCTGAAATAAGAAATGCTAAGGGGATGAGTTAAGTTACTGTTGGTAACTGCAGCTCAGTGATAAGAGTCAGGACCAGTGCAGCTACGATGAGCCAAGGGCAAGCCAAGGACACAGCGCTCAGGAACAGACAGGTGCCTAGAAATCCAGGTGGTAGCAAAAGAAGAATGCAGCGGATATGCTCACGGGGGCAGTGAGACTTCTGAGAAGGCAGAGGAGAACCATGAAGCCATGGCAGAGAAAGGCAGCAGTCGTTAGAGCTGCCTGCTTCCGTAACAAACCCCTTTCCATCCAGATGTGTCCCAAAAGAACACTTTCTTTTTCCTCAGGTAATGTAGGCTGCACTCTGTTCCTTACCACCCAAAAAGCCAAATTTAAAAAACAGCTGTTCAATCTTGAGGTTTTCCTGTAAAAGGCCTTTGGGTATCCAAATCCAAGAGCAATATGGGAAAAAAGTTAAATTTTAAGATGCAAAGGCTTGAAGCCTTAAGCTAAGTCCTTCACTCCAGCTGCCAACCCACAGGGCTCTCTTCCCCATTCTTCTCAAGCCCCTTCTTTGGGTCCCCCACACGCACTCAGGAGTCCATTTCAATTGCCCAGGTTGGCTGGGCTGTGAGAAGTCTTTCTGTCTAGAACTCCTGTTATTTATCTGATCTGACCTCTCTTCAAGCTCTGTGGATCAAGAATGGATTTTTGCTGTTGTTCATTCATTGCTGGAACAAATGCAACCCAGATCTGACCCCCTCTTATCCCTGGGCCTTTTATCCCTGCTTTCAGCGGGAGCCACCGGAAGGAAACATATCTTGATTTATTTTTCCTTCCTGATGATATTGCAAGTCCATTTTGTCTAGCAACCACACATGCTACCATTACTAATGCGATTTAAAAGGTGAAGGTCTGGGTTCTGGCAGCTTCGCCAAACCTCTACATTTATTTTCGAACAATATCCCTCAAAGACCCCTGCAGTCATTAAAAGCTTCACTTGACAAAGGTAAAAATGTGAATGCATTTGGACTCAGCTCCTCTGATAAAAGGCTGCCATGCACATTTTGAAAGAAGAGGCTCCATGTGGCTGTGACACTAGCAACTTGCCATGTTTCAAATCACTGTGTTTCTGCCTCAGTGGGAACTTCCTGGGAAATGGAGATAGTGATATGGGATGACACCTTTTTTTCTCTTGCTGTTTGCCCCTCACTGCTCACTCTGCAATGCACAAACACACATTTGCACACACAGTTGCATCTGGAATACAACCTGAGCACAAGCTAAACGAGTCGATAGCACGATGTCTCGGGCAATCACTGGCCTCTTGCGCCTCACATTCTAGTCCTAGGGGATAATTCTAAAGATACTGAACTTCTCCCTGGAAAAGGCAATGTGGCAATTCCCTAGTGCCTCTCTGGGAATGAACACCAGAGCTTTTCCTCATCAATAAAAGAGCAAATATTTGGATTTGTGGGTGAGAACGAGTGAGGAAAGGCAGAGCGGAAAAGAGAAAATGAGTGGATTAATAACAAAGTTTGTATTTTTTTAAATTTTTTACAACAAACTTACATTATTCCCAGGACTTACAGAAAAACAGGAAAATATTAAAATCCTTCAACCCTCTATCCCCATAACTGTATTCATTTTTGTCAGGTAGTACGAATACCCCAATTTAGATAGGCTACCATACCCATGACTCAGCAGGAGGCTTTCTCTCTTAGGCATGGTTCCCTACAACACAGATCCTGAGTCCAAAGCTTTCATGGTAAACTTCATTAGAGAGCACATCCCAGGGACACAGGAGGCAGAGAAAGGGGAGTGAGACCAGGAGCATTACCACACTGGTCACAACTCACTCTCCGGGGATGTCTTCTGAGAGATCCTATGAAACCATCGCTTCTCCACAGAAAAGTAATATGGAGAAAAAGGAAGAATTACCCCACTGCTGAGGCTAACCCAGTGTAGCATCAACTCCCTCACACATCCAGCTCTATCACCCAGCCCCTTGGCAACCTCAGGAATGTCAGATCCCTAGATTCCAGAAGCCAGCCCCCCCCCACCCCCCAGCAGTAGCTGAGGGGTGAGTCACTGCAGGTGGCGAGCCTGTGGCTCTCCTTGTCTGGATACACGCAGCCTGCAGCCCGGCTGCCCAACCACCATGAGCCAGCATGCATGCATGATGCTGAATATCAGTGTTTCCTGCCTCCATAGTTGCAGGAAAGCCCTGGAACAGGAGCCACTGCATAGACATGAGGGACTGGAAACAGGCGGAGTACCATGACAATTTGGCCCTGCCATAAAGTGGCCACAGATCTCAAGATGAAAACCTCCCCTCTTCAGCCTATAAGAATACAATTATCAGGTGATCTTCCTAGATCAAGAGCTTCAGACCGAAAACGATGGCCAAGAAAATGTGGAACAGTGCACGAAATGAGTTGGGCAACACACCTGATAAACAACAGGTAACTTTTTTAAAACTTAAGCAACAGCTCCACTACTGGTCAATTTTGTGATCCTGGCAAGTTTCTTAAATCAATTAGAATAGGATAGGCTGTTATCATAAGAGAAAAACCCCAAATCATGACCCACTACCAAATATTTCTAGTCTTTCTGGTACAGTTAACTTCTAGATTCCCGCTCTCACCTCTCAGTCTCCTGATGTCCATGATTCTGGAGGCAGAAAATACGGCCCTTATTTCAGTTAGGAATTATATTCCTTCAATAATAGAAGATCAGAAGCCCAGGACAGGCAAGGCAGGTGTGTGTTACTATCACTATCTCAGACTCCCTGTACTATTCTTCTTGGCCATTCCGAGTGGAGAACTGCAAATGCTTCAGAATTAGGAGAACGTGCACTGCCTGTCACTGCTCAGTGATCTATGCATTATCTTAACCTACCTACTCTTGAAATGTCATCAGAGACCAACTTTTGCCATTCTCCCTAAAAACGCATAGTCTCTGTGAAACTAAAACACAAGGTGGTTTCAGAAGATCATTAATGCCCGATAAGACGATGGAATTTTCAGTGGCATGGGAGGGAAGGGAAGATCATTTTGGAATAGAAGGCCCACATCTTAGTACGTTCGGGCTGCTATAACAAAATGCCAAAAACTGAGTGGCTTATGAACAACAAAAATTTATTCCTCACAGTTCTGGGAAGTTTAAGATCAAGGTGCTGGCAGATCCAGTGTCTGGGGATGACCTGCACCTCAGTTCACAGAGGGCTGTCTTCTAGCCGTGTTGCTGGTTGAGGCAAGAAAGCTCTCTGCAGTCTGTTTCACAAGGGCACTAATCCCATTTATGAGAGCTCCACCCTAATGATCTTATTGCTTCCCAAAGGACCCACCTCCTAAGGCCACCACATTGGGGCACTAGGTTTCAATATATGAATGTGTCTTAGAGAAGAGAGGAATCTCACGGGTGCACGGGTGCAAAGAGGAAACAAGCCTCTTAATGTTAGTATGAAGTACATATTGCAAGAATGAAGCAAATGTTGGATTGCTGGAATAATACTTCATTCTTACTCATGGAATCATCTGGCTCTTAGGTACCTTGAAGACTAGCATAACATGGCAGGGCTCAGCATTTCTAATACAATCTGTATCCTAGATATCTGCTTCTCTGTATACAGCTATTAAACACACACACACACACACACACACACACACACACACACACACAGAAATGAGTACTGTGTTAAGTGAGGTAAGGCTAGCCACTATGACAAATTCCAAAATGTCTAAAGGCTCAAATATAATAAAAGTGTCTCATTCAAGTATAGTCCACACCAGATAATCCTGATGGGTGATAGTTTTATGCTAAGTGATGACCCCGGGGCCAGGTTCTTTCCACCCTGCGGCTCTGCCATCTTCAACACATGGCTTCCAAAGTCACCGTACTTGTCTTCCACTAGCCAGGGGTAGGAAGAAAGAGCATGGACAATCCCACATGTGAGGTTTTAAAAGGAAAGGCAAGGAACGGCACACATTACTACTGCTTACATTCCATTGGCTGGAACTCCATCAAATAGCTATACTTAGCAGCAAGTGAGAGTAGGAGATGTAGCCTGACCCACGAAGGAGGGGAAATGGGTTTAGTGAAAGCTACACTGTTTCTGCCATTAGCGCCTGCTGTGTTCTAGGTGTTCGGCTATGTACTAGAATGACACAGACACGGCCTCCCATCAGGAAGCTGAAAATATAGAGAAGAATAAAGGGCTTCACAAGTGATCCCAAAGACAGGAACACACATATTTAAACAATACAATTACAAATGTGGTATGAACATAGAGTACAAGTGGCAAAATCTGTAAGTATTGTGACACATTATAGGAGCCTAAGAGGACATATAGGAGTAAGTAGAAATTAATCAAGTTACAGGAGAGAGAGACTGTGCGTGTGTGTGTGTGTGTGTGTGTGTGTGTGTGTGTGTGTGTGTACACATGCATGATGTTTAAGGAAGACATTCCAGGGTACAGGAATCATCTACATAAAAGCCTCTGTCATGATACATTGTTCCATTTACTCATTCAGCAATGAAGCATCCATCATATACCAGGTATCCTGCCAATCTCATGCAAAAACCTGCAGTTTGCCTTGAAGAACTCATTTTGATTCATCAGGAACAAGACCTCATGAACAATCTCACATATTTACTATGATTTCAAGTGTGGAAGAGGACCTTTATGCCACTGAGGCATTTTTATCCTTCCATTGATTAAGCATATAGCCAGGATATCAGCACCATCCCCTTAACTTAAAGACCCAGCTTTATCCTACCCGAGAAGAGGCTGAAAATTTAAATATCTGCCATACTTACAGCTCCCTTTTAAGGAAGTCATTCCAAATGGATTACTGTGTGTAACTTTTCCGTGATGGCCACAGTGCCACTCTGCCACCCACCCCAGACTGCTCAGGCCAGGGCTCAGAGCATGAGCTCTCAGCCTCTAAACTAAGGGGCACAGAGGGGCCCAACGTTGGGGAAATCTATGTGGCTCAGTTGACTAAGCATCCAACTCTTGATTTCAGCTCAGATCATGATCTCAGGGTTGTGAGATAGAGCCCCGCATCGGCTCCACACTGGGTGTGGAGCCTGCCTGAGATTCTCTCTCTCCCTCTGCCCCTCACCACCCCCCACCATGCACGCTTTCTCTCTCTCTCTAAAAATAAATAAGTAATATTTAGAATAGCCCAACTTTTTCTGTGTATAGTATGATAGTTTTAATGGTAATAATAGTAGTGATATTTAATAGTAAGAATTTGATATCAAACTTCTCTAATCAGATTCCTCAGTATTTGTAAAATCTAGATTCTTATTTCTTTTGGAATAAAATTCAGAAACTGCAGTTTACAAAAAAAAAAAAAATTTTTTTTGTATTCTCCTATGCTGTTCTGGATGGGTAAGAACTTACCAAAAAAAAAAAAAAGAGAGAGAGAGAGAAAGCATGCTGACTTGCACTGCACATAAATGAATGGGAATTTTGGAGCCATGGTCTAATGAGACATGTCTGTTTAAGCGTGTAAGTAGGACCTGAATAAACACGGCAAGGGAAGCTTTCCCTTGTGGGAAATAAAGGCTGGCAGTTTTTAAGACTCTAATAATCCAGTTTCCGTTTTAGGTCGTTTCCCGTTCTGTGCTATAATCCTGTAGTCATCCCTAAACTTTTAGTAAAAATCTGTTCCATATAGCTGCCTTCTGTCAGTGATGCTTTGGAGAATAAAGAAGAAACTGTCAATAAATGGGACCGAGTGCGGAGAGACAGGAGGGCGCCCACCAGAGGCAATGCATGAGCTGGCTGATCAAGAAGCCAAAATTCACAGCAAAAGACTCTAATACATCAGAAGAGACATGTCATGAATGTACCTACATCTTCAGGAGGGCACTGGGCTGCCCGCCGTAGACAGGTGAAGGGCTCCCAGACACTGCATCTCGTCATTAAATTAAAAAGTGCCCCGCAGAAGGTCAAAGCGCATGAGGCCACTGAGGTCAACAGGCTCCCACACAGGTCCTGCCATTATCAAATGTGAATATTTTCAGATGGTCATGAAAAGAGAGACCCATGACTTGGTTTAATAAGAACACTGAGGTTCTTCAAGCAGACAGAAATACGTTGCTTCTACTCTCCTCATCTTCTTGTTTCCAAATGTGTATGTTGTCAGCCGATGGTAGGTTTTTTTTTTCTCCTGTAAGGAAATGAAAAATTGCATCTTGAAAAGCAGCCATAAAGCTTTTCTGTAATTACCAAGAAAACTATCAATTTTATAGACAATCCAACTGATAACATATGGTCCAACACTGTTTGGTGGTTTCTTTGTTGTTGTTGTTGTTTCTTGTGGGGTTCTTTTTTTTCTTTTTGCTCTCTGAAACCAGCACAATTTGGAGTGATATTTTAATTTATTATTGTGAAAGGGACAGCAACTGGTTTTTAATGGTTACAGAATGGTGGCTTGCAACCTTGTCCCAGCTGCTGTCACGGCCGTGTGGAGAGCAGACTTGCAGCATCTTGTCTCAGGCACACATCAGTGCTCCCGCCTGCTGCCTCCCTCCCAGTGGACAGGCCGCCACCTGCTGCTGGCACAGTGCCGGTCCTTCGGGGAACAAATGTTCTCTTGCTGCTGGGTGACAGGACAGGACAGACGCCGGCTTTCAAGGGAACCAGGGAAAGGCGCCCTCAGGCCTGCTGCCCCTACTCCTCCACCCATCTGCCTTCCCTGCCTAGTGGAGGTCTCACCAATCAGAGACGTAGGAGAGTGGGCTTTTCGGTTTGACTGTGGTCTAGACTGTTCTGCTTCCTTTTCCCTACCAGTCTCCCTTACGGCTATAGTGGTCATATATTTATTTATGCCACAAGCATTTATTTTGCCTCTATTCCATGCCAGGCAATTTGCTAAATGCTAGGAATACAGACCTGAACACCTCATTCCCTGACCTTGAGAAGGTCAAGGGTAGGGGGGTAGACCAGACACACGAACCAATAAATTATGATCCAGCACAAGAATATAACAACAACAGAATGAAAACCAAAGGTACAGAGAAGCATTCAAGTGTCATACAGGCATGCAATGTGGACTTGGAGACTGCTAGCCACAGGGAAATTCCAGCGTTCCCTCTTGCTGCCCATTTGCCATTAGACAATTCACTTAAGGTCTTTAAGTCCCCGTGACTCAATAGTAAAGGGTTATGTGAGATAATACAATGAAGCACTTTAACACGTCGCATAGCAAACACTCAATAAAACTGAGCCATTGTTACCCAGTGCAATTTGTATACCTCTTTCAGAGATGTACAATCCCAGCCACTGTACCAGTGCAGCGGTTCTGGAAGCTACGAAAGGATAGAGGGATGGGTTAAGCTTTGACTTCAAAGCTTAGAGCTAAAGAAGACCCCAAAAGGCCCTGGCCAAGGACCAAGCCACAGTACAGGGCCAGGTTAAACTTCCACCTCGACTGTTAGGCAGCAGGGACCAGAGTGAAAAAAACTAAATCCAGGACAGAAGAAAAATTAGAAGTTGTCATGCAAACCCATTCAGAGAAGAGAATATAAGGCAGAGGTGAAAATCTGGAACACGAGAGTATTGGAAAGGCTAGAAAATCTTCTCAGAGGAGGTGGCATTTAATCTGGATCTTAAAAGATGAGTAGGAGTTTGCAGGGAGAGAAACTAGGAAAAGGTAGTTCTTGAAGGGGAAATAGCAGGGACAAACGCATAGTGATGCCTAAGGGGAAGAGCAAGAAGGTCAAAGTAAGGGGAAGGGAAGGAGAAATAAGATTAAAATTGAGAGGGAGGCAAACCATAAGAGTCGCTGAACTCTAGGAAACAAACTGAGGGCTGCTTAAGGGGAGGTGGGTAGGAGGAAGGGATGACTGGGTCATGGGCATTAAGGAGTGCACTTGATGTAATGAGCACTGGGTGTTATAGGCGACTGATATATCACTAAATTCTACTACTAAAACTAAAAAAAGGTCAATATAGCTGGAACGTGAAGTATGTGAATTACAGTGGAAAGAGATGAGCCTAGAAACAGGGCTGGAGGGGAGACATGGAATGGAGACCTTAAGTGCCAGCCTGGGAACCTGGTCTTACCTTGTAAGCCCACAATGGGCACAGATTAGAGTCACCCTTCAAGCTCTCAGAGTGCCACTGCTCAGGCCACACTGATAGCAATTTCAAGTTAATTGGTCTTGGGTAAGACCAGGCCAGGGGTATTTTTTAATGTCCCCAGGTGATTCTAATGTGCAGCCAGGGCTGCAAACCGCTGCTGTAGGCAATCAGAAGCAATGGCGGTCCTCCTCGTGTGCCCAGAATACTGTGAAGCTAAGAAAAGAGATTCATTTAATTTCAACAAACATTATGAACACCAACTTGGTGCCAAGTCCTGTGCTAGGCATTGTAAATATGGAGATGAGTAAGTCAGGGTCCACTGCTCTCTGTTTAGCTCTGCAGAGTTTATGAATCATGTTCACCTTCACTGTCTTATCCTGCCTGGGAATCGGGAGGGAATGTGGTTGCAGTCCTGCAGGGGAACCAGTGTACATAATCAACTCGGTCATCATGGGGCCTACCCTGAGGTCTGGCACTGGGCCGAGGTGGAGAAAATGAATTGAGCAATCTTTTATAGAAGAAAATCAATAGCATCTGAACAGCCAGCCATACCAGCAGCTGGGGCTGGCAGGAGGAGGGGAGAGGCACCAGGGAAGGGAGAAGGGTTTGGGGGAGAAAACAAGGACAATGAACCAAAAAGGAGAGGAGACATGGAGGGGTTAAGGAGGGAGGAAGGAGAGGAGGGCCAAGCGGAGGGGGTTAGGGAGATGAGGTGGTTGTTCCTGGGAGAATTTGGACAAAACCACTGTATTCCTCTTGCCTTAAGCTCTCGCTGCTGCTGAAAGCCCTGAATATAGAGATAGGTAACGTGAGGAGGTGTGAGGGAGAAACTAATACTTAGCAAGTTCCTGTCCTTGGCTGGGTGTTTTGCATACATTAATAGAATGTAATCCTCACTAATCACGAATTTTACAAACGAGGAAACAGAAATCCTACAGGTCACTAGGTTACCGAGCTCATGTGTGATGGAGTCGTTCATCTCCTTAGAGCCTTAAAAGAGAAATGTATGGGAGAGTCACTTTGTAAAAAGAGAGGTACTTCAGAAATAATTATTTTTCCACTTTTAGCCCACATGTGTAACACTTGTGCAAGGCTCAGAGTAGGAAGGGATGTCATGGATCATCTGGTAGAGATAAGAATGAACCCAGAACCAGAGTCTTTGTTGGCCCACATAGCTTCTAGATAAGACCTTCAATACACTTGGAAATACAATCCAGCATTTTGGTTACAGGAGGCAGATGAAAGAGAAAGAAAAAGTCTACCATGCAACCGCACAGAAAATTTTCTTGGAATATTCAGGAACAATATCCTCCTGTAGGAGTCCCATGGGAGGGATTGTGGCCTTCCTCACTGTGGGTGAAAGGGCCTGCAGGGAGGGGAATGAGCTCATTACAACCCACTGGAGTGAGAAAGCCGTTCTGGAAGGCAGCAGAGTTCTGGCTCACCCTATGCTGTTAAACCACATGATCAGGTCTCTTGTGATGGCTTTAGATGTATACCCAATTTGGATGAGCTCAGGCAAAGAGAAAATTTATTAGAAGGATACTGGGTTATCTCACATAGGTGGAAGCACTGAACCAAACTGCAGGAATGTGTGGCTGTAGTTCAGTCTTGGAGCCACTGAAATCAGGAACGTGAACCGTAAAGACTTGCTCATCTCTTTTTTGCACCTCCCTGGTTTTGCACTGCTGGCTTTCTCATCTATCATTGCTGACTGCCTTCTGCAAAGTAGAAAACATGGCCACCAACCACTACTGGGCCTCATACTGCACAGAGTACATACTCTTGTACCAATCATCGTGTCTAGAGAAGCAAGGTTATGTTCAACAATATGGCAACTGCAGCTGTATACATTTGAATGGGGTGGGGAGGGGCAGGATACTACCAGAAGCAGAGAGAGAGGAATTAGGTTCTCACACTCCATCTGACCAATAGAAAGAAGACCCTTCAACAACAGCAGAACAAGGTTCTGATGGTGGGAAGATTCTCAACACATACTTATATACAAAAGAAATGTGCAATACAGAGAGATGAATAAAACCGAGTCCTAGTCCTCACAATACTAATGTGGCAGATTATCATGCCCCTTTCCTTTCTTACCAGGCACCCAGTGAGAGTACATTTCCCAGGCCACTTGGGTTCAAGAATGGTCACGCGATTGTCCAAGACCATGGAAGATGATGTGGGTCATTTCCAGCCCTGCTCCATAAAAGCGTTCCTCATGCAATCCTCTCTGTGCTTCCCCCTTTCCAACTGAATGGAATGGAGATGACCCCCAGGTAACCTGGGGGCCATGAATTTGAGACCAAACAACCACAGATGGAATGAGCATGGCTCCCTGACTTGACACTTAGGAAAGACCCCCTAACCATAATAAGCATACACATTGGGCTCTCAGATAAGCAAGAAAAAAAACTTTAATAGTATTAATCATTAGGATTTAGGGGTTCATTTTTTATAGCTGTTAGGCCTGCCTTTGTTAATATAGTTAGTAAACATTGCCTTAACTAGAATTAACTACTTTGAATCCCAGCTCTGTGGCAAACTTGCTGGATGACTTGGAGAAATCACTTTACCTCTTCAAGTCTCTACATCAATTATAACTACATTGCAAGGATTTTTCATTAATGAATAGAGATAACACATGTGACCAATGTGAATGCTAAATTATTCTACAATTTCAGAATAGAATACTACAAACTTACCTCTCTATTGCCATTTCTCAAGTATGCTGAGATTTAACTTTAGTGGTTTAGAAATCTTCCATGTTTCTCATTGAAAATCTCCTATCTGATAAAGAAGATAATACAAGTTATAAGAATATAATTTTCCATAGAACTCAATAAAGTTGTTTTCACTTTGAATTATTTAAATAAGTGGCACTTGAGTATTTTTTATTTCCTGACTTAGCATTAGAAGATAAATAGCTTGTTCATCACTGATATTATGAAGCTACATTTATATCTTGAAGAAATCAAGATTGAATTAGAGGTTTTATTTTAAAAAGGTAACCTTGCCCTTAAGAATTGGCAGCTCTGAGCTTTGAACCTGGAACCTCTGCCTCCAAATCAGCATGCCTCCCCATCTTCTTTGGGATTCCCCTCTACTAGGCAAAACTAGTTCATAACCACCACCACCACTATGTAGTCCCACATGCAGAGATGTATAAGAGCTCAATCTCAATTGATCCTTCCTTTCACCCTCATCAGAAGACTTTGAACAAAGACTTCTTACATCAATGGTTTTCAAACTGCGCTCCTTAGACTACCCAGGAGCCATTTGTGTTTGAGTTTGGCAGTAGTGTCTCCAATGCTACTTTAACCAGAGCAGCACTGGCTTCACCTTACACATTGAGCTTCCAAATATAAACAAAGGGTTTCTTAGTTAAAAAAACAAAAACAGGGACTCCTGGGTGGCTCAGTCTGTCGGGCGTCTGCTTTCGGCTCAGGTCATGATCCCAGGGTCCTGAGATCGAGCCCCATGTTAGGCTCCCTGCTTCTTCCTCTCCCCACTTATATAAAGGGAAAATTTATAAATGGAAAATTTAACAACATGAGAGCTAGCCCCCTTCCTATTTTACTTTGGAATGTCCATGGGGTAAGGCAGCTCAGGGTGTGTATGCAGCCTTGGCAGGGGAAGCAGAAGGAACCAAATGTGAGAGGAGGAATAAAAGCCCAGAAAGATATTTTAACTTTATTTAAAAAATACTGAGTTACAACGATGTGCCAAGTTCTCTACAAAACAGTGAGGATATCACATTGAACCAAACAAATATAGTGCTTATGGTGTCTAGTTTTATAGTGATGGATGTCAATATGGGGGGAACAAGAAGGCTGTCAGAGAGAAAAGGATAGCACCAAGAAAAAAAACAAAAAATTGGCTGAGAGTTTTACCATCAAAATTCAATCATCATGTTCTTCACCGGGTTCCAACTCCCTCTCTCACCCTTTCAGTCATTCTTCTAGATCAGGAATAGAGGCTAGAAAGAATCTAGTCCATCTGTCTGTCTTTCATCATTTACATACTGTACACACTGAGACCCTCCTATATCCAACATTTTATACCAGGAAATAAGGACCCAGAGATAAACTGAATGTGACACTAGCTATCGGGATGTTCATGGTCTGATGGGGAAATGTGTAAAGCATTGCAATGCAATGAATGTGCTAAGGGCAGACATGGAGGCAAGGGTAGAGGAATCGTGAGTGGTCCTTCTCTTCGCCTCAGATGACTCCAGATTCCTTCTTCCCCAACTCTGCCACCTCTCTGCACCTCACCTCTGCCTTTTGGATGCACCCCCTTATGCTGAATCAACAAGATCAGGCACAGACATCCGCAGTGAGAAATAATGAGGGCACAAGAAGGTCACTGCAAATAGAAGGCAGTTATGTTGCTTCATGATTTAAAGTACTAAATGGTACATTTATTTCCATTAACTGCAATAGGATGGTGTTCTCATGGGTGATAACAGTGGAATTTTCATGACATCATTTTGGTCTATCTGGTTATAGAACCTACTGGGTTTCCTGAATTTGAATGTTCCTGAAACATTGAAGAATAAAGGATATTCTGTACTTTATCTTCCTAGCATCCCTCCACCTGATCTTTTTTAGGTATAGACAGAGTCCTTGTTTTTCAATCATTCAGGTAAGAAATACTTACTGATCTCTAGTGCATGGCAGACACTGTCTTTATAGACATATAAATGAAAAACAAATGATCCCTGATCTCAAATTTCTAACAGTCTCACAAGGAAAATAATCAAGATGATTAAATTCAATATGGTTGGTGCCACATGAGAATTGAGGCCTGCGTACATAAGGGAGAATAAGAGAGAGACATGCCATTAGCTGGGAGGTTCTATTAAGGATTTGTAGAAGAGAAAACCAACATGAGTCAGGGGTGAAGAATCATGTTGGTCAGGTAGATGGAGGTTGGAAGGGTGTCCAGGCAAAGGAGAGTTTGTCTCTGGAGGATACTGCCCAGTGAACAGCCCAAAGCAAACATGTTTATGCTGCTTGGAAATTCAGCATGCTACAGATACTTTGGAGTCAGAGAGATTTTATTCTCATTTTTGTTCTGTCTCTTCACCTACTTCCAGTCATGATTGTGAAGTTGACATAAGAAAATACAGTAGGTGATGTGTTTCATACAGTATATGACACCAGTGAGTTCTCATAAACTTGGAGGGATGGGAGAATGCATAAAAGTATTCATGTGTATAAAGTGGGAGCCCCTGAGTATATCTTTATAGGATTGATGGCTTACTTTATCCAGCATAATGAACTATCTACCTCCAATTTGTTCCCCCAGATCCACTCCTGATCCCTCGTCACCAGCTGTGTGCCTTGGGGACTCTATCAGAGGGCTTCCTCCCTGACTTCCAGTTGAGTCAAAGAGTGAAGGGCATCTGGGAGCTCCAAGAGAAAGAAGAGTCAACTCAAGCTCCCTCCTCCGCAGTCATCTCAGGCGGCCGCGTACTTGGCAGAAGGTCACAAATCCTGCCAAGTGGCCCTCTCCATATCATCTTCTATACCATTAGAGTCTGTTAATTGCTCTCTCCTTTTATCCCTCACACACAAGGGTAAAAATATCCAGCGGCTAATAGCCCTCGACACTACTTTCCTTGTGGTTTCCATACAACCTATCCATACTTTCGAAAACGAATCCTTTATTCAATTCTACGCTAGTCACCCAGTTTGAGTATGCCATCTATTTCTTTCTGGGACTAAGTGCTGCCAAAGGACTCCAAATAAATATGTGGGAATTCATTAAAGATGGGGAGAAAATGCACATATTTTGTTAGGGACAGATTAAGATACTGAACCTGCTGAGGGCTAAGTGAGAGCGGTGTCTCTCTCTTCCTACTAAACTGAGCAAATGGAAAAGAGTCCAAATCTTATTCATCCTTTAATCTGTAGCCCAACCTCTAGTTTATAAAGTGGGATACAGAATATGCGCTCAATATATGTGTACCAAAGTATTCTACACCATTACCAGTGGGTGGAAGAGATGAAGGAGAAAAGAAAAAGTAAATGATATATCTATATTTGCTGCCTCTCCATACTCACAAAGACATATACACTCACACCACAATTATGACTTTTTTTTAACATTTCAAGAAACCTTCACTTGGTCATTCCAATCTTGATTAAACTAACACACCGATAGAGGTCCACAAGAAAAACTCTCCTTCACTTTGTGGGATCGAGACCTAAAACTGCAATAGTAGCAATGCGACAGAAACTCTTTCATTAAATCAAGGATCTCAGAGCCAGATGGAAGCTTGGAGGTATGTGGTTCAGCCCTGCTTGCTGCTGGATGCTGTGTTTGAACATTCCCTGGGACAAGGAGATCCCTACTTCCTCAGGGATAAACTCCCATCCATGGTTGTTTAGCCCTAACTGATAGGAAAGGTCTTCCTTGAGCTAATTTAAAATCTGCCTCTCTGCAACTTAATCTCCAAGAAGAAATAAAACATTCTTCTAACAGATATTGCAGGCTGTTTTGGATCCCCAAGATGAAACTCCCTCCCTGACTTTAAATAATGATAGAGTAGGACATGGCCTGTGAGGTGTAATTTGGAGAGGACCAAGAGGATTGATTGTGTGAGGATCTTCTCTGTGCTCCAATCCCATCTCCCACCACCTAAAAGGTGGAATCACAACTCCCGTTGGAATCATAACTATGAGTGGGGACATGTACTCAAGGGGGACCCTTTTGAAATGGGAATAGTTCATGGTAAATGTCTTTAACAGAAGAGCTATGTATTCTACATGTTTTATATTGTGTCCAGACATTAAGAGTACAGAGATAGGAGACTAGAGGGTTGTCAGCTGAGGATGAGGAAGTATCCCAGGCATCATGAATGACAAGGTATCCTGGCATGGGGAACAGCATTTGCAAAAGCACAGAAGAGGGGAGAGTCCAGCCCTTTCAGGGCCACATTATTTGGTGACATTGTATAATATCTGTGAAAAGAGGCAAGCTATGAGCTGGAGAGACCGCAAGGCCAAGGTTGGCTACCTTCTAGCTATGACCTTGGGAGAGTCACTTCCCCTCTCTGTGAAATGAGGAAGTGGGAGGGCTACATCATTTCTAAAGGCCTCCCTTTTCCATAAATCAATGATTCTAAAAATGCCTCACACTTCTGTAGCTCTTCACAGTTCATAAAGTACATTACCTCATTTCATTCTGCAGCACGGAAGGCAAAACTTGGCAGAATTCAGAGTTGACCTTACTCTTTTCTGATGACTTTTCAACGGGAATGCAAAATTCAGGGCATCCCCAGGTTCTCACCTCTGAACCACTCTTCAAGTAACCTATAGCCCCCTTGCTCACCACACACACACACACACACACACACACACACACCCTGTTTCTCAAGGATGAAATAATAATTCTTAAAAGAGTTCCCACATTTAAATTTCAAAAAGTGTCTGTTGTACCAATCCAACCCCAATTAAAATGCTGAAGAGTAAAGGTCATTTCTAGTGCCTAGAGAGTAGGCAAATCGTACTCCTGCCATAGAAGCCCTAAGTGACTTGGAGATTCAGCTAACATTCTTAACCACAAGGTCTGAATCTAGGGTATCAAGAAAGGTATTTCTAATGGGAATATATTAGGAGAATGGGGTTAGGGAGCACTTAGCTTCCCCAGTTGAGAATTTTAAATTGTGTAATTGACCCAAAAGGGCCTTAATAATTCAGGCTATGTTGTAATGAGAAATGCTAGAAAATGTTTTTAGTCTGGATTCTAAGGCTGCCCAGCTGAGTAACCTAGAACAAGTTAACTTCTCTGAGATCTGTTTTCTCATTCATAAAATTAGGGGTTGTGTTATGCGATCAATAAGATGCCATTCAGTTTATTTTTTATTCACTCAATGCATATTGATTGAACGTCTACCCTATATCAGACATTGCAGAAGTTATTAAGACTAAAACAACAAAAAAAATTAATTAAAATTACATGTGAATGAGACAGAGAAAGAAAACACTCCATGCCCTCAGGAGCTCACATTTTGGTTGGGAAGGGAGATGCGCAAACAAATAAATGCATAAAGGATTATCACGTAGTGATAACCACCTATACAGAGGAAACACAAGGGAAGGAATTCTTCCTGGTGGAAGAATCAGGGAGTCAAGAGAGAGGGAGAGAGAGATGTTTAAGCTAGATCTTAAGGTAAATAAGGCAGAGAGGGACTTTCTACCAACAGGAATCAGAGCAAATGGAGACAGACTTAAGGAAACAGAATTCATTTGTTATGTTTAGAACATGCAGTGATGAAGAGGGAAGGTGGCTGCTGGAGATGCAGGCAGGAGTCCAACTATGCAGAACCACGTCAGTCTGGGTATGACACTGAGAAGTCACTCAAAGTTGTAGACAAGGGAGAAACACAGACTTCCCTGCATTCAGTAGATCATTCTGGTTGCCCTAGAGAGTATAGACTAAAGGGGCACAAGACTAGACGCAAGAGCTCACTGAGAAAACGAAGATCCCTGAATTATTCCTGTGGGAAGCCGCAGGCTGGCTGCTAATGGAACCCAGGCAGAGCCCGGACTCGCGACCCTCGGCTGCTTTGACTAAGGGCGGTCGGAACGAGGTCGCTTGAGAAAAGGACCCGTGTAGAGTCCGGACTCGTGACCCTTGGCTGCTTTGACCAAGGGCGGTCAGAACGAGGTCGCTTGAGAAAGGGCTCCTGCGGGGGGCCTTGAGGCATGCTGGTTTGTGACTGATCATATCTTCGTAGTGGAAAAGCCGGTATGAGCATAACATCATTGTGGGTCTGT
>CM052900.1:122785023-122803580 GCA_028534135.1 Potos flavus | reverse complement strand
CAATTCACCCTTCCTTTCCTTCTCCCAATGTCCTCCATGTTTTTCCTTATGCTCCACATGTAAGTGAAACCATATGATAACTGACTCTCTCTGCCTGACTTATTTCATTGAGCATAATCTCTTCCAGTCCTGTCCATGTTGATACAAAAGTTGGGTATTCATTTTTTCTGATGGAGGCATAATATTCCATTGTATATATGGACCTGTATTTTTAAATAATTTCTCCCACCAATAATTCTAGAGTCAATGATTTTTGGACTACACTTTGAGAATGCAGTTTCAAATCTTTCTTACAGATGTCTTAGATACAGTATATCTCCTAATGGTGTTTTATCCATTTGGATTTGAGGTCCAACTTCATTACTTTGTATTGATTCCTCTTAAATTCACCAATAAAAATTTGTGGTATGGAAAAATTAAAAAGTGTAAGATTTGGAGATAAGAAGCCAAAACCTAGCTCTGCAAATACTGGCCTTGGGCAAGTAAGTTAACTCTTTGAGTTTCAATTTCCTTGTCTGTAAAATAAAACACATTCCTGCCTGGATTGTTATGATCATTCAGATAATCTATGTGTTATGGCAATTGAGTGGGGAGCTTACAAAGGGTATTTCATATATATTAAGTCCCCCAGCACATTCTTCTGTTATTCCAGTATATGGACATTTTTGCGAAAACTGATATTATTACCCAATTAGTTCTTTCCAGCCTCCTTTTATTTGAAAATTTTATTGGCATTTTACCTCTGTCTTCCTCTCAGCCAATGGTACCCAAGCAGATCTACACATGGGAATCTCCTGGGAGCATCTTAAAAGTGCAAGATCCTTACGATAAAAATCTCCAGAGGTAAAGACTCAGAAGTATAGAATTAAAAGATGATTTGGATATGCACCCTGATTAAAGAATCACTGATCTGAATAGCAGATACTAATGTGGTTTAATATGTATAAAAAACCATAAAACGTGGAGACTCTTAGAGCCATAATTATTTATTTCTAGAAATGGACTCTGAGGGAGTAATCATAGATGAGCACAAAGATTCATTTACAAGGATGTTTAACACAGATCTCTTTATAAATAAAAAATAAAAAAGGAGGAAGAAGAAGAAGAGGAGGGAGAGTTGAAGGAGAAGGAGGAGAAGAAAGGAAAGAACTTGCAAGACACTGAACACCCTGAAAGGTAAATAAAATGTGGTATTCCTTACTGCACAATATCACGCAGCCCTAAAATAATGGTTATGAAAGACTGTGAGATGTATGATCTACTTATGATGGTATATAACAAGATGTTAGCGATAATTTTAACTGGGTATTAGGATTCTAGGTTATTTTATGTTACTCTATTTTTTTAAATTTTTTCTACAAAAATAATCTTTTTACATCAAAATTTAAATACATATGCTATTTTTCATGACAGCAGGATTTAGATCAAAACTATGAATATACTGCCAGACTGTTGATCAGAATTATTTGGCTACCATCATTTATTCTGAAAAGAATATCTGTTTATTGAGGACAGGTTGGGTACAAGTACTATGCTAGGTTGTCTCATAGATGCTATTTCAAATAATCTTCAAACAATTTCATGCGGTATGTACTATTATTTCTCCCATTTTACAGGTGAAGAAAATGAGACTTAGCTAAATTAAGTATCTTGCCCAAGGTCAAAATCAAATGATGGGAGAAACCAGGTATGGGGTACATGAGTGCTCTCTCTGGGTTTCTTACAACTGCATGTGAACTGACAGCCATCTTAAAATGAAACTTTTTTTGTAAGCATGTAATTGACAGAACAGGGATTCACATATAACCCTGACTGACTCCAACACCTGTATTTTCCTGGTCACAGTACTGAACTGACCCCACTGGCTGTCATCTGACCTCTCTTTCCCTACCTTGCCCACTAAGATACTCAGAGTGACTTCGTTGGAAGTTTACAAAAACCCAACTCGTTGTCCTCTATGGTGTGACTCTGCTTAAACCATTCATGAAGGCCATTTGCCAGGTCTGCTAGAAGCAGCAGAGGGGCAGCCTGCAGGTTTTGGTGCCAAGAAGGAGCAGAGTAAAGGAGGTAAGAGTCAACGGGCATTTTGCCTGACTAAGGACTCTGGGATTGGACCCTCAATAGATATGCAAATTAAATTCTGTGTAATTTGTGCTTTTCAATAACCTCAGCATGTGTTGGATGTGTACAAAAAGAATCGTAAAATAAAATTGCAGACAAAGGGGGGAGTCAGAACACAGAAAGGGGAAGAATCGGTTTATTCCACAAGCCAAACAATGGGTCATAATAAATTCGCCAGGCATTAGCTCTTTGGTTGCATGGAACAAAGAGATTGAAATGAAACGGGGGAAAAAAGCATCACAGTTAACTGTTAGGTGCCTGGCCTGCTTCCATTTGGCCAACCCGACAGATCACAGGATGAGCCAGGGAGCTGCCCGGGGGCATCTGCGCCTTCATGGGGCAGCCCCCACCGGTTTGCAACCCAGCCGTGGCTCTTCCATATGCTCAGGTGTCACTGGGGCAATATTTCCTTAGGAAAAATACATAATAAAAAGATCCAATTGTGTTTTAATCGGCCATCAGTTAATCCATAGTTACATGCTCTCAAAAGAATTATAAGATAGGGTGTGAAAGGAGAAATTCAGAAATGTAAGAGCAGAAAGAGCCTTGCAAAAAGACACTGAAAGAGGAACAGAGAAAGGAGAGAGAGAACCTAACAGAGAAATATAACAATCAAAACTACTATTGCCAGTGTTGTTGCTCCCACCAGCAGTGCCATTGTCATTTCTGAGTATTAACTATGGCCTCAAACCTAAGGGCAGTTCTCCCTCCAGAACAGAGCCCTGGCAGCCCTCCACGCACTTCCCCAGAGCCCTGTGAAGATCACTGTGAAACTGTCATCTTGTCTGAACATGTCTCAATCACTCAAATTCCCATCTTAGTTTTTAGTTATTTTTTAATTTGTCCATCCTCCCAGTAACCTCCAAGGTCCTTCAGTAGCGTCTAAGTTCAACTATGCATCCTAAATGACAAGCATTGGGCCTGACCTATTTTATGTTCTCAAACATTTACAACATGAATGAATGAGTTTTAAATGGATAAATGGATGGATGGATGGATGGATGGATGGATGGTTGGATGGGTGGGTGGATGGATGCCAGGCACACTCTAATCTTCATACTAGCCAAATGAGTTAGTTGTTAATCTCACTTTACAAATGAGAAAATAGTGCCTAGAAAAACCCAAGTCTATCTGATTCTTTATCCTGTAAAATAGCATCATTCGAAAATGATTCATATTCTGAGAAATGAAGAGGAATAAAGGTTAAGAGGTTTGGGGAGTAAATAGATGGGAAAAGAGAAAGAGGACAGAGGAACAGTTGGGGCAGAGCTAACTGGGGGGTCTGCTTGGTGCCCTCATAATAGAGGACAAGGCTTTGGCTTTGTTTGAAAAGTGAGTAATAAAGTCTAGGGTGAGCATAAGCCAGAAATGGATGACATCATATTAGCATAGAATCAGGAGTTTAAGAGACTCTTAAATCCTATTTGGCTCTGACAGCAGGTGGACTGGGGTTGAGGATTTGCAAACTGGCCAAGGTCATCCCCGGTAGTCCTAATGCAAAGTGAAAGTCAACAGAGATTTGATAAATAAACAGAAGTGCTCTGAGATTCTAGTGTCCATATTAAAAAGAGGAAAGTAGTGAAGCAGTTTTGTTTGAGTGAGGCTGGAACAATCTTGTTCTTAAAGACATAAGCCCCATGGACCCTGCTTGCCATAATTTTCAGAGTAATATGATTTTTGACAAATTCATTAAGCAATAAGACATGACGGATTGTAAATTGCTCCACTGTTAATTTATGTCCACTATATTGTTAGGCATCAAGCCAAAGTTTGGTCCTATCTGAAAGCAAAGCTATAAATTGCTGTTGTATAACCACAATCTGGAATGCTTCGTGAGGATCAAAGAATTATCAAATACTAGAATCCTCGACACACAGAATGAGAATTAAATCCCTTATTCAGGCATCAGCTTCCACTGAGTGCCCACTTTAGAACAGCTATGTCCCTTGGGGAGAGTTTATCAGTGTCAGAAATGCAAATAGCTTCGTTTCTATAAGTAATGAGCCCTGTGCTAAACATAAGATGTCAATACTTGAGGAGCACAAAAAAAAAAAAAAAAAAAAAAGGAATGATCAGTTCTAGAGCAGTAGGAATGAGAAGAGGGAAACGGAAGACTCCAGAGAAAAGATGATTTTTGAACTGGGTCTTAAAATAAATACAGATAAATTCCTCAAATGGAAAAGGTTGGAAGTTTGTTGCAGGAAAACCTTACAGAAACATGAAGGTATGATACATCCAAGGAGCTTGAATAATTTGGTGCCACTGAAGCTCAGTGTGCGTGGAGGAGAATCATAAACAGGTTACATGGCAAGAGCATAATTTTGGATCAAACTGAGAAGCCGTATAATCCATGCTAAACATCTAGGAGTTTGTTCAACAGAAGGGTCTTTGCATCTCCATTGCCACTGCCACATTCAGGCTGTTATTATCACACTTGAAGATTGAAAACTTCCATCAAGAATGGGGTCTGGACGAGCCATTAGTTCTTAAGAAGGTTATAAACCCTAAGGCTAGTACACTTTTCCAATAATTTAGGCAACAAACAATAATAAAAAGAATAATGGCTAGTATATATTGACTGTCACCGTCATGGTCACTTTGAGGGAGTTATTCTGCTCAGGCTGGAGCACTGGGTTAGAACTCTCAGGGGCTAACTTTTAGTGGAGAAGTTTTCCAGGCCTACTTTCTCATAATCCAGAAATAAACAAACAAGTTTAGACCTCTTCCTTTCTCTCTAAGCATCTAGAGAAAGATGAATGAAGACCTGGGTTTGGAAAATATAAATCTCCATGTCATCAGCCTCATTCACTATTTATTCAGAAGAGCCCCTTCCGTATACTCCTAGACTGAATCAACAGATTCAACCTCATGAACTTGATTCTTCTTTCAGTTTCCCCTAGACATATCTAAGGAAAGGAAAAGAAAGAAGAAAGATAATCCCTTGAATAAATGATGTTGGGAAAACTGGACAGTTACATGCAAAAGAATAAAACTAGACCACTTTCTTATACCATTTACAAAAACAAACTCAAATCGGATTAAGGGCTTAAATGTAAGACCTGGAGCTATAAAACTCCCAGAATAAAACACAAGCAGTAAGCTCTCTGACATCACTCTTAGCAATATGTTTTTGGATATGACTCCTCAGGCAAAGGAAACAAAAACAAAAATAAACAAATGGGACTACATCAAACTAAAAAGCTTTTGCATAATGAAAGGACCCATTAACAAAACCAAAAGACAACCTACCAAATGAGAGAAGATAATTGCAAATGACATATCCAATAAGGGGTTGATAGCCAAAATATATAAAGTACCGATACAACTCAATAACAAAACAAAACAAAACCTGACTAGAAAATGAACAGAAGATCTGAATAGGCATTTTTCTAAAGAAAATATCCTGTATATACAGATACTCAACATTACTAATTATCAGGGAAATGAAAATCAAAACCACAATGAGCTATCACCTCACACCTGTCAGAATGGCTGTTATCAAAAAGACAAGAAATAATAAGTATTGGCAAGGATGTGTACTGTTGGTGGGAATGTAAATTGGCGCAGCCATCATGGAAAATAGTATGGGGATCTCTCAAAAAATTAAGAATAAAACCACCATACAATCCAGCGATGTCACTTCTGGCTATTTATCCAAATGAAATGAAAACACTAATTTAAAAAGATATATGTTTCTCATGTTCATTACAGCATTATTTACAATAGCCAAGTTGTAATAGAAACCTAAATATCCATTGATAAATGAATGTATTTTGAAAATATGGTATATATGTATCTATCTATATCTATATACATCTGGATAGATAGATTGATAGATATAATGGAATATTACTCACCTATAAAGAAGAATGAAATCTTGCTATATACAACAATATGGCTGAACCTAAGTGGTATAATGGTTAGTGAAATAAGTCGGAGAAAAACAAATACTGTATGATTTCACTTACGTAAGATCGAAAACACAAAACAAATGGACAAACAAAACAGAAGCAGACTCATACATACAGAGAACAAAGTGGTGGTTGTCAGAGGGGAATGGGATGGGGGGATGGGTGAAATATATGAAGAAGATTAAGAGGCAAAAAATGCCAGTTATAAAATAAATAAGTCACCAGTATGTAATGTACAGCATAGGAAATATAGTCAATAATATTGTAATAATTTCATATAGTAATATGGTAACTAGACCTATCATGGTCATTATTTCATAATGTATAAAAATATCAAATTACTATCTTGTACACATGAAACTAATATTATATGTCAATTATAATTCAAATAAATAAAATTTTAAAAATGGGCAAGAAATCGCAGGAGCTGCTTTCTAACTGGTAGCAGTAGAATTAAAGCACTTATACCGTGAAAAGTACCAGGAGACCTAGGTGTTAGTCCATGCTCTTACTTACTAGTCCTATCGCCTTGAGGAAAGACACCTCACCTGTCTGGGTTACTATGGGAATCCAAATGAGATCATGCATGTGAAAACGTCTGGCACAGAGTAGGCTCTCAAAAGATGTCTTCAAATGTGCATCTACAGTCAGCCAGTATAGATCCTGAGAAATAAGCAACATTCATAGGAGAAATGTCCAATATGTGGGAAAAGGGTGGCAGACCCAAGGATTAAGCTCAATGAAATCATCAGCATGATCTCCTGGCATCATGGGGTGATTTTTAGAATTTTGTCCAGTTATTTTCAGCCCCTAGAGACCTTCTATCAGTTCCCATTCTATATTGATAGTGTTGGTGAAGTTGGCACACTTTATTAGTCTTCTTCAGCCTACACGGAGTGAGACAGGTCCCAGGGGGTGGAGGGAATTTTTGTTTCACATGAATCTAGCTACATGTGAAACACACTGAGTCCTTGGGGATTCCTGACATGATTTAGACATTCTTTGCCTGCCCACTGCAGGAGGCTTTACATAGAAAAGGCATCCTGTCACCTCACTAACTAATGGGAAGCAGATGAGGTGCAGTAGAAAGAAAACTTGTCCTGGTCTCAAGAGGTCTGGGTTCAGAAGCTCAGCTCTGCCAACTGGGAGACCTTGATAAAATTAACTTTTCTGAGTTTCAGTTTGCTTGTCTGAAATGTAAATAATAACACCTACTATTTGGGATTATTTCTTGACTCAAATGATAAAACTTAGGTGAAAGCACTTTATAAATTGTAGAGTACCAACAACTATGAGTGAGTGTTATGACTCTCATCACTGCTATTTATGGTGATGAAGTGTATAGGCTTTGCTGCCAGTTAAATCTTTTAGTCCTCATGTCCCATTACCCCTTGGCTACTGTTTCTATCATTCAGGGTCACTGCAGGAGAAATGATTCATTTCTAGATGATTCAAATGGGGAGACTCTCATGGAGCCCCTATGTAGAAAGGCGTGCATATAGTTAAGAGAATAAATAAGGGATGGTAGGGTGACAAGAGGCCAGCAGAAGCTGAATACAGTTACTCCCCACTATGGCTTAAGTGACAAAGAGAGTAAAGTCTTCTACCAGAGCTCAGTGAGGACTGGAGCCTTAAAGGAGGAGGGACTGCTAGAGGTAGACAGCTATTGCCAGATGAGGGACACCAAAACAGGTAAGATGTCTCTCTCTTTCTGCCTACCAATCTCCCATTGACTGAACCCAACTGGAAGGCAACCTGCAAGGGATCCCAAATGATGCAATTCACAGAGTCAGACTCTCAAAGACCCAGGTCTTTGTGGCCACCTGTTATTTCTCATCTTCTACTCTTCACAGTGTTTTGTGCAGTTTTCTAGGCGGCTGCATAGTTGGTGGTAATGAGCAGGATTCTGAGTCTACAGGTTTGTGTTCAAATTCAGACTCTCGCTTACTAGCTATGTGGGTAGCTAGTAAATTGGGTAAATTTATTTAACCTTTCAGAACCTCAATGTTGTCATCTATGAAAGGGACCTTATAAGAGTGCCAATCATGAGAGAGTAAGAATATCAAATTCAGTAATATGAGTAAAACACTTTACAAGGTACATATAGTAAGCACACCATAAATATTATTGATGTTGCTGTTTGACCTTCCACAGACTCATTTTCTGCTCCCCTCTCTCCCAAACCTCTGCACTGGAAATCTTTTTCCATGAAAACCTCACCATTTTACATCTTTAACCTGTTTAATAATTCTATCTTGTTTTTTTTCTAACTGAAATTTGGATCTCCCTGATAAACTTTTCTAATTTATTTCTTTTTTATTTGACTTCTTGGCAGCATTGATACTGGTGACCATTCCTTTCTCGCAGGGAAGTCTTCTTCCCTTGGCTTCTGCGTTATTGCCTCCTGGTCTTCGTCTTGTTTTGATAGACCATGAACGAAACTGAATTTATTTTCTTTCTCACAAAACATGCTCCTTTCCTCTTACCTTAATTAATAACATCACCCAATTACTTAAATCTGGGTGTCTCACCCCTTTCTCACTCCTTATAACCAATAAATCATGGCGCTCCATACATTAACCTCTAAAATATCTCTAGAATCCATCTACTCTTCTCCATCCCCAAGAGCACCATGTTTATGTGAAACGTCAATATCTCTTGGCAATTTGATTGCAGTAACTTCTTAAGAGGTCTCATTGTCTCTGTCTTTCTTTACCCATTATTCATACGGTAGTCAGAAAGGAAAGAAAACATTTTCTCATAACAGCACCTTTATTAAAAACCCCTCAGTGATTCTCCATTGCCCTTAATAGAAAGCCCTCTCTCTCATGTGCTAGCAAGACCCTCTATGACCCAACCCGTGCCAATGACTGAGTACTTACCTAGAGACACTCCTTTCTCTCCCTCAACCCCAATTATAACAAATGACTTGAAAATCCCCCCAGCACTCCAACTTTCTCTCGTGGGTGATGCTGGCCAGGACCCTCTGCCCCTGAACTGTGCTTGGGTAACTCTCTCTTGCCAGCTGAGTTGCCATTTTCTCCCGTAACTTTTCCTGACCCTGAAACTCTGATTTAGTTGGCCATCCTAGGTGTGCCCCATGACCTTAAAGTGCTGACTCTATGAAGTGAAGGGTAGAAACATGTGCTTAAAAAAAACAACCGTGGGAAATAAACCATACAGAAACTGACCACATATTGAAAAGAAAAATATTAAAATCCACATCTAGCTCAATGCCCCACTTTGGGAGAAAGCTATTTTTAATTGAATTTAAATATCCTTTTGAGTAAAAATATGCAGCATGGTTGTAGATATTCTTTATAATCTTCAAAATTAGAAACTAATTAAAATGATTTTACTTAGCATTTATTGCCCACTTCCTACAGACAATGATTATAGTAAGTGCTTTGGGTGCATTATCACACAAAATCTACATAATAACCCTATGTGGCAGATACAAACATGCTTCCCTTTCACAATGAAGAAACTGAGGTTAAGATTAAGACACATTTCTAAGTCCCAGAGTAATGAAACCCAGATTCAGCACAGGCCTTTCGGATTCTAGAACCCAAGCCTTTAACTTCCATAGCATTTGGCCTCTCATAACACTTCAAGGACTGTGACATTTGGGGTTTTGATGGTGGGGTTTTATTTCTAAAATATTAACACACAGCCCTCCTCCCCTTCAGGATGCTTAACTAAGGAAGCTGTGCACACAAACAAAAGTTGTAGAAGAGGAACCAAGTAAATGACTGCCCAATTCAGGGTTTCTCTGATAAGCTGGAGTAAAGCACATGCCTGGGGATGGTAAGTCTAAGAAGGGCTCCCCACTTCTGACTCTATCAAAGACAGCCACATGTGCAAAGCCGAACCAACCTGACATACTCAACCAAGACACTGAGAAAGAAGAGGGCCAGCCTCCTGGTTTGGACCAAGCCCTGCAAGTGTGTGATGACTGCCCAAGAGCAGAAATGCAAGGCAGCAAGTAGAGACGGAGCCCTTGGATACATCTGATCAAAAATCTTCTTTCATACCAATATAGAGGGATCTTAGAAGAGGGAGAGAGATGGTCTCGTGGTCTGAGGAGAGATTGTACTTCCCCTGCAGGCAAGAGCAGAAACATGGTGAAAAGATCAGAGAGGGCAGAATACTATTTTTACAATCCGGTTAGAGCACTTGGACACATCCCACCGTTCCAACATTCTCCCTAAGTCCCTGTGTAAATATTAGGTGATTTAAAAAGAAGAAAAGAGAAACATTACACATACAACATTTCTGGGTCCTATCCAAACTGTAACTTTTTTTAAAAAATACCAATCTTTAAGTATCTTAATGGTTTTAGTCATTGAAATCAACTCTCAAGAATAATTATTCATGTGAAAAACTATTACTTCTTCATGGTTTCTAAGAATGTCTTTTTTAGAGCCACTGATTTGTACAGTCTATGTGAATGGTAGCTTTGGGCTTCTTCAGTGTACAACCTGGGTGATCTCTATAGAAACATCGTTCTGCCAATTTATACCACACAACCTCAGTTCCTACACAACTACGAATCAATGGACCAGAGTGATATATTATCCATTCGTTCATTTTTTATTTAGTTTTTTTTTATATTTTATTTATTTATTTGAGAGAGAGAGATAGCACAAGCAGGGAGAGGGGCAGAGGGATAGGAAGAAGCAAACTCCCCGCTGAGCAGGGATCCCGATGTGGGACTCGATCCCAGGACCCTGGGATCATGGCCTGAGCCGAAGGCAGATGCTTAATACCCAGACACCCCACAGTTTTTTAAATTGATATATAATTGACATAAGACATTATATGAGTTTAAGGTGTACAACCTGTTGATTTGATACATTTATATATTACAATATAATTATCACCTCAAGTCACATAATTTTCTTTTCTTTCTTGTGGTGAGAATAATTAAGATCTAGTCTCTTAGCAACTTTTATAGTATTGTTGACTATAATTACTATGCTGCACATTAGGTCTCCAGAACTTATTTATCAACTATTACAAGTTTATACCCTTAAACATCACCTCCCCAATTCCACCACCCCCAGCCCTTGGTAACCATGATTCTACTTTTTTTTTTTTTACCAGTCTAGCTTTTTTAGATTTCACATAGAAATGATATCATACAGTATTTGTATTTTTGTATAGTATTTACCTGACTTATCTCACTTAGCACAACGCCTTCAAGGTCTATCCATGCCGTTGTTACTTTTGAAACAAATATTAAATACATACTATGTGCTAGCCCAAGGCTAGGATCTGGAGATACGACAATGAACAAAATGTATTGCCTGCCACCAAAACCTTATGGGCTAATGGGGTAAAGACACAAGTAAACATAGATTTACAATTCAGTGTGATAGCTGTTTTGATATAGATAAAACATATTAAGAACTTTTGAATACTTCTAATAATGCCACTTGCCTCGTATAGTTGTTGTGAGGATTGAATAAATTAAATGCATAAGAAGCACTTAGGATAGTACCAAGCACAAGTACTTCTTGTGCATTAATTCACTCAATCCTCACTTTGGCCATGTGAGGTAAGTGCTATTATTAAGTCCATTTTACAGATGAGAAAACTAAGGCAGAGTAGATCAGCAATTTAATACAGATCCAGAATGTGTTCATGATGGCACTTGGCTCTAAACCCAATAGTCAGACTTCAGAGCCCACAGAATTTAATCACTACCCAACACTACCTGTCCAGGGGCAAACACATACAGAACTGAGGGAGCAAGGAAGGAGGGAATCTAATCCAGACTGGATGTCAGACACATGGCACATATTTCCTGTCTCGGTGACATAAGTCAGTCTCTTTTCACACTGATACTAAAGAGCACTCAGCTCTGACCTCCAATGCCTCCCCCCAAAAGCAGAGCTGTGCATCAAACTGACACAGCTGATTTTATATCAGCCTGTCATATCATCACTCAGTTAAGGCCTTGGGAAACTGACATAGAAGCAGATGTTAGGAATATTATACATAGTATAAATATCATAATGATGTACAGTTGTCAAAAGCATCTACCCTCTTAGTTTAAAAGAAGAGCATTTCACTTGGGAAATGTCTTACAAAGCCAGGGTTTCAGCCAAAGGCAAGAGGAGAGCGTAAACATGAGAAGCCCAGGGAAAGGTACATGAAGTGGAGGATGAATGTTTAGTCTGTGTCTAATAGTTTGCAAAAAAACATGTGCAATCTGGGAAGATTCTGGGGGAAATTGCCAGGGCCTGGCAAGCTCTCTACAGAGATATGCATGCTCCATATTCAGAAAGCTTTAGCGAGCACTCTGAGCAAGGTTACCCTTTGGTTTGCCCAAGTGGAATGGCATACAAGGCAGCAGAAAGGACTCATTGTCTCATAAACACCTATTATGTGTCAGATGCTACTACTCTAAGTCCTTTACATTTATCATTTAATCCTCAGAATAATATTACAAGAGAAACATTTTTATCTCCTTCTTGCAATTGAGCAAATGGGTCTCAAAAATATGCCCAAAGTTGTACCTGTAAGTTGTGTAGTCAGAATTTTAACAGGCGACTACCATCAAAGCCCTCTGAACTCTTACTGCTTCCCCTGCAAGACTTTTTAGGATTCCTTCATCAGAAGTCACTAACCTTTAAATCGGCATCCTCAAGATCCATGAGGGCAGGGATGATCATTTAATCCCAACTACCTTTGAAGTATCTAAAATATAATGGAAACTCAATATTTAAAAAACAAAAACTTTCTTGAACAGACTTTGGTTTTTAGTGTAGTTTTAAGTTCACAGCAAAACTGAGAGGAAGGTGGAGAGATTTCACATATACCCCTGCTCCCCCCACACACAAAACCTCCCCCACTATCATCAACCCACACCAGAGTGGTACACGTGTTACAATCAATGAAGATACACTGACAAATGTAGGGTTTTGACAAATGCATAATGACATGTATTCACAATTATAGCACTGTACAGAATAGTTTCACTGCCCTAAAAACCTGCGCTCTATTTATCCCTCCTTTGCCCCTAACTCCTGGCAACCACTGATTTATTACTTTCTCCTTAGCTTTGCCTTTTCCAGAATATCATATAGTTGGAGTCATACAGCATGAAGCCTTCTCAGATTTCCTTCTTTTACTTGGAAGTATACATTTAAGCTTCCTCTATGTGTTTTCATGGCTTGATAGCTCATTTTCTTTTAGTGCTGAATAATATTCCATTCCCTGGATGTACCATATTTATTCGTCCATTCAGCTACTAAAGGACATCTTGCCAAGTCCAAGTTTTAGTAATTATGACTATAACTGCTATAAACACTTGTGTGCAGGTTTTTATATATGATCTGAGTTTACTTTTGTAAGAAACTGGCAATCTCCCAAAGTAGCTATACCATTTTGCATTCTCACTAGCAATAAATGAGAGTTCCTATTGTTCCACATCCTCTCTGGCATTTGGTGTTGGCAATGTTTTGGACTTTGGCCATTCTAAAAAGTGTGGAGTCAATATTTTTTTTCAAAAAATAAATTTTTAAATTATTAATTAAGGTGAAATAAAGTTCTAAATCATTAAGAAAATAGAGTTATAAAAACTGTTATTTATTTGATCACTTTTAGAGGATGAGGAGTAAAGGAAGAGCCTCCACAATCAAGCTCTGACTTATCCATTTCATGTTACCATCTACACTCCTCTGGGCACACTGTCCTGTCTGCTGAGGGCAGGCAATATGGAGGGTGTGTGTGTGTGTGTGTGTGCACGTGCGTATGCGTACGTGCTGGGGGAGTGGAGGATGGGGGTTAGGAGAGAGATAGGAATGTACTTTGGAATCTTAACCCTCTTAATAAGATCCCTCTTATTGCTATGTTTTATGCTTCTCTGGCTACTGTATTTTGTTCCCAAAATTTGAGATGCAAATATAGTTATACCTTTTTAATTATTATAATTAATTGCTATAGAGCCTGCTGTCATTATTAGAAGGGAAAACAGTACCTCCGCATTGACATATCCCTACTTATAAGTCTTCTAGATATTAAAACATAGTAAAACTACAACAGTTTAGTCTGGTACACATATAAATAGAACAATGTCGAATTACGAAATAAACCCAAATGCATGGAGGCATTTGGTATGATAAGTGGCATTTCAGTTTTGAGAAAACTGGATCCATCAATAAAGAGAACGAGTGTGATAAAGCAATTTGGGGGAAAAAATGTTGGATCCCTACTTCATACCTTACTCACAAATGACTTCTAGAAGTATCAAAATATTTAATAATTTAAGAAGAAACTATAAAAAGACCAGAAAATAGTATGCGATTTATTTTAACAATCTGTTGGGGAAGCCCATTTAAGCAATAACACAAAATCCTGAAACTTTAAACAAATTAATAAGTTTTACCACATAAAAATAAAATATTTGTAAATGGCTAAAAAAATAGACGACAAATGAAATATCTGGGGAAATATATCTGGAACTCCTATCACATCAAAGGGATAATTTTCCTAATACCTCTAGGGTGTTCAGAGAGAAATACTAGACAATAACTAATCCCATTGAAAATGGTCAAAGTTTACAAAAGAATAAAAATGGGTCTTTAAAATAAGAAACGTTCAATCTCACTTGTAATGAGAAAATATACTGAGTTGTCACTTCTCTCTTTAAAATTGGCAAAGATCCATAGTTTGAAAACACTTAGATGGTTAGGGAAATAAGAACTCTCGGGTCTTGTTGATCGGATTGTGCATCCCCGCAAACGCCATAGGACACTGGGCGTACCTCCCAAAATTATACATATACACACTATTTGACCTAGCACTTCCACTCCCTTGTAGTCAATGACCAGATGCACTTGCACAAGTGTTTATGCGTACTTTATTGCAACACCCATCTGTATCAGGGTGGAGCGGTGAAACAAAGCATCCTTGAAATGGGATATCATATAATCATAAAAGAGGATGAGAAAATTCTTCATGTCCTTTATCTTTATGAGATACAATCATCACAAACAGATATGTCTTTATATTAAAAAGCACACTTTCTTGAGTGAAACGGTCAGAAACACAGTAGCATATACGAGCTGATTCCATCCATCTGGCATTTGAGACCAGGGGAAATGAGCAGACAGTGATAAGAGTGAGAACAGCAATGACCTCGGGAGAGACTGAGAACAGGCAAAAGGGAGATGTCAGGGCGCTAGAAATACATGTCTTGATGTGAATGAGGATTATATGAGTATATATTGGAAGGAATATTAATTGTACATAAAATTCTTGTACCTCACTGTGGATATTTCATCTTAGTTAAAAAATACAAGCAAGATACAGAACAGCATATGTAATACTCCATATTGTGCACGAAATAAACAAAAGAGAAAAATACATAGTTCTCTGTATGTATTTCTTTAAAATTGCATAGAATATTTCCAGAAGGCCACACAAGAAACCGTGGAAGGTTTCTGGGTGACTAGGAACATAGGTGAGAGGGTAACCCCTCACTATCTACCTTATACTACTTTTGAGTTTTAAAGTCACATGAATATATTGCCTTATCACAGCATATGTTGAATTACAATTTTAAAAACACGTCACCTAGAATTGCCTAAGACCCCTTGGCGCTTATTCAGTCCTACTTACAAAACGCCAGGCCAGGCTGAAAGAAAAGTAAAGTGTCTAAAATCAGCCCTCTGCTGACTTTGACTCTCATGCCACACGAGGTCACTATTGAGGCTGCACCTGTGCGATTCAACAGACCGTGGTCCACCACCAGCCCCCTACCACTTTCCCCAGAGGCAATCATCACAATTGCCTAGACTTTTAGGTTGACCACCGTCATATACCGAGGTGCTCATTTTATTCATTCATTTAAAAGTATTTACAAGTGCCCATTAGCCGTCCAGGCAAAGGGGACACAGTAGCTCGTATTTCTAACTGAGAAAGACAGAAACAAACAAACAAATGAACAACAAAAATAGAATATGTCAGATGGTGACAAGTGCAAAGAAGAGAAGTAAGACAAGGCATAGTGATAAAGTATCAAGGGGAAGGGTGGTGAGGGCAAGTTCTGGCTATTGTAGGTGGGTGGCTTGCAGAAGCCCTCAGCAGTGAGGTAGTTTCTGAAATCCTAATGAAACAAGGAGACAGGCATCGTGAATATCTGGAAATAGAGTTCAAAGCAGAGAGAAGAGCCAATGCAAAAGCCCAGAGTATGCTTGCCATGGCTGAGAAACATTAAGGCCAGTGTGGCAGGGGCAGAGAGAACCAAACAGAAGACTAGAAACAGGGAATAAGAGAGCTAAGCAGAGGCCAGATCATAAGGCATATTGGTGGCTATGTAAAGACCTTGACTTTTACCCTGAGCAAGATGAGAAAGCAGTGGAGGGCTTTGAGCAGAGAGAATCAAGAGATTACTCCTTGGACCTATTAAATGGAGATGTCAGGACAGATACACAAGTCTGGGCTTTATGAAAGAGAATGAAGCTGGATATGTCAATCTGGAAGTCGCCGTGTTTCTCTTTTCTCCTAGTGAGTTACTCTGGGGCCATTAGGTTCTTTGGAGTCCTTTCTTGCCAGCACCCCTTGGTCAGGTCTGCCCCGTTCTACTAGTCAGGGTCCCTCCCTTCACAGTGTGTGAAGCATATCTATCTAGTCTTCCATCTCAGCAGGCAAACGGCTCTATCCCTGCCCGAAGACTCCATATGTCAGAGGGTCTAAGGAACACAGCTTTTGCTAAGTCACATGGATATGCCCATCTGCACTCAAGTCCAGTCACGCTCTTCTGCTGAGACCGTGCATGCATGCTCACCTTAATTTTTACATTTCCTTAATCAGGAGGGAGCACTTAGCTGAATCTCCTCTAAACTAAAAAGGACTGTTTTGTCTACCCACACATAGCTATACAGACAGCTTAATA
Organism: Potos flavus; assembly: GCA_028534135.1. Taxonomy (NCBI): domain Eukaryota; kingdom Metazoa; phylum Chordata; class Mammalia; order Carnivora; family Procyonidae; genus Potos; species Potos flavus. The sequence goes on along the minus strand of CM052900.1, from coordinate 122,786,642 downwards.
CCACTAAAAGTTTTTGGTTATGTTTTACTACAGCTTCCATGACATATCTATAAATTTTCACTATTTTTTTAAGTTTGTTTGTTTGTTTATAGAATGAGTGAGGGCAGGGGCAGAGGGACAAGAAGACTCCCCACTTAGCACAGAACCCGATACCGGGCTCAATCTGGGGACCCTGAGATCATGACCTGAGCTGAAGTCAGACACTTTTTTTTTTTTTTTTTTCCCAAATACCTTTATTTTATTTTTTCAGTGTTACAAGATTCATTGTTTATGTACCACGCCCAGTGCTCCATGCAATACGTGCCCTCCTCAATACCCACCAACTTCACTGACTGGGCCACCCAGGTGCCCCTCTTTCACTATCTTTTGTAGATCTTTTAAAATTAATTTATTTTTAAGTAATCTCTACACCCAATGTGGGGCTCAAACTCACAACCCCAAGATCAAGAGTCACGTGCTCTACCAACTGAGCCAGCCAGGTGCCCCTCTTTTGTAGATCTCTTAAACATTTTCCCATCTTTCTCTATTCCTCCCCTACTAAATCTGAATTACCCATCTGCTCCTATTTTAAATAAATGTGCTTCCAATATTTAAGATCCTAAAATCAAGGCTCAACCTTCTTACTTGCTAGCTGAATGATGGTGAGAAATGTACTTCATTTCTATAAGCCTCAGTTACTTTACTTTATAATGAATTCCTCTGTCTCTAAAAATAGAGTGATTTATTTTTTTGTTTATATTTTTTTATAGTTTTCAACTTAAATTGATAAGGATGAAGATGATGATACCTAACTGGTGAGGCCCTGGTGAACTAGGGGCTCTTCATGCTCTTTGTGGGGCTAGAAGGAAAAAGTTGTCAAGTGAAGGTGGGAAGTGTGGATATAATTCCCAGCATGCATATAGTAGAAAGAACATATGTATTATTATTATTAGCCTAAATTGGCCATTAATTAACTAGCTGTGTGACCTTGAGAAAACTTACCTAACTTCTCTGAAATACTGATTGCTAATCTGTGAAACACAGGCAATATTAATTATATCCATGGGATTGTTACAAGGAATATTTAAATGTGATGAGGATAAACCTCAGCACTGCATCTCGTATCTGCACAATGATGCAAAACACTCCATAAACTTAATTTATAGTACCTCATCCCCATCAGGGAGGAATACCAGCTAGAGCAGGGTATTTCTCCAGGGAGAAAGTGAGCACCAGGTGAAGGCAAACCAGGAACTCAGATACAGAGGCCAAGGGAGTTCTCAAGTGTTCAGAAGTTAAGCAGAAGAAGGTAAGTATAACAGAGATTCAAACTTGAAACAGTAATATTTCGTCCAGGTCGAATTAGAAACAGGCATGTATTGCATTTGTTTGTAGCAGGGAAGTGATAGAACATACCGATTGGGAGGTTGAATTTTGTGCAAGGCAGACAGAGGTTTCGATTCTGACTCTGGAACATACTGGCTGTGGGACACTGTTCCCCAAGCTGCAAGTCTTCATCCACAAGGAAAAAGGTAAAGGTGATAAAATTTGGTCACTGAAGCTTCACCTCCAACCCCAGTAACATCATCCTCATGGCTGCATCAGGGGAGGAGTCTTGAGAGACGGAGAACCGTGGAGAG
>CM052900.1:122749307-122778346 GCA_028534135.1 Potos flavus | reverse complement strand
AGGATGAAAGGAGGCTTGAGGGCTGCCTAGCAACACTATGTTTATGCAACAGTCCCGAGAACATGGAAGGAATAAGAGAGGGGAAAAAAAGAACAGTTTCTGAAGGAGAGGGTGCCAGAGAGTTCCAGCCGAGCCCCCACTTGCGAGCAGGCCCGCCAAGGCAGAGCCTGGCCACGTGATGCCCAGATTCCGCAGGCTGTGCGCTGACATGGGAAACGGGCCGGTGGGTCCCAGATTTCCCCAGCTTCCCCCACTAATCACAGCTCTCCTCGGCTTCTCCATTGTTTTCACAGCTGTTCAGCTGCTCCTGCTCAGTCAGGGGACAGACAGGCCGACTCCAAATCACGGAGCAGAGAATAATACTCGGGCCAAAGAGAGGGTGCACAAAATGGGATTTTTATTGGTGGGGTGGGAATGAGGGGGCTGCGTGCGGGGAGATGGGAAAGACGTGCAACTCTTAACCCTTTCATTGGCTGATCAAGTGTAAGTGTTCATTTCCAACAAAAAAGAGACAGTACTCATCATTAAAATTATTATTCTGGAGCTCACAAATTTGTGAAGGATTGGGTTTTTCCAACATGAGATATTTGCCGGCAAAAATAATATTGGAAATGGTAGCCATTTGTCCAGGCCGTACCAAATAAAAGCCTATTTAATCCTCAACATATTCAGTTTGGGGAGCAAAAAAGAAGGAAACTTAATAGCCTGAGGAAAAACATAGCTGACATTTACAGATTGCTCACTACAGACTCAGTACAGTATGTATATAATTTCACAACATCCACACTCTAAATCCATGAAGTTGGTATAATCATCTCATTTTGCAGATGAGGAAGCTGAGGCTTGAGGCAGTAACTTACCCAAAGTTACAGATCTATTAAGAGATGAGGCCATGATTGTAAAAGAGGCAATCTGGCCCACAAATCAAGATTCTTAATCATTGTTACATTTTTCCCTTTAATACCGTATATTAGTTTCCTATTCCTACAGTAACAAATCACCACAAATTCAGTAGCTTAAAACAACATGAATTACAGTCTGGAGGTCAGAAGTCTGAGATCAGTTTCACTGAGGTAAAATCAAGTTGTGAGAGATCTACATTGCTTCTGGAGACTAGGGAAGAATCCCTTTCCCTGATTTTTCCGGATTCAAAAGGCTGCTGACATTCCTTGGTCCTTGGCCCCTTCCTCCCTCTTCAAAGCCAGCAGCATAGCGCTGCCTCTCTCCTTCTGCTTCTGACCTTCCACCACTGCCCTCTTACATGGATCCCTGTGACTACTTTCAAGGCCCACCAGATGACAGAGGATAATCTACCCATCTCAAGGTCCTTAACTTAACCACATCTGCAAAGTCTCTTTTGCCATGTAAGATAACATATTCACAAGGTTCCAAAAATTAGGACATGTATAGCTTTGAGGTCCATTACTCAGCCTCCCACAACCCCTAACAACATATGTATATTTTAACAGGGCGCGCATCATGCTGTTACCTGTTACACATTTTTGTTCTGCTCCTATCTACACTACAAGTGTTGTGAGGACAGGGACTATGTTCTACTCATCTTCAAATCCTTTAAATCCTACTTCCTCATAAACACAAAGTAAGCTTTCATAAACGTTTCTTGTATTTGACAAATGAATGATGAGTAAAATGAATAGATTTAAATATGGCCATAATTTGAGCAACATACATGTCATCTGTAACAAAAATAAAAAGAACAGAATTGAACTGAGCTTTGGAACCACCATGTGTACTGAATACTCTGTCCTTATAAGCCGTGTTGCTTTAGTAGGTCTTCTTTTGCTTATTTTATTCCCCCACCAGGACATCCTTCCTACCTAGTTATTTCCTAGTCATCCTCTCAGACTTACATCGGGGTCCCTTTTCCCAGAAAGACTTCTTTGATACTCTCAATCTCTCTCTCTCCTCTCTCATTCTGTCTCTGTCTTGCTCTGTCTGTCTGTCTCTCTCTCTCTCTCTCTCTCTCACACACACACACACACACACACTAGTGTGCTGGAGGTAGGTGAAACTAGCTTCCTAGAGCTGATTGTGTACATTTCTTCTCAACTCCTCATTTTGTGACATCATATTTATAGCCACAGTCGGAGTATTTACACCAGAGAAATTGGCAAATGCCACAAATCAGGGCTGTTCTTTCCAGAGAGGGATTATTTAGTATTTACACAACTGCACATGCCCACACCCTCCATAGGCTTAGCCCTAACTTTCTGAATGTGAACCGATAGCATTCCCTACCTTACCACACTATTTTTCCCTTTTATAATCTTCTGTTTATATGCTGACTATTTTTTCAGGCAGTTACCACCACACATGCTAGTGGAAAGGTAGAGTTGGAGCAATGATTTGGTGTACCTTAAATTGTCAGATAACTCTTGACAATGTCATTGTCCCTCCAATAATTCAACCTGGTACAGCAATTTGTGGATTGATCCTCTGACTTATTTCAGATAAACAACCAGTCCGATGTGGGGATTATCATCCTCCATCCATACATCTTCCATTGGGCAGCTGCAGGGGGCCACTGAAAAAGGAGAGGAGCACGACCTGCTCTCCCTTGACCATTCATTCTCATGCTCTTGTGCTTCTTCTTGGAGTGGGGGTCAGTGAAGTAGCAGCCTATTCCACAGGAGAATGTGAGGGGCACATTTGTATGTTCCAGGGCCCTTTCTCATTTCTCTCTCACTGCTTTTCTATTCATGGTCTGAAATAGGTGAGCACTAATAGCTTCAGCCAGCATGGACCTGGCCTTATGTGGGAGCCCCCCCCCCAAGACACTGGAGATATGTTCAGGCTGACTCTAGCTAAATTCTTTAATATCCATTGTAGTCTTTGATGAACTTTCAGATCAACAATCTCCTTACCCTCATCATCCCAAATTCAAGGCCTATAGGAGTACATGGGATTTCCCGGTGTTCCTTAAGAACCCACAATAATGGGGAGGGGGGGGTGATCTTTGCCCTTTTCCAATGTTCTACACCACTTCTGTCTCCAAACTGCAGGATCCTGGAAGTGTGTCTTAAATCTAGCAAAGATCCATCTGGAGAATGAACTATCAGTTTACCCTTCTTGAAAAATGCCAAGGATTCAATTAGAGTAGGGAAAGGAGGCTAACTTAATTAAATTCTTTCTCTAAATCTCTACACACACACATGCGCGCACACACGCGCGCGCACACACACACACACACACACACACACAGAGCGCACTTTATGTGATTAGACAAGTGGGGAAAAGCGTTGTCCTGTTTCTTTTAGAATGCCATGCTATGCAAAACTTATATGCCCAATGCTGGGCATTATAGCAGATGTCTCTTTTATCAAGCTCCTCCAGGACCTGCCCTGGTTTAGTTAAGATAAGAAAAGTGGCTGGCTCATAGAGATCCTCTCAACTCTGTCCCCAGGAAAGGTCTCTGCTTCTAGGATGCCAGGAATTAAGTAGCTCACACCAACCTTTCAGAAGGTTTTAGGCCCCCACAAAACAAAGAAAGATATCTTTGCAAAACCTTCTTCTGGTCATATCAGTGAAGGGCACTGGAGTTTGCTTGATTTCCAACTGGGATTCCTGATCCTATAGCTTCTAACTCCCTTCTCCTCTATGATCCCACTGACCTCTGCTGAAGGTCACACCATTATTAAAGCTCCCCCAACTATCTAGACTGAGCCATATGAGACATTTCCAAAATCTTTTCTCCCCACTCAAGTATCACACCTAAGCATCCGATTCTGGGTTCCTTTTACTGACCATTATCTTGATCCTGTGATGTTTTGGGGGGTAGAATTCCATCTTCTCAGCGAGAGGGGTCCTTGGACAATCTCACCTCACCATCTAGAGAAGAGCAATCCCAAAAGAGGGAAAAAATAATGCAAGAGTTTGTGACTGCTCTCTCCCCTCCCATGCAGAAGGAATTCCAACCACACAGATTCCGAGAGAAGTTTCGAAACAGAAATAAGTGGAAAGCAAAATTTCAACCAATTTTTTATTTTGACCAAATCATCTGCTCCCAACCATCTGCCAAGACTACTTAATCCATTTGGTACTGCGATCTCAGGGCCTTAAACTTACATGCATAAAAAATATATATTAGCTCCAAAATAAGCAACAAAAACTGCAAATCAAAATAAATGAATGTCGAATTAAGAATCTACATAAATGTAATATTTTGTCACCCACTAGGCTACAACGCAACTTATATAGTTATTTATAATTATAGAAAATAGAGAATGTGGTTGCATTTTATTTTATTTTATTTTTGTGGCTACATTTTAATATGTTTGAAATTATCTTGGGTAGAGCCTTCAAAAGAAGGATGCCCAGAATGCTCAAGTATCCCTGTCTAGTTCTATGGCTCGTGGCATATCCTTGACCAAACCTGGAGCTCATTTTCTCTGCAGGAATGAAGAAAGGATGGGAAAGATGAGATAAGCCTTCACCTCTACTAGTGGTTGCAGGTGTCTCATCACTTACCCCATACTGCTTTCCAACCACTCTGCCGGCAGACACTGAAGCCTGCCCTATGCTCTTTGCATTGTAGGCTGATTTCGTTCTCTGTCTCCTCTAATCCCCACCTGGGTCCCGATATCTACTGCGGGAATTCCAGATGGAAGAGATTACAAATCGCATTTATTTCAGGTAAGTAAATTCACATCAGGCAACTCCAGAAAGGGGGACACCCATCTCAATAGCCAACTGATGAACAAATATTGAGAACGACTACATACAAATAATAATAACACATAGATAATACTCACTGTGTGCCAAGCACTGTTCTGAACATTTTCCAATTCTACCAACTTTATTATTACGCCCATTTTCAGATGAGAAGACTGTAGCAGAGAGAGTAAATAGCCTGCCTGAGTTCCCATAGACAGAAAGCGATAGAGGTCTTAATCACTACACTGTAACATTGGGTCACATAAATAGGAAGAACCTCAGACCAACAACAACCGGAGCAGCTTCCTTGAATCCAACCCTTGTGTGCATACGGCAGATGAAACCAAGCATCCCAGGACTATGTATCTCTGGACAACTTCTTGAAAGAGAAGCACATGGTCTATCTGATTTACATCATGTTTCTCTGAATGGCTCAACCTGTTCTCTAACACCCTTTGTGTCAGGGCCTTCCAACAAAACACATAGAGTCACTCAGGCACTTAATCACATGTAGCTGGATTTGGCTAATCAATTACTACTTCTGGGGAGTCTCAGCTCCCCAGCAGTATCTGAAGAAAAGTACTTGAAGGAATGCAATTGATCTTATTGTGGTCTTACAGAGCACACCAGTGGATTCCCATTTCCTTGGTTAAGATTCCTGCTCTGCATGTCCCAGCTGTGGCACCATAGGTAACATATTACATTTCCCTGTGTTTCAACCTCTTTAATTGCAAAATGGGAATAATAATGGTATCTAATTATAGGGCTGCCAGAAACATCAAATGAATCAATGATTTATGGAAAGGGCTTAACCTCTTGACTGATAGGTGCTAACTATTCATTAACTCTTAGCAAAAACTAAACATATCAAAATAAAAGTGCTCAAAATTTTATGTGGTATTTTATATACATTATTTCATTTAATCCTCCAAATAGTGCTTTGAGGGAAGCAAAAGTATTAAAATAACAGAAAGGTAAGCTTAGATATAGAGAAGCTTAGAAAATTATCTACTCATACAGCTTACAAAATATGGAGCTGGAACTGGAGCCCAGAGTTCTTTCAGAAAATACATAACTCCTCAGCCAGAGCTCCAGCATGATCCTGACACAAGTGACACTCATCTGACATTTGTTGACTGAATAAAATGACTCTTAATTAATATAGGATTTAAATAGAGTTGGTTGCATTCCTAAATTTGATTTTTATGATTCAAGAGTTATATTTTAAAATCTGTTTGTATTAGCAAACCACATACAACAATACACTAAAAAGAGCATTCACCATGATAAGGTGGAATTTACTCCTGAGATGCAAGGATGGTTCAATATTTGCAATTCAATCAACATCATACACCACATCAACAAAACAAAGGATAAAATCATATGACCATCTCGATAGATGCAGAAAAAGCATTTGGCAAGATTCAACATCCATTCATGATTAAAAAAAAAGAAAAACTCTCAACAAAATGGGGTTAGAGAGAACATAACATAACTGCAGGAATCAGACAAGAAAAAGAAATAGGCATTCATATTGGTAAAGAAGTTAAACTGTTACTATTTGCAGGTCTCATGATACTATACATAGAATATCCTAAAGATTCCACCAAAAAACTACTAGAACTAATAAACGAAGTCAGTAAAGTGGCTGGATACAAAATTAGTATCCCCAAATCAGGAGTATTTCTACATACTAACAACGAAGTCATGGAAATAGGAATTAACAACACCATTTATAACTGCACCAAAAAAGAATAAAATACCTATGAGTAAACTTAACCAAAGAGGTGAAAGACCTGTATTCTGAAAACTATAAAATGCTGATGAAAGAAATTGAGGATGACATAAACCAATAGAAAGATATTCTGCCCTCACGGATTGTTAGAATTAATATTATCAAAATGTCCATATTACCCAAAGCACTATACAGAGTCAATGCAATCCCTATCAAAATACCATCACCAATTTTCACAGAACTAGAACAAATGTTCCCAAAATTTATATGAAACCACAGAGAACCCAAATAGCCAAAGCAATCCTGAGAAAGAAGAACAAAACTGGAGGTATCACAATTCCAAATTTCAAGATATACTACGAAGCCACAGTTATCAAAACAATATGGCACTGGCACAAAAATACACACATAGATCAATAGAACAGAACAGAGATCCCAGAAATAAACCCATATCTACATGGCCAATTAATGACAAAGGAGACAAGAATATACAATAGGAAATTTCAATTTTCAAAAAATGGTGCTGGGAAAACTGGACATATACATGTAAAAAATGAAACTGGACCACTTTCTAACAGCCTAAACAAAAATAAACTCAAAATGGATTATATACCTAAATGTGAGACCTGAAACTATAAAAATTCTAGAAGAGAACCCAGGCAGTAATTTCTCTGACATCAGCCATAGCAACATTCGTCTAGATATGTCTCCTAAGGCAAGGGAAATAAAAGCAAAAATAAACTACTGGGACTACATCAAAATAAAAAGCTTTTACACAGCATAGGAAGTCATCAGGAAAACAAAAAGACAATCTACTGAATAGGAGAAGATATTTGCAAATGACATATCCAATAAAGGAATAATATTCAAAATATATAAGGAACTTCTGCAACTCAACATCAAAAAAGCAAATTATCCAATTAGAAAATAGGCAGAAGACCTGAGTAGACATTTTTCCAAATGTCTTCCAGATGGCCAACAGACACATGAAAAGATGCTCAACATCACTAATCATTAAGGAAACGCAAATCAAAACCACTATGAGATATCACCTCACGTGTGTCAGAATGGCTAAAATCAAAAACACAAGAAACAACAAGTGCTGGTTAGGATACGAAAGAAAAGCAACCCTCATGCACTGTTGGTTGGAATGCAAACTGCTGCAGCCACTGTGGAAAAGACTGTAGAAGTTCCTCAAAAAATTAAAAATGGAAATACCATATAACCCAATAATACCACTATTGGGTATTTACCCAGGGAAAATGAAAACACTAACTCAAAAAGATAAATGCATCCCTATGTTTATTGTGGTATTATTTATAATAGCCAAGACATGAAAATATCACTTTTATATATATCAGAATATTACACGGCCTTAAAAAAGGATGAGATCATTCCATTTGAGACAACACAGATGGACCTAGAGGGTATTATGTTCAGTGAAATAAGTCAGAGTAAGAAAGACAAATACCATATGATTCCACTTAAAAATCTTAAAACTGGAATCTTGAAAAAATTGAATCTCAAAAAATGAATAAACACAAGAATCAAAACTATAACTACAGAGAACAAACTAATGGTTGCCACAGGGGTGGGAGTTGAGCAAAATGGGTGAAGGAGAGAGGGAGATACAGGCCTCCAGATATGGAATGAGTAAGTCACAAGAATAAAAAGCAGAGCATAAGGAATATAGTGGGTGATATTGTAATAGGGATGTAATGGGACAGATGGTAGCTATACGTATGGCGAACATAGCATAATATATAAATTGGTCAAATCACTGAGTTGTACACCTGAAACTAATGTAACATTGTGTGCCAACTATACTCAAATTAAAAATAAGTTACGTTAAATTAAAAAAATAACCCTGACTTTGTGACTAGCAGTTTCATGCTAATCAACTGTCATTCATGAGAAAAACAAAAACAAGAAGCCTACTATGTGCAAGGAACTGAGCTAAGTAGGTGTCTGGGTTTTGTTTTGTTTTGTTTCCCATCAACCTTGCTTGAGCCAGGAGGATTGGGGGTAGGGTGGGAAATACATGTGCAAGTGACACCGTGTGATTTCTAAAACTCTAATTTATGGAACAGATAGCATTTACAATATTTGTTTGAAATAAGTGCACAGTAAGTTATACCCCATGGACTAGTAACTTAACTAACCCAGCAAAAATAACCAGGGCAAGGGATTGGAGACTCCTGATATAATCTGTATATTTATAAGAGGCTTCGCTTCAAAAAGGTAGCTCCAAGCCCGGATCCCAAGACCTTTGTTTGAACTCTTGGCTGCGGCATAATTGACAGAGAGAATTAAAGGGGATATGAAGACCTGGGACTGAACTTTTCAATAGTCTCAGCTCGGCTCACATTGCTTACGATATTAGAGGCTGCCGTGATGATATTAAATGATGCCGCACTGACAGAGATTAACAGAGTATGCAATTAGATTTAAATGCTGTAATTGGAACATGCTGTTAAGTGCCTACCATCAGTCCTGGGTCTCCCCATAGAGCAAGCCTGTCTCTCCTTGGGTTGCTCTGTAAATTTAACACTGTCCTCACCAGCCACAAATCCTCTGCCACTTAGGCAGAGAGAATGAACAGGGCTAACGTTATTGTGAAATTGTCATGTATGATGCTGCACTCGTCTAAGCTACTGCCTAGTTTTGAAATACTTTCAACTCTAGTTAGATCTTCTGAGCTTTCTAGCAGCCATGGAAAGGAGGACAGATATTGCAAGGATGCAGTCAATGATTGAGACAAGTGAACAGATCCACTCAGGGTCTCCTAAGCTACTGTGTGAATGAATCGTGGATCTATACTAGATCTTTTGACTCCAGATTCCATGGGCTTCCTAGCATGCCATGTCACCTCCCTAGGTTGTGATTTAAAATTTATTTTGCCTGCTGAACATTCTTCTCTCAGGAGGGGGAGCTGCTCAGGCCCACACCAGGACAAGCTACCACATTTTGGTATGTTACCTCATGCCCATAGGGTTCCATCAACAATATGGCCTTTGTCAATCACTGGCAATACCACAGGGTGAGATCAATCCATCACCTTGTGCTTGTTGAATACCCTCTATGTGTCAAGTCATCGATAAGCACCATATAAGAACTATTTTAAAAGGATCTTAAAATCTAGCCAACTATTTCTATCTGTGTGATTCAGTTTGCCCACGTACAAAGTATAAAAATAAAAACTATAGTTAACATTTGCCACGATAATTACTACGTGCCAGGCCTTTCAGATGCTCTATATGTACTAAGTCTCAGATTTTAAAAGTTGGTTTTCAGACTGTCCATGTGGTAACAGGATTTCAGAATGGAGCTGTTGAGAAATGGGTCACTGACAAGTGGGAAGGGTACACTGGATGGGTCTCTGGGTCAGCCCTCCAAATGTCACCTAGAAAAAGACCCTGAAATTTTGGGATTTGTTCATTCATGTATTTTGTAGGTATCGAATTGCTAAAAATCAGTTATACATGGTTCAAAGCTCAAAAAGTAGAAAAATGTATCGAATGAAAACCCTTTCTCCTATCCAAATCCTCCAACTACCCAGTACACCTCTCTCCAAAAGAAAAAGTGCAACAAAACAATAGAAAAAGTTTTCACTATTATTAAGTTGTTATTTGTCCTTTCAGAGATATTAATATGGAAGTAAGGGTGAGTATTTATTCTTCTTTTCCATTTTCCTCATGTACCATACGCACTGGTCTACAGCTTAATTTTTCACTTAAAAATGCAAGTTGGAGATCTTTCCACATTAGTTGCTAAAAAGCTTCAGCTGCAAAATTCTATTTAACTAATCTTCCATTGAAGAATATTTACATTATTTCCAGTCCTTTGCTGTGATGAATAATATTGCATATGTCATTTTCACATGGGTAAATATATCCACAGTATAATTTCCTGGAAGTAGAATTGTAGGGTCAAAGAAGACCCTTTATAATTTATAAATTATATAAATATAAATATAATTTATATTTATATATATAATTTATAATTTTGTTTAATATTATTTAAACTATACCAATTTCCCTCCCACTGGGAGCATATAGGAGTGTTTCCACAAAATCTTGGCAACATGAGAGTATCATTGCATAGTTGAATTTCTGCCAATTTGATAGGTGAAAATGATATATGAGTATAATTTTAATTCCCCCTCTTATGCAAAAACTCAAGTGACTCTTCCTTTTATAAGTCTTTAGTTTGGGATTTCCCTTTCCTCTGACCTGTCCATCCATACCCTTTGACCATTTTTCTAGGGGGTTAACCACCTTTTTTTATATTGATTTGTAAGAGCTATTTATATATTAGAGAGATTAGCCCTATGTGATAAGTCGCAGATGTACTGCCTAGAGTCATTCATCTTTTGACTATGCTCATAGCATTTTTTTGCATACAGATTTTTTAGATACATAAAGATCTATCAGCATTTTTTCTTCTGCCTTTTACATTTTGCATAGTAATCGAAAGATTTTTCATATTCCCAAGTAATAAAAAAATCCTCACAGATTTCTTTTACTTCTTTTATGATTTCATTTTTTACTTTTAAATCTTTGATCCATGTAGAATTCCTCTTAATTTATAATGTGAATGTGAATCCAGTTATTTTCCAAATGGCTCCCCAGTTATTACTATAAGGACTAATGTGTTATTGCTCCCTTCCACACATATACACTGAATATGCTAAACTTATTATACCCTAATTTCTATATATATTTGAATCTCATATGTATTTTGAATTTTGATTCTTTTTCTTTGGTCTTATTTATCAACCAATCTAATTTATTAAAGCTTTCTGATACGATTTGTCCCTCATTGCTCCTCTTTTTCTGTGGGTTTTTTTTTTTTTTTTTTTTTGCCTATTCTTATTGTTTCTTTTTCCATAAGAACTTTTTAAAAAGTCTTGGTGCTTTTATTGGAATTCTATTCAATTTACAAATTAATGTAGGGAAAAAAATTTACCTTTATTAGGTTGAGTTTTTCTATCCAAGAACTTAGTATATGCCTTATTTTTTCAGCTCTTCTTTTGTGGAATTTCAGAAGTGTGTGTTCATGCGTGTGTTATATGCATGTAGACAAGTATATAATTGCATTTATACATATATGTATTATATATGCATATATAACTTGCATATACATAAGATAGATGTGATATTGCATTAATCAATTGCCTTTCATTATGTCTGGAGAATGATCATAGAAAATTTTTTATTAGATCTATTAGTAGGATAATTTTTATTAACATATATCTTTATATTGATTCATTCTTATGTTCCTAGAATAACTCCTCTTCCTCATGGTGTAGTATTCCTTAATACGCTGCTAAATTCTATAAAAGTTCTGAATTTTTACATCTTGATTATAAGAATTTTTTAGAATATGAAACACTGGTGGCATGTGCACCCCAATGTTTATAGCAGCAATGTCCACAATAGCCAAAGTATGGAAAGAGCCTAGATGTCCATCAACAGATGAATGGATAAAGAAGATGTGTACACACACACACGTGTACACACACACACAATGGAATATTATCCAGCCATCAAAATATGAAATCTTGCCATTTCCAATGACATGGCTGGAACTAGAGGGTATTATGCTAAGTGAAATAAGTCAATCAGAGAAAGACAATTATCATATGATCTCACTGATATGAGGAATTTGAGAAAGAAGACAGAAGATCATAGGGGAAGAGAGAGGAAAATGAAACAAGATGAAACCAGAGAAAGAGACAAACCATTAGAGACTCTTACTCTCAGGAAACAAACTGAGGGTTGCTGGAGTGGAGGAGGGTGGGAGGGATGGAGTGGCTGGGGGATGGACATTGGGGAGGGTTTGTGCTGTGGTGAGCACAGTGAATTGTATAGGACTGATGAATCACAGACCTGTACTCCTGAAACAAATGATACATATACGTTAAAAAAAAATGTTACAACTTAAAAAAAATATATATGAAACACTGACTGGTGATCTGGGTTTTTTTTAAGATTTTATTTATTCATTTGACACAGAAAGAGAGAGAGAGAGCACAAGCAAGGGGACTGGCAGGCAGAGGGAGAGGGAGAAGGAGGCTACCCACTGAGCAGGGAGCCCCATGTAGGGCTTGATCCCGGGACACTGGCATCATGACGCAAATCGAAGACAGATGCTTAACCAACTGAGTCATCCAGGCAACCCTGACTAGTGATCTGTATGACCCCTTTAAATGCTAATATCCATTGAAGAAAATCCAAGAAACAGTATGAGAACAATTAAGTGTCACAAGTTTAGTACTGACCATAAGAGCAAAAAGGAATTAAAATAATTCTTTTCCACTCTCCGTGCTTCCTACAGTGTCCATCACAAAAATGGTGTATAATGTGTAAAAAGTAAATAAATGAACAAATACTTTTGAACATGAAAAGTCATGTGACAGCGCAAGATACAACAATGACTAGAAGGGTCCCAGAGAGTAATGTGATGGACTGGAAAAAGTATGGAGTTTGGACTCAAGTGGACCCACAATCTAATCCCAGCTCTGCTCCCTTGGTAAATCAAAGACCTTAGAGCTGACACTTAATAATTTCCTCATCTGTAAAATGGGGAGAATAACATAGTGTGAAGCTTTTGGTAAGCACTAATTGAAATATTTTATGTAATTAGCAAGCATATTTCTTTTTTTATTTTAATTTTAATTTTTTTTATTTTATTTTTTCAGTGTTCCAAGATTCATTGTTCATGTACCACACCCAGTGCTCCATGCAATACATGCAAGCATATATCTTGATGAACAGCAGATTCTTCAAAAAATGACTTCCCTTCCCCACTCATTCATCTCCCTCCCTTATTAAGAATAATAATTCTGTAATACAGTGAATAAAGCAAGAAAACACACACATGCACTAACCACAGTGAGCAGGGAAGCCTCTGAGGTAGGGCTATGGTAGGAGCACTGAGTTTAGAGCCAGGCAGAACTGGGTCCTGATCCCAGGCTGGCCACTGTGTAAATAAATGTATGACCATGGGCAGGTTATCCAAACCAGTAAATCTTAGCATCCTGTCTATAAAATGGGAATAATAATACTATTTCTTACAGTGGATATGAAGACTAAATGTGACAATACACTTAAAACACCTAGCGCAAAACAGCAATGGTACCCACACCTGCTGTGTCCTTGCTCCTTCCTGTGAGTTACACAACTGACAGCTGATGTAGTGATTACGTACTGGCTGCCAAAAATTCTCTTCGTAAGACTCTCTCCTGCAGAGTAGAGAATTCTAGCTGTCTGATCAGAAGAGGTGACAACAGGAGCCCCATCCCACTCTGCTTTCTTCTCTGACTTCCAATCCTTCCAGCCATGGAGATCCCTCACTGCAGTACTTAATCATATCCTGTTGTGTATGGTTACTCAACTTGTTGGCGTGTTATGCTCTAGTCACCAAAAGCACCCTGTCTCCTGCTGTTATTTTATCTCTCAAAGCATCTCTCACTGAACGGAACCCAAAGTCAGCAAGCAATTAAATGCTGTAAATCAGGTAATTTTAGGGTTGGAAGGTTACAGAACGGTGTGATATGTGAGTCCTTTCAACTGCAGTTGATAAACCTGTTTGAAAAATTCCACTGAAAGATTCTACTTCTCACCACCACCCATCTCACTGGAATGTTCCCTCACACCCCGGGGTCTTTGCATGGCTCTTATTTGACCCTGGACCATTCTTCCCCACTCCCTCTCTTTGCTTTTTTTAGTCCTACTCCTATGATATTTAAAGATCTCAGAGCAATTGGCGCTTCCTGTAGGAAACCTTCCCTGATCCCGCAGGCTGATCCCTCCATCAGGATCACCCTACAATACACCATTATAACCCTCTGCATTCTTCCTTATTACTCTTATGACAGTTAGTACTTATTCACATTTGTAATCATTTGAAAAATATCTTTCTCACTCACTAGGGCATAAAATCCAAAAAGCCAGAAACAAGTCTATTTTTGCACATCATATTATCACCAGCACCTGACCTTCACTGGGTCTATGGTTGACTTTTAATAGATGTTTGTTTGAATTAATTCGTTAATGGGTTAACCACTGTCAAATGCCTCCCAGTAAGACTATATTTTTACACTCTCTGTATTATCAGATCCCCACGTCAGCTCAATCATGAAGTAAGTTCCAATCCTTTTTCCCTCTTTCCAAATTTCTTACCTTAATGGCAGACATCTTGCCACTAAAGCATCTCCCATCTGATCCACTACTTGGGAGAAATCTATCTTTCCCTTTTCTTCCAGGCTAGCAGTCTACCCCATCCCACTCCCACCCCACCTGGGTGTGCACATCAGGCACACACACAGATATGCACACACTGAGCATTCTCTCCACACAGATCTTGTCTGATTCTAGTACGATGTAAACACTTTCCCTACATTTAAGTATAATGTGTATTAGACAGTCATAAATCCTAGAGTTCTGTGCAAGACTCAGGCCAATTTGTATTCAGATCATTCCTCACCCCTCCTCTGCTCCATGTCATATTAGGGACTTACCTCCCCAGCACGAAACTCCCAGGACAGATACTTAAGAGACTGGAGCAAGAGGGAGGGGTCCAGAGTATCCCCCACCCTTTCTCTATGCTCGAGAGCCACATCATCTCCATAGCTACAGATGCCATTGATAAGCTGGCCATGGTGAAGCTTTGCCCAGTGATGCTGGGTTCCAGGAACACTTGCCTCCCTTGGTCCCTCTCAACTACAGAGGTGGGGGCTTCTTGCTGCCACAGAACTTTGGGTTGCCTTAGTGTCCCTTGCTGGTGTGTCATCTTTTCTATCACCTGTGTAACAAATTCCTACATTAAACTGCCTCAAAATGGTTTTTACTTTTCTAGCTGGACTCATAGAAATGAAGAAAAAACAGAAAGCTAGGACAACTATCCCATATATTGCCATTTTGCTTTGTGATTATTTGTATGCCTGTCATTCCCATCTTAGGATGCAGGCACCAAGCATTATACATTCTCTGCATTACCATACCAACTCCCAAAGCACTTTCGACATATTAAAACTTCCATAAATATTCATTGAATGAATGAAGAAATGAACGAATGAATGAACCGAACCTTGGGAGTTATAATATCTTAAGTGTTTAAAGCTTCCAGGTATATCATAAAGTTGTTATACATTAATTAGAATCCATCGATAAGTACCTTCCTCAATGACATACAAATCTGGAAGTAATGTAATTAATTCAAAATTACATAAGCAATCAAGGTGTGCTTACTTTTCCATCAATCAAGGCATAATTAGTTATCTGTGAGAAAGCTCAAAAGGGGTTTGTATAGCCTTTAATGGGGCTTATACAGCAATGGCAACTCAGGAATCAGCAGAGCATTGTCAAAAGCACTACACAATTAAGGCTGCCTGAACATCATACATGAAAGAAAGGTTTATTGCTGCTCAGACATTATTATAATTTTCTTAAGAGAATTTCCTGAAGAAATGACCAGATCTTCTATTTGGATGAAATTTCACATGCATGCATGCACACACACACACACACACACACCCCAACAACAACAACAAAAATAACAACCAGATAGATAGATAGATAGATAGATGACAGATAGATTATATAGAGATGTATACTCTGAGGTCAGAAGGGGAGGAGAAAGAGAGATTTAATAGTGCCATAGCTTAGTTTATATTCCATTGCAAAAGCAGAAACAAGAGAAGACTTATGTGCAAGTAATTTGTATAAGAGGTTGTAACGGACTGAATTATATTCCCCCAAAATCCACATGCTGAAGTTCTAACATCCAAAACCTCAGAATGTGCTTGCATTTGGAGATAGGGCCTTTAAAGAAGGATAAAGTTACAGGAGAGCATACAGGTGGGCCCTGATCCAAAACGACTGGTATTCTTATAACAAGAGATTAGGACACAAGCACAGAGAGAAGGCCATGTGACGACAAAGGGAGAAGGTGGCCATCCACGAACCAAGGAGGGAGGCCTCAGAAGAAACCAACCCTGATGACATCTTGATCTTAGACTTTCAGTTTTCAGAACTATGAGAAATAAATTTCTGTTGTTTAAGCCACCCAGGCTATGGTATTTCTTACCACAACCCTAGAAAACTAACACAGAGGTAATCCTAGGGAAAAGGAGTGAAGTTCAGGAGTAGATGAGGGAGTGTGGAAAAAACAATGCAGAGTCCCAATTCCAGCATCCATTCCTTGTATTATACGGTCTCAGATCTCCTTGTCATCATGTTCATTCACTCGACAAGCATTTACTGAAACATCAAGTACCAAGCACTGTGCCTGGTCTTACAGATATAAGAGAATCAAAAAGCTATTCCTGCCCTTATGGCTGGAACTTAGCTACAGGATATGATTTACAATTCTGGAGGCTCTGCACTCAAAGGACTTCAAGACAGCAGCATACCCCTTCCATTTGACCTCGCAGGACTCACTGGTCCCCAGGGCTCACACCCATCCACACACCACGATTGTATAGTCTCCCTTCCAGAATTCTCTGGCATCCCACGTATTTAGATTTTTTTTCAGCATTACTTTTCTATGATCTTTGTGAGTATTGTATAAAATCTAAATAATCTATTACCATAAATAATACTAATGACTCTCGCATTGGTTCATTTTAACAGTATTACACAGCACCAAAGCATCTCTCCCATTTCACTTTGCAGTATTGCGTCTGTGTGTCAAAGATCTAACTTTTAAGCCAAATATCTAATCAGAAATAATTTCCTCGAAGTAAGCAAGAAAGTGAGTAATGTAATGCTAGTCATTTCTGATATTACTGAAAGCAGTTAAGAATATTCTGTAGCCCTCAGAAAAGACCACTGGCCCAAGGCACGTCAAAGCCAGAAAGGCAGGATTCTAGGTCCTGGCTTAACCCAGCCTTATGTTTTATAGATGAAAACATGTAGGCAGTCAGTGCTTCATTGTAGAAAGGGCCTGAATTTAAGGTCACACAGATCTGGGCCCAAGTACCTACTCGGCCACTAATTCCCTGTATGACTTCGACCATGTCACTTGACCCCTCTGAGCTGAGGTACTACATTTATAAAATAGAACTAGTGGGATGCCTGGGTGGCTCCATTGGTTAAATGTAGGCCTTTGGCTCAAGTCATGATCCTGGGGTCCGGGGAGCAAGTCCCACATCAGGCTCCCTGATCAGCAGGGAGCCTGCTTACCTCTGCCTGCTGCTCCCCCTGCTTGTGTTCGCTCTCTCTCTCTCTCTCTCTCTGACAAATAAAATCTTAAAAAAGATAAAATAGAACTAGCACCTAGCTTATAGATTTGCCATCATCTTTGTGATGAAGTGTTCCCCACCTAGGCCATGTCAACTAAAATGATGATCCTACCCACCCCCAACACTCCCTATCTCTCTTCCTGCTTTTACTTTTCTCCTCAACACTTATCAACATCTGATACTTCATATATTTCTACATCTTCACCTCTCTTTTCACTTATATGTTGCTACCACTAGAATATAAACTCTAAAAGAGTAGGAATTCTGGTTTCATTTGTTGCTGTGCCCTTAGCACATAGTAGGAACATAATAAGTATTTGTTGAATGAATCATTAAATGAATGAATGCTTGAATGAGTGCATGCACAAAGTAAACATTGAGAAGTACTCATTAAATGTTAGCTGAATGAAGCAAAGGGCCACAGTGTAGCTCAAACAGCTGGCAGAATGATGCCAGTACCAAATAGAAACACCACCAACAAGCTGTGCCTTTTCCCCATGGGAAAAACTAAGATTTGTCTGAGACTTGACCGCAAAGTGCTTTTTTAACAACAGCATCAATTATTCTGGGTGAGTATCTTCTCCCTGGCATCCTAAATTTCTCACAAGTACCCAGCTGGCTGGCAGGCAGCCCTACTTAATAACAACCTCTGACCCTTGGAGAGCGATTTCCCTCGCTCAAAGTACTTTCAGATATATATTCTATTAAAGCTCCATAATCTTTGCAGCAAAAGGCTCTTCCCACCACTTCTATCCTGTGTGTTAGTAAGGAGACTAAGCTTACAGCAAAGCATGTCTCAAAGAAAAATGAGACCAGAGACCAGCAAATGAGAGAAAATGTGCAATAACAGATTCGGAGTAAAGCCAAAAAAAATAATGTCTGTTACTGTTAATATGACCTCACTTTTAACCCTCAGGCTGATTCAGCCTGGGATACAGCATGGGTTGCACAGAGATGGTGCAGTGAAGGGGAAAAGGGATACTTTCTAGCCACATACACTGGCTAACTGAAGACTTTCAGCCAATGGAGTTATAGAAATTATGGGCAAATGGTCCTCACTACACAACAGGAGTTGAACAAGTGTTTCTCCAGTTAATACATGAATGGACACGTGAATGAAATATTTGTTTGCATTTATAAATATTTATTGAATACCTCTGTTGGAAGGCACCAGGGTAGAAGGCACCAGGGTTACAAAAATGAATGAAACATGAAGAGGGCCTTGGGCTACACCAGCGACTATAAACATTTGAATCTTCCTTCAAAAGTAAAGCCCAATATGCAAAACAATTCAAAGCTGAGCTCCTCCAAACTGAATTGGGCTTCATATGGAAGGGGAGGGTGGGAAAGGAGGAGAGGACCTTCACCCATGTGGGGTATCTGAGGAAGATCTATGACTCCCCAGATCATGTGTGAAAACATTGGTCTGGGTGACCCTTTTGGTGCCTCTGTGACAGAGATGCTAGGATCTGGAGTTATACACAAAGTCCACTGTAAGAAAGAAGGGCTCCAAGGAGTAAAAGATGAAGAGGGAAAGTTTCAGTACTCAGAGTCTCCTCCAGAGAGAAAGCTGCTATAAGGTTCCTTGGAAATCAAGAATTTGTGAAGGTCAAAGCTTTGGGGTAGGACACTTTCATTGTCACTGGTCATTTATGATGGCTACTCAGCATGGATCTTGTTGGAAGACAAAATTGCTTCTTCTTGTAGAGGCAGAAATGCTAGATACTTGCTTCTGCCAACTCATTTGTATCTAAAGCCCAGGTATGGACCAGGATTTAGGAACATAATTAGATATGTCTCTTCTTTTCCCCTCTGCTCTCTCCTCTTCTCCCCTCTCCTGTCCCCTCTTCTCCTTAACGGCATTCAGCATCTGACATTGCAAGGTCAGATCCTGACACAGTTGAACAGTGTTGGGGCTCATATTTTACTTTCCTTGTCAGACAAATTCCACCAAAAGCCTCACCTCAAGCCTGCTCTGCAGCCTCCAACATCCTGTTAGCACAGACAACCAAAGAATGGGGGGTCAAGTGGGGAGACTGGAGACAGATACACTTTTTCTCCTTCAGAAGCTCAAGTCAAACCAGAAAACTACCTACAATGGAGCTACCAAAGGAAAAAGTCTGAAGAGTTTCCAGTAGTTTCATCTGGGAATATCCTGATTTCTCTCTTTCAATACACAGCTTAAAAAAATAAAATAAAAAGATTTCCTACCCTTGAGGCTCTGTATTTATATTTTGGGAAATGTCAGCCAAAGACAGTGGCTTCTCCCTGCCCAGAACTTTGGGAGATCTAAGAGTTAGATGTTCTGCAAAGCCATTTTTCATTTGGGGAACTCCTTAAAGAGGAATCCAGGTGGACTTCAGCCTGATAGCCAACTTGTTGACAAAGCACCAGAGTTTCTGATATTTCCTGGACACCAATCCATATTGCTTTAACAGGATTTCATTTCACTGAACTTGATATTCCCTCCAAAACCATTAATCTAGTCTCAGCTACTTCTGTTGGTCAGAATTGACTTGGCAGCTGTACTTAGAAAGGTTCAGAGAAAGGAAAATATTATTCTGTGTTAATTAAACAAATGTTGACCAGGATATAAAATCCTAGTTAGAGAATTAGGAATTAGGAAATGGGCGTTCTTATGCTCAGCTTGCCAATTTCCAGCTTTGTGAATGGGGACACCAATGTCCCCATCTATGAAACAGGAAAAACATACTTCCTGGGATTTTTGTGGAGATTATATGAGAATATATATATAAGATTATTTAATATAAATAAGAATATACATTATAGTGGTGCTGGGGTGGCACAGTTGGTTAAGTATTCAACTCTTGGTTTCGGCTCAAGTCATGATTATCAGGATCCTGGGATTGAGCCCCACTTTGGGCTCCACACTCAGCATGGAGTCTGCTTGAGATTCTCTCTCTCACCCTCTCCCTCTGCCCCACCAGCTTGTGCTGCTCTCTGTAAAATAAATAAAACCTTCAACATATATATATATATACACATTATAAATATATCACACAGTGAACTTTAGCTGCTATTATTATTTCTTTTGTTGTTGTTGCTGTTACTATAGAGTTGGAAGCAAAGATGGCCAGAGATGCTAGAGAAGGCATGTGGATAGGAAATAAAATATGTAATGATGAGGAAGAAAGAACACTTTAGTGTCAGAAGATTTTGCTTCCCACCAGCCATGTGATTGTGGGCAACCTATTTTAGTTTTCAGAAACTCCATTGTCTTCTCTATAGCATAAGGATGCGATTGTGAGGATTAAATATGATGAATACAAAAGTCCTGAGTACAGTGCCTAGCTCATAGTACAAACTTGATCAATGTTCATTTCCTTCCTTTACCCCCCCCTTAAAGAAGGGGGAAATTTTCTCACTTATAGAGAAACAAACCAAGGATCAAGCATATATAGCTAGCAGGTCAGATGAGCCCACCGTCTGTATTATTGGAACACAACCGTGCGCATTTGTTTATTACTGTCTATGACTATTTTAGTTGTTATAGATCACATGGCCTGCAAAACCTAAAATATTTACTATCTAGCTCTTTACAGAGAATGTTTGCTGACACCTTATCTAAGCTATCCAAGTCTAAACTCCATATTTATAGCTTTGGGTCAGAGTTCTATTGTCATATATGCCCTGCTCATTGTCCATTTGTATATTCAGTCCCTCAGTCCCCCTTTCGATCACTTTGTCACCTACAGGAGGTTGATCAATTCAAGAGGGACAAGAGATCCAGATCATCCTAATGTGGAATTGTCTAGTTGTTTTCATAGTCAACTGTATCATAAGATTTTTTACCCTTTTTATAGTTGTATCATCATAGCAACCATTTGATGAGAGAGCTGTCACATGGAAGCATGTAGAAGTCTACATGGAATGTAATGAACCAACATTATAACCACTATGACAAAAACAAGAACAATTAATCATCCCTTTTGGATGGTCGAACAATGAATTCCAATTGACTAATCTAGGCAAAGAGGACAAATACTATAGGCCATGAGGATCAGAATAAGAAAAGTCAAGTCACTTTTTCTTTAAAGTGAAGTATAGTCTGCTCTATCTTGCTGGTTTCATTGATCTGAGTAAGCAAGGACTATGAGCAATGACAAAATACCACCATGATTAGCCAAGAAAAAATCTACAATAATGAGTTTACTACTCATGCCAATAAGTTGCATTCTATCTAAGGCAAGAGTGGTGGTGTCATAATAAATTCTAGAGTTTGTCTTTTGATTGTTAGGTCAGAATTATCTAACTCAGTAATAACCTAACAATTGTCATGAAAAGGAATGAAAAGGAAAAAAGGACCATTATGGGTAGAAAACAATAAACATTTGTTGTGACGAGCTCTGGGTATTAAATGTAAGTGATGAATCACTAAATTCTATTACTGAAACTAATATTACACTACATGTTAACTAACTAGAATTTAAATAAAACTTGAAACAAAACAAAACAAACAAAAAAGACTCTATGGAAAATGGCAAGGCAAACTATAATAAGCAAGCAGATGAAAAACAAAACAAGGATTACGCAGAGGTGTTGGTCTAACACCTTGTGTGGAAGCTAACCATTATCTGAGGTCATCAGATTATTCTGAAGGTCTTAGACTGTCTACTTCCATAGGTCAGCTGTTTCTAAAGGATCCATGAAAACCCTTTCCGAGGTCTCATATTTAAGTGACCTCCCAAGTGTGTGGAATTATGCGTTGCTTCTTCATTTGTGAAACATAGTTCCAAGGACTGACTTGAGTTCACCACTCTATTTGTTATTAAAGTACCTTTCAATGAAACTCAAGTAGTTTTCCTCTAGGTCTTTTCTAATAGACGAAATCCCCTGGTTGAAAATCATTAAAAGATTGCTTAGGCAGATATTGAGGGAGGGAAGACTTACACTTTTGGTGAAAGAACTGGTGATACCGTATGAGTCCCTTGCAATGTTTCACCATGTCTTCATGCAATAGGGCAGGTTCTAGTATTAGAGGTGAAATCCCTTACTGTACAGGCCTTCCATATACCAGTTCATACATGTATAACCAGTATGTCCCCAAGGGAGTAGTATCTATTGACATAAGACTTGGTAGATGTACCTTTGGCCAATGGTTACTGGAGGTTTTGATAATTATGCTAATTTTAAGAATGCCATTGTTCCTCTTAATCTTTATAGAAGATTTGGATGGTATGGGCAATGCAGTTTTTGGGTTTTTGGTGACAATTTACAAAGCTTTTTAATAGTTCACATAAAGTGTGTGTTTCAATCATCTAATATAAAAGTTAGTGTACCTCAGCTTGGAAACAAAAAATCAAGCAGCTTTTTAGCAACTATGAGGGCTGTAGGTTTTTGCCAAAGAAATATTTCAGTATCAGTACATCCCAAAAATAGACATATGATAACTAAAACATACATAGACCCATGGAGGGTAGAAGGTGGATAAAATTTAGCTCTTTTTTTATGGACCTCAACTTTCTTAATAACTGTCTTTCTAAAAAGTAGAAGTAGCATTTAAAAGTTCCTTAACTTGTCCATTTTGGATGAAGGTTCCAGAGGAGGTGATAAATCCTTTGTTTTCAAAGCATCTCAAAGTTAGGTATTACTCCAAAAGTATACCTGCTCTTTGTGTGTATGTGTGTGTACATATACACTTTGGTCTTTGACTAGGTCTTTATAAGCTCTAATCAATGCACTATGTTCTGCTATCCAGGCTGATTTTGCCTCAGGTAGAAGGCTATATTATAAAGAATAGCTTAAATTAGAAAAAGCAAATTCTGCTTGATCACCACCAGTTTCTGTTTGAGTATGATTCATCAAAAATAACATTAGAACAAAGTTCTAAACGGAAACGTTTTATAAATTTCAGTGAGCTAAAGACATTTCCCTAACTGGGAAGGATGATGAGGTCCTTCTTCTGGCTGGGGCAGGAGGTGGAAAGATTCAAGATTTTGTAGTGGTGAATGGTAATGTGAGAAGGAGAGAGGGATACACTCTCTTAAAAGGTTAATCTGAGGGGCGCCTGGGTGGCTCAGCGGGTTAAGCCTCTGCCTTCGGCTCAGGTCATGATCTCAGGGTCCTGGGATCAAGCCCTGCATTGGGCTCTCCGCTCAGCAGGGAGCCTGCCTCCCCCTCTCCCTCTGCCTGCCTCTCTGCCTACTTATGATCTCTTTCTCTCTGTCAAATAAATAAATAAAATCTTAAAAAAAAAGAAAGGTTAATCTGATCATTGAAAAAAGTATTGAGTGTTCTCAGTCATAGTGTCTATATTGGATGAAGAACCAAGGGGTCAAGCAGGGAACCTAGAACTAAGTTGTTAGAAGCATGGATGCATTTTGCTGCAGTAGCTCTTGCCCTGAGATAAGGGAGATAATTGTAACTGGATCAAGAATGAAGCTACAGTAAGCGATAGGTTTTTTATTTATCCTATAAAGTTGAGTTAAAACCCAAGGGCTTGTCCAGATTGTTCATGTATGAACAGACGAAAAACATTTCACAATTAGGGATGCCAAAGAAAGGAGGCTATTAAAGAAACATTTTCAAGTTCCAGAAGACCTGTTCATGTTTGGGCTCCCAGAGAAGGGGGTATCTTACTGAGGGCTTAGTCAATTCATAAACAAGTATTGCAATTTTACAAAAACCTGGTGCCTATTGTCTGCAATATCCAGTTAAACTGAGAAAATGCTCTCAATTGTCATGTTGTGAGGGATGTAGGAAATTTTACATATTTTTTAGGTTATTAGGAGATCATGTTTTTCTGTGAATAGGTCTTATCTTGTATAACGGACTATGTTTTGGGAAAACTATAATTTTATCTTCTGAAACATTAAGTCTCTTTCTGCTTGGACTAAGAGGAGGTAAATGAGATCTTTTTCCAGACTTACTTGTTCTCTGAACAAAGGAGGAAATCATCTGTATGTTGGATCAGAACTAAATCATAGGGGAAATTGAGATTTTTTTATTATTTGAATATAATTGACACACATTGTAACATTAGTTTCAGACGTACACCATAGTGATACGACAACTCTACAAATTATGCTATGCTCAACACAAAGGTAGTTACCCTCTGTCACCATACAGTCCTATTACAATACCATTAACTATATTCCCTATGTCGGACACCTCTTAGTCCCATGACTTATTCACTTCAAAACTGGAAGCCTGTATCTTCCCTTTACCCATTTTGCTTATCTCCCCACCTGCTTTCCCCTCTGGCAACCATTAATTTGTTCTCTATATTCATAGGTCTGATTCTGCTTTTTGTTTTTTTTAGTTTATTTGTTTTAAAACTTAGATCATTTAATGCTTTTTTTATTTAAATTCAATTAGCCAATATATAGTACATCATTAGTTTCAGATGTAGATCATTTAATTCTTTATTGGGGATCTGTGGAAAATTGAAGGATGGTTCTTCAGTAAACCACTGGGGCACTGACTGCCCCCAGAATCTTTTTTTGTCCTCCCTATATGAAGGCAAAAAGTTTTATCTGTCCTTTTCTAGAGGCAAACTGAAAAAGGCAGAATGAAGGTCCACTACAGTGAATCCAATGGCTTAAGGATGATATTTGGGTTAGGTATTACAAAAAAAAAAAAATCAAGGAATTACAACTTTAATCAGATCCAGGATCTACCACCTCAGTTTCCAACCAACCTCTATAGAAGTCGATATAGGTCAGGCAACCTTGGGTTCTATGCACTCAAAATGATTTCTAAATTCTTCTAAGAACAGCTGTTGGTTATGTCTGGGTTTAAGGAAATCGTTATAGATCTTAATTCAGCTTGGATTTGTGTTTTCAATTCTACAGATGGTCCTGAGATCTTAAAAATCAGTATCTTCATCCATTTGGTTTATTTACTGGAGAGAG
This sequence comes from Potos flavus, assembly GCA_028534135.1. Taxonomy (NCBI): domain Eukaryota; kingdom Metazoa; phylum Chordata; class Mammalia; order Carnivora; family Procyonidae; genus Potos; species Potos flavus. Next base: position 122,752,815 of record CM052900.1, on the reverse strand, counting down.
AGAAGTGTTACAAGACCCAGTTCAGGCTATAGGAAGACATTTGGATAAAAAGCCATAAACTACAGGTTTAAGTCCTTCCTTTCCTCTGGTTTCAAGGGATATTGGGAAAGTTTGGGTAATAGTTTGCTAAGATCTATCTGAACTTTAACAGGTTCTGTACCAATTATTTTTCCTATGTCAGTTAAAATTTTAATTCATCAACTGTCAAGATCTTTATCTAAGATATATACCAATTACAATGGAAAAGGCAAAGGCATATCCAAAGCAGACACAACTTGATTATACATAGAGGAGACCTCTGGACCTCAAGAAATTGTCCCTCTGATATGATAATTACAATTCCATTTGCAAAGTAAGTCTCTTCTTATTAAACTATCACAGAGCAGGGTCTAGTTAAGGGCTGGGTGATAAGGAATCTTTGAGTTATTTGTAATACCTACCATCTGTATGGTATGTATACTGCAAGGAAGAGGTTTATCAAAGGTGGAAGAATTTAATGTAGAAAGAATAGCATGCTTATGTGCCAGAAATAGTGGAGGTCTGACCATTTTTATTCATAATGAATTCACCTTGCATGTTTAAAACTAGTCTAGGCAGAATATTGGGCACTTTTCATTGCTTGGAGCAATCTCACTGATCTGAATTGAGAAACTTTTCTCTGTCTTGGTTTTTCTTTTCCAAGAAGGGATAATCTATTTTCCATTGTTTCTTCTGTTAACAATTTCTACAGGTATTCTTGTCAATAGATAGTCTGTTAGGAAGTGGGCCACCCAACTGATTGCTCTGCAGGACTATATGTTTATTTGAGGTCCTGTTTCATCTGTGTACTAGAGCACTTTCAAAATGTTCTATCAGGTGTTGTAGTTCAGTAAAAGGGCTATTTCCCTTCTAATCTGTTTCCTTAGTAAGTCTTCAGTAAAAGGGCTGCCGTTATGTTGGTGCTTTAACACACAGATGTTGTTGGAGTCTAACCCAAAATCTCCTATAATTTCCTCTTTCTAAAAAATAAATAAAACAAGACAAAAATATATATACACATACATAAATATATATATTTCCTCTTTTCTCTATTCGCATGATCAAATTATGATCCAATTAATGTTAATGGAAATGTTTAAGAAACAATTTTCAAGAGACTTTACCCTACTTTTCAGGGCTTTCTTTGACCCTCAGGCTTACTGTGGAAAATGAGATCCTATATGTCCCTTTCTGGGTCAGTACAACTCTTTTTGCCATCCAGGATCTACTACCTAAGGTTCCAACCAACCTCTATGAAAGTTGATACAGGTCAGGCAACCTTGGGTTCTATACACTCAAAGTGATTCTAAATTATTCTAAGAACAGCTGCTGGTTATGTCTGGGTTTAAGGAAATCCTTATAGTTTTTAATTCAGCTTGGATTCGTGTTTTCAATTCGACTGTAGCCAGCATATCTGGTTCATAAGCAAGATGGATGTTTAGAGACAAAGGACATTTTGAGGTCTTCAACAAGGTCTTTGGGAAAAGGTAGGGCGTCTTGTCAGGTGTAGAGGTGAGGAGAGTCAACAGAGGTAGAGAACGAGACAGGTCTGAAGAATAGAGAGAAGGAGAACAGGATGTAGGAAGGCAACCAGAGGAAAAGGAAGGAAATTATCTACTAGAGAAAACAAATACAGTATACTGTTACTTAAGTTTGTCAAATGACTCATTAGCTTTGGCCAAAACATCCTTTAATAAAGTAATTCTTTTCATCAGAATTTTGTTTGTGTACCAAACAAAAAATGCTACTCATTTGGCCTGAGAAATATTAATTCCTTTTATCTTCCAAAGCATCTCTCAAATGAATAATTTTGTTCAAGTTCAAACATTTCCCAGAGTGGCTACTGAAAGCCTAAATCATCGTTGGTGAAGTTATGTCATGTAGAGAGATAATTGAAAAAAATAGGATTCTAATGAGAGTACATATAAGACAGGAGTTTTTCCCGAGACTTGGAAAGGATTTATACTTAAACAACCCCATGAGAGCTGGCAACAGTCAGCTGAAATTGATGCTTGTGCACTTTGTGTCTCAGGGCCCCAATCTGACAGTTGGCAGCCTCCAAATACAGACAGCACACCCGAGAAGGCAGAGAAAGAGAAAACAGTCTCTCTGGATTAAAGCTAAGCTCTTAGGACAAAATATTTAGATGGAAGGAGAACCTTACCCATCGGTGACTCATAGCAAAGTTTGTACGGATGCTGGTGGAGTGAGAAACTCAAACTCACCAGTCTACGGGGTAGTGCAAACAACAGGCCTACAAGGCCTATGCAAAAGCACAAAACAGAGCAAAGGGATAAAAAGAAATGGCCTGAATCTACCAAGGATGCTAAACAAATGAGAGCTAATAACAAAACCCACTTACTAAACTGAGAATAGATAGCCAAGAACCTCGACACAAGAGAATGGAGTTCAGACCCAATGTTCACTTACCACATAAGCACGGAGTCTACAAGCTGTGAAAAGCAAGACACAAGGGGCCTCTGTGGGTGCTGCACCCTGCTGGAAGGCTGGCATCCATGTGATGAGCAGTGAAGACCATATCTCAATGGAACCTCCAGAAAAACTGGAAATAAAGACCATCAAAATGAGAACAAGCAGAGGCTATTTATTCAGAGCTTGCTGCAGCAAGAAGTTAATTGCTGTTACTTACATTTGATACAGATTCAAAGGCAGGCAGGGTAGTGGGAAAACCTTTCAGAAGGAAAAATGGGAAAGATTCAGGTATGCTTTAACTGGAGGTTGTTGGCATGAGGAAGCTGGTGTCAGGCTAACTAGAAGAAAGGCAACTTATGTGATCAGTTGGGAAGCATATTTGGCTTTTTCTGCTTAGTTCTGAGTTGGAAGTAAGGGCACAAAATAGGGCAATTGGCAATCACTGACCAAATCCTGAGCAGATTGCTGCAGAGGTGTAATTTGCCTTCCCAGATTGCTTATTGCAGAGGTCGTAGGTCAGAGTTCTATTGTCACATAAGTTCTAGCCATTGTCTGTTTATATAACCACTCTTGATCTTTTAAATTTTCTATTTCATTTTCCTTTAATTGTCCCTGCTCTTTGTGTTAATAATTGCAAAAGTTTGGCACAATCTAAATATCTAACACTAGGAGATTATTGGTGGCTATTAAATTTGTACCATTTAATCCCCTAATGTTGGTCATTTAGAATTTCTGGGCACCAGTTCCACATGGACAGAGAGAGGTGGATGCAGATTCTGTGGGCTTCTAAAAAGGCTGGCTGCAGATTAAGTAAACTCTAGCCCAAGACATACTGGGTCTTCAGCAACACAGGCCAATGGAAAAGCAAGGAAGATAGAAATTAATTGAATGGGGATAGAGTATAATAGATGACAGCAATAGCTACTATTCTTTTTTAATTTTATTTTTTCAGTGTTCCAAGATTCATTGTTCATGCACCATACCCAGTGCTTCATGCAATATGTGCCCTCCTCAATACTCACCACGAGGCTCACCCAAACCCCCACCCCTCTCCCCT
>CM052900.1:122700883-122748807 GCA_028534135.1 Potos flavus | reverse complement strand
TTGCTGTGCAGAAGCTTTTTATCTTGATGACGTCCTAAAAGTTCATTTTCGCTTTTGTTTCCTTTGCCCTTGGAGACATGTCCTGAAAGAAGTTGCTGTGGCTGATGTCGAAGAGGTTACTGCCTATGTTCTCCTCTAGGATTTTGATAGATTCCTGCCTCACGTTGAGGTCTTTTATCCATTTCAAGTTTATCTTTGTGTATGGTGTAAGAGAATGGTCAAGTTTCATTCTTCTATATATAGCTGTCCAATTTTCCCAGCACTATTTATTGAAGAGACTGTCTTTTTTCCACTGGATATTTCTTCCTGCTTTGTCAAAGATTATTTGACCATAGAGTTGCAGGTCCATATCTGGGCCCTCTACTCTGTTCCACTGGTCCATGTGTCTGTTTTTGTGCCAATACCATGCTGTCTTGGTGATCACAGTAGTAAAGCTTAAAATCAGGCAACATGATGCCCCCAGCTTTGTTTTTCTTTTTCAACATTTCCTTAGCAATTCAGTGTCTTTTCTGGCTCCACACAAATTTTAGGATTGATTGTTCCAGCCCTTTGAAAAATGCCGGTGGAATTTTGATCGGGATGGCATTGAAAGTATAGATTGCTTTGGGCAGTATAGACATTTTGACAATGTTTATTCTTCTGATCCATGACCATGGAATGCTTTTCCACTTTTTTGTGTCTTCTTCAATTTCTTTCATAAGTGTTCTGTAGTTCCTCAAGTACAGATCCTTTATCTCTTTGGTTAGGTTTATTCCCAGGTATCTTATGGTTCTTGGTGCTATAGTAAATGGAATCAATTCTCTAATTTCCCTTTCCATAATTTCATTGTTAGTGTATAAGAAAGCAACTGATTTCTGTGCATTGATTTTGTATCCTGCCACATTACTGAATTGCTGTATGAGTTCTAGTAGTTTGGGGGTGGAGTCTTTTGGGTTTTCCATATAAAGTATCATGTCATCTACAAAGAGAGAGAGTTTCATTTCTTCTTTGCCAATTTGAATACCTTTTCTTTCTTTTTGTTGTCTGATTGCTGTTGCTAGGACTTCTAGTACTATGTTGAACAAGAGTGGTGAGAGTGGGCATCCTTGTAGTGCTCCTGATCTCAAAGGGAAGGCTGTCAGCTTTTCCCCATTGAGAATGATATTCACTGTGGGCTTTTCATAGATAGATTTTATAATAGCTACTATTTTGAAGTCACTGAATCTCCACAACATCTTTAAGGATTTTTATTTCCATTTTACAGATGAGGAAATTGAAACAGAGAGGTTATCCTACATGTGCAACTACTAAGTGGCAAAGCAGGATTCAAGCCCAGGCTGGCCACACTCTTAAGTACTATGTTTTTAGTTGACTTAACTAGGAAAACTATGCCTGAGGGCAACAACAGCTGGACTCTGAAGTGCTTAAGACAACTGGATGTGGAGTCATCCAGATCTGAGTTCAAATCTCAGCTCTAGCACATACTGGCAGTGTGATCTTTAACACGTTTATAAACTTTTCTGAGCTTTAAGTTCCTCATCTGAAAAATGGTGAGAATATAACCAGAGCCAGATGAAATCTATCAAAGCTTCCAAGCAGTTATACGTAATGCATCAAAACATTACTGAAAATGAAATGAAGTAGGAGAAAAGTATTTTCCAGACCTTCTTTCACAAAGAATAAAGTATGTAGCTAGGACGAATATTTTAATCATTTGCTGGGGAGAGAGCAATATGAAGTATAAATAAATGTTGCTAAACCACCTTCTAAGTACAGGTATATCTAATTAACAGCAGAACTTTGTTTGGCAGAGTACTTTATGAAATCTTGGGCCAGAGTGTGATTCTTCTGTAAAATAGAAGAATGGCTGGCTGGCCAATAGGAATCCCATTTACCCACTTCCCCCACACTACGTTCAGCCTCTTTGAAAGTGCTAGGAATTTAAAGATGGTCAATTTGGAAGAGCACAAATTATTCAGCTGCCATAATGTCCATGTGCCTTGTCCTGGCCCAGCTAAGGCTTAACTCATAGAAATATTGTAGAGATTAAGTGATATTGGGTACAACCACATGATTGCCAATATTTGACTTGTTTGACCTACAAAAATGGTAATATGGTATGGTTCAACCCAATAAAAGGATTGAGAATACTTTAATCCAGGACCTGGTCTAAGGTGAATCCTTTGTAAATAGTACCTAGTCTTATTATCACTTGCCAAGAAGAGGCCAGCTTATTCAGGCATGTTTCTTTCAGACAGCATTTTAGGTCCAATCTAATGGATGGGGGAATTCCCAAAATATAGCAAATGCTGGCATCGTGGTTTGGAACATTAGTCCATTCAAAGCAGAATGTCTGCCCATCAGGTGTCTGGCATTAGACACAACTCCCAGAGGGGAGTCCTAGCAAGAGTGAGGCTAGACTGTTGGAGTTTCCAAACCAGCACACTGTGGGGGATGGGTCTACATTTCATCAGGGCATTAGGAATGCACACAGGGACACTGAGGCAGAAGCCTAGGCCTTGCACAAAGCCAACTTGAGAGACGAAGAGAGGAAAGGAAAAGGAATTGTCTGATCTCTCTTTGTGTTGTCAATCCCAAAATATTTTCCACAGTAAAACAGTTTGGGTGCAATTTTCAAGGTTCTCTTATGAGGTCAGAGAACTTCGCCCCTACCTTGGAGATGTACGATGCACCATCCAATTATCTTCCTTTGATAAACATTTGTTCAAGGCTAACAGATGCACATTAAAGGCCCTAAAAAATATCTTACCATGAAAAGCATGTTTAATTTTGTTAAACCCTGTGTTTCTCAAATATTTAACTTTTATTCTTCATAAAATGCTTAACATACAGTGAAAACTAACTTTTCAGAAGATCCTCTAGGAAATGCTTCTGTGGATTGTAAGCTTCTTATACGGATATTCTGTGCACTTAGTTCAACTTGTCTTCCGTACCAAGCACAATAGCTGGCATAGAGTTGAATTTAATAAACATCTTTTGGGGACACCTGGGTGGCTCAGTCAGTTAAATGTCTGCCTTCAGCTCCGGTCATGATCCCAGAGTCCTGGGATTGAGTCCCGCATTGGGTTCCTTGCTCAGCGAGAAGCCTGCTTCTCCCTCTGCCTGCCGCTCCCCCTGCTTGTGCTCTCTTTCTCTCTCTCTCTCTGACAAGTAAATAAAAACTTTTAAGAAATTTAAAAATAAAGGTCTTTTGAACTTAATATGCATAAGTAAACATATCAACTAGATTATTTCTCACATCCCTTTCAGCTTTCAACATCTATGGCTCTGTGATGCATAGATGTACCTAAGAATATACTAGAAATGACCATCGCCAATATCAAGGAGAAAATGATTAGTAAGGATACTCTGGTTTTTCTTTAGTTCAAATAAATGTTTTGCCTTTTACCAAAGAATCAAAAGGCAGTTCTGAGTAAAATAAGGAGGGTCAAGGAGAGCTTCCTGGAGGAGGTAAGCTTTGAAGACATCAGTGTAAGGGTTGACAGAGATGAGCGACTAGAACAATGAGGCTGGATACAAAAAAGGGAAGACAAGTGTATTAATTAAGATCGTTATGCTTCTTTGTATTTTTTAAATGGCCTTAAATTCTTTGAGATTCCTTCTATCAACTAGTTAGGTCCATGTCCCCTTTCCCTGATTGCTTCTACCAATAAAGTATGTCAGAAATGATACTATGTGACCTCAGAGTCAAGATCATAAATTATCATACAGCTTCACCTACTGTCTTTGTTTTTTTAAGATTTTATTTATTTATTTGACAGAGAGAGAGAGATCACAAGTAGGCAGAGAGGCAGGCAGAGAGAGAGGGAGAAGCAGGCTACCTGCTGAACAGAGAGCCCAATTCGGGGCTCGATCCCAGGACGCCAAGACCATGACCCAAGCCGAAGGCAGAGGCTTTAACCCACTGAGCCACCCAGGCACCCCCACCTATTGTCTTTGAACACTTATTCTCCCAATGCTTCTCCTTGACACACTCTTTCTTAAAACCCAGCCACCATGCTGTGAGGAGACTCAGCTACCTGAAGAGTCCACACACTGCTGCTCCAAGCGACAGTTTCAGGTAAGCCCAGCCTTGAGGTCATCCCAGCCCAGTACCAGTGACATGTATGAAGGAGTGAGTGGTCTTAGTGGTAGGACCTTTAGCCCCATTGGTAGTCTCAGCTTTTGAGCTATTTGAGTCACCCCATCTATTCAAGTCTTATCAGCTGAGGCTTCAGACATTACGGAGCAGAGACACACCATTCCCGTTACCTTGTCTGAATTCCTGATCCACAAAATCCAGGACACAATCTACAGTGTTTCTTTTATATCACTAAATTTGGAGGTAGTCTGTCATGCAATAATAAATAACTGGAACAATTATGATGGCTACAAGTGCAAAACTCCAACCAAATTAGTGTAAACAAAAAGGGGAATCCACTGGCTCTATGCATCTGGAAAGAGCAGGGGCTGAAGTTGGCCTCATGGACAATAGTTCAGGAACTGATTTTGTTACCAGAACTCTCTCTCCATTTGTTGCCTCTACTTTTCTTCCTACATTAGCAGGAAAGAAAACTTGTCCTTTCTAGGGTCAGTTTTCATTTAAACTTCAAGAGAAAGATATTGGCCCAGTTGGATAATGTGCACATTCCTAGATTAATAACTATGGTTCAAGGACTGGAGGTACAGGAATGGCCTAATCACAGGAGCCTATTTCTCTGACAAGGGCAGGATCTATGATAAGCAGTCTCTACCAGAACATATCATTGGAGTAAGAGAAACTTAGCCCAAGAGAAGGGGCTATTCCAGAGAGAGAAAACAATTAGCATCTATTACAGTGGTCTAAAATATTATCTCAGGGGTGCTTTCTGAAGCAGAGTAGCTCCATTTACCCACAGATGGAATGAAATGTGGGATGAGAGGATCTCCCCAACTGAAGATGGGCAAGAAGTCTTAAGCCCCCCAAAAACTTGGAAGAATATGCTTTGCTAACACCCACCAGGTATTTTTTGATGAACATGTGGTACATAATTTCACACTGGCCATTTCACTGAACCCTTGCAACCACCCCAGGAGGCCCATAATGTTAATCCCCTGTTATGAGTGAAGAAAACAGAACTCAGACAATTAGAGTTACTTGCCCAAGGTCATATGCTTCTAGGGGTCAGAAGTAACATACAGAGCCCAGACTTCAGTCTCCAAATCTAGAACCCCATATGCAATTCACATGAAGAGCACTGAAAACCCTGGACAGGGTTTTATTCACCCAAACTAAGAAAAGAGCCTTATATCTGTATACACAAAATCTAAACACAAATATCCTGAAGTCTTTGTTGTTCGGACATAAATAAGGCAGCAGGGAGTCAGGTCTTGAGACAGGCAAAGACATTAACCACAACCTAAGGGACTTGTTTTCTCCACTGTCTAAGTGCCCTTGGACCTCAGACAAACCCCATATTTCTTGGAAACATGTATTCCTCTGAGAGCCAGGGAAGGCGTGTGGTCCAGTAAATGCAATTAGCAGTCTCACCGCGCGTCTCCTCCCCTGTTGTCTCCCAGAGTGCAGTCATCAGAGAGCTCACAGTTTCAAAGCACACTCTTCCAAATGACAAGAGTCGCCAGCAGATTTTAAGTGGATTTGAGATGTCTATCTAGGGAGTTTTGGGGATATATGAAAATATTTACTGAGCATCTCCTTTGAACAAGACTCGACTCTAGGCACAGAGGACCATATAAGATAGAGGTGAGACTGGCAAGTTTTTAACCTCATTTACAATGCAGGACTAAGAATAATAATAATATGATGATACGCGAATTTAATGTGTAAATTTAATGTGTAAATTTAAATTTACACAAATTTAAATCTCTGGCCTGGCCAGCCCTTTTTATCCAAATACCTACTCAAAATTTGCTCTCGGCTGTTTCACAGGGGCCCCAGAATCTACGTGACCAAAGCTGAACTAATGACTGCCTCCCTCAGTTCTGCACCTTCTCTGGTGTTTCTACTGTTGTAAAACTAAAATAAAACTCCCAGCAATTCCATCCCAACATTCCTATCAAATTGAGAACCTCAAACATTAGTTTGGAAAACACATCAAACACACCACCTTCTCATGTCTGAACTCCAAACCAAAGAGAGTTTTATGCCCTTTTAGCCCTGCTGGCAGGGGTGTGGGGGAAGCCTGTATTTTTAGTCGTTCCTTGCACTTGTGTGCCTGACCTCCCAGCAAACGGGTACAGTTGCTGTCTGAGACTGTGCCTGGGACGCTGCAGCATGCAACACCCCTCTGAGAACCACTACAGCAGAGGACAGGACCATGCAGGCCACAGCTCAAAATTTCTTCCTTTTTCTCTGCAGGGCAATAGTTATCAGGACTGACCCCTTGAATTTGTTTCAAGTTCCTTAGAATCCTTGACTCAATCACAGTAGTGATTCTGAGTTGAGAAGAGAGTCCTCATTGAAGTCAGTGGGACTGAGATTTCGAAAGGTTTCATTTGTACTTCCAAAAGGGCTAGAATTAATCATATTGTATCAACAGATTTTACCCTGGAATATCTCTCTTACTAGACTATGAGCTTAAGACCAGGAACAATGTCTAAACCATATCTCTTGTCCTCATGGAACCAAACGCTGTCAATTTCAGAAGCTGTGGATTGAATCACTTTAGCTTCCTGTGGACAGACATGAATTTTCCATCTATTTTAATTCCATTATAAAACCAAGAGATGCTTATTGAATTGAGGGTCTTGGGTTTCAGTCCATGGTTTTCAGTAATTAGCCTTCAATTTGTACCTTTAATTAGCTAATTGGAGTTAAATTTCAGTGGATAGTCCACCAAGGTTGTAGTGAATGAGTGTAAGGGTTGCTTGCCTTTTGGCAACCATTTTGTGAGTAAGGAATTTAAATCGTAAAAAGTAATATGGCATTGTGGTCTACCTGGGATGAGAGAGTGCACTTATTCTCCAGGTGGGAATGTCAGCATTGGTGTAAGTGGAGAAAGAGGGGCTGTGAGCAGCTGAACTGCATGGAAACCACTCCTTTCCTGTTGGAGCCGCAACTCTATAATATGTGGCCTATGCATGGGAGAGTCGAAGCCACAACAAGAGGGATGGTGGCTGCAGAGGTAGCATTTAGGGTTGAATTGAGACGGGGGTGTCTCTTGCATGGTACTGGAATCAATTTGGTCTTGCTCTCTTTCTTGTTTCCCGTGCTTAGACATCTGTTTTATATTTGACTTTTCATAGCTATCCCACAAGCTCACATACCACATGGCAGAAGTACAGGCACGGTAGGTCTGTGGAATGACTTTTTTTATTTTTAAGTAAAATCTAAATGAATGAGAAATAGATGCAGGAGGAAAATCATAAAAGGCATGACTGCCTAAGGTATTTACTCTCTCCACAGATAGTGCAATTCTACTCCAGAAGTTTCCAGGGATGGGAAAGCATTATAGGTGAAGGCAAAACCCTGCTAACAGGGACCTTTTGTCTGTATCTTCTGTCCAAGACCTGGAATTTCTTTAAAGTGCTACAACTGCCCCTACATTACACATGAGGCTTCCTCTACTGACAACTTCATTCCTTAACCATTTTCTATTTTCTGTAGCTCACATCTCACTCTTCTGATCTAGAGTGTTCTAGTCCATGGCCTACCTTTTTATGTTTGCATCCTGTCTCCCCTACCAATTCCACTTACACTGTTTTTATAGTGTAGAACCCAGGCTACTCTAGACACGGATTGCTCTGCCTCCCCCGCACCCCCTACTCCCACCCTCGAATACCTTGCTTTTGGTTGTTCTGGATAACTGATCCCTGCTTCTCAGCCCTAGGCCTCTTTGACTCCCTCTGGAAAGGACCCCTACCAATCTCATCCTTTGGTACAGGCAAGGCCTGGACATACCCTTGAACTCTTGAAGCTACGTTCTGATAATACAGCACTAAAACGTTTGGGGGCAGGAAAAAATCCATGGAAAGTAAATTAAAATCAAAGGAAGTATCTGAAAAAGGCCATAAAAATGATCATACACATCGTGATATGCAACTGATGAATCATTGAACATTACATCAAAAACTAATGATGTCCTATGTGTTGGCTAACTGAATTTAAATTTAAAAAAAATTTTTTAAAAAGGAGTTTAAAATCTACCCAATGGTTTTCTACAATTACTAATACTTCCCAGAAAATGCACAAGGCATGTTCCTACCCACTATATTCACCAAATTTTTCTGTTGACTAACTTCAATAACTTGAAGCCTCTCTCACCTTCCAGAAAGCACAAAGCACCTCCTTTCCTGAACAAAGGAACAAAAAAGGTGAAGTAAGAGCCTGAGTGAACAATTATCTCCAGAAGTTAAGTAAGTACAGCAAGCCCCAGAAGTACTGTGAAAAAATGTTGGCTTCATTAGAGTTGTATGTAACCTATTCTATAAATCATTCAAGGAAGGTAATGAAAGACTGAATAGATGAAGGGGAAAAGAGGATGTTGGAGAAAAGCCTGCTGGGAAAATCACCCACCTCTGGAACTCCATGGAGTCTCCTTCCAAAAGCCTGCTGGGAAAATCACCCACCTCTGGAACTCCATGGAACACCATGGAGTCTCCTTCCAAAACAAAAATTATGTATGTGTGAGTTATATTCCATTTACAAATAGTGATTGAGACCTTCTTTATATCAGACACTCCATTCGAGAAGAAGCCAAATGAAGTACAACCCCTGACCTCAACAAGCTGACAGTCAATTAGGTGGAAACACAGCTAATAATATTTCTATGACAGGCACCAGATGCTAGAGGACCACTGAATGGGCATCTCACCCAGTCTGAACACTCAAAGGTTTCCTGAAGGACACATCTGAACTGACCCTTGGAGGCTGGGTAAGAATTATCGAGATGGGCCTGAAACTACCCAAAAGATCTTCACTAGTCCATCATTATTTTTATAATAACCCAATCCCATATACATGTTCTGGGGCAGGGAGACTTGGGACACTTTTGCAATGACTTTACAATCTGGTCATAGAGAGGAGTTCTGCATACATACAGAATAGATACAGGATTGCTCCAAGATTGTAAATACAGGCTAGACATTGTGGTTCCAAGTATATTAATCCTAATTTAGTGTTGATACAGGAGAAGCAGGATTTGAAAGGGTCAAAAAAAATATCATTAGCATCCAAAATGTCTCTGAGCATCACAGAATTAGAAGTAGGCTCCTCTAAAGTTAATGAATCTAATCCTATCAGAAAAACTGAGGCAGCTGATGACAAATTTCTTTGTCCAAGTGCACAGCACCAGGAAGTGGTGGAGCAAGACTGAGAGTTCCTTCAAAGTATATTTAGGTGAGTATTTCCAGTACTTAAAATATAGTTAACGCTCAGTAAATATATGTATGTTAATTAATATCTTTCTCTATAAAATAGTATTTTAAAGATTTTATTTATTTATTTGAGATAGAGAGAGAGCAAGAGCGAAAGCATGAGTCGGGTGGGGAGGGGGGTTGCTGAGGGAGAGGGGGAAGCAGGCTCCCTACTGAGCAGGGAGCCCTATGTGGGGCTGATCCCAGGACCACAGGATCATGACCTGAGCAGAAGGCAAAGGTTTAACCAGCTGAGCCACCCAGGTGCCCTTCTGTAGGATAAGTTTAGGGCAATCCTAAAGCACTGATTTCTAGAAAAGCAACTGAGATAAGGATATCACAATAGATTGATGCAAGAAAAAAAAGACTATCCCTCAAATAAACCACCTATGGAGTTAGATTTTAGAGACCAAATAAAACAGTCCATGTCCAAAAGCATGATATAGGCAAGAACTGTATTCTCAGACACTCTGAACTTCATCTGAGCAAATCTTTTTCACATACCTATTGTGTGCCAAGCATTTGCTTAATCTCTGAGATGCAAAGATTAATAAACCAATACCTGATCTCCATCTCCAGTTCCTAGGAAAGGAGACAATACATCCACCCATAATGTTTTGCCAATTTCATAGAAGCAAATATGAAATATTAAGGGACCAATTGAGAGGGGGTGTTTGATTCTAATTTAGGTGGATCTGCAAAAAAAGAACATTTTTATCTTAGCTTTGAATTATTAAGTCTTCAGCACAAGACAGGGACATCACAGGCAAAAGAAACAAAATGAGAAATCAGGCAGAAGCAAGACACCAGTGTTCACATGTGGCAATTCTGGAGGTCTGATGCAGCAAACACAAAAGAAGTGCCTCCTATAAGGAGAGGTGGCCCAAAGACTGGGTTAGACGAGGAGCTACAAAAAGCCAGAGCTATAAAAATCCTAGATAGTCAGAAGAAGCAGGTAAATTAAGTAGAGCTGAGGTCATATAGCAGACACTACGGGGGCCCCATTTGTATCCCTCCATCATGCACATCTCTGTACAAGCCGGCCCAACTTCCACTGCTATCACCTATGACTCTAGCTTCTGTAGCCCTCTCTGCCGGCAGGCGAGGCAGGCCAGAGTGCTAGAGAATTGATGTCTGTTCTCCCCCTTCCCCAAGCAAGGATTAATGGTGAATAAATGCCTCTCTTCACTTAACTCAGATAGGAAAACCCTGAAACACGTGTTGCCCTTAGAATTAGGCTCCAGCTGCCCACATTTTTTTAACTTCTTTGATAATAATTCTCTACCAGCTTCTTTCTTTACCCGGTTTTACTTTTTCACTCTTACTGAGGTTTCCTAGGATCCACCCTCAAAATATACCATTTATATCTGACTTAGTGTCAGGGTCTGCTTCTGAGGGGAAGGCACTAAGATATTATCAGAAAAATTATCACAAAAGACAAACCAAGTCATCATCAGGAAAATAAAACAAATGGTCAGCTTTGAAGATCAGGACAATGCTACAGAAAGAAACCAGGGGAGAGAAGCCAGTAAGTAGGAAAGTGAAGGAAGATGTGAGATGTGGGCTAGGATGGCAGTAGATAGGGGCACAGAAGGGCAAGAAGATCAGAACGAAGGCCATGAAAATGATAGTCTGATGTGCCAGTTACTTGATTCAAGGGCAAGCCTCATGGATTGATGGCTACTTAATCATTTTGATTTGGGGAACTCCGTGAGAAACTGATGAAAGCTTTGAACTTTCTATCCAGAAGGGGGAAAAAGGTATGTACAAACAATTCTTCTTGGAACTTCAAGGGATTCCCAAGCCCCAGATTAAGAACCCCTGATTAAAGGCTGTATGTGAGGCTGGACTCTGAGGGCCTTGATTGCCTGCAGAGTGCTTTAGCATTCATTCCATAGGCAATGGGGAGCCAGCAAACGTTTTTACTATCAGAGTTCCCAAGTGATTATAGTTTTCCATTCTAAATGGAACCCAAGAAATCTGCATGTTTTTAACAGATTGAAAGAGAGATTGGGGGGAAAGCGCATAGATAATTGTTGGCCAAAAACATTTTCTACCAGATGCACCATAGGGCTTCAAAGGCTGCTGGCTGCAGAATCCAGATGCACCTCAATGGAGGCCACAGGGAGTCACTTCCACAGCCAAATGTTTTGGCCTCAAAAATTCCTGGAGCAAGACAGACACTGAATGGAGCTGGAAACAAACTCAGGGCAAACACAGCCTTCTATATTACTACATATAGCAAGTCTGGTATGCAACGTGGACAGAGGGAAGGGGAAAGGAAGAAAGAAGAAGAGAGAGAGACAGAGAACAAAAGAATCCGTTTGGAGAGATAAACAGAGCTGGGAGGGCAAACCAGAAAAAATGTAGAGTAGGACCTATCAGAAATATAACTGTAGGAAACAAAGGCTAATTTGAGAACAAACGAGAAAGGTATAAAGAAAGAAAAAAGAGAGTAACTAGACTTGAACGATCTGGAATACTAATAGGGAGAAAAAAAGTTGATTTTTCCTCTTTCTTCTATAAATGAATTTAAGGAATGGCTATCGTATTTTGAGTATCTACTGCATAGAAATACTACATTCAACATCGGTATATACAATAATCCTACAAGTAAGGTGTTATCCCCATGTCACAGGTAGATAAACTGATACCTAGAAGAAACTTGCACAGGGCCAACAGGTAAGCAGTGGTGTAACTGGGCTTGAACCCAGGCCTGACTGGGAATCACACACATTACTAGTTCTTGTTGCCCTCATCCCAGATCTCAGATTTGTAGGTCAAACACAACTGAAGCAAAGACAAATTACATGGCCTATACACCAAAATAAAAATGAAGGATTGTCCATTGCATCCTGTCTTTTGTGGACTAGCCTGATGAAGCAGGAGGTTGCTGTGGCTGGTCACCATGATCATCTGTGTGATGACCTCTGAACCTTCACCATCCGAGCCACCTTACTGGCATAGTTCCACTACTCAGTCAGGACAGGACCTATGGGGAAATGGGAGTACTGGCATACTAGAGGCAGAAGGACCTCAAAGTGGGTCATCCAGACAGATGCCTTCAAGTTTCTAGAGTGGCCCACAGTGTGGAGGAGAGCATGGATGCTGAGCCAGGTGATTTAGATACAAATTTTGCTTGACCACCCATAACCTCAACAACCCAATGAAACTCTCACAGCCTCAGTTTCTTCACTGGTTAAAAAAAAAAAAAAAAAAAACACCTTTTCAGGGTTTACGTGAAGACCATACAAAATAATGGATGCATGTGTCTAGTACAGCGCCTGACACAAACCAGTTCTTGAAAACTAGCAATTTTGCATTCCAACATCTTTTCAATCCCCTCCTTTTCAATTTGAACCCTTCTGTATATGTGCTCCCTATGAACCCACCACCAAGGCCTGTTAGCACCCTAGTTATAGCTCTTTCTCTCACTTCATCTCCATATACCTATATTTGATAAGAGCAAAATAAATTTGCTTTGAATCATACGATTTGCAAAACTTGCCCAGTTCTATCATAGCATCTCTCTTTACCATGAACCTAGGAAGTGAGCGAACAGGAAACATCACTCCTTTGCTACTATGCTAGAAAGAGGCTCACAGGGTAGGCGTTAGGTGCCCCAGTCACATAGCAAGTAGTACAGCAAGTAAGAGTCTAGTTGGCATAAAGAAACAGACCCAAGAAATATACACGTGCTACTATAGCAAAATACCACAGCCTGGCTGATTTCAACAACAGGAATTTATTTTGCACAGATCTGGAGACTGGGAAGTCCAAGATCAAGGCTGGCCAATTAGATTTCTAGTGAAGACCTTTTTCTGGCTTCTAGAGAGCCATTTTCCCACTTGTCTTCACATGGTGGGGGGGGGGGTGTCTCTGAGCTCTCTTCTTGACACTAATCCTACTGGACTGCCCATCCCCTTATGACCTCATTTAACCTTACCCTCTCTCCAAATACAGTCACATTGGGGACTGGAGGTCAACTTCTGAATTTTGGGGGAACACAAACATTTGGTCCATAACAGGTGTCTTGAATAAGTTGCTTGCCTTCTTTGGGCTTTTCTTCATCTTTAAAAAAAAGTTTGGGAGTCCTGTGTCCAACACCCCCTTTCTGCTCTGATATTCAAGGAGTCTATCTAACACTGAGTGGGTATTATACAGCAGAAATTTTTCCTGGTCCATACACAGTGTCACCTCAAGTTTTTATTTCAAGCTGCCTCCTAGGCAAGAATATTGCATTTCTACTTTCAGGGAGTTTCCCTGACAGAGCTTATTCATTCAGCCAATAAGTGTTTGATGAGCACCTGTTGTGTATCTATGATAGCTAAGGATCTAACTTTAAGCAGGAAAAATAAAATCTCCACTTTCCAGTGTGGAAACAGAAGCAAATGGTTTCAAGGTCAATTATAGTGTCAGTTACAGTGCTGTCAGCTACAAATAATGGACATATAAATCCCAATTCAAAACATGAAGTTACATCTATGGAGGTTTTATTATCTCACGCAACAAGTTCAAGGTAGGTGCTATGTTCTGAATGTTTGTGTCCCCCCAAAATTCATATGTTGAAATCCTAACCCCCATAGGTGATGGTATTGGGAAGGGGGGCTTTTGGAAATTGCTTAAGTAATGAAGGTGGAGCCCTCATGAATGGGATTAGTGCCTTATAAAAGAGGCTCCAGAAAGAACTGAGTTCCTCCCACCATGTGAGGACACAGCAAGAAGGTACTGACTATGAAGCAGGAAAGAAGCCCTCACCAAACACAACCCATGCTTGGAGTTTTTAGTCTCCAGAGCTGTGAGCAATAAATTTCAGTTGTTTATAAGCTTGCCTAGTCTGCGGCATTTTGTTATAACAGCCCAAAGAGACAGCAGAATTCCTTCAAGAACTCCGCTCCTTTCCATTCCTAGCACGTTGGCATGGCTAGCTGTTTTTCTAGATACAACATGGCTGCCATAGTTTTAAGAACCCACATGCAGAGCAACATCATGCATCAGAGGAAGCAGGGGCATGGCTTCTTATATATCTCTTTGTCAGTAAAGAACCTTTTCCCAGAGCCCTTAGGAAACAACTTCTCCCAGCCATTGGCCATTACTGTGTAATATGCCCATCCCTAAACCAATGACTGAAAAGAGGAATTAAGCTGCCATGAATAGACAAGCACAACTTACTCCTAGAATAAGGAGCGGTGGATGGGCTGCTTCTCCTGAGTCCCATGGAAAGGTAGGCAGCTGAGCAAATCAAAGTCTTGCAACAAGGAGAGTGGCTGTTGGGTGAACAATACACCAGCACGTATAGCACACAATTCGCCACTTTAAGGAATGTAAGAGAAGTAAGCCTGAGATACTAAGGATAGAACAGATAGAACAGGCTCCTAAGGGAGCCTTCATAAATGTGTGTGTTGAAAATAGAAAGCCATAGTATTTAAGAGCTAGAGTTTTCAGATGTTTGAGGCAGAACCAGAAATGCAACTGCTTTCGGGTGATGCAGTGATATTTACAGATTCTCGTGTGCCTCTGGCATCAGCTGACTCCAGTGGGATATTGCTAGCCCCTTGCAGCAGTGTCCAAACCAGGGCTCAGGGCCAGGGGAGATAAGCTACCTTACGGGAGGTTGGGACCCAAAAGGAACAAACAAAGGTCAATTCTAATGAGGAGACCAGAATGAGGATTTAATGTGCTGGGATTCAAGAAGTGTAGGTTTTGTAGTCAGACAGCCTTGAGTTAAATCCAAGCTCTGCTACTTATGAGGAAAATTATGTGAAGTCTTTGGATGTCAGTTTCTTTATCTGTAAAATAAGAATAACTATGTGGCCTATAAGGATTAGAAATAAAGTGTGTAAAGCAGGAAGAAAGTGCCTGGCATACAGTAGGCTCTCTGTAAACGGTAGCAGGTGGGTTGGCTAGAAAAAAAAATGCAAGTGCGAAGGGATTAGATATGAACAAGACGAGAGGGATGAACAAACATTGTGAAACAAATTCAAACAGAGCTCAAAATTTAAAATACTATTTTCATAGTTCTTTACAATCGGCAAAACACCTTTTTCACCTGTCATCCCACTGGCTCTCTACAATCAATATGGCATTAGGATTCACCCATTTTACAGATCAAAAAACTGAGATTCAGTGAGGCTTAGTCTATGACCTAGATTGTTTATCTCTGATTCCATGAAAGAAGAAAATAAGTAGCAATTCATTTTCTCAGGGAACTCAGGCTTCTGGAGAGCTTTGTCTGCAGCTTAAAAAGTCAGAAACAGTGGGACTCTGAGAGTAACCCATTACTAAGTCACGAGCTCCATCTTCTTAAAGGTCTCCCGTGGAGAGCAGCGTTTCTTAAGCTTTGTCAGGCATCAGAATCTCCTAGAGGGCTTGTTCAACCACAAATTGCTGGCTGGACCCCCAGGGTATTCGATTCAGTATATCTGGGGTGGGGCCTAGTAATTTACATTCCCAACAAGTTCCCAAATGATGCTAATGCTTCAGAACCACACCTTGAGAACAATGTGTTCAGAGAATGAGCCCCAGAATTTAGGTCAGGGCTTCCAATGGTAAGTGTGCAAAAATCACCTAGGTAGCCTGTTGAAAATGCAGTTCCCACCTCCTCCCGGAATGCAGGTTCAGATGCACAGAGGTGACTCTGATATAGGAGGTACACCCTGCTTTCCTGGGGAAAAGCCAATTGGTCGATTCTATCAAGATCTTCTTGACAGTCACCCCTAATTATGCATATTTATTTACATACAGATTTATTTTTACTACTGTACTAATAACACCTTATTTTATCTATTTGAAAATCATCATTTTTTAATTTCATAAACATATATGTAAATGTTTAATTTTTTTCCTGCACCCCATTGGGCTGCATCCTCACTTTAGGGAGCATTGAACTCACCAAGTGCTGCTCAAGGTGTATTCCACAAACTGGCTACATCAACATCACCTGGGATCCCGTTAGAGGTACAAGCTCAGGGCACCAGCCCTTACCTATTGAATCAGAATCACTGGGGCTGGGGCAATCAGTGTTTTAACAGGTTTCCCACGGGATACTACGGATCATAAACTTTGAAAACCATTTCTAGCTAAATACACATAAGCAGCATCTTGAACTCCAAGATGCTGGAATTCCCCACTAGAACTAACTTTTTTAATACACAATTTTGAGCCAATGATGATTGTATTTTTATTCACATATCTACTATTATTACGTTGCTGTTCTCTTGGCATGACACTGTCAAAGAAAATTATTCATTTCTATGAAATTCAAGAAAACCTACCTGGTCAGGGAACCAACAGTCCCAGTCTGCCCAAGGCCAAGGTTATTCCCAGAATATAGGACTTTCTGTACTTAAACCAAGAAAATCCTTGGGAAAATCAAGACAAGTCGTTACCTTTCCTGGACTCTGTTAACCTTAAAAATAAAACTGCCAGTTATTTTACCAGCAAAAAAATGGGCTTATTTGGGAATAACAGTGAATGGCAATTCAAGAGAAGCAAGATAAAGCAAAACCATGCTGGCAATTCTGCCAACACCGAAGAGGAATCCTCTTTTACGGAAGAAAGCAGGAAATTGGGCGGGGCTGATATAAACAAAAAGTCCATTGGATTAAACCGAGAGCTGGAAGTATAGTGGTTTTTCATTGGCTGAATTGCGGCTGTCTCTCATTGGTTGGGCTGTTCCCAGAATACGAGGAAAACCTTTCTTCCTCCTGCCGGAGTAGTAAAGTAGTCTCCACATGCGAAGTTCCTCCTTTCCCATGTGTCTGCAATTGCCTCTAAGTGGTAGGACCGGAGAGCTCCCCGGCCAAACCTCCCAACTCCATCCTCGCACAGGTTGCCTTCATTAATTTTCACAACTCCATTATGACAACGTATGATATCTTTAAGAAATCAACTCCTTTTCTCTTCTGCTAACTACACAACTTCTGCATAGGGTGAGTGGGGCAGGGCAAAAGAGCCCTAGACTCCAAAACCTAGCTCTGGCTGTCATTTAATAGCAATGCGACATGTGGCAAGTCATCTAATCTGTGAATTTATTCATCATCTGCAAAATGGGGACCAAAAACCACTGCTCCCACACCTCACACGGTAACTGTCAAGGTGAAGAAAGCAGGTATTATAAAGGTGCTTTATGCATTACAAAGTAGTCTATGAACATAAGGGACAGCCATTTGGCATTATAGGAAGAGCAGAGGCTTTCGGACAGACAGATCCTAGTTTCAACCCGGCATCACATCGGGCACATTATTTTATCTCTGTGAGATGATTCCCATCTGTAAAATGGGGATTCAAATTACCTCTCTCATAAAATATTGAGATGATTAAAAGAGAAGGTGGTCACTAAGCCTGGCATATTTGAAGCCCCAAAGTATTAGTTCCCTTCCCCATGATTATAAGACATTCAAAGACTTAATGATAGATTTTTGCAGTTAATGCAATGAATAGCATCATTATGCTTGCTTCCTGAAGTGAAAAGCCACAATAACACTCTTCACTGCTCCCAGGGCCCCTTTGATGTGGCAGGGGGTGGGAAAGGATGTTACTTCCACTTGGTATAACCAAGCCAGAAAAGGTTGTCCAGTTTTTATCCACAGAGGAGCAGAGAGAGCTACTGGCTTGGAGAGGCCAGGGGCTGAAATGCACAGTGACTTTTGCATCTGTGAATGCTAAATCTGTAACTTCTACACCTATTTAGTCCTTTCTTCAGTAAATCATGCCTGATGTGAATAGATTTTTTTAATTAATCTCAAAAAATTGCAAACTAAAAAACAAAAAAATGTACAAGGCTGGCCTGTCCTTGTGGGAGGAAAAAAGTGCCTATAGTTGAATATGTTTTCATGCAGAGATTTAATAATATTTCATTTCTAAAGGACTTCATCCATTCACCAAGCATTTACTGAGCCAGACATCCAGTGTTTTGAGCAACTACTTTGTGCCAGGCTTGGCACATAATAGATATGAATAGTTTTTGCTTGGCAAGAAGCTTCCAGATACAAATAAACACTGAGTTAGAATCCACAGTGAAAAAAAAATATTAATAGAGGTAATTCTGAGGGATGGTGATGGCAAAAAGAAGGTTTAGAAACCCCGCCTGGGCAATGCTAGAAATGGTCTATGCTCTGTACATTAAATGGGATTGATGGAAATTATAGCCTAGTATCCATTGTCTTTGCCTTGGCACATGGCCTCTTCCAGGCAGCCTGGGAGTAAATTTTAGCCAGTGGGATATGAGTAATGTGTAATGTCCAGTATCTGCCTTTAAAGAAAAGGCATGTTCACTCCTTTCCCCATCCCCCTTCCTTCTGGATGGAATCCAGGCATGGTAGTAAGCAACCTTGGACCATGTGGTTGATAGCATCATCTAAGAATGTCACAGCAACCAGAGAGAAAAGGCCTGGGCCCTTCCATCATTAATTCATAAAGCAGAGCCACTCTAGGAGCAGCACATTTATATGACAGAATTAAATGTGTCTGTCTCACATATGCCTCTATTATCTTGGGTCTCCATTATATGCAGCCATATCTATATCCTTTTACATCTACCTATAGGGCAAGTGATTTGTCTGGATGAATTCTGTATATTTCAGTTGACAAATACATCAAACAGTAGACATCTGCAAACACAAGCTGTCATAGAATGATGAATTATAATCAGAATTATAATAATGAGCACTTCTGTGAGTCGTCCAATGGTTTTCATGTAACTCAGAGGGCACGGAAGCCTGGAATCTACAAAGTGTCTATCTAGGGAGGCCAGTGTTGGATTCTTCCTGGATCCCACCCTCTACTGTTCTTTTCTCCTCCCAGCATGATATGCTTGAGTCCAAACCCTAGGGCTATCTGAGGTAGCCCCAGAGCCTCCAAGGATTCAGCTTCAATACTCCCTTGCCCATAGTCTGACTAGGATGTTTCTTCCAGTTCTGTGGTTGGTTATATGCCTCAGGCAGAGTTCCTGATTCCCTATTTCACGTTTACAGTTTAGACCATGAACACTCAGGGGAGGGGACTCTGATCATTCAAATTTTCATTCTTAGCTAGCTCAGGACCTGGCATAGCACAAATACCTGTTGAATACTAAAAGGAAAAAAGTAAATGAATTATATAATATATTCTACCATTGCCCTCTTGGGAGCCTTTCCTATTTTCCAAGTTTCTACTCCAAAGACCAAAAAACTGTCAAGGAATCCTACTGACTGTCCTGTACCTTTCTGGATACCCTACTGCAACTCTACTAGACTCCCAGGAATGGCACATCTGATCTGTTGGAATATCCCACTTTCTTGCATCATTTCATTTGCTGTCTTATCCACCTTACCCTCCAGGCAAGAAGGTGCCTACTGATTTCCCTAGGCTGGAATTCAAAAATCCTGGGAATAAGTTAGATGGCCAAGGCCATGGAGTACATGGGAAAGGAAAAAAAGTACAGGGGAAAGGAAAATCAAGACCTCTATCCTGAGCAAGAGTGGAACTTAAATAAAGTATGGTCAAACATATCAAGCTCAAGACAGTGGTCAGAGATCTGACCTATACAAGCTCTGAACTATAGAGTCTGTTCAAACAGAATAGGCAGGACATAGTTAGAGAACCCCGAAGGCAGAGACTAGGAAGGTGCAGGGCAAGAAATCTCTTATGGGATGTCTCTAGGAAGTTTATGGCTGAGAGGAAAGCTAGGAAGGACTCTAACATAAATCAAGCCTCGCTGCCTGCTCAGACCACCACTTGGGCTCATATCCTTTGGTGATCTTAATTGTCCATCATGAAGAACCTTCCATCATAAGTCAGTTCTGGTCCTCCAAAATGCAGATGCCAAGATGGGATTAGAAATGCAAGTGATTTCAAGAAACAACAGGCATGGGTGAGGATGTGAATAAAGCAGAAACTTCTTACACTGTTGGTGAGAATGCAAACTGGTGCAGCCACTCTGGAAAACAGTATGAAGTTTCCTCAAAAAGTTAAAAATAGAACCACTCTATGATCCAGGAATTGCACTACTAGATATTTACCGAAAAGTTACAAAAACACTGATTTGAAGGGATACATACACCCCAATGTTTATAGCAGCATTATCAACATTAAATTATGGAAAGAGCCCACATGTCCATCAAATGACGAATGGATAAAGAAGATGTGGTGTGTGTGTGTATATATATATATACATATATACATATATATATATATATATATATATATATGTATATATATATATATATATATATATATGTGATGGAATATTACTCAACCATAAAAAAGAGTGAAATCTTGCCATTTGCAATGATGTGAATGGAGCTAGAGAGTATTGTGCTAAGTGAACAAAAGTCAATCAGAGAAACACAAATGCCATATGATTTCACTCATATGTGGAACTTAAAAAACAAAACAAATGAACATATGGGGGATAAAAAGAGAGGATAACCAAGAAAGAGACTCTTAACTATAGAGAAAAAACTAATGGTTACCAGAGGGGAGGGGGCTGAAGGATGGGTTAAATAGGTAATGGGTATTAAGGAGAGCACTTGTTCTTATGAGGACCAGATGTTGTATATAAGTATTGAATCACTAAATTCTATCCCTGAAACTAATGTTACACTGAATGTTAACTAACTGAAATTTAAATAAAAACTTATGAAACAAAAATAAAACAGTAAAAAAAAAAAAAAAAAAGACAAAGAAATGCAAGTAATTCATTGAGAATAATGCCTGTAAAAGATATAGGGAGAAAGGAGAAGCAGTAGGCAAGCCGTGATACAGATCTGATACCTGTGGAAGGAGAGGGGTAGACAGAGGATTGGGAAGAAAGAGCCTGAGAGTGTGGTTCAACTCTGAGAAAGTCTCCACCAGCCCTGAGGGAGCTTCGTTGCAAAGATTGTTCACAGAGAATCCTGGAATGGGCAGAAATGGCATCTAGCATCATTCCTGACACACAATGACATTCTTTACAGTTTCCAAACTGACTTAGAGAAAATCCAGGCTAGAAGGTACCTCAGAGATCATCTTGGTAACAATTTTCAAAAGAACTCTCTGCAGTGATGAAAATCTCCCATATCTGCCAAAATATCTGTCATATCTCCCATATCTGTCCAAAATGGTAGCTACTCACCATAGGTAGCTGTTGACTACTGGAAACGTGACTAGTGTAACTGAAGAACTAATTTTTTTTTTTGTTTAATTAGTTTAAATTTAAGTCATGTAGCTACCTTATTAGCGCAGATATTAAGTCCAATTTTTTAAGTGAAGAAATGGAGGCAAAATGGAACATGTCCAACCACATAAGAGAAGTTTAAGGGTAGACCTAGGACTTGAACCCAGTCTTCTTAAGTACAGCCTTCTCTTCATCGACCACTCTTGAGTCAAGATATAGAACACACTACTTCTATTTAGAACCCTGGGCCTTCATTTACAGGTTTTTTCATGTATTTAAAGGGTTACAGACTTGGATCTTTCCTCAAGTGCTTAGCAGCTAGTTTCATGCCAAAAGAGATCCCTTTATTTATGATCAGCTCCTTGTCCTTCATCCTTGCTCTTATCTATGTAGTTGGAAATACATCCTTGCTCTTATCTGTATAGTTGGAGTCTAACCTTTGCTGCTTAAGAAGTTTCCTGCCCTCCTTCACTTCCAAACTCAGGTGTTTCTCTATGATGGTTTAAACCCCCTCCTCCTCCCGCCAGCACCATACCCAAGCATGCTGCTTTTGGGAGTTGAAAATCCTTCTGCCTGACCATGACTGCAGCCTTCATGTTAATCCAGCTAAAGCTCCTGTGGAGCCCAGGGTCTCAGATCCCCTCCTGGGCCTTTTCCCCCTTCCTGATCTAATGCCACTCCATCACCTGCAGCCCAGATGGAGAGACCACAAATCCCCAGGAATGCATTCCTAGCAGAGGACATGTGATTGCTCCAAGGCTTACCATTCATTCCAAGACCTGGAATCTGGCTGCCTCAGAGAGTACATGCTTCCTTCGGGCCCAGAACGGGAGAGCACTTTTCCTACATCATCTGAAACACAGAGGCCTCACTGTGTCCAGACATGGTAAAACAAATAATAATTAAAAAGGACTTTTGGAGCTCCCCCCCCAATCTTTCCCATCCTCTAACCCCAAATCCCCCTTCTTTTTGGATAAAATCATAGTCACTTGTAAAATCCCTATAGACCTTATTTCTCATGTGCTATCTTTCCTCCTTTACCTTGGATTGCTTCAGCTACAAACACTTATTACATCCAGACCTCTCAGTTCTTTCTTTTCTACAAGAGCATCTTCTATCATTTTAACAGTTCTCTTTATCAAAAAATGAGTTACGAACTGGCAATCAGGCAATAGAAAATGGAAAGGATGAGCTGGTTAGAGAAGTTTAGATCTTCGATGCAAAATGGAAAGTATGTCCTGAGACCCCCTTTAACATAGAAGTTGACATGTCCTGTGAGGAGTGTAGATGCTTTGCTGGGCTGATTCTCTGTGCATTTACTATCCACATTAACCGGGGAATGTGACAAGTGACGAGAATTGAGAATATGAAACTTCCATTTATTTATGCCTATGGTGCACCGGGGACTGTGCTAGGAGCAGCTCTGTTTTGAAAAGCTCCATAATACATGCAAATTCATCAAAGGCAGCTTTTTATTTGGTGCATAATTCTGTGTCCTTTGGGTGTGACACTACAGAACCACTTCCATAGGCTAGAGAACATTATATACGAGTGACGACATAATTGAATCATTCAAACCTGGGCCATTTTGTAAGTGAAAGAGAAAATTATTAATAATTATACAGGGATAAGGAAGTTAACAAGGATGTTTACTGGCAAACCAGTGTGTGGTCACTCTAATCTTCATCAAAGCCCTTGTTCACTTTATCCTGCAGTGGTCAAGGAGCTGTGGAGAGGTGGGGGTACTAACAAAGCCAGTCACCACCTACGTGTTGAGTGCTGAATGCTGGCCACAGACAGCATCGTGTAGAGCCACTGCTAAGGCAACTGGATAGAAGGAGATGAAAGTGTTAAGTCAGGCCAAGGACCTGGAGAAACCCTGGGTTATGAATGCTAAGTCTAGAGGGGCCACAGAACTCATTCTGATGCAACATGAGTTGGGGTCACAGGAAATCTAGTCACATAGAAGGACATGGGGGTGCCTGGGTGGCTCAGTGGGTTAAAGCCTCTGCCTTCAGCTCAGGTCATGATCTCAGGGTCCTGGGATCAAGTCCCGCATTGGGCTCTCTGCTCAGCAGGGAGCCTGCTTCCCCTTCTCTCTGGGATGCCTGGGTGGCTCAGTTGGTTAAGCAGCTGTCTTCGGCTCAGGTCATGATCCCAGGGTCCTTGGATCGAGTCCCACATCAGGCTCCTTGCTCGGCAGGGAGCCTGCTTCTCCCTCTGCCTCCGCCTGCCACTCTGCCTGTTTGTGCTCTCTCTCTCTCTCTCTCTCTGACAAATAAATAAATAAAATCTTAAAAACAAAACAAAACAAAAAGGACATGCAAGCATGTATCCCATATACAGTCATATACATGCAAGCATGTATCCCATATACAGTCATACAGGGTGAGTCATAGCTCACCCACTGGCCTGGGAGGATAGTGTGGGCACAGGTATGCATGACTTAAAGAGCCACGAGAAATCTCCTGGCTGCCTAGATGCCACTGTTAATGTTTCCCACAGGATTTAGTTCCAGAACGAGGCAGTCTGCATTATAAATAGAACAGCCATCTAGAAAAAAAGGCCCTTAACCTTTACTGGTACACAGAGGGTCCCAGAGGTTAGACATCATTTATCCGGGAATGTAGAAGGCAAATAGCCATGGCAAATGTGAGACCATTTTTTATTTTTCTAGTTTTGCTGAATAAGTCTCCTGAGATTCTGTTGGTGTTAATATATATGGCCCTACTTCGCGGCCAGGTGACTGGGAGCATTCTAAATTATATAAGTGAATAAATAATGCCAATACATCTTCAACACAGTGGATTTCTGTCTCAGGCTGCCTGCACATATGAAATAACAGAATTCTTTCTTACGAATTCTTTCAAAACACTTAAATATTGACTTCAGACAGTTACTTAGAGGAAAAGAGAATATGTGACCCACAGATGCCAAGCTTAGTTCCCATGGACATTCTTTCTGTGATCCAGTGTCTACTACTAGATATTTAAGAAGGAACACCACTAGAGAAAATAGAGCCATATCTTTCCATGACACTTAAGCTATAAAGAGTGAGGAAACAGCACCAGAAACATAGGGGATACCACAGAGATAGATACTACCAGAGTGGGAATTAAAGTTTAGTTCTCCTGACTTACACATAATTCAGTATAGATTTATTGGCAATTTGGTGCAGGTATAGTCAAGCATAGGCTTAAATGTTGATTAGGCCCAAATTTCTATCTTGTTCCTACTTCTTTTAACTCTGGAACCTCAGATAATGCCCTGTTTAATTAAGTATCCTAATACATGTTTCATAACACACTTATCAAGGGAAAAAAATCAGATTATATTGATAAATTGCCAAGTATCCTACCTACGATTTGGTAGGTTCCCAGTATAACTAGTTGCCTTCCCCATTTCTTTCAAATATTTCCCACCACATTGATTGTTAGGCCAATTCAAATAATGTGAATCTCCTCCATTTGTCATCCATTCATAGGGGAATACACAATAGTAATTCCAAACTATTTTGACATAAGAATCATTTGATCAAGAGAAAAAGACAAGTCACAAAATGGGAGAAATACTCACAAAAGACACAACTAATAAAGGACTGATCCAAGATATAGAAAGAACTCTTAAAACTCAACAATAACAAAACAACCTAATTAAAAAACGGATCAAAGACCTCAACAGACACCTCACCAAAGAAGATACACAGATGGCAAATTAAGAATATGAAAAGATGCTCCACATCACATTTCATCAAGAAAATGCAAATTAAAGCAATACACCTATTAGAGTAGCCAAAATCCAGAATACTGACAACAACAAATGCTGATGAGGATGGACAGCAATAGGAACACTCATCTATCATTGGTGAAAATGCAAAATGATACAGCCACTTTGGAAGATAGTTTGGAGGTTTTTTACAAAACAAAATATACTCTTACCATAAATACAGTAATCATGTTCCTTGGTATTTATCCAAAGGAGCTGAAACTTATGTCCACACAAAAACATGAACGTAAATATAGAGCTTTATTCATAATTTTCAAAACTTAGATTAGGCAAGATGACCTTCAATAGGTGAATGAATAAATTAATTGTGGCACATCCAGACTAATGGAATATTATTCAGTACTAAAAAGAAATGAGCTATCAAGCTATGAGAAAACATAGCAGAAACTTAATTGTATATCACTAAGTGAACCAAGCCAATCTGCAAACGCCACATATTGTATGATTCCAACTATATAACATCCTAGAAAAGGCAAAACAATGGAGACAATAAAAAGATGAGTGATTACCAGGGTTTGGGAGAGTGGGGAGGGATGAAAAGATATAGCACAGAAGATTTTAGGGCAGTG
This sequence comes from Potos flavus, assembly GCA_028534135.1. Taxonomy (NCBI): domain Eukaryota; kingdom Metazoa; phylum Chordata; class Mammalia; order Carnivora; family Procyonidae; genus Potos; species Potos flavus. Next base: position 122,722,983 of record CM052900.1, on the reverse strand, counting down.
AAAATACTCTGGATGATACCCTAATGGAGGATACATGTCATTATATATTTGTCCAAACCCTCAGAATGTACAACACTAAGAGTGAACTCTAAGGTTAATTATGAACTTGGGTGATAATGATGCCTCAGTATAGATTCATTCATTGTAACAAATGTACCACTCTGGTGGGGGATGTTGATAATTGGGGAAGCTGTACATGTATGTGGGAAGGAGGTATATGGAAAATCTCTCTACTTTCATCTCAATTTTGCTATAAACTTAAAACTGCTCTAAAAATAATAAGTTTTAATGAAAAAAAATCACCTGAGGCATTCATTAGAAATGAAGATTCAGCAAATTTGCGTGCAGCCCAGGAATCTGTATTTTAACGTGTATTCTTTCCTTACTTTTACTCTCACCCTATCACTCCAAGACTCAGAGGCAACTGGACTACAGGCCACATGTGGATAAACTCTGATAGAGAGAAATCATTCCGGTGCACTATCCCAATAGTTCCTAAACTTTTCTGTGCTTTAGATTAAATTATGAAGAAAATTTTGGGGCACCTGTGTGGCTCAGTCAGTTGCGCATCTAACTCGATCTCAATTCAGGTCTTGATCTTGGGGTCATTGAGTTCAAGCCCCACACTGAACTCATGCTCAGCATGGAGCCTACTTAAAAAATAAAAAAATTTAAAAAAAAAATAAACAAAACAAAACATATGAAGAAAATTCAAACTGTAAATTTAGGAGCCACTCACTTCAAGAGACAATAATTCAGTGAATTGGGTCTGATATCTTCATTTTAATAAATTCACTAGTGATTCTAATGCTTAACCAGGTTTGGGAACTATTGTTCTATCTATGTTGCAAGACTGTGGTACCCCCTACTCTGATTTCAGTAGCTAATTTCCATTAAGTCATCCCACACTGGACTTATTTTCCTACAAGAGTGGAAGGATTTTGCCATCTAATATTCCAATTAGAGGTTTTCATAAGGCATTGTCCACAAGTGTTCATAATAACTTTGCTTTCCACAGCCAGATGGGATTTGAGGCTGATCCTTATTTTTGTTTGTTTGTTTTTAAATAAATACAATGCATAGGTGATAGCAAAGTTTTTAAATGCAAATATGTTAATTTCAACGTGAAAGAAAAATGAAAAGAAAGAGGCGCAATGGGGCTTACAGATTGCAATTTAGTTTTTAGCCATGGTAAAGAATAGTGGAATGGACAATCTTTAAATAAGAATAATGGCTATTGTGTCCATTTCATGCCTAAACCATTAAATGTAGCCTGCCTTCCCAGATACCAAGCTGAAGTAGATCCATGAAGACCAACAAAGACTCTAGTGTTTGCTCCACAGAAATATCTGTAATAATCACTTACGTGTTCTCAACCTGCTGGTCTTCATTGGTCTCTGAAATTCTCCCAATCTTGGAATCATATTCCAGTTTCCAAGTACACAGGGACTTCTTTTACTTATTACACTCAACTATCTGCTCAAATCTACCTTATATGTGCTCAACTGCCAAGATTTCCAGCTTTGACTGAGAAACTTCCAACTATAGCAGTAGGCCTACCAACCAGGCCAACTCTAGTCCCTCAGCCTAAGAGAGAGGCATTTAGAAAATTTAATGGCATTCCAATAAAACGCATAGATCATAAAAGTTTCCACTGTACAGATAACCAGCCATGTATTTGAAAAATACATTGAAACTCATTATCACTGCACATCCTAGATTATATCCCTAAATTCTCATTGTTGAAAACACTCAAATGTATCTTTCTACATTTAGATATTAAATTATTCAGAAATGTTCTTATTTCTGTTGAATAAGAATCCCAAAATAATGACTTTAACACTACTTTGCAGGAATGCCTGGAGAAATAGAAGGGTAAATCAATTTGTTAACAATTACCAAACCTGTGAAATTTCTCTCTCTAACACACTCCTGGTCAATCCACTGGGTTGTCCATTTCCAAGGACAGCCTGATTTTACTTAGACTGTTGGCCTTTATAGTATATGTTTCATGGTTTCCTATGAATATTTACTTACCCTTAATGATTTCCATCTACATTAAGTTATATTGCCAAAGGGTCCTGACACTGACCAGTCATTTGTTTGACTTAAGCTTTTTTATTAGAAATTTTTAGGAATCCATAAGATAATAATCATAAATAATTATTAAATATTTAAATAAATATTAAACATTTACTATTACTTTGCCCTGGAAATCACATCTCTGACAAACTTCTACATTTAAGGCCAAGCAAGAAAGATCAACCCAGGAAAGAGCAAACAATGTACAAAAACATGGATCTTTGTCAACTCAAAACTGACTCTCTTGAATCCTTGGTAAATCCATAGTCTTAAAAGCCAGGATTTATGAGAAGAAAAAAATCTTAATTACAACAGCGCCCTTTACAAATAACAAAATTCAGGCTGGCCTAGACCATAGAAAATACTATTTGTTCATTTTTAAGATAACACCCTAATTGATTGCTCTTTTTATGACAGGCACTGTTTTGCATGTGTTAACTCCTTTCATTCACCCTTATAATAGTCTCCATTTCTTTTTATCACCAATGTGCTGCAAACTCCTAGAACATAGCCTGGTATATAGGCACTTAATAAATATCTATTAGTGAATGAATGACTTTATGAGGTATATACTATTATCTATATTTTACAGATAAGGAAATAGAGACACAGGGTGGTTAATATCTTTTCCAAGATTTTATACTCAGTAGTGAGAATCAGAATTCAGAATAAGGAAACATTCCTATAAACATCAAATGAGTTACTCAAAGTTATTAGGGGCAAAACACCTTGAGGCTCTCTGATTTCAATCCTGTGCATACTCCATAGGACTGGTAGGCAAATACAAGTAAATTACATCAGGTGCTATATATATAATTTGTATATGATTCATAATTTACACATGTATACATACACATATAGTGCCTGACATGTAATTAGCATCCATGAAATACCAGCAGCCTTTCTTTCAGAACTGTCCTAAAAACAAGCAAAATCATAGGTGTAAAAAGTGCTTTGAAATATGTGAACATACTTATGCAAGGTGCTATAAAAATAATAATGATGAGCATTTATCACAATACTGCCTGAGGCCAGGCCCATAGGTCTAGATCTGCCTTCTTCACTCCTGATATCAATTGCCAACTGCTTCCCACCCCGAGTTTTGAATGATAGCCAGGTTCTTCTCACACATCTGTCAAGTGAATCCTACCAGTGCCTGCCCAAACTCCATCCTTCCCCACATCACCCATTGGTTGGAAAAGGAAGAAGCTTCCATTTATTATGAATTTTATGTTTCAGATACTATACTATTTACTCTTTGATTTAATTATCAAATACGTACTGAGCACCTGCTATGTGCCAGACACTGAGATAAATTAAAATTGAATTCTAAAAATAATAGTCAAAGAATCCAAAGATACTAAGAAAAAAGAAACAGAGGAAAAGAGGAACAAACTATCAGAGGGAACAAATAGAAAACAACTAACAAAGCTTAATATAATTTATGTATTGAATTATCTTGAGGTCATTGGATGTTGTGCTATAATATTATAGCATGCATACAAGTTCCTATTTCTCACTAGAAGTTAAATAATAACTTATTTTTGTACATTCCTCTTGTTTATTAGCATTAAAATCTTGGTCAATAAGTTGAAATATTTGCTTAAGTGGTACACAACTAAGACATTGAGAGTCATCATTCTAAAGATGCTCAAAAAGCTATTTATATATCAGCCCCAGTATAATTTTCAGAGTCCTGCACTATTTCTTCCATTTTTTTTCCATTTTTCTTATCTCTGTTACCCATACACCATCCTTTGTCCATGATGTTCCCCTTCCTGGAACATCCTCAACTCTTCACACCTTAATGTCCCTAGTCTAGTGTCTTCTAATGATTGCCCTCTTATTTCCTTCACTTCGTCCTACAAAGAGCAAACAGACCATACTCTTAAAATCATTTATTCGAAAATGCTTATTGAGTTAAGAATAAAATCAGACAAAATCAGAGGGAGACAAACCATAAGAAACTCTTTTCTTTTTTTTCTTTTTCATAAAATGTATTATTTGTTTCAGCGGTACAGGTCTGTGACTCATCAGTCTTATACAACTCACAGCACTCAGCATAGCACATACCCTCCCCAATGCCCATCACCCATCCACCCCATCCCTCCCACCCACTTTCCCTCCAGCAGCTCTCAGTTTGTTTCCTGAGATTGAGAGTCTCTTATGCAAACCATAAGAAACTCTTAACTCTAGGAAACAAACTGAGTTGCTGGAGGGGAAGGAGGTGGAAAGGATGGGGTAACTGTGTGTTGGGCATTAAGGAGGGCACTTGATGTAATGAACACTGGGTGTTATATGCAACTGATGAATCACTAAACTCTACCTCTGCAACTAATAATACACTATACATTAATTAATTAAATTTAAATTTACAAATTGTTTTAAAAAGATTATGCATTCATGGTAGGTGATGAACAAAACAGACTTTGTCTTTTTTCGTAAATGCAATAGGAAATCATTAAAGGTGTTTGATCAGGGAAGTAACATGATAAGACTCACATTTATAAAAGCACTCTCCATAAAGGACAGGGTGGAGAAGTTCCATGGTGAATGCAGGGAGAAGAGGACAGGAGTGTTCATCTGACTCGGGAGAAAGGTAAAGATTGGTCAGGCATAGCTAACGAAACACTGGAGATGTTTCCCTGAAATTAAAGGATCTGAAAATATTTTAGAAGAAAACTGATAGGACCTGGTGATTAAGTGGCTGTCAGGACTGAAGGAGAGGCAGATTTCACTAGATTCCTAGTTTTCTTTTTGTGGACAGCCAGGTGAAGAGAAAGCCCTGTGCTGAGCTTGGGGATGCTGACAGAAGGGAAGATCATGAGTTCATTTCAGGACCTTTTAAGTTTGAGTGATGCTAAATTTTCCAACTAGAGATATCAAGTGGATAATATATGTTTTATTCAGTGCAGTATCCAGGACCCCATATAGTGTATGTTTCAAAATAAAAACTCAATACATATTTGTTAACTGACTAACTTGGAATCAGGGGAGAGGAACAATCATTTATTGAGCATTGACTCTGCCAGGTATTCTGACTGACATTTTATCTGCATCATCTCATTTAATCCCACATTAAGGGTTCAGCTTTAATATTGTGATTCCAATTTTACAGATTAGATAACATGCTCAGGAAGATTAAGTAACAAAACAAGGAAATTGTAGAATCAAGATTAAAACTCAGATCTGCCTATTTATAAATCTATTTATAAATCTCTTGCAAAATTTTTGTTCTTCCCACCACCACCATTAATATATACCCCATAGTTTATGGGGGGGAAAAAGCAGCTTCTTCCTCTATATCTTAGAAAAAATGTCTCCCTCTGTCTTCCCCCAACATTTCTTCTCCCACTCAAGCATGGATACGTCAGAACAAAATGCGGCAATTTCTCTTTCACTTCTACTCAAGATTAAGGGAAGGGACTCTGCTGCTTGCTATACCAGCATTTTACTGTGGAAAAATAAAAGCAGAAAAATGGGAAATGCTGCAAGATTATGGATGTACTCATTTCATGCGCATTCTTCAGAAATGTCAAGGAAGCTGAAATCTAATTTAATCTATTACATGATTGTACGAAATTACTTAGCCACATCAAAGCATCAATGGCCTCACACTCTGGGAAGGGACATTGTAAAATGGTTTTCAAATATATAATGCAGTCTCTCAGGTGCTTGAGACAGGGACGCCCATCTCTGAAATTAAAGCTTCCCTTACACTTCTGAGATCAAAACAACAGAGCCATTATTTGAGAGGCTGGATGAAATACCAGAGCTATTTCTTATTAGCTTCAGTCATTAAAGAGAATTTAGTAGCCTAGCTACTTATGCATTTTTTTCCTTCCTTTTAAAAAAAAAAAGGCAATCTTAATGGAATGAAAGGGCGGAAGATTTTGAAGATCAAGATTATGGGTAAATTTCCCACTAATTACATTGTTTTCTGCTTTCAAAAAAGAAAACCCAACCAATTTTCCAATTCCCCTCTCCATCTCATGCTAAACATTTTAAGAATACAAAAAGAGATGTTAAGCACATTGGCCTTCTTTAAGAGTGAGGAAAATTACTACTATTCCTCTTCCACTACTATAAGTACTAGTGAAAAACATCCTCGTGTAAATCTATCCTCTACAATGTTGAATGCATTTTTCCACAGCAACAGTCTAGTGAACAAAAATTGGATTCCCAGTAGGACCCTCAGAAACCAAGTCAGGCCATGATGGTGACATACAGCAGTGCTTTAGCACTAAGGCAAGATCCTAGGAATCTCAGAAACACATTTCATCTCCCTCTCTCCTGGGAATAACTATTTTGAAAGCCACATAATAGCAGGAATTCAGCCTCTGTATCAAGAAAGTAGGATCTAAAAAAACAATATAGTTTAATATTTAACAGCATAGGCACTAGGACCAGATTACCTACGTTTGACTCTAAACACTTACTAGATCTGAACATTGGAGAAGATACTTCCATTATTCTGTGCCTCAGTTTCCACATATATACAGTGGGAATTGAAATAGTATAGGGATATCCCACTTTGTTGTGCTTCACTTCATTATGCTTCCAGATAATGCTTTTTTTTTTTTTTATGAATTGAAGGTTTATATGGCCACCCCGCATCAAGCAAGTCTTCAGTGCCATTTTTCCAACAGCATTTGCTCACTTGTGTCTCTGTGCCACATTTTGGTAATTCCCACAATATTTCAAAATTTTTTCATTATAATTATATGTGTTATGGTGATCTGCGATCAGTGACTCGCTGAAAGCTCACTTGGTAGTTAGGATTTTTTATTTTTCAATATTTCAATATTTTTGAATTATGATATGTACTTCCTTCAGACATAATGCTGTTGCACACTTATTATACTATACTATACTGTAACCATAAGTTTTATATATACTGGGAAACAAAAAAATTTCATTCGGCTTGCTTTATTGATGTATTCACTTTATCGTGGTGGCCTGGAACCAAACACGTAATACCTCCAAGGTATGCCTGCATTCTTAGTGTTGTTGTGATTAAATAAGTTAGTTATTACTTCAAAACGCATAGAACGGTTCTAGGCATGTAGTAAGTGCTCAGTAAATGTCAGCTATTATTGGCACTGTGCTACCTATTTTATCTTATTTACTCTTTGCTATGACCCCTCAAGATAAATACATTTATCCTCCACTTAATAGATAAAGAAACTGAAGTAGAGCCAGATTTCTAATCCAGTTCTGATTCCTTGATTCCAGACTCTGGAATATGTGACCGTGACATACCATCTGTGAAGATGTAGAGTTCTCAAGGACACACCTCTTCCCCCACATCCTAATCCCCTTCCCTGCATTCATAGTAAGGAGGCAAGATGGGTGAGTTGAAACTCCTCCCTCTCCAGGCCCACAGGAAGGGGAATCTGCCCCAGCTCCCTGGCTGGCATGGGCCAAGCTCCCGTGGAGTTTTGACCTTTGTAAATGAGATATTCAGAGGTCAGGAAATGCCTATACTTTGAATTTCCATCGTGGCCTTCTGGCAAATCCATGAGTGAGAGCTCTGAAAATGCCACAGGCCTGTGAAAGTGCTGACCTCAGCCCTGGAAATCCTCGTGGATGTAATTACTCAGAGAAAGGGAAGGTGACTGACCATTTACAGCTGGAATCCTAACAAACTGAAGTATTACAGAAACTGAGAAGCCAAAACATAGGGAGGGCTGGGATCCACAAAGCAAGCTGGACATGGAAACATTCTCCAGAAACCAATTAGGAAAGAACTAAGAAGGTGTTCTCATGGGCTTGACAGTGGCTTAGTCCAGTTTTCCTCCCCACTCAGAGATGGAAGCTGAAGAAAATAGAGCAAAGACAGAGATGAGGAAAAAACCCTTCAAAGCCTGGGAAATGGGTCTGGTGGCAGTGGTTTTCTCGGGGAGGAGATGGAAAAGGAGGGATTTGCCTTCACATTTTCCTAATTCTATGGGTCTTCCACAGTGGCCCAAACACTTCTTGATTATCTTGAAAATGTATTTTTGATTATTAGGAGGTTCCTTTAAGGAATTATAGAATCCCCAAACTGGATAATGGATTGGCCTTTACAGAGCACTTAACATGTGTCAGGCATTGTGCATTCACCATACATCCTTCCAGCAACCCTGTAATTATTGTCCTCACATTACAGATGAGACTCAGACAGGGGTAAGTAGCGCCCAGGGTCACAGAGCCTGGATGTGGCATCCCGGCTTCCCAACAAGGACCGCTCTTGTCAAGGACCATTCACAGGTCACTGACTTCTTCACGGTCATCTTGTCCAGCCTTCATCACCATGTGGAGTTCCCTGGACATCATCCCCAGTGGATGGCTTTTCAGTCTCTGTTTGAATATCTGCTACGAAAGGAATCTCACTACTTCCTTTCTTTTCTTTTCTTTTCTTTTTTTTTTTTTTACTGTAGTAAAATACAAGTAACATAAAATTTACCATCTTAATCATTTTAAAACATACGGTTCTTTTTTTTTTTTAAACATACGGTTCTGTGACATTTAGTACATTCACAAGGTTGTACAACCATTACAACAATCTAGTTGCAGAAAATTTTTATCTCCCCACAAGGAAACCCCATATCCAATAAGCAGTCACTCCCCATTCCCCCTTCCCCACAGCCACTAATCAGCTTCCTCTCTTTATGATCTGCTTGTTCTGGACAATTCATATAAATGAAATCATACAATATGAGGTCTTTGTGTCTGGCTTCTATTACTCAGTATGTTTTCAGGGTTCATCTGTGTACTAGCATATATCAATACTTCATTCCTTTTTATAGCTGAACAGTATTCCAAAATACAGATTTTCCACATCTTATTTATCTGTCAGTTGATGGCCATTTGTGTTATTTCTGTTTTGGGGCTCTTGTGAATAGTGGTGCTGTGAATATTCTTACAGACATTTTTCAAACACTTATTTTCAAATATCTAAGATATATACATAGGAGTGGAATTACTGGTTCATATGGTAATTCTATTTAACTTATTAAGGAGCCTTCAAACTTTTTTTCCATAATAGATAATACCATTTTACATTCCCACCAGCAATATATGAAGGTTCCAACTTCTTCACATCTTTGTCAACACTTGCTACTTCCTGTTTTTTTTAATTAAAGCCATCCTAGTGGGTATGAAGTGGTAATTCATTATGCTTTTGATTACATTTCTCTAATAACTAATGACATCGAGCATTTTCCACGTGCTTGTTGTGACCATTTGTATATCTTCCTGGATAAACGTTTATTTGAGTCTTTCATCCACTTTTTAACTGAACTGTTTTGTCATTTTTTGGTTGAATTGTAAGAATTCTATACATATTATGGATACTAGACACTTATCAGGTATATGATTTGCCAATATTTTTTCTCAAACTGTCTTTTCACTCTTTCGACAGTGTCCTTTGATGAAATAAAGTTTTTGCTTCTGATGAAGTCCAATTTCTTTATTTTTTCTTTTGTTGCTTATAATTGTGGAGTCATGTCTAAGAACTAATTGCCCAAGCCCAACTCATGAAGATTAGCCATATGTTTCCTTTTCATTATTTTATAGTTTTAACTCTTATATTTAGGTTTTGAGCTATTTTGAGCTGATTTTATATGTGACATGAAGTAAGGGTCCAACTTCATTCTTCTGTATATAGGTATATAGTTGTTTGCGCCATCTATTGAAGAGACTATCCTTTTCCGCATTAAATGGTCAGGCACACTTGTCAAAAATCATTTGACCTTATGTATATGGGTTTATATCTAGACTCTTTTGCATTCTCTTCTCTTCTCTTCCATTCTATTCTTCATGTGTTTATCCTTATGCCACTATCATGCTGTTCTGATTATTATAACTTACAACTTTTTAAGTCAGCCTATTCAGCCTTCAGATACCCCCCTCCTTCATTAGAAAATTACTTCTTTTCTTGGGCTGAAATACACCTCATGTTGCTGCTAACCTCTGGTCGCCATTCTGCCCTCTGGAGTCTTATCATTACAGCAACATTATCACTAATCTTATTAGGCTCTAATTATTTTCCAGGTTATTTTAGATGTCTTACACCTATTACTGAATCACCTTGTGTCCTTAAACATTATAGCTGCAATTACTATCCCCAGTTTATAGATGAGGAAACTATGGCCTGAAGAAGTTAAGTGACTAACCTATCCATAGTTACACAGTAAGTGGCAGGTGTAGGGTGTAAACACAGAGAGTTCAACACTCCAACTCATTCGTTTAACCTGCAGAGCAGTTGAACAATTCCTCAAGTGCCTATGGATCAAGCACTATGATAAAGGCTAGAAGTACAAAGGTAAATAGGTTGCCATTCCCACCTTCATGGAGTTCACAGATTAGTAAAGAAGACACAGGTCAACATAAAGAGTGTAATAATGCAAGAACACCAAGATTGATATTCTCTCTCAAAAGTAGAAGACTTTACTTAAAGTTCACAAAATCCTAGACCCTTGCCTCTCACCACTTCATATCTTCCCCCCAATCCAATCTAATCCATGTCCATGGCATCCCTGCTAATATAAATACCCCAATCCCTCAACAGAGACTCTGACTCTCTGGACCACTGATGCTTTCTTGTGCTTCACATGACCCCACATTGACCTAGAACATTGAGATGAATTATACTGTAATATAGAAACTTGACCTCATAGAAACGCACTCATATCACCATTCTCAAAAATATTTCCTCACCCATTTCCCACAGTGCCTGAAATCTTCCATTACAAATTCTTTCCATTGGTAAAGATGTTTACTCTTCCCAAGATACAATACCTATGTCTCTGAGGAAGTAAGCAAGTAGAAAACTACATTGGTTGATGACCTATCGTATGTCAGGTATTTTATATAGATCATCATAATTTATCCCCAGAACAACACAGTGGGTAAGCATTATTAGCCCTGTTTTACGTATAAGAAAACTGGGGCTCAGAACTTAGAGAATAAAGTGGCATAATTAATATTTAAGCCCAGGACTACCCGCTCTCCAAGCAGGAATCCCTTTGATAGCTTCCCTGAAAAGGTTAACATTCAGTTTATGTTTAACCACTTCCTGGGACGAACAGCTCATTATCCACATTTGACCCAACCCATCACCAAAGTTCTCTGATAGTTAGAAAGTGTTTGCTTCCAATGAAGACAGCATTTCAGAAATGAAATGGGCTGCTTCAGGAAGCGGTGGTCTCCCCATCTCAGGACTTTCTCAGCTGCCAAAAGACCCTTAGTTTGCTTTAGATGGAGATTCTCAGTCCCTACTTTGCCATCCCATTCCCACATGTGACATGCCAAAGATGACATTCCACCACTAGAGCCAATTGGTATCCCTAAATCATCCCCTAAAAGCAGGAAAGACAAACTGACTTAAGAAAAAAAAAAAAAAAAAAAGGCCATGTTTATTCTGCCACTTTTCCTAAAGGCAAGGGCATTGCAGGCAGTGGAGAGTAAGAGGGAAATTAAACTATAAAGAAATATTTGACAGTGTTTCCTTAATCGTGGTCCATATCTGCTGATCCAGCCAGAAGCAAGGGGGCAGAGGTGATCTTTGCTATGCCACAGTGAATAATGCAATCATATTTTTGATACCAAACTACATTTAACTGCCATATAAATCCTGCCTGCCTCCATACCACAGCTCATTATCTCCCAGGAAATGTACAACTTCTGGAAAGTCAGATGTGGTCAGCCCTGTGCGCCCGAACTAGAATGCAGACACAAAGCTGAGAGTCAGTTGTTTGCCACACCAGCAGGCGGGCTTCTGATCGCACACCATGAACCCTGCCCATGTACCTTGGGCACTTACTTGCTGCAGGATGTTCCGCAGAACCTACCACCCCTCTGGGATTCAGTTTTTCATCTTTGAAATGGGAGCGGGGTTATCACCATTCCAATTTTGCAAATGAGAAAGGTCAGGCACAGACAAGTCAGAAAACTGCTCCAGGTCTAGCTGATGGAAACTGGAGTTCAAACCCAGGCCTGTCCCTTTTCATTCAGAAGCATGTTTCTCCAAAAATGGAAAAGTTCTAACACTGTGATTCTGTGACACTTTGCTGGGACTCTTAAGTTCAAAACCTCTTAACAATAGCTTCCATCATTTGTAGCATCTTCCTGTCAACATGCTCAGCTGCCCAGATTCCCAGAAGGGGAAAAAAATGTGTAAGATAAGCACAATTATAAAACGTTCAAGCTTGATTTTAGGAAGTGTGATGGGTTAGTGGAAATGATTGGTATAGAAAAGGAGAGACAGTGATCCCTGAGTCTCTTTGGAAGACAAGAGGGGGTTGCCACTCTGCCTGACTCAGGAAGGAGAAAAAATGAGCACATTGGGTCATTTTTGCCCTGTTTCCAGCTACATGAATTGAAAAGCTGAGTCCAGGTTCAATTCATCATTCTTGAGCCAGTGAACAAAATCCCTCTTTGTTCTCCAGTGAAACTTATCTCTGAAGAGCTACACTACTTCCTGTGAGATACAGCCCTCCAGATGGGCCATGGGAGCCCCGTCTGGCTGCACTGCCTTTGCTCAAAGTGCAAGAATGGGCATTTTGTGCTTGCTGGGCTGAAAATGACACTTGCTCCTCTGATCCCCACTGGGGTTACCAAGTGGGCAAAACTTCCTGTTTAGAAGAGGAGTCATGGGCAGTGGATGTATATGTGATTTTGTTTCGTTTTTGTGAATTTGTTTAGCTATTTATAGAGCTAAATCAAGAAGCAAGGGGGCAGAGTGTAGCACAGTGTTTTTCAAACTGTATTCCATGGAACCCTTCCAAGGACTAGAGGTAGAGGATGGGGTGGGTGGGAGCAGCAGGCACAGCATGAAGTCTTCTATCTGCCCCCTGCTCCCTCTGCCAACACTACCAACAATAGCAATCAAAACAGTTCTACTTCTAACAATCTGGTATAGTGTGCTGAACCCCATCTTATTTCAACAAAGACTTTTATAGCTAAAAAGGTTTTTGAAAACCACAGTTGCCGTAGAAAGGTCCCACAAGACGAGGAAGGATCCAGCCTAGATTCTATTCCCAGATCTGCTAAAATACAGTTCTGTGACATTGAGTAGTTCATTTCAGCTGCTGTCTCAGTTCCCTCAGCTATAGAATGAGGAGGTTCTAATAGTGTATGAGCCCTGAGAGTGAGTACACTACTACTCTTTATTATATTTACCAGACTGACTCCAACTGAGTGTGTCCTATATGTCTAGTCACATTGATAAATACCTATAAACACACATTTGGGGGCAGGTGTTGTCTTAAGTCTGGGGAAGCAAAGACGGAAAACAGAAACCCTGCCATAAAGGTGTTCATAGTCTGTAGACAGGAAACTAATTGAATCATCACAATAAAAGATGAGATGTGCTATGTTCACAAAAGGCATGGTAATTTCAAACTGGAATTTTCAAATTCTGGAAAAGTTTTCTGAGGGAATTGCTAACCTAGAGTCAAAGTGGCCTCAGAGAGACCTAAAATAAACAATCTAATATAGGCACAAAAACTTACGAAGGAGTAAGGATACCATCAAACATAATCAAAAGGACAGCTAGAACAGTGGGACCATAGGTGACAATAATCCAGTGGCCAAGATGGAATTCATGTCAGCCATTCTATGGTTGACTGTTGAGAAGTTGCTAAAAGAAGGGCTCTACCAGGGAGGAAAGTAAATACTTCTGAACTGCTCATCTTTACTCTTACCACCCCAAGTTCATGGGCTGATCCTTTGCACTGCACAAAACACAACTCTTGCATGTCAGGAGTTGAAATGCATCCCAGGAGTTCAACTGACATGGTTTAATTAAAAGACCACTTGAAGCAGACACATACGGGTTTCAGCCCAGCCCTACCACCAACTGGCTATGTGGTTTAGGGCAATTTGCTTGACTTTTATGATTCTGTTTTCCTCATGTGCAAAATGAAATGATAATACCTATTTTACAGAGTTACTGTGTCACTCTGGTCTGTAGTTTCCTTATCTATAAAATCCAAGGATTACACTAGAGCCTCTCTGAGGCTCTTTCAAGCCTTACAATTCTCTACGATTTTTCCTGGAGTTGGGAAATGTGAGCTACAGCTACACTAAATTGATGTACAGATAATCAAAATGGGGGAAGGGACTATGTGGTTGGAAAAAATAAAATGGCTAAAACTCTTGGAAGTTCCTACATCAAGGCAGAGAGTCTACTTTCATACACACACACACACACACACACACACACACACACACACACACACAGAGGAATAATATCCAACCTTAAGAAAGAAGGAAATCCTGTCATTTGTGACAACATGGATAAATGTAGCACGATGGTAATGAAATAAACCCAACAGAGAAAGACAAATACTGTATAGTATTGCTTACATGTTGAATTAAAAAAAAAAAAGTCAAATTCATAGAATCAAGAGTAGAAAAGTGATTACCAGGAGCTTATCAGGGTGGGGGAGATAGGGAGAGTTTCATAAGAAGGTACAAACTTCTACTTATAAAATAAGGTCTGAGGATCTAATGTAAAACATGGTGATTATAGCTGATAACACTGTATTACATAATTACATAATTGAAATTTGCTGAGAGAGTAGTACTTAAATGTTCTCACCAAAGGGGGAAAAAAAAAGAATGAATATGTAAGGGAATAGATGTGTTAATTAACACAGGGGGGGAGAATTCTTTCACATTGTATATTTATATCAAATCATTACATTGTATACTTTAAATATCTTACAATTTAATTGTCTATTACACGTCAAAAAACCTGAGAGAAGAAAACCTGAGAAGATCCCTCAAAAAAAAAAAAGAAAAAGAAAAAAATTCATCTTCTCAGCTTAGTTTCTCTAGTTACACTGGATAGCTTCCAATCTGCCCCTTTGTATCTATTCTCCTCCACCCTTATCTACATTGCTCTGTGCCCTGGAAGGCTGTCTTGTATTGAGGACATCAAAAGAAACCTGTGTGTTGGCTAGATTTGACCAATAGTAAGCCATGGCAGGAGGAAAGAGGAAAGAGAATGGGGGCAACCTATTCATTCAGCTGGCTCCCTTCCTAAAAGGTCAGGTTGGATTGTCTATATCCCATGACCAAAGTGATCTATTCTACATGACTGTTCCTGTCTGATTACTTATTAACTATTCTTCCCATCATCCCTTTGCCTGAGGGAGACAGCTCTTCCACTCTTAATAGCCTCAGGATACTGGCAGTTTCTCTTGTAGTACTCTTGTTAGAAGTCCCTCTGTAAAGAGACCTTCCTTGAATCATCTAATTTAAAATGTGTTGTTCCTTTCTTATTGGGACACTAATTTATAGACCAGTCCACTGAAAGGAGAACTCACCTTTCCCAATAGTTGTAGCAAAAGCCTCAGGGGTCAAGCTCCCTGACTTCCATGTCATACAGAGCTTTAGTCATATGAGCACCAATAACTGTGGCCAGAGAAATGAAGTGTTTTGATTAGCCAGACCTGGCTCATGTATTCCTAGAAGTAGGATCAGTCTGACTGGAACCACATGGACTGAGATTTTGGGAGACAGAGTTCCCCAAAGGAAAATCTGAATGGGTATGGATTTTATTTTATTTTTTATTAACATATAATGTATTATTTGCTTCAGGGGTACAGGTCTGTGAATCATCAGTCTTACACAATTCACAGCACTCACCATAGCACATACCCTCAAAAAAAATATATATATATGGGTATGGATTTTAAAGGGGCATTTGATATCTACAAATCCAGGCAAGTCGCAGATGTTCGGAGTCTCAGCTCACCTATAAGGTAATGATGATACATTGTCTAAATTGGACAAATGGACCCAGGCTCTCCTTTAAGTTTTCTTATATCTTTAAAATCTATGGATCTAACTCCAACAATGTATACTGGTACAACTGAACAAATTTAATTCTATTTCCTGTTCTGCCACCAAAATCCATGTGACCTCAGATAAGTCAGCTATCTTTTCTGGGCTTCTATTTCTTTATCCGTAAAATGAGGTGGTTGGATTGAATGATCTCTTGGCTATATTCTAGGTGTAAAATCTCTGTGAATCTATGATTATCTCAGAAATTCCAAGTTGTTTTAGGGCCCTCTAATTATAAATATTATAGACAAATTCAGTGTAACATAAGACTTCACTCCCTCGAAAAAAGGCATGTATTGAAAGGATGTGAAAAGTCATTCAGTCTAAGGAAAACATTAAGAAAAAACTTTGGAAACATCAGTAATCATAGCCTTTTGGGGAATGTAAGCATTAGGGTGGTCTCTACACAATGCTTCAGCCCTAGTTTTCATTCCCCCACAATCCCACTCAGTATTCAAACTCCCAGGTGTAACACTGGGATTAGTAGGACCTGCCTTATCTTCTGGCTGGGGGGGGACAGAGCACCTTGTTGGCATTTCCACCAGGCCAATACACCATGGAAGAAGAATAGTTCCTCAAAGGTAGAAAGGGTAACCAGCAAGCAGAAACTACTGATATCCTTTATACAAGCCTATAATAGCATCAAAACTGACTGTAATTTGCTTTGCTTATTTTTTTAGTAGACCTCTATGTAAATTCCTTTTAAAGTTTTCTTGCAATTATACATGTAGTGACTAAGTCACAGTCCCAGAATCTGGAAAAAAAAAAAAAAAAAAAAAGCCTCAACTTCCAAAATTCAAATGAATTGGTTAGTTCACCAAAAGCTCTAGAGATTAGAAATGACAATTCTAAAATGAGATTCACTTCCCAGAAACATTATAAAGCAAAGACCAATGACTTGGTTCTATTTTCATTAGACTATTATTTTTTAGCCATGGGCAAATGCTTATAAAATGAGATTATTACTTGAATATATGAATGTAAATTCAAGAACTCCAGCAGAACAGGTTAATAATTTATAAGTGTGCAAAATGAACCAAGATGTCTTTTCAGCCACCCTCAGTGTGTATAGATACCAAAACCATGTAATTACACAGTAATTATCCAATTCCTAACTTGGGGCTTCAATATCAGCACTGGAAATTATGAACCAGTTATACTTGGAACTGTTGTAAGGTTTTAGAGTAGAATGAAATTATCATGAATTGGCAACTTGTTGGCATCTTTAAGGAGAATTTAAATATTTAGTGTTGAAGTGGACATGTTACAGGGGTCTGCATATGCTTTAGCAACCCATATCATATATGCATGTGCCTTATATTTCTAGTTCTGTGTTTGCATGCATGTGGATCTATTTACCTTTCCTTCATAAACATTTGCAAAGATTACATCTTTTATTTCAGGTAAGTTTCATTTCTCTAAATATGCTTAGCCTGCATAATTTAGCTACAGTGTTTCAGTAATAAATTAAAATGAGTTTAAAATAGAATGAGTGGGGCACCTGGGTGACTCTATTGGTTAAGTGTCTGCCTTCAGCTCAGGTCATGATTCCAGGGTCCTGGGATCGAGTCCTACATTGGGCTCCCCTGCTCTACAGGGAGCCTGCTTCTCCCCACCCCCTGCCCATCACTCCCCCTATTTGTGCACATTCTCTCTCTCTGTCAAATTAATTAAGTAATTAATTAAAATAGAATGAGTGGGGAGAAAACTTTGTAAGGAACTGCTATTCTGTTGCTCTTTAAACCCCGGCTCTGAAAGTTGTAGGTATTTAACTACTTGGTTTCACAGGGCCTGATGCAGGGCTTGGTCCACAAGGTACTCAACAAATGAATTATGAAGAAGTGATGGATGAAGATCAAAATGGTTCACATGAGCTTTGGGATAAAGTTAAGATTCCTATTCCATGTAAGAGAACATCAAGATAGGCTTAGAAGATGCCAAAGGAGATCTAAGATCAAGAGGTATATTTCTAAGTTATGGTGTATTCCAATCCTTACCAGGGCAGTGATATCTGGCTTAAGCTGTTTGTCATTATAACAAACATTGCACCTGAATATCTTCTCCCATGGCATGGAAGGGCAATAAGGGTGGAGTAAGGGTGCCAATATAGGATTCTTCTCCAGTGGACTGGACTCACACCTTCATTCTAAAGATGCCTCAAATGGAAAGAGAGAAAATAGAGATGAAGAATTTGAGTTCCTTCAGCTCTCCACTACCTCCACAAATTAGAATCCGTCCACCTTCTCTAAGGGAAACACAGTCAGCAAGAGTATTTCTTAAAATATTGCTGTAAATAGACACTGCTTGCACTGGGACACAAATGGGTACCATGATCCAAGGCACAGTTGGGCCACTTCTCTTCAAGCAGGGACCCCACAAGTGGCAGATCCGGGGAGACTCACCTTCCTCCTCCGGCAGGAGCAGCACGGCAGCGCACGGCAGGAATCTGCTGGGTTTGGAGACTCCAAACGGGGCCGCGTGCCAGAGATAGAAACGCTCGGTCGCAGGCCAGGTGAGCACGGAGTGCGGCCGGAGACCAGGGAGACAGGCGTGATTGACTGCTTTTCTCTGAGGGCGCACTGAGGAGTGGGGCCCCAGCTCTCGGCTCCTACGGGCGGAGACTGGGAGGCCGCCATCTTCATTCCCGCCCCTCAAAGCTGTACGGAAAGCGTTCAGGGAACAAAAGCTACTGAGAGCGAAACGGAGAGGATTGCTTAGCCCCGCTGCTGGCAAGGGCGGGGCAATTCTGCCTCCGGAAAAGACATTTGAGAATCACTGCAACAGGCCCCTCTGCCAGAAGATCAACAAGAACATCTAGCCAAGACCAAGTTCACCCATCAATGAGAACTGCGGAAATCCAGAGCTAGGGGAAAGCAACACGTAGAATTCATGGCTTTTTCCCCATGATCCTCTACTCTTTCAAAGTTAAATTTTTTATTTTTTCTTTTTCTATTTTTTAAAATGTTTCCTCTTTCCTATTTTAATGTTTTTTAACTATTTTATCTTATCGATACCTTTTTTAAAATCTTTTTTAATTTTCATTGTTATAGTAACATTTTATCCCTTCATTGTATTTAACCTTATTTTTTGTATACAAAAAGGTTTTTTTTCTTTAAAATATTGGAATACAGTTTCTTCTAATAGATCAAAATATACCCTAAATCTAGCGCATGGCTTTGTTCTAGTCTCCAGCCTGATCACATTCTTTCCTCTTTTTTTTTTTCTTTTTTCAGCCAACTTCTTATCAATTCATTTTTTAGAATCTTTTTTAATTTTCATCTTTACACTCATATTCTATCCCTTCATCGTGTTTACCCTTATTTTTGTGTATATATATAAGTTTTTCTTTCTTTAAAATTTTGGGAGGTAGTTTCTTTTAATAGACCAAAATACACACAAAATCAAGTGTGTGCCTGTGTTCTATTCACCAGTCTAATATATATATATATATATATTTTTTTTTTTCTTTTTTTCTTTTCCCCCTCTTTCTTCTCCCCTGTTTTGGGTCTCTTCTGATTTGGTTAGTGTATATTTTTCTGGGGCCATTGCTACCCTTTTAGTATTTTGTTCTCTCATTCATCTATTCTTATCTGGATAAAATGACAAGGCAGAAAAACTCACCACAGAAAAAAGAAAAAAAGGCAGTACCGACAGCTAGGGACCTAATCAATACGGGCATTAGTAATACGTCAGAACTAGAGTTCAGAATGACGATTATCAAGGTGCTACCTGGGCTCAAAAAAAGCATGGAAGATACTAGAGAATCCCTTTCTGGAGAAGTAAAAAAAAGCTATTAATGAGGTGCAATCAAAAATGAAGGCTCTTACTGCTAGGATAAATGAGGCAGAAGAGAGAATTAGTGATATAGGAGACCAAATGATGGACAATAAAGAAGCCGAGCAAAAGAGAGACAAACAACTACTGGACCACAAGGGGAGAATTCAAGAGACAATAATTGGGATCCCAGAAGAAGAAGAAAGAGAGAGAGGGCAGAAGGTATATTGGAGCAAATTATAGCAGAGAATTACCCTAATTTGGCAAAGGGAACAAGCATTAAAATCCAGGAGGCACAGAGAACCCCCCTGAAAATCAATAAAAATAGGTCCACACCCCATCATCTAATAGTAAAACTTACAAGTCTCAGTGACAAAGAGAAAATCTTGAAAGCAGCTAGGGACAAGAGGTCTGTAACATACAATAGTAGCAATATTAGATTGGCAGCACAGATCTATCCACAGAGATCTGGCAGGCCAGAAAGGACTGGCATGATATAGTCAGAGCACTAAACGAGAAAAATATGCAGCCAAGAACACTATATCCAGCTAGGCTGTCACTGAAAATAGAAGGAGAGATAAAAAGCTTCCAGGACAAACAAAAACTAAAAGAATTTGCAAACACCAAACCAGTCCTACAGGAAATATTGAAAGGGGTCCTCTAAGCAAAGAGAGAGGCTAAAAGGAACATAGACCAAAAAGGAACCAGAGACAATATACAGTAACAGTCACCTTACAGGCAATACAATGGCACTAAATTCATATCTTTCAATAGTTACCCTGAATGTAAATGGGCTAAATGCCCCAATCAAAAGACACAGGGTATTAGAATGGATAAAAAAACAAGACCCATCGAAATGCTGTCTACAAGAAACTCATTTTAAACCCAAAGACACCTCCAGATTTAAAGTGAGGGGGTGGAAAACCATTTACCATGCTAATGAACATCAAAAGAAAGCTGGGGTGGCAATCCTTATATCAGATAAATTAGATTTTAAACCGAAGACTATAAGAGATGAGGAAGGACACTATATCATACTTGAAGGGTCTGTCCAACAAGAAGATCTAACAATTTTAAATATCTATGCCCCTAACATGGGAGCAGCCAATTATATAAACCAATTAATAACAAAATCAAAGAAATACATTGACAATAATACAATAATAGTAGGGGACTTTAACACCCCCTTCACTGAAAGGGACAGATCATCTAAGCAAAAGATCAACAAGGAAATAAAGGATTTGTATGACATACTGGACCAGATGGACATCACAGATATATTCAGAACATTCCATCCCAAAACAACAGAATACACATTCTTCTCTAGTGCACATGGAATAGTCTCTAGAATCAGACCACAATGCTTTGAAACTAGAACTCGATCACAAGGGGAAAGTTGGAAAGAACTCAAATACATGGAGGCTAAAGAGCATCCTACTAAAGAATGAATGATTCAACCAAGAAACTAAAGAAGAATTTAAAAAATTCCTGGAAACAAATGAAAATGAAAACACAAGTATTCAAAATCTTTGGGACACAGCAAAGTCAGTCCTGAGAGGAAAGTATATAGCAATACAAGCCTTTCTCAAGAAACAAGAAAGGTCTCAAGTACACGACCTAACCCTACACCTAAAGGAGCTAGAGAAAGAAGAGTAAAGAAAGCCTAAACCCAGCAGGAGAAGAGAAATAATAAAGATCAGAGCAGAAATCAATGAAATAGAAACCAAAAGAACAGTAGAACAAATCAACGAAACTAGGAGCTGGTTCTCTGAAAGAATTAGTAAGATTGATAAACTCCTGGCCAGACTTATCAAAAAGAAAAGAGAAAGGACCCAAATTAATAAAATCATGAATGAAAGAGGAGAGATCACAACCAACACCAAAGAAATACAAACAATTATAAGAACATATTATGAGCAAATATACACCAACAAATTTGACAATCTGGAAGACATGGATGCATTCCTAGAGACATATAAACTACCAAAACCGAACCAGGAAGAAATAGAAAGCCTGAATAGACCCATAACCAGTAAGGAGATTGAAGCAGTCATCAAAAATCTCCCAAAAAACAAGAGTCCAGGGCCAGACGGCTTCCCAGGGGAATTCTATCAAACATTTAAAGAAGAATTAATACCTATTATCTGAAACTGTTCCAAAAAATACAAATGGAAGAAAACCTTCCAAACTCATTTTATGAGGCCAGCATTACCTTGATTCCAAAACCAGACAAAGACCCCATCAAAAAGGAGAATTACAGACCAATATCCTTGATGAACATGGGTGCAAAAATTCTCACCAAAATACTAGCCAATAGGATCCAACAGTACATGAAAAGGATTATTCACCACGACCAACTGGGATTTATTCCTGGGCTGCAAGGTTGGTTCGACATTCGCAAATCA
>CM052900.1:122684966-122700383 GCA_028534135.1 Potos flavus | reverse complement strand
AGAGGCAGGCAGAGAAAGAGGGGGAAGCGGGCTCCCTGCCGAGCAGAGAGCCCGATGCGGGGCTCGATCCCAGGACCCTGAGATCATGACCTGAGCCGAAGGCAGAGGCTTTAACCCACTGAGCCACCCAGGCGCCCCACAGCATCCTTTCTTTATCAAAACTCTTCAAAGTGTAGGGATAGAGGATACATACCTCAATATCATAAAAGCCATCTATGAAAAACCCACAGTGAATATCATTCTCAATGGGGAAAAACTGAGAGCTTTTCCCCTAAGGTCAGGAACACAGCAGAGATGTTCACTATCACCGCTGCTATTCAACATAGTACTAAAAGTCCGCTTCAGCAATCAGACAACAAAAAGAAATAAAAGGCATCCGAATCAGCAAAGAAGAAGTCAAACTCTCACTCTTTGCAAATGATATGGTACTTTATGTGGAAAACCCAAAAAACTCCACTCCAAAATTGCTAGAACTCATAGAGGAATTCAGTAAAGTGTCAGGATATAAAATCAATGCACAGAAATCAGTTGCATTTCTATACACCAACAACAAGACAGAAGAAAGAGAAATTAAGGAGTTGATCCCATTTACAATTGCACCCAAAACCATAAGATACGTAGGAATAAATCTAACCAAAGGGACAAAGAATCTGTACTCAGAAAACTATAAAGTACTCATGAAAGAAACTGAGGAAGACACAAAGAAATAGAAAAATGTTCCATGCTCATGGATTGGAAAAACAAATATTGTGAAAATGTTTATGCTACCTAAAGCAATCTACACATTTAATGCAATCCCTATCAAAATACCATCAATTTTTTTCAAAGAAATGGAACAAGTAATCCTAAAATTTATATGGAACCAGAAAAGACCCCAAATAGGCAGAGAAATGTTGAAAAAGAAAACAAAGTTGGTGGCATCACAATTCCAGACTTCAAGCTCTATTACAAAGCTGTAATCATCAAGAAAGTATGGTACTGGCACAAAAACAGACACATAGGTCAATGGAACAGAATAGAGAGGCCAGAAATGGACCCTCAACTCTATGGTCGACTAATCTTCGACAAAGCAGGAAAGAATGTCCAGTGGAAAAAAGACAGTCTCTTCAACAAATGGTGTTGGGAAAATTAGACAGCCACATGCAGAAGAATGAAACTGGAACATGTCCTTACACCACGCACAAAAATAGACTCAAAATGGATGAAAGACCTCAATGTGAGACAGGAATCCATCAAAATCCTTGAGGAGAACACAGGCAGCAACCTCTTCGACCTCAGCCGCAGCAACTTCTTCCTAGAAACATTGCCAAAGGAAAAGGAAGAAAGGGCAAAAATGAACAATTGGGACTTCATCAAGATCAAAAGCTTTTGCACAGCAAAGGACACAGTCGACAAAACCAAAAGACAACTGAGAGAAGATATTCACAAATGACATATCAGATAAAGGGCTAGTATCCAAAATCTATAAAGAACTTCTCAAACTCAATACCCAAAGAATAAATAATCCAATCAAGGAATGGGCAGAAGACATGAATAGACATTTCTGCAAAGAAGACATCCAAATGACCAACAGACACATGAAAAAGTGCTCAACATCACTCGGCATCAGGGAAATACAAATCAAAACCACAGTGAAATACCACCTCACACCAGTCAGAATGACTAAAATTAACAAGTCAGGAAACGACAGATGTTGGCGAGGGTGCGGAGAAAGAGCAACCCTCCTACACTGTTGGTGGGAATGCAAGCCGGTACAGCCACTCTGGAAAACAGTATGGAGGTTCCTCAAAAAGTTGAAAATAGAGCTACCCTATGACCCCGCAATCATACTACTGGGTATTTACCCTAAAGACACAAATGTAGGGATCCAAAGGGGCATGTGCACTTGAATGTTTATAGCAGCAATGTCCACAATAGCCAAACTATGGAAAAAATCTAGATGTCCATCAATAGATGAATGGACAAAGAAGATTTGGTATATATATACAATGGAATACTATGCAGCCATCAAAAAAATGAAATCTTGCCATTTGCAACAACGTGGATGGAAATAGAGGGTATTATGCTAAGCCAAATAAGTCAATAAGAGAAAAACAATTATCATATGATCTCTCTGATATGAGGAATTTGAGAGGCAGGGCAGGGGGTTGTGGGAGGTAGGGATGGAAAAAATGAAACAAGATGGGACCAGGGAGGAGACAAACCATAAGAGACTCTTAATCTCAGGAAACAAACTGAGGATTGCTGGGGGCTGGAGAGGAGGGATACAGTGGCTGGGTTATGGACATTGGGGAGGGTATGTGCTATGGTGAGTGCTGTGAAATGTGTAAGCCTGATGATTCACAGACTTGTATTCCTGGGGCAAATAATACATTATATGTTAATTAAAAAAAGCATGCTGGAATATATTAAAGGAGATTTAGGGGCTTGGTATATGGAAGTATGACATTGGTTTTTAAAAAACATCTTCTCATTATTATATAGTTATGATATAAAAATTTGAAAATATTATAAATGATTATAAATTTAGGATTTATAGAAAACTTTCAAAATTATTTTCACAAACTATAATGCAAGACTGGAGTTTGCATTTACAACTAAATCTTCATTATCAGATTTTTTTATGTTTGAAAAACCTACATGCAGTCTTTGTTAAGGTTCTTAAACTAATAATCCCTTCAAATACTTAATAATTACTACAAAAAAGAATTTTATCTTTCACAAGTGATAAAAATATAAGCTATTTTTAAAACTGCTTAAAAGTGTGCAACATGTTATATGTAACTGATGAATCATTGAACGCTACCTCTAAAACTAATAATACACTATATGTTAATTAATTGAATTAAAATAAAATTTTTAAAAAAGAAAATGCTTCTATCTCCATGAAAAAAGATGTTAGTTGGGGAAAAAATGTGCAACAGTTAAAATCATAGTGAAAGATTCTGAAAGCTCTCTTTCATTGACAAAGATAGTGTTGAAATTTATATTAAAAACGTGAATTGGTATAGATACCAATCAAACTTTCTCAAACCCAGTATTTCTTTTTCTTTCTTTCTTCTTTTCTTTTTAGGAGGTTCTACACCCAGTGTGGAGCCCAGAGTGGGATTTAAATTCACGACCCTGAGATCAAGACCCAAGCTGAGATCAAGAGTTGGATGCTCAATGGATAGAGCCACCCAGGTGCACCTCAAACCCAGTGTTTTAAACAGTGATGATAAACCTGTAAATGGGCTTGCATGATTAGTCATTCTACAGTTGCTCGACCAATCAAAGGCAACAGTCATAAGGGGACAAGAAGGCCTTCATGTAACTGAAGATAAATACTGTGCAACCTGAAGATAACAGAAACTTCAGCCCATTCCTCTCTCTGCCATCCATCTGTGAACTGAGGACTTGGCTTCTGGAGGACTCCTTAAATAGCTCCAGACTCATGATCAGCAGGCTACGCAAGTGTAGCTCCACACTGTAATGCACATAGTCATCCACACTCCATATGCCACAGTAGCCCAGCAAGTGTTGGCTATCACACCATAACCTATTCAAGCCAGCCTCAAACATTTGTGGGTTCAGGAGAAAGATACACCTAGAGCCCCACATACCATATGACTCAATATTTGAAATTCATAATCAAGATAATAAAGTGTTAAATAAAATGTATTCTGTTTCCCAACCTTAACAAATATATTTTGATAAACACAAAAATCTAAAAATATATATGAAACTATGGCTTTTATATAACTGGAAGTAAGCAAGAGATCAAAGAAAACAGAATTGAATTATTACTGTGTATGTCTGAATGTTCTACTAATCAAGGGTTGAGGTTGAGTAAAAGCATACATAATTTATAAATTGCTATATACTAATTCCTCAAAGTTTACTCTTCTTTCTTTATTTTGGCAAACTCTTTAGTTACGCTATGATTAAGATTGTCACATAACTTTTATTCTTTAACTGCAATGCCAAGTGATGCACTCATTCACGGGTCACTGCAGTTCCCACATCATTTTTTTTTATCTCAATTCAGAGAAACCTCACTCTTTAGAGGCAGTAGCAACTGGAATTGTCAACAAAATCATTAAAGCAATACTTAGATTTACAAAGATTTGTGAGTTTTAGGTATAATATTCAAACATGGTAATGGGATTACATATGATAAAATATCAAAGAAAGCTTTACAAATTTTTAATTTCATTGTGTAAATTATCACATAATTTTCACCATTTTTTAATTATTTATTTTTATTATTGAAGTATAATTAACACACAATGTTATAGTCACTTCAGGTGTACAACATAGTGATTTGACAATTCTCTACATTACTCAATGTTCATCATGATAGATGTAGTCACCGTCTGCCCCCATACAATATTATCACAATTTTATTGACTATATTATCTATGTTGTACTTTTCATCTCTGTGATTTATTTTATAACTTGAAGTTTGTACCTCTTAAGCTCCTTTATCTATCTTTTTACCATATTTAAAACAACATCTAAACCTCTATAGTAAGGTAAAGAATGAATGTCACATTTCATACATATTACTTCTAGACCTATCTATATATATCTATATACAATTTTAAAAGTAATATGAATTTTGACAATTATAAAATGTTCTTCATCTGTCACAAATAACTCACAAATACCACACTGACATGTCTCTGGAACCTCATTAGAAGACAGAGGTGCAAGAAAAGGGAGGTTTTACACCACTAGGAAATAATTCTTTATTGAGCAACATTCTATCACATTTAAGGTATCTGAAAAGAAAGATCTGACAAGTTGACTAATTTGTCATTCCCTTCATCTAAGTGTTTCTGCTGTTCCGCTATTTCCCACAGACATCATCTACACAACAAAAGAAATGATCGACAAAATGAAAAACAACCTACAAAATGGGAGAAAACATTTTCAAACCACACATTTGATATTGGGCTAATATACAAAACATATAAGGAATATTTATACAACTCAATAGCAAAAAGAAAAAGAAACAACCAAAAAACCAAACCTAAATAATCCAATTAAAAATGGGCAGAGGATCTGAATAGACAATTTGCCAAAGAAGATATTCATATGGAAAAAAAAAAAGAAGATATTCATATGGAAGATATTCATATATATTCATATATAAACAGGTACTCAACATTACTAATCATTAGGGAAATGCAAATCAAAACCACAATGAGATATCACCTCACACCTGTTAGGATGGCTACCTCAAAAGACAAGAGGTAACAAGTGCTGATGAGAATGTGGAGAAAAGGGAACCCTTGTGCACTGTTGGTGGGATTATATATTGGTACAGCCACTACAGAAAACAGTATGAAAGTTCCTCAAAAAAATTAAAAAAAGAACTACCATATGATCCATCAAATTCACTTCTGGTTATATATCTAAAGAAAACAAAATCACTATCCCGAAGAGATATCTGAACCCCCTTGTCCATTGCAGCATTTTTACAATAGCCAAGATATGGAAGTATCTATCAAGGGATGAATGGATAAAGAAGATATAAGATAGATAGATAGATAGATAGATAGATAGATAGATAGATAGATAGATAGACAGACACAATGGAATACTATTGAGCCATAAAAAAGAAGGAAATCCTGCCATTTGTAACAACATGGGTGGACATTGAGAGCATTATGCTAAATGAAATAAGTCAGACAGAGAAAGACAAGCACTATATGATCCCACTTATATGTGGAATCTAAAAACAAACAAACAAACAAACAAAAAAACAAAACCTCATAGAAACAGAGCAAATTGGTGGTTTCCCAATGCAGGCAGTGGTGGTAGGAGAAATCGGTAAATATGGTCAAAGGTACAAACATCCGACTATAACATGAATAAGTTCTGGGAATATAATGTACAGTATGTTGAGTATAGTTAACAATACTGTACTGCATATTTGAAAGTTGGTAAGGCAAGAGATTTTTAAAATTTTTTTAATTTAAATTCAATTAATTAACATCTATTGCATTATTAGTTTCAGAGTTACAGTTCAGCAATTCATCGGTCTCATATAATACCCGGTGCTCATTACATCTCATGCTCTTCTCAATGTCCATCACCCAGTTACCCCATCCCTCCATCCCTTCTCCCCTCCACCAACCCTCAGTTTGTTTCCTATGATTAAGAGTCTCTTATCGTTTGTCTCACTCTCTGATTTCATCTTGCTTTAATTTTCCTTCCCCTCCCCTATGTTCCTCTGTTTTGTTTCTTAAATTCCACATGGATGAGATCATATGATAATTGTCTTTCTCTGATCACTTATTTTGCTTAGCATAATACCCTCTTGTT
This sequence comes from Potos flavus, assembly GCA_028534135.1. NCBI lineage: Eukaryota > Metazoa > Chordata > Mammalia > Carnivora > Procyonidae > Potos > Potos flavus. Next base: position 122,694,071 of record CM052900.1, on the reverse strand, counting down.
CCATCCACATTGCTGCAAATGGTAAGACTTCTTTTTTCCGATGGCTGAGTAGTATTCCATTGTATATGTATACACTACATCTTCTTTATCCATTCATCCATCGATGGACACCTGGGTTCTTTCCGTAGCTTGGCTGTTGTGGACATTGCTGTGGGGTGCAGGCGCCCCCTCAGATCACTACATTTTTATCTTTGGGGTCGATACCTAGTAGTGCAATTGCTGGGTCATAGGGTAGCTCTATTTTCAACTTTTTTTGAGGAACCTCCATACTGTTTTCCAGAGTGGCTGCACCATCCTCCCCAACATCTGTCATTTCCTGACTTGTTAATTTTAGCCATTCTGACTGGCGTGAGGTGGTATAGCATTGTGGTTTTGATTTGTATTTCCTGATGCTGAGAGATGCTGAGCATTTTTTCATGCGTCTGTTGGCCATTTGGATGTCTTCTTTGGAGAAATGTCTGTTCATGTCTTCTGCCCAATTCTTTTTTTTTTTTTTTTTAAACATTTTATTTATTTATTTGATAGAGAGATCACAAGTAGGCAGAGAGGCAGGCAGAGAGAGAGGGGGAAGCAGGCTCCCCGCTGAGCAGAGAGCCCGATGTGGGGCTCGATCCCAGGACCCTGAGATCATGACCTGAGCCGAAGGCAGAGGCTTTAACCCACTGAGCCACCCAGGCGCCCCTCTTCTGCCCTATTCTTGATTGGATTATCTGTTCTTTGAGTATTGAGTTTGATAAGTTCTTTATAGATTTTGGCTCTTAGCTCTTTATCTGATAGACATTTGCAAATATCTTCTCCCATTCTGTCAGTTGTCTTTTGGTTTTGTCGACTGTTTCCTTTGCTGTGCAAAAGCTTTTTATCTTGATAAAAATTTTACCTTGAAAAAAAAATTCCCAATAGTTCATTTTTGCCTTTGTTTCCCTTGCCTTTGGAGATGTGTCTAGCAAGAAGTTGCTGTGGCTGAGGTCATAGAAGTTGCTGCCTGTGTTCTCCTTTAGGATTTTGATGGATTCCTATCTCACATTTAGATCCTTCATCCATTTTTGTGTATGGCATAAGAAAATGGTCCAGTTTCATTCTTCTGCATGTAGATGTCCAATTGTCTCAACACCATTTGTTGAAGAGACTATCTTTTTTCCATTGGATATTCTTTCCTGCTTTTTCAAAGATTAGATGACAATAGAATTGAGGGTCTATTTCTGGGTCGTCTATTCTGTCCCATTGATCTATGTGTCTGTTTTTGTTCCAGTACCATACTATCTTGGTGATTACACTTTTGTAATATAGCTTAACATCCAGAATTGTGATGCTACCAGATTTGGTTTTCTTTTTCAACATTTTTTTGGCTATTCAGGTCTTTTCTGGTTTCATACAAATTTTAGAATTATTCATTCCAGCTCTGTGGAAAAAGTTGATGGTATTTGATAAGGATTGCATTGAATGTATAGACTGTTCTAGGTAGGATAGACATTTTAACAATATGTGTTCTCCAATCCATGAGCATGAAATGTTTTTCCATTTTCTTTGTGTCTTTCTCAATTACTTTCATGAGTGTTCTATAGTTATCTGAATACAGATCCTTTACCTCTTTGGTTATGTTTCTTCCTAGATATCTTACGGTTTTTGGTGCAATTAAGACAATAGATCTTAAAAGTTCTTATCACAAAGAAAAAAAAACTTTATTATTATGTGAGGTGATGGATGTTAACTGAACTTATTGTAATAATCTTTTCCCAATATATACATATATCAAATCATTATGTTACATATCTTAAACTTCACAATGTTATATGTCAATTATATCTCAATAAAACTGGGGGAAAAAATAAATATTCCCCACATTCTAAAGTAGAGATTATCTGACATATTGCAATGGCACAAACCACAAGTCTTTAAAGAGGACACACAGCAAGAGATGTAAAGGAGTTTTTCTTTGAGGTCTGAAAAGTATTACTTATGAGAGCAGACATATAGAATTAAAGGTTGTGGGTGTCAGCCCTCAACAACAGATCCTGAGCTACAAGGGTGCCCGTGTGTTCTAGAATAAATCTGTCTTTCATGTTTGTGATATGCACAGCCCTCCAAAGCAAAGCTCAGAGAGGGGGACCCTACGACTTGTGTCTACAGGTAGCACTAAAATCTATTCATGAACCTTCAGAGGTGACTGGCTAGGCAAAATTGGGGGAAAGCGTACTTTGGAGGAAGGATTGTAGAAATGAGAAAGGGGCCAGAGGTAGGAGAATCAGGGGGTGTGAGGTGTGCGTCTTTGCACATATGAGTGTACTGTGAGCAAGCTTTCACTTCCCACATGAGAAAGCAACATCAGCAAGATGGCAGAATAAAAAGACCCAGACCTCATTTTTTGACTTAACAATAATATATATGATCCAAAAATCTTTTATGAGAGCCCCAGAAATCAGTTAGGAAGTCACAATACCCCCAGGCTATCTCAAAGCCGAGAACAGTTACATTGAAGTGGGTATGTAAAGCCATTTCATTGCAACCATATCTGCCCCTCCCCAGGCCAGCACAGTTTGCAATTAAGATGAAAAGTCCAACTCACAGCTTCTCCTTTAGAAAGGAAAATTAAGAGTGGAATGTATGTCTAGTGTGTTAGCTTTTCACAGGGCTGCCTGAGGGACTGTGGAATGCTGATGGAGAACCAGCAAACCTTGGATGCCTGGGGGCCACAGAGAACAAAAGAGAGCTTAGCAGTTTATGGAACTCCCTGAAACTTGTAATACAACAGAAAGAAACAAGCACAGTTCACCATGATCAGAAGTAGGCACTCTGGCAGCATCTACCTTGAGATGGAAAGAAAAGAGTGAAGTGTGCATCCAACATTCCAGTTTTTCACAGGGCTGTTGGAAGGATTGCTTTCTGTTTTCCCTGACTTAGAGTGCTTATGGAACTTGCATACCTTGGATACCTGGGAACCATATAGAATATTCAAGGAAGAATTAGCACCAACCCTCCTCAAACTCTTCCAAAAACTTGAAGAAGAGAGAACACTCCCAAACTCATTTTATGAGGCCAGTATTATGTTGATAGTAAAGACAAACAGACATTACAAGAAAAGAAAACTATAGGCCAATATCCCTGTTGAATATGATGCAAAAATCCTCTATAAAATAATAATAAATAAAATTTAACAGTATGTTAAAAGAATAATACTCCACAACCAAATGGGATTTATCCCTGGCACAGAATGATGATTCAACTTATAAAAATCAACCAACATGACACGCATGACACATTAATATAACAAGGATAAAAATTACATGACCATCTCAACAGGTGAAGAGAAAGCACTTGACAAACTTCAACATCTGTTATGATAAATAAAAAAAGGCAACAAACTAAAAACAGAAACAAATTACCTCAACATAATAAAGGCCATATATGAAAAGCCGATAGTGAAAAACTCAACAGTGAAAAACAAAAAATTTTTAATCTAAGGTCAGGAACAAGACAAGAACACCCAATCTCACCACTTCTATTTGACCTAGTACTAGAAATCCTAGCCAGAGCAGTTAGACAAGAAAAAGGAATAAAAGACATCCAAATTAGAAAGGAAGAAGTAAAATTGTCTCTGTTGGCAGATGACATAATCTTACACGTAGAAAACTCTAAAGATTACACACACACACACACACACACACACACACACACAACTGTTAAAGTAATAAATTCAGAAAAGTTGCAGGATACAAAATCAACATACAAAAATCGGTTGTGTGCTTATGTACTAACAACAAACAACCTGAAGAGGAAATTAAGTAAACAATCCCATTTATAATAGCATTAGCAAGAATAAAATACTTGGTAATAAATTTAACTAGAGGTGAAAAAATTTATACTCTAAAACCACGAAATATTGCTGAAAGAAATTGAAGAAGACATAAGTGGAAAGAGATCCCAAGTTCATAAATTGGAGGCTTAATATTGCTAAAATATCCATACTACCCAAAGCAATCTGTAGATTCAATCCAAGCCCTATTAAAATCCAAATGGTATTTTTTTTTTCAAAATAGGAAAAAAAAATCCTAGAATTTATATGGAAACACAAAAGATCCCAAGTAGCCAAAATATTCTTGAGAAAGCAGAGCAAAGCTTGAGGCTTCACATGTTTTCACTTCAAAACATATTACAAAACTATAGTAATCAAAGCACTATGGTACTTGCATAAGGACGGACAAAGAGATCAAAGAAACAGAGCAGAGAACCAGGAAATAAATGCTTGCAAATATGGTCAAATGGTCTTTGACAAAGATGCCAAAACTACACAATGGGGAAAGGATAGTCTCTTCAACAAATGGTGTTGGGGTAACTGGACATTTACATGCAAAAATAGAAATGGACTCTTACCTTAGACTATATACGAAAAACTCAAATTGAATTAAAGACTCAAATGTATGACCTAACACTATAAAACTCTTAAAACAAAACTTAGGGGAAAGCTTCATAACAGTGATCTTGGCAATGATTTCTTAGATATGATGCCAAAGCACAAGCAACCGAAGCGGAAATAGACACGTGGGACTACATCAAACCAAAAAGCTTTTTGTGCAGCAAAGGAAAGAAGCAACAGAGTGAAAAGGCAATTTACAGAGTAGGAGAAAATATTTGTAATCCGTATATGTTATAAGAGATTAATATCCCAAATAGATTCAATTATATCATGCAACATAATAACAAAAAACAAGTAACCTGATTAAAAAATGGTCAAAGAACTTGAGCAAAGACATATGAATGACAAACAGGAATATGAAAGAAGGTTCAAAATCACTCATCATCAGGGAAATGAAAATCAAAATCATAAATAAATATCACTTCACACTTGTTAGGATGGCTATTCTTAAAAAAAAAATAAAGAAAAATAAGAAATAAAGAAAGGAGAAAAGAAAAAGAAAAAACGGAAAATAACAAGTGCTGGTGCAGATAGGGAGAAATTGGAACCCTTGTGCCCTGTTGGTAGGAATGTAACGTGATACAGTTGCTGTAGAAAACAGAATGGAGTTACCCCCACAAAATTAAAAATAGGTCTGCTATATGGTCAGCAATCCTACTTCTGAATATTTATCCAAAAGAATTGAAATCAGGATCTTGAAGAGATATTTACACTACCATGTTCATGGTAGCAATATTCATAATAGCCAAGAAGTATAAACAACCTCAATTCCCATCAACAGATAAAAGGATAAAGAAAATATATACATAAAATGAAATATTATTCAACCCTTAAAAAGAAAGAAATCTTGCCATTTTCTACAGCATGGATGAAACTTGGGGCATTATGCTAAACCAGTCACAGAAAGATACATACTGCATGATCCCACTTATGTGAAATATCAAAAATACTCAAACTCTTAGAAGCAGAAAGTAGACTGGTGGTTGCCAGGGCTGTGGGAAGGGGGAAATAGGAAGTTGTTATTTAATGAGTATAGAGTTTCAGTCATGCAAGATGAAAAAGTTCTAGAGATCTGCTGTAAAACAATATGCATATAGTTCACAATACTGTACTCTACATGTAAAAAAAACTGTTGAGAATATAGATTTCATGTTATGTGTTTTTTACCACAATAAAAAAATTTTAAATTAAAAGAGTGACGTGAACAACAGCATTGACTCTGTAAGCAGTCAATGATCTAGATATCAACAATCTAGACTGTCCAGTACAATGGTTTTGAAACTTCAATCAACATTGGAATCATTTTTCACTTAAACTTTTCCAGTAAGTTTAATAAGGAAACTATAAAAGTAGAACCACTTGTATTGATTGGGTTGGAGGAAAGGGATCCAGATTTCAGACAGCATACACTGTCACTGAGACCTCTCATTCTCTCTCAGCCCAATCCCTCAGGAACTCCTGATGTAATCTAAGCTCTCCTCATTTTATGGAAGAAGAAACTGCAACCCCAAAAGGAAAAGGGACTTACCCCAAAGTATGCAGTGAGTTAGTGGCATGGCCCTGGCTAGAATCCACATTTCCTGGTTCCCAACTTGATGTTCTTTGCATTCTCATTAAGCCTCTTGAGACTAACCTGGAAAATATCCAGAGATAAAGGGTCAAGTAGTGGGCCATGGAGGGAGGGGGACATTTTTAAGACTAAGCACCAGCCAACAGATTTCCAATCTCAACAGTTTTTTAATGCTTATTTGTTTTCATTATAGAAATAATATCCATTTATTAAAGGAGATTTTGAAATTGCAGAGAAGCAGGAAAAGGAGAAAAATTTATAATCCCACCAACTATATACACAACCGTTAACGCTTGGGTGTGTTCTCTTTCTGTCTTTAATGGATATATCATTGAGCTTTCACTGAACTGTGCTCATACTGTATGTTCAATTTTGTACCCCGCTTTATTTATAATATAATAGCATAAGCATTTTCCATTTATAAACATTTTTTTCATGGCTACATAATATGCTTCAAAGTAGCTGTGCCAAGTAGAACATTTTTTAAAAATTTTTCACAATTTCAAATAATAATAAAATGAACATATATCTGTATATATATCAATTGATTTATGTTTATGGTAGTATATCAAAGTAAAATATGGCATTAAAGAATTTAAAGATTTTTAAGTTTTTTGTAAATAGTTCCACATAATTTACAATATATATTTTCTTATTTATGCACAATTACACAGATATTGTTTTAGAATTCCATGAAAGGAAAGTATAGATTAATAATAATAATAATAATCTCCATTATTCCTTTGACCCATGGGGAGAAATTATTAATTATCCTGGCATATTACTTCCCTATCTTTTTGAAAGTACATATATAAATATATATATATACACATTATTACCAAACTGAGACTGTTGTATGAGTTTGGTTTTTGGTAGAAGGGTTTGTAAGTATATTCCCATGTCAATAAATAATACTTGAAGACCAAATAGATTTTCTTTGTTAATTATAACATTTTATCCCCCTCACACAGCCAAACTCACTCTCATTTGTCTATGCCAAGTGCAGCCATACCCATATCCCCATACCCAAGTAACAGATTATATGTGGGATCACTCCTAATAGGACAATCCTCAATGAGTAATCTTGGTTATAGTTCTCATGGGAAGTCTGAGAAATTGACCCTTAGAATGGACCCTACACAGTAGCAACAGCAATTGACACTTCTGCAGCGCTCAGCCCAGAGTGATGCTCCAACATGCCAGCCACAGGCACATCTCTGGGCTCTGAAATGTAAGTCACTGGTTCTCATCAGATTTGTCCAAAAGCACAGTGGTTAAGACATAAACTTTGGTATCAGACCACTTCGGGTTCAAGTCATGACTCTACCTCCTACAGGCTGTGTGACTTGGATTAACTTACAAGTTAAGCTCTAAGCTTTGGTCTTCTCATCTGCAAAACTGAGTGAAAAGAGTTGCTTCCTCATGTCTGAAATGATGATCAGATGAGACAATGCATGTAAAGTACTTAGCAATACATCATAGCAGGTTCTCAATCAATTTTAGCTATAATAATTTGAGAAGTTTTGGCAACTCAGCTTTCTACTCTCACTCACAAATATGAATTTCTCTTTCCCCATTTATCTATTAACAGAAAACATTGTTTTTATTTTTTTTAAGATTTTATTTATTTGATAGAGAGAGAGACAGCAAGAGAGGGAACACAAGCAGAAGGAGCAGGAGAGGGAGAAGCAGGCTTCCGGCCGATCAGGGAGCCCAATGCAGGGCTTGATCCCAGGACCCTGGGATCATGACCTGAGCCGAAGGCAGACGCTTAACAACTGAGCCACCCAGGTGCCCCCAGAAAACATTTTTTTAACTGATAATTCCCAAAGTAATCATTCTGGCAATGAATATGACAGTTCACAATGTTATCATATTTATCTTATCACAAATGTTATTGATAACTTAAAGTGGTTGAAACTGTCATTAACTATTTTTAATAAACAATTATTTTCAATCATTTCTTATTCTCAGAAATTTTACGTAGCAATATCTCCTTCAACTTTCACAAGCCTGTGAAGTATTATCAGCACCAGCTTTGAAGTGAGCAAACTGGCATACAGACAATTTAAGAAATTTGCTTAAAGTCACATCACTAAAAGTTGAAGACTCAGGGTCTGAATCCAAGCCCATTGGACCACAAGTCCTAACCCCAGCCACTAGGCCAGGAGTCATCAAACCTTTTTCTGTAAGGGCCAGATAGTAAATATTTTAGGGTTTTTTTGAGGGGGCCATATGGTCTACCTCATAACTACCACTGCAGTGTGAAAGCAGCCATAAGCAACTTGCAACCAAATGAGCATGCCTATGTCCAATAAAACTTTATTATGGAAAGATAAGTTTTTATTGACATCATGTTGCCTGTGAAGTCCTTGTTTCTATAGATTGTCTCTATAAATTTCTGTTCTATGTCACTCCTGGGTTCTTTCTTCTTTTATAGAATCCCCCTTAATATTTCTGGTAGTGCCGGCTTGGTGGTCACATACTCTTTTAAACTTTGCTGGTCTTGGAAGCTCTTTTTCTCTACATGCATTCTGAATGTCAGCCCTGCTGGATAAAGTATTCTTGGCTGCATGTTCTTCTCATTTAGTGCCCTGAATATGTCTTGCCAGCCCTTTCTGGCTTGCCAGGTTTCTGTGGACAGGTCTGATGCAACCCACTGAATGGGAGAAGATATTCACAAATGACACTACAGACAAAGGGCTGATATCCAAGATCTAGAAAGAACTCTTTGAATTCAACACCCAAAAAACAGATAATCATGTCGAAAAATAGGTAGAAGACATGAACAGACACTTCTCCAAAGAAGACATACAAATGGCTAGCAGACACATGAAAAAATGTTCATCATCATTAGCCATTAGGGAGATTCAAATCAAAACCACATCGAGATACCACCTCACACCAGTTAGAATGGCAAAGATTAACAAGACAGGAAACAATAAATGTTGGAGAGGATGTGGAGAAAGGGGAACCCTCTTACACTGTTGGTGGGAATGCAAGTTGGTGCAGCCACTTTGGAAAACAGTGTGGAGATTCCTCAAAAAATTAAAAATGGAGGTACCCTATGACCCTGCAATTGCACTACTGAGTATTTACCCCAAAGATACAGATGTAGTGAAAA
>CM052900.1:122626384-122684466 GCA_028534135.1 Potos flavus | reverse complement strand
CCTATCCCTAACCCTAACCCTAACCCTATCCCTAACCCTAATCCTATCCCTAACCCTAACCCAGGGTTTGGAATATAAGCACAGTGTTTGGAATATAAGAGTAGCTCAATAAATGTTGGAAGGAAGGACAAGAGGAAGGGAGGAAAAAAGGGAAGGAGGACAGACAAATGAAAGAAGTTCTCAACTATAAATACAGGTTCTGTGATGGGATATGGAAAGGCAGGAGAGTAGGGAAAGAGCCTACACCAAACCATTAGGAGAGACGTGGAAGGAAAAGTGCCCAAAGTGCGTGTGGAAATCCTATTTCTGCTTCTCATGAGGGGAAGTCCATGATCCTCTGTAGAAATGGTTGGCCATTGTGTTGGGACAGTGAAGAACAAGGCAGAAATAACTCTATCAGATTTGTCCCATCAACGTCCAGAGAAAAGGTACCAGCTTAGAGATTTTTGATTCCCTGTGGATTCTCAAGTCATTTACATCATGTTTTCTGCCAGTGGAACACAGAAAGGACAATGTCCCAAAAAACAAGATGGCCCCTTTTAAATATGTTACATTCTTATATTGTATTCTTATATTGTATTATATTGTATTTTAAAACGTTATAGCAAATAAAAGAATCTAATTGAAGGTATAAAGGTAATAGACATTAAAGAGTCAGGATTAGATGGGGTAGAAGATAACTTAAAGCCACCTTTCAGCTCTAAACAAATTTACTCTTTTTATTTTTTGATTCTGCTGGATTGCATTTGTACTTCATTTTATTTGGGTTTTTTGGGGGGTATTATTGTTAATTTAAATTAAATTTAGTTAACATATAGTGTATTATTATCTTCAGAGATAGAATTTAGCGATCATCAGTTGGATACAACAGCCAGTGCTCATTATATTAAGTGCCCTCCTTAATGCCTATCACCTAGTTACAGCATCCCCCCACCTACCTCCCCTCCAGCAACCCTCAGTTTATTCTCTATGGTTAAGAGTCTCCTATGGTTTGCCTCCCTCTCTGTTTTTATCTTATTTTATTTTTCCTTTCCTTCCCCTATGTTCATGTTTTGTTTCTTAAATTCCACATATGAGTGAAATCCTATGGTATTTGCCTTTCTCTGACTGACTTACTTCGCTTAGCATAATACCCTCTAGTTCCACCCACATCGTTGCAAATGAAAAAGATTTGCAAATGTTTTCCATTTGCAAATGGAAAACATATATATATATATAATATATATATATTATATATATATATATAATGGAATATTACTCAGCCATCAAAAAGAATGAAATCTTGCCATTTGCAAATTTGCTCTTTTTAAAAAATTATCTGGGGCACCTGGGTGGCTTAGTCAGTTAAGTGACTGCCTTCGGTTCAGGTCATGATCCTGGAGTCCTGGGATTGAGTCCCGCATCAGGCTCTCTTCTCAGAGGGGAGTCTGCTTCTCTCACTGACCCTCTCCCCTCTCCTGCTCTCTCTCTTAAATAAAATAAAATCTTTATGAAAAAAAAAGATTATCTGAGCTTGGATTTATTCTCCAAAGCTCTCCTTTGAAGCAAAGAATGTAATCATCCCAAACCATAAATGCTTCAGATTTGGGTTTTGTTTTTTTTCTTTTCTTCACTAGGTGCTCTATGGGAGAGCTTCTTTGAGATGAAAATATAGGGACTAAGAAACACCATTTTTTACTCCACTACTACCCTTTTCTTCCACCTTCTCTCACCCAAATCCTCCTCTCCACTAAAACAGTGCCCCAGGGAGCTGTCAACACATGCTTCTACAGAGACACTTTTTGACAGTTCAAACAGAGATCTGATTGCATGGGTTCAGAGTTACACCCCAAATTTCCCTATCATTCATTCCCTGAACTCTTGTATGTGCCAAAGAAGGTACCTGCCACTGGACAACTGGAGAAAAAGCCAAGAAATGTCCAACATTATCCTCATTGTCTCGGCTTTCTTTCCCTGCCCCCTATTATGTCTCAATGAGAAGGGGTGCTCCTGGATATATTGTGTAGATTCTGCTCAAATAGAACATGAAGCCTTCTCCTGGTCATTTGGAAAACTAATAGAACTATGGACTGGGACCCATTAATTCTGGGCCCAAGTCTGCCACTAACTGGGTAGGTGTCCTTACATAAGCTATTTGATTTCTCTGGGTACCGATGGGTCCTCTGGCTCACCATCCAGATGCCCTCCAACTAGCAGGAACATTCGAGCCTGACAGCTCTCAGCTGAAAATCCCTCTGGATTTTGTCTTTGGCTGAAAGGTCCATTTAGTCAAAAGTCTCTTCTTTTTGCCTGAGATGGCTCGCATTCAACAACCAGTCAGTCATTGCGAGAGTCCAAAGGCTTGGCCCCCTTGCCCAATTTGGAACAGTTCTGCAGGGCCATTTCAGCTTCTGGGTTCCCTGTAGGATTACCTAGACCTCTGTGGGGACTGCATGGATTCGTAGCTCCTCCTTTTACTTCTCTGTAGGTATTGATCCTGACACCACCCCAATAAAATTCTTGCACACAAATCTCCAGAAGTCTCACGCAAGAATCAAAGTTCGTTTGGGGGGACCCTATCTGGGACGCTGGTTGCTAGCTTTCCCATTGAGCCAATAAGTGGGCTTTGCTAGATGCCTCCATTTCTGTCTGTAAACATTAGTAAAGCACAATGATGCACTGACAGGTGTATAAAATAATCAGCAGAGGCAGCTATGGCAGGGTCTCACGGGCATTTGAATCCAACTGATTACAGATTTCAGGACATAGCTCTTCAAACGTTGGGAAACAGGTGATACAGCAGCAAACAGAGACACAACATTTGGATCTCTGTGTTGGAGATCTCAGAACTAGCTGGTAATTCCAGGTAATTCTCTCTGTTGGGCCTCATTTTCTTAGTCTACGAAATAAGAAACTTTGTTATGTTCCCTCTCCCTCCTTGTGTTAAATGAATTTCTGTGATCTTTGCTTTGAAAAGAAAACAAAAGGGGTGCCTGGGTGGCTCAGTCGTTAGGCATCTGCCTTCGGCTCAGGTCATGATCCCAGGGCACTCGGATCAAGCCCCGCATGGGGCTCCCCACTCAGCGGGAAGCCTGCTTGTCCCTCTCCCTCTCCCCCTACTTGTGTTTCCTCTCTTGCTGTGTCTCTCTCTGTCAAATAATAAATAAAATCTTTTAAAAAAAAAAGAAAACAAAGTTCATAAAGTTCATTTTTGGAGAAATCAGTCTCAATCATTCTCTCATTCACCCAGAACCAAAAGCAGACAGTAGGTGCCTAATTATTCATGAATCTGTATGGTGCCCTCTGCAGGCCTGCCCTCCGAAACCTGTGGTCTGGGGCTAGCTGACATGGCCCAGGGAACCACAGCCAAGGCAGCCTCCCTGGATCCATGTAGGAGAAATCTGCTGGAAGGTCACTCTACAAATTTACAAGGTTCTTGAACTACAGGGGACTAGAAACTAACATATACTGAACACCTGCTAACTTCTTATCACTGGCTTTTGTCCTTTTATGTACCTTAGTTCGTTTAATTCTGACAACACTCCCTGAAAGTCAGCCATTGCCATCTCTATTTTACAGACCAGCCTGTAGAGGGCATGTGACAATCCCGAGTCAAGCATCGAATGTGGAAAAACCAAGGCTAGACCACCACCAGCGTTCCATCACACCGTAACAGAAGCGCCCAAGAGCTCCTTGAGGGCAGGTCCCAAGTCTTTCTTTTTTGTATCCTGAGCACCTAACCCAGTGGCAAGCATGAGTTACTAGAGGCACGTTGACTACTTTAATTAATTAAAACCTCCTGACTTCTCCTCCTGCTACCTCTATTACATTATCACACAATCAGCCTTGCTGATTCACCTCCATATTTTTCAAAAATGCCCAACCTTGAGAAAGACAGAAAACCAACCCCAAATAACAAAGACGTATATTCTCCCAATGTACACCGTGACAACCAGTCATTTGGCCCCTTTGGGATGTGATAACCGGCTAACTAGCCTCAGCGCTGTCTACTTGCACGAGATTGGCTCACATGGGCCCACCAAGCAAGGGCTCCCATTGATTATTCCTAAAAACCCATTACACTTCTGAAAGCCGTTACACTTTAAGATGGTTTAAATACATCCGCCTTGTCATTTTCAACCATGCCCGCAAAAAGCATCCTAAAGATATTCGATCATTCAATTAGACTAAATGAGGCCAATGTATAAGCTGCTGCCTCAGAGGTTATCATGCTTAATAAAACATACTTTATAAACCCCGTGAAGGCTGTAATTAAATTTACAATCCTCCTTACACGCAACTTTAACAAACGATGTCTGAATGTTGTGCGTGCGTGTGTACGTGGGCGTGTGTTTTGTGGGTGCATGTGTGTGTTTTAAGGTCCTGTTCCATAAGGATTATAGCTCCCCTGCTGTTTGGAAAAGATCATTTCACTTGTAACACTAATAACTTGAGCAGGGGAGAAGCTGGCCTGGTGAATGGAATGCACTTCACTGCACATCTTGGCTCAGCTAGAAATCGGAAGCAGATGGTCCTTGCGGCTGCTTTCCCACCCGAGCCCGCTCACTGCCAGCCTGTGGTCTTCCGTGGGCTGCTGCTGGCAGTCTGTGCCTTGAACATAGTAGGACAGTGGCAAAAGAAATCAAATCTTTTTCAATGAGCAGCAAGTTATAATGAAATTTGACAGATCTGACATTCTATACCCAACATCTAGTTAGAATATATTAACCTTTGAGTTTTCTTAGGCGCCTTGCATAGAAGTTGCGAATGTACTTATTAGAGGGTTGTGTTGTATGCGGTGTTCCTTCTTTTCTTTTTTAACAGGGGGCAGAGGGTTTAGTCCAATCTTGGGTGGCAGCTGGTTAACAGCAAATGCAGAGAAAGTAAAAGTCAAAGAATTTCTAAATGGAAATGAGGGACCGGAACTGCCACTAGGAAGGAAACGAATTATCTGCAGGGTATGGAGGGTGAGTCTCTGCTGAAAAAAAATCATCAATATTTTTCTTGAGGGGAAAAAAAAAAAAAAATATATATATATATACACACACACACACACACACACACACACACACACACACATATATATATCCTAATTCAAAAATCTGGGCAATCTCTGGGCATATCATTAAAACGGATGGGGCTGTCTGGACCCCCTGGCATTTTCTTCAATTCTGCCCTTTTCAGCTTTGTAGCATTTGCTTCTGCCATACGGTGAGAAAACCATGCCAGGTGACTTGGGACACTGTTTTTTTGTTTTGTTTTTTTAAGTCACCACACTCATGCCCAGTCACGATGTGTACCTGTTCAGAAGACTTGGCTACTTTCATCAAGAAGGGATTAATCTGCCACCAAAGACCTTGGCATTTCTCTGGACTTTGGAGGAACTAGACTGCCTCTCCTTTTGTGTAGATTCTTCTTCTTATTCCAAAGCTTCCATGTGAATACACACTCATTTTCAAGGTTAGACACTGATGTCCTGAACACCATTTTAGGATTTTCCACCTGACTGAGGTTAGAGAAAAGACCTAGGTATTAATAGTAGATAATCCCTCTTCAATACAGGCTTTGAAGGAGTCTTAAGTACCCATTGCCCTAAACCAAACTTCTCTACAGTGTAAGCAAAAATATACATTTCTAATTTCTGATTTCCAAGAGCTTAGAGATCCAAAGCCAGACATATTTGCTAAGCCCAGCATCCGACCCTACAAAAGAAATTTTTAAAAATCTTCTGAGAGTTACCTAATTAGAGTAGTTTTGAGAAAACTTTTAGATAAATAGATGTGGGTGGACTCTGCTCTTCTTGATTGATTAGTACGTGTCATTAGGCAAGACTCTTCCTTTTTGACACTGACTTGCAAATTTAAAATAATAATACGAACCCCCTAGGGTTTTTGTGAAGGTTAAATGATTTCTCATACCCCAAAGCACCTTAAAAGCTAGCTGGCACATAGCAGGTAATAAGTCCTGTTATTTCCCCTCTTTCATGGTTTAAGAGGCAACATCAGAGTGGGGAAGCTCCAGAGTCATAATTCCTAAGCTTGAATCCTTCCATCTCTAACTCCTGGACCCTAAACAAGTTGCTTCAACTCTTGGAGCCTGTTTTGTTTTTTTGTTTTTTTTTTTTAATTTATAAATGGGGTTAATACTAGATCTTATATCATAAGGACCCATCTGAAAATAAAAAGATCTCAAAATAGCACTTGGCTTTGAGGGGAAGTACTCAACACATACTAGCTGTTATTATATGGTGCATTCAAAATCAAGTTACTCTTCTCCTAGAGTCTCAATTTTCCAATGGCTCTAGAAACAAAGCTTAAAAAAAGGGAGAAAAAAAATTTTAGTTGCCTACATTGCAAGAGTTGCTGTTAAATGTGTGAATGAATGAATGAATGAATGGCATAGATTCATTAAAGATAAATAACAATATAATGAATTTATGTGATGCACCAATGAATCATACAGATAAGAAAGGAAACAGGAAATCAAAGGTGCTAGAGATCACTGTGGACTGGGGTCTCAGGGACAGTAGTTAACTTGCAACTGCAGGTGATGCACTAGGAGAAGCAATAGTCTGAGCCAAGGTGAAAGAAATTGCTGTGCAAATATGAGAAGAATGCATAAGACGGTACTAAGAGCTGCAATGGGGCAAGGTACAGATTATTAGAAGATTATTAGATTATTAGACTATCATTAGACTCTTAGATCAAAGAGAAGGGACCTAACCCAGCTTTACCAGACAGGATCAGAGGGGAAAGAGAGGGGATTTAGCTCAACAGATGAATAATAATAACAAAATATCAATACCAAAACAATAACATAGCTTGAGCACTCATTATGTATCAGGAACTATTGACTTCATGCATATTTTTGCTAAATAACTGTATCTGTCTTTCTATCTATCTATCCACTCAACTAATTATCTTCATTTTCCCATTTCAGACACAGAGAATCAGAGAAGTTAAATAAGCTGGGAGTGGTCACACAGTTAAGAACCAGCCAAGCCAGGATATGGACAACTGAACTTCAGAAACAGTGCTCGCAACCACTCTGCTTACTCTCCAGCTTCTGAAAATCATTAATATTCCATTTCATGTTGCCTTTTAGCAACATATGACAAACCCAAGCCCCTCCTTGGTATTGCACACCTGTTGGCAGCAGAGTCTTTGAGGCCTTTATCCAAGTGCACTGCAGCAAAGATACAGACGGGAATCCCCCCTTCCCCCCAGCTCTCCCGGGTTCTTCCCACTCATCAAAAGGGGGGTAGCTGATTTGGGGCGCATTGGCCACAAGAGCCAGAAAGAGTCTAGAAAATAATTTGCTCTTTGCCAGAGGCCTCATGCTATGAGAAAACAATTCCCTTTCTAATGCTCCCCCACAGTCACCGGACTGTATTCCTCATACCGTGCAGAGTGCCCAGCGGTTTAACCCACCACTTGACTTCATAGCTGGAGGATTCCCACTTCTTATAAAACATGTTCAAAGGAAGTCAGAAAGTCCAAATCCTGATGGAGTTATTTCTTGATGAGGGTCCTGTTTTTGCCTCAGATTCATTCACGTGCAGTGGAAAGAAGTATTCAAATGACAAGAGTTAAATTCAAAACATGTAGCCACTTTCTGTTATATTTTTTTTTTCTGACTGAAAGCAAACCATTTAGATGTTTGTTTCCAAAAAGGCATCTGTCAGCAATCAAAGGGGAAAAATGCATAAAGCAAATGCAATTGTTTGGAGTAGCATTTCCTGGATCATGTTAAATGCTTGAATTGCTCCCCATTATGCTCACCAAATAATTTTATTTCCCACAATAATTGCAATATTTAACATGTTTTATTTAATCTTGTTTTAAGGCTATTAACAACGGGCCACACTGTGAAAAGACTGATTGCTGTATGAGAAAGGACAGCATCCACCAGCCTCTTACAGAACAATGATAAAGTTAAATGCACCTAATTGTTCCAGATTTAAAACACTATTATCCAATAATATTTCTCATTTCTTTGTTCAAAAACTACTGTGTCATCTCCCGTAAGACGTTCCCGGGTATTCCATCATTCACAAAGTAAAATCTGGACTCCAATTCACCTTGTGCCCCATTCATTCATAAATAATGGGCCTGGACGGAGTGTTGCGAGTCTCAGAAATGAGGCAGCTCAGATAAGAGACACCTCCAACTTCAGAGGCTTCTGCGGGACAAACTTAGAAATTGTTAAAGCTGTGGGCCCACCAATCCAAAACGCCCAGGTGCTTCCTTGCCCTAGAGAGTGCTGAGAAGACACTGAAGCGAAGAAACTTTGGTTTTGTCTGCTTTTCAGAGGCAAGTAGGAAAGGATGAAATAGGTTCATTCAAATGCAGAATGCTGCTTCATTTCTTTTCTTATTCTCTTTTCCTTTTTTTTTTTTCCTGGTTTATGCTATTTTACATTCTATGTAGAATTCCAGCGTTTTGCCTTCTCTTTCTCGAAATGATGAACTGCAGAGAGACCAGGTCATTTTAATGACATTGCAGTTACACAAGATAACAAATGTTTTGGCTGGCAAGCTCAGGGCAAGATCCTGACGGAAGGTCCATTTGCTTATGGACAGGGAAGGCACCGTAACATTTCCTATGTTGCCACAGATTCTTTTTCTGAAAGGTAATTCCAGAGTTTGAAAACCCTAAAGGTGCTTCAAAGAGTGATTGCAATATCCATATTTGATATTAATTCCCGATATCACCTTCCACGCCCATATTATTAGAAAAAAAAATCCCATTACAATGAGGGGTGGGAGTGGAAAAAAATGTCTTATTTGTTACATGTGTCGCTCGTTTGGTAGAAACAGTCTGGGCGTCGTATTTTAAATTATAGAACATTTCAGGTGCAACTGGATAAAATTTACTTTACTGAAATTATTTTTGTCCAAACAGCTATTTACGTTATGCTAAAGAGTTAAAATAACACCTACTAAGAAAGAGGTTAGAAAGAGGAAAGCAAAGTCTACCAAATTTAACCTTTTTGGAACTTAAAATGGGTCCTGAGTAAGTTCATCTAAATATTATGCAGTTGAAAATGTGACTAGAAAAAAATCCACTGGATAGTTGAGCTGTAAATGCACAAGTTCTTAAATAATCACAGTTCAATCGCCCTGAAAAATGCTGTAGATAAATTCCCCCAGGCTCGGGAGTGCCTATACAGAAGACGTGCAGTGTAGAGAACTGTATTATCACTGCTAGGTTCTTGGGGATCAAGAAACCGCTTATATCTAGAAAAATAAAGAAAGAAAGAAGATGTGTCTGGTACACGGCTCTTATAAAGGTATTTCTGCCGTTCCTAATTTGACACAGTTTGAAAGAATCAAATATAACACATGGTATTCTCGCTACTTCTCCCCTCTTAGACCTCGAGTAAAATGACTTGAAATTCAGCAGTTGCCTGGACTTCTCACTTAAGGAAAAAAATAAAATCATTTTTACAGTCACTCTTATTGGTAGGTCCGTGATGTGGTTTATTTTTTCCTCTAAAGAGAGGATGTGTGGTTAAAAACCCCTGTGAAGAAGATGGCTTGGTTACAGTAAGGAAATCAGATGTGATTTTCCCTGAATAAGGAAGTACTCATGTCAAGTTTAGTCTAAATTGTGTTAAACTGAATTGATAATGACTGATCACTTTATTCACAGAGAATCGAAAAGCTCAGAATTAATTAAAAAAAAAAAATAGAACACCAAAAAATAGAGATGGCGCGTAGCCTAGCCTAGGTTAGAACTTGTGAAATATCAGTACTGTATTTCCTCACATAAAAACACACACCTAAATACAATGCCAGCCGAACCAAAAATCAAGGGACTCAACCACTGTCATCTCATGTTTATGTTCCTTCACAACCAAATTAACTAATGAATTAATTTTAAAAAAATAAGGTAAGGAAAAAGAAATATTTTTCCCCAGTATTTTTTTTTTTTTTTTTTTTACTCCTTGGAAAACCTGTTCAGCTGTTCCCAGATTTAGTTTTAGACTTTTCGCTTTGCTTCCACTGAGATGTGTAAGACAGGAAAACTGAACTAAACATTTTTTTTAAATGCACAGCTCACGTTCTTGAGAGAAGTGGCTGTGAAAAACAGATACTGAATCAGACCTAAAGTCGAGGGGGGGGGGGCAGGAAAAAAAAAAAAAAAGCCCCAAACATCGCATGATAGTCTCTAAGCAGTTCCATCTGTCAAGCAGAAATTTTAGGCTAATAGCCTGTGGCGATCTCCCTCCGCAGTCCACTACCTGCCTTTGTCCTATTAAATCTCTTTATTCTCCTTAAAAAAAAAAAAAGAAAGAAAGAAAGAAAAGAAAGAAAGAAAAAAAAGAGGGGGGATTGGTTGTTGGAAGGAAAGGAAAAACCTTGCAGACCAAAATCATCTGAGTGATGAAGCCCTAATTTTAACCGCCTCTCTTTGATGTGTAGCAGTGGGTCCTTGTTTTTTAAAAAGGAGAGAGAAGACAGTGCTAGGAGCAGAAGACTTTTCATCTCCACTTCACCTTGCCACTGGGTCTGTGAGAGATTGGTTCATTGTCAAGCAGATTTTTTTTTTTACCCATGATTCCATATGGTATGGACCGGACTACATGTTGCCCCACATGCCACTGCAAATGTTTTCTCAATTAGGTGTCTTATCTCCCGTGAGTTAGCATCAGATGAAGCTTGCTGACAGCGTAATGGCAGGGAAAGCTTCCGACGGCTCCATCAAATGGCAGCTCTGCTACGACATCTCGGCCAGAACTTGGTGGATGGTGAGTTGGCAGCCGGGGCTGCTTTTTTTTTTTTTTTTTCCCTTTTCTACTTTCCCTCCCTCTTTGACAAAATGTCCCAGACCTCACATTCATCAAATTCACATTTGATTTTTTTCACACTCTTCAGTGAAGCAGCCTCACACTGCTTCCTCTTGCCATCCTCTCTCTGCCACTCTGCGACTCGAGTTCCCAGCAATGCTTGCCCTGGTTTTCCATGGGACAATGTTTGAGAGTTGTTGTTTGTTTTTGCTTTTTTTAAATTTTTTTTTATTTTTTTATTTTTTTTTTTAAGTAGCAGAAGTTTTAAGGTGGAGGTGGGTATTTTAGCCAAGTCGGTCTTGGGTCAAAAAAAAAAAATGAAATGCTTGTCCAGGCCCTCGGGTTTTGCTCCCTCTCTCTAGCTTTGCAGCCCCCTTTACTTTTGTTTTCAGGGACTATGGGGTGCTTGGTTTTTTCCTTGGCTGTGGTAATTTCTGAGGACATGTGTTGGAGGTGGGGAGAAGCAAGCCCTGGGTGAATTCCCGTCCTGCCCCATTAATTGGAGTGCCTGAAGTCACCTGTGGGAGAACTCTGGGTCCCCACTCCCTGTTTTCCATCTGGGGACCCGTAGCTCTCATCCCCATTTGTTTATCTCAGAGCAGGTCTTAAATCTCTGAGGCACTCCAGCTCTGAGTGGGAAAAGACCCACACACTCTATCTTTTAGTTATTCTGGGTGCAAATAAAGTTTTAATAAAGTTCTACCACGCGGCCGCAGAATGAGTTAACTCACATGTCATGGTCAACCAGGCCAGACAACCTTTGACATCCTGGATCTATAAGAGGTAGAGTGAGTTGGGAGGGCGCACAATAGCTTATTGTCACGGGAGATGCGCGTCCTGTGAGGAAGAGAGTCCTCACATCATCACTGCCCTCGTTAGGGTGGTGTCCGTTAAGGATTACTTCGTTAGCAGAGCATTTCTAGTTTTCCGTAATTATTATTCTTGTGGCTAGCGTGAATTCTTCCAGGGAGTGAAAAAAAAGTTTGCTGCCAGGACAATGAATGTATTATCCGTTCCTAACTGGACCGTGAACTTCAGCTCATTTCACATAGATATCAGTTTAAGAAAAAAAAAAGAGAGAGAGAGAGAGAGGGTGAGAGAGAGAGAGAGTGGTGTTGAGAGGAAGACTGACGAATGGAATTACAAGACAGGACATGGTCGGTTTCATTGCATGATCTGCGGAAAGAGTCCTCCTTTCCCCTTCCTGGACCAATGGTGGTATCATTTGGGCAAGTTTTAGGAATTCTGAGGACTGAGAGACTATTCAAAGTGAGCTACCGCAGGATTCTGTTCGGCTGCTCTTGGGGTGCAGTGTGTCCGTCCTAAGGACCCCTGAGTAAAAGTGGTTGTGGGTATGTGTGCACATGTGTGTTTTAACTTGTGATTTCTTAACTAGACAATAGAAACGTTGTCAGTGATTTCAGGACAATGTTACTTGCACTTTTTGATTAATTAGAACAGCAGTAGACTATCCACTCAGATCCCGAACTATTCGGGGCACTTATTTTCCCATTAGAGTTTCTGCCAGCAAGAACAAGGTTTACTTGTATGCCATGATGTTGCCTATTGCTTCGCCTTGTGCAGCTTGTTAAACACCAGAAATGAATATACTGATTGGTTTAGCTATTATTTTCTAAGCTAAGTTGTAAGCCTTAAAAAAAAACAAAAAAAAAAACCTGCACGTTGATGTCATATTCTGGGTGACATTCTCCTTCCTTGTATTTCAAGAGCTCATAGATTTTATAGACTGTTACTTTTTATGGCAAATTGTGTTATCTTTTTTTTTTTTTTTTTGCAAAGATCACCAAATGCTCCTCTTTTTTTTAACTTGGAAAACTGTCATTTATTTTTTGTAAAGTTTACTTGGAAGTTGCTTTTCATTTAAAATTGTTTTACAGATGTTTTACCGCCGGGAATATAAAATATAAAAGTGGTGGAAACATTTAGCAATGCAGTTGACTAAAAATAAACAATGCTGTAAGCTCACATGCTGCTGTTTAGGCTGCATACGACAGGAAGTTTCTCTCAACTTCAATGCTTCTAGATCTTTGCTTTGAAAAAGGGTGAGAGATCAGAGTGCTCTTTAAAGAAGTTGTAGAAGTTACCAAAGAGACTAAATCGATTTTTTAATTTCCCTCGAAGGTGACCACATACCACAGCATTTTAAATTTGCCAGTTACAAATAATTCTAATGTAAATTTCCCACTATTGGTGGGAAATTGAGGACTTTGATGAAGGGGGAAAAGAATTAATTAAAATAAAAGACATTTCGCATTTTCTCTTAGCTCTTCTCTTTCCTTGAACAGAATTCACTCCCTCTCCCTCCAGACCCTCACCTCACTATCCCAAACAATTTTCCCCAACTTAAAAAAAAAAAAAAATTTAGTCTTGCTCCTGGCTAATACGGCTCTTTAAGCAAAGGACAGTACAAGATCCGAGTTTCACACTAAAGGCAAATAAAGCTTTAAAATTACCTCATGCGTCATCTGGTTACACAGACTCCGGGCTGCATAGTGGGAACCTCCGCTTGGTCCTCCCAGCATACAAAGGCAACTCAGTGAATGCCCCCTCCGCCCGTGGAGGCTCGGCCTCAGCTGCCAGCACCGGGATATGCAATTTTGCTTTTTAATGAATCGTAAACAATTTGTATGGCAAATGAGTTTGTTTGTTTTAGTTTGGGGGCATATGTTGGACCAGTTGTAGACAGCCATGACCTACTCCAAAATTTTAGGTGAGAATGGATAGAGCTCCAGATCATTTTTATTTTTCTAAATAATAAAGACCCACTAGAATGAAAGAAACTGGTTAATAAAAGGCTGAGAATAACAACCCCTCTCCTCTTTCCCTCTTTATCCCCACCCCCTATCATAATGCACCCAGCTTACAGTAGAGTTTTAACTGCACTTTTTGATAACGTACTGAAGGTTGGTTGACTAAATTAATTGGGTTGGTGTTTCTCTCTTTTTTTAAGTACGAATTTTAGCTTTGTCTTCAAAAGGCTACTTTTGTTCAAGAAACAATTATTTTAACATGTGAAATACTAAGAAGGGCCTTCTTTACCTTTTATTGCTTTTTTGGGTTAAAGCTGACGCCGTCTCGACAGACGTAGGATATAAGAAATGCTAAATACACTTTTGATATCAAAATGGAGTGGGAGAGGGGTCTTGACGTGGAAAAGTCAAATGAAAACTTTTGCTCCAACCCAAAGAGTTGTAAACACAACTTAGAAGTTAACAAGCGACCAGGGTTCGAGCATGTACTCTTTAACAGTAATTACCTCTGGCGCTGTCATTTAGGAGTAATCTTTTGATATCTGAGCCACTTCTCTAATGCTTTAATCATGCAAATCAAGAAATAGATATTGCATATCAACTGCATCTAGCTATGTTGTGACATCTCTATTTGAAACCTTCGACACACAACTAAGAAAACCCTCATGAAATCTTTCTCCACTCCAAATGAAGTGGAAGCACCTTGGAAGCATGCATATGCTTCAAAATATAATTCTGTCCAGTGGAATTACCTCCATTCCACCCACATGGCGTTCAAACGAAGGCAGAATAAACAGCCTCCTCTTCCTAATGATTTACCGATAAGATATTATGGGATATTTTTATCTGAATTACAAAATACACTTGTCTTGCTTCTTCAATCCAAATTAAAAACTCATAGCTACTATGAAATGAAGGCTAGTAAATCATCCTGCCACCCTTCTCTCCCCATGCTAGCTTCCCAAGCACTTATTTTGCAAGCATTCTTTTTAGAAATCGCCATATAATGTTTCGGTCAAGAATTATCCATCACTTAATTCAATTTTTACAACTCAGACTTTGTATGCCAGGAAAATACTTGGGTAGCAAGGATATGCTATGCCTTGGAATTTAAATGCCTTTTCTAAAAGTAGATATATGTTTACCAAGCAAGGTACGTCTGTGAAATACTGTCTTACTGTGTTCAACAATTCAAAAAAACTCTTAACTCCAGCCTACTTCTCAAATGATTGACAGCCCTAACCGCTGCAGATGCCAAACTAAGAACTCATATCTCATGCAACCTTTTGTTGTTGTTATTTGCTTGGATTCACAACTTAAGTTGCATTTATCATTTCCATTTTTAAATGGTTAATTCCCAACTGAGCCACTGGTGTTCATGATTGTCTTCTATATTCTTTTGAAGACATTGCCTAATGAAGATTTTGCTATGCTTTTGCACTAGCTCTTTCGGGATGATGATTAAAATAACTTGGAAATTGCTACAATGGCTATAAATGAAAAGAATCAAAATGAGGGGATTCAGTAAATAATAAATCATATCATATTCTCGGTACCCAGTATATTTTCAAAAGAAAGTGTCCGTGATAACATATTTATACACATTCTATTTCAAGCATTTGCACACTCTGCCTAGGCTTATTTTTAAATGCACACTTGTCTTATTTTTATCTACCATTATAAATATGTGTGACTATATTAATTTCCAAGAATATGCATTCACTTCAAAGATTTCCATGCACTATTATTTTCTCACAGTATTAGCAATGATTGATCGCAAGCAAAATCTGAATAAAGTACCGTTTTATCTTTTTCTCTCACATATATTAAGAAATTGTCCTTATCACTTTCTTTAGGTTAGCCTTGTACAATATCTTTTAAAGTATCATTTATTATGCTTAGGGCGTCACAAATACTTTAAACTATGTTCTGTTTTTTTTCCTCTAAATCAAATTATGATCCAAATGCACTCCATTCAGAAATGTGATTGGTTACTTAAGCTAGCCTATGTTCTTGTACTATCTTTTTAAAAATCTTGATTTCCTGTTATTACGCTCATATTTCTCCTGTGAACTTTAGACTGTAAAATAAATGCTTTGTCCTTACTTATTTTCTAGTTGATTTTCCTTCACCTGTCCTGAATATTGTCAGGAATGTTTCTAATTTAAAACCAAAGGAATCAGGGGCTGATTAGAAGACAGGAAATTGGAGGATTAAACTGTCTGGTTGAACTTCCTTTACTTATCAGCACTCAGTAACTCACTTTGGATTACAAACTTAACAGGACAATTTTTATAACGCATTGTTCCTTCTGGATGTTTACATATAAACAGTGCATGTGAGGGGAGTGTGTGTGTGTGTGTGTGTGTACTTGTGCAGACTCTATGTGTCTGTGTGCGCGTCCGCGAGTATGAAGAGAAAAGAACCAGCAGCTGGTAGTTATAAGTAGATGTTTTTAAGTGGAATAGTTTTAAACTAAAGGGGCTGATACTATGAGCAGGAAAGTTCATTCCAAGACTATAATCCCAGGATATTCTCAAAACATTCTTATTAAAACACTTCCGTGAAACCAAGCAAAGAAGGAAATACTATAAGGGAGAAAGCAAGATGCACTAGTTTGGAAATAAAAAATAGATGCTCATGGCCCTTATGCCGTCCAGCTTTCCTCAGTTCTGCTCAGAATTCCAAACACCCATACTATTGAATACAGAAGGGGTTCCATAAGGAGCGAAGTAGTTCATCTAAGAAGCTTCCAAAGCCCTGTTGAGATCTCCTTGGCACCTACGGAGAAAGGAAATCTTACTTACTATGACAGCAGGTCTGAGTGTTTCAGGTGAGCCTATATTGTGAAACGGGTGCTTGGCAGGGAATGAAATAACAAATCAGGACCAGAGGGTAAGGATTCATCTTACTCCATTAGAACATTTAAAATGGGAAAGAAATAATAAAGAGAAACCGCTGTCCTAGATTTTTACCATGCCATATATGTTTGCAGAGGCGTGTTCTAGAAACTATGCTGAGTTCTTTTTCCTGACCTCATTCTGCTCACCTGTCTTGCCCTCCATAAGTATTTGTTGATTTGGTTTAAGAAAGCTCTAGGATAGCACGTAACAGTTTTTCCCACTACTAATTGAAATGGTGAGTTCCACTGAGAAAAATAGAAGACGAAGAAAAGTAGAATGTGTGGTCCGACGAGATGGGTTGGTCAGTTACAGTGGTAGATCCGGAAGTGAAAATTCAGGAGCTTGGTCCAGCAGGCTTTCATTTATTCACCAACTATGCATTGAGCCCCTTCTAAGGGCCAGAGGGGAGGTAGAGAATGAGCTGCTGCTCCTCCCAGCAGCCATCATTTAAGCTTCAAAAGGACCAGGGAGCCAACCTCTCCTTACCTGAAGATTTCATATTAACAGAATTGATTGAACAAGAACTATCTGCCAGAATCTGTTTTAGGTACTTTTCATATTTTTTTAGTTAACCCTAACCATAAACCTCTGAAGTGAGCATTATTGTTCCACTTTACAGGAACCAAGGAACCAAGACCCCAAATAGGTCACTTGTCCCCCCCTCCCCCCAAGGAAATCCACACCTGGAAGGAGCTGCTCAGACTGCAAGTCCCCTGGCATCATCTGGGACTTGTCAGAAACGAGTCCATTCTTTTAAGTGCTAGAATGTAACAGAATTCAGAACTTGACAGGATTAGCACCATCCATTCCTATGATGGTATTGTGGGGGCACAAGTCCGATCGTTAAGGAAATGGAGGCAGAGAAATGACAATGTTTCAAAAGCCAAATAAGACCCAGGCCCTGTTCTAGAAGAGCTGTGGGAAACAAGTTCCTATTTTGTAACAGAAACATCCTGTATCGTCACTGGCTACAGAAGCTCAGAGAGATAGGAGAGTCTAATGCACGAGGTCCTATTAAAATACACCTTTTCATCAGAAGATGGATGGTTCAGGGAAACTTGGTGTGTTGAAGTCCTTGCTGAATATTAGGGTCATTTTTTTTCTGTAAGCAATTTAATCTTTATTTAGCAGATCTTTCACTTGTAGTTTTAAATGGAATATACCATTTTAAAAGGGCCATCCTTCCAAAGAAAGATTCCTGGTGTTTCAATCACTCTAATAAACAGAAATGTCAATATAGAACATTATTGCTGCTTAATATTTTTCACTGCCACAGGAATTGCTAATTGAAGGTTTATTCCAACATGGTTTTCTGTAAGGGAAGACACAATGCAGGATGTATATTACCTAATGGCAAAGATCTTAATACACTCACTACAAGTAAACATCTATTTTCCAGACAACTGCTGACTATAAACAATATGTCTCAGCCAGAGCTCTTTAATGGTGCCACATGTGAGACAGATTTTTTATTCCTCATAATCCAAGTTCCTTTTGTTTACCTTGATGCGCACATGCTATTGCCTTGCTGACTGTTTGAAATGGATGATAATTGGGAATAATGACCAGGTCGGATGCGGGGATGCCGAATCCTGGGCAGAGCAGCCCTCCACCAAATCGGCGTGCCTGGCAGGCTCACAGGAGATGGCTGTGACACAGGCAGCTGACTCAGACATTCAGTCTGTGTAGCTGACCCTTCTCACCTCAGTAGAAACCACATTATATGCACCATCTCCGCACGTAACCAAAGTATAGACGAAGTCTAGACCCATCTAGGGTATGTTCCCAGGATGGCCTCATCTACCTCCCCACGACCCCAAATAGTCCTCATCCACCTTCTCCCTCCCAGATGCACAACCTCTCATCCTGCTGATGAAATGTCTCAGCCCCTGGATTTGATAAGCTCCCTTCAAATGCTGCAAAGGTAAACACTGTGGGCTAAATAATTCATGTCATCTATTCATTTAAGAATCAATTACAATCACGATAAATTTCTTTGTTGTGTTTTATTTTAAGAAAAATGGCCACCTCAATTCTCATTTTTATAAACATGGGAGAAATGACCTGGTAACAGGTGCTGTGGTCTGGACTTCATCCTAGTAAATAGGAGGGAGTCTCTGAATGCTTGTAGTACTTTGCCCAGTACTGAGTACCCAGTAGTGTCCGTAGAACTGCATAATAAAGGGACAAATGCAAAAATCTGAAGGGGAAGATTACTAGAGGAGGGACTGATCAAGTTTCTCAACTGAGAAGTCAAGAAATAACAAAGCCTAACACAGGGGGCCACATACACTAATATCTTCAGACCAGGCCGGTGAGCTCAGAGTAAGACAATGAGGCCATAATCGATCTAGTAGGGAATGGTGGGGTTGGTGACAAACTGGAGAATGATACTGAATTACCACTAACCAACAGTAACAACAAAACTGTAACAACCAAACAAAACACGCCTGCTACCCAGGGACTAAAGCTAGTGAGAGTACGCCATGGATCGGAAGCTAGAATGGGATTCCAGCACCAAAGTGTTTCATTCCCCCAAAATCAAAGAACTGAAATGCAAATATCCCTAAAAGGGCGATCACGGACACATAAACCATACAAACTACACCGCAGGTTCCCCCATTCCCATCTGATCCATTTCTCCTGGCAGACTTTCATGGGTGGGAGAAAAGAAACAGAAGCCCATGTAAGTAATAGAAGACCTAAAATAGAGAAAGGGGCCCTCAAGCAGGAAAGTGATTAGCAGGAAGGGGACCTGGGAGATAGTGGAGGACAGGGACAGGGTGCAGAGCGGGGAGCCTGATGGTTTCGGAGGCCTGCCTTGCTGACCTCACTTGTCCACCCCAAGTCCCTCTACTTTGGCACCAGATCTCCAAATGGCTTTGGCATCTCGAGGGTCTCTCAGGCTGAGAGTTTCAGAAGAGGATTCTTCGGGAGCACACAGACTGATGCCCCTGCACATTTTTTCCACCCAGCAAACTCTACCCTCCCCTGCCAGGCTCAGGCCTTCTCCCTGAAGCTTTCCCAGGTTCCCTGAGGCAAAATGAGTCACTCCCCGACCCGACCCCCCTGCCTCACAGCCCTTTGTTCACAGTACTACAACAACACTGATTACATTACTTTGGGGTTTTCCTGTTTACTATCCAGCCCCACGATGTTTCTTCTTCCTGAAGAATAAGGTCTAAATAGTACACTTCTTTCTATGTCTAGCCAATGTCTAACCCATGGCAAGTACCCAAAAAAAAAAAGTGGTTTCCATGCAGCTCAGCAGAACTTAGAGAAGTGAGAGCAGTTAAGGCTGGTGGGCCTTTCAGGACTCTGCTCCCTGCCTCACTCTCCTCCCTCCCCCCCACGCTGCCCCACCACTACCCCTTCACCCCACCCCCACCCTGGCCCCAGTGTGAGTCTCTAGGCTACAGGAGATCACTGGGCAAACTGCTGCCCTGCCAGGTATTGTGGAAATTTCTGACTACCCCGTGCTGGCTGCTTGCTCTGTATAGCCAGTGCTCTGCACACATGTGAGCTAATCCTCCCAAACATCCCTGTGAGATCAATATCATTACCTCCACTTCACCGATGAGGAAACCAGGGGTGAAGAGGCCACACAATAGTTTGAGAAACTCTAAAGCTGTGCTTTTCACTCCTAGGCTGTAAGGACACCGGTATGCCCAGCACTGTCACAGCACTGTCACATGCTAACTCAGGCTCCAAAAAGGTCCAGGATAATTAAATGGGGGCAAACTTTTGCTCCACTTTACAGAGGTGAAGGCTAGAGTCCCAGAGGCTAAATTTCCCCCGGGAAGTCAAAATCGTCAGGAAGTCTGGGTCTAGAACTGGGGTCTCCAGTGGTCTTTCTACTAAATACCCATGTGTATGGGTATTTGTTTATGGTATATAGTGTATGGCATTGTTTAATTAAAAGCAAGCAAGCATTTTCCCCCTCTGAGGATTACGGGAGATTTTCATTGTTTTTCTTGCTGCTTTTCTGTATTCATATTTCTGCAATGAACACATGTTATTTACTTATGAGTGATATTTAACAAAGTCATACTCGCTGAAGATATTAGTCTTATTCTCACTGAGCTCATAGAAATAGCAGTAGCACCAGATGCAAACATGCATGGATGTCATGAGGGCTTGGGCACTGAGGATGCACGAATTTTCAAAGCTGAACGATCCCCATTTCTTTCACTAAATTCTGCATTTAACTGCCGTTGTTAATACTCCCTTTCTTACAACAGGTCATGTACTTTCTTCCCATTCCCCACTGTAACAGCCGTCCAAAGCCCGGATTTCAGATTCAGGCAGACCTGAATGAATCCTGGCTCTGCCATGGATAAGCTTTATGACCATGGACAGTGACTGGAATGTGTTTCCTGAGACTTGGAAGTATCCTCATCATAGTGGTCTTGTGAGAATTCAATGAAACAATGCATATTGCACAAGCCAGAAATCTGGGAGACATCCTACTACCCTCTTGCTCACTCCACATATCTAACTCAAAGTAAACCCTGTTGAAATTACTTCTAAATAATTCCTAAGTCCATCTATTTTTCTCCACCTCTGCCGCCCTCCGTCTGTCCAAGTTACCATCTTATCCTGCCCACATTCACACGGCAGCCTCCTAACTGACCTCACTGCATCTTTCTTTGCCCCCTGCAATTTATCCTTCACACTTAAGGCCAAAGGATCTTTTCAAACACAACTAATCTGTCATTTCAATGAATTACTCTGTCTCTTAAAGAGAAAATCCTTAACAAGGCCTGCATGGTTTTGCCTCTCCCAGCCTGTCTAGGCCCATTCTCCTTCCTAAACATACCCCAGCCAGTTGGTTAATCTTTTAGTTCCTCAAAACCCCCCAAAATCCCAGATCTGATACATGTTCTTCTAAAAAGACTGTAAGCTCCATGAAAGATAATGTCATGCTCAGTTGTGTTTTTCTTGTACCCAGAACAGTGCCTGGTGTGTAGTAGATGGTAACTTAATACTTATTAATTCAATGAGCAAATGGATGGTATGGTGCCTGCAATAGCTAACACTAGGTAGTGTTAATTATTATTAGTGTAATTAATATTTCCCACATACAGAAAGGTGCTTAAAAGTGGATTAAGTGTCCTTTCTATGTCCTTTAAAGGAAATTCATTTCTCCTTAGTAGAAGAATTAGAGAAGTAGAAACTTACATTAAGAGCTGAGAGCTCCCTACCTGGGATTGAGCCCTTGATTTGTCACATACTAAGAGTGAACCTAGGCCACGTGATTTCGCATCTTTGATTGTTGAGGCTCCAATGAATTAATGCTATTGACGTGATTAGCATGGTGTTTGGCCTACGGTCAATATTTAGTAAAGGGTTTATTGTTATTCTCATTAATATAGATGATCTCAAATCTTTCTCCAATTAATCTGTATGGCCTTTAAAAAGCCCCTTGCTCTCTAAGGTTGCCAGCTTCATCATCTTTAAAATAATAACATCATCCTCACATGGTTCCCATGCCTGTTTTGGGGATCAGGTTAATAAGCAGGTGGAAAGTTTCTCTGAAAATTATAAAGTACGATAGATACATAAGACACTATTAGGGTCAACCTGAAGAAACACCACAGGCTCCAAACAAACACTGTCAACCAAAAATTAGGGAATGGAGTACTTGGGTGATAGGCATTAAGGAGGGCACATGATGTGATGAGCACTGAGTGTTATATGCAACTGATAAATTATTGAGCACTACATCTGAAACTAATGATGTACTGTAAGTTGGCTAATTGAATTTAAATTTAAGAGTCAGACACCTAAAATAAAAAATTCTCATGGCCTTTCCTTTTATCTTCTCTTCATGACAGACCATATGGGAAGGGGAGTGTGGTTCAACACACTTACTCAACAATGACTTCAAATAGTTACTAATTGAAATTATGTGCTTGAGTGTAAGTGGAGGGAGAGAGAGAGAAGTTAATAGAGGATAGTCTAAAAACACACATTTTAGAATGAGAATGCCTATATGGAATCCCTTCTCCACAATTTCCCAGCAATGAGACCTCAGGCAAACTGCTTCATCTGTCCACCTGTAAAGTGGGACAGATAAGAGTACCTGCCTCAGAGGTTGTTGGGAGAATTAAATTATGTGATCTGCATAAATGCTTGAGATCAGTGCCCAACATATGTTATACACATAATAAGGGTCAACCAAGGGGCACCTGGGTGGCTCAGTGGGTTAAAGCCTCTGCCTTTGGCTCAGGTCATGATCTCAGGGTCCTGGGATCGAGCCCCACATCAGGCTCTCTGCTCAGCAGGGAGCCTGCTTCCCCCTCTCTCTCTGCCTGCCTCTCTGCCTACTTGTGATCTCTCTCTCTGTGTCAAATAAATAAGTAAAATCTTTAAAAAAAAAGGGGGGGGTCAACCATTACTAAGATTATTGTTTTCTGGCCATCCTCCTCCTCCTCATCATCATCATGTTGGTTATTACTTAATAGGAGATCGACGTTCAGAGGCCTAGGAAGATAGCAAGGCAGCTAAAGAATACCTAACAGATTCATTCTTACAAGATGGCGTATTTGGATTTTGAGAAAAAAAATTGCCCCCCCTAACATGTTTGGTTAACTTACTGTATCAACTCAGTTTGGGCAACACAAGACCCTGTGAAATATTCCCATTTTACAGATTAGAAGCTGTGCTGTCAAGTAAGTTACCTAAGGTTGGTTCAAAAAGCCAACAAGAGGCTAATCTAGGAATTGAACCCCGATCCAAATTAATGTTCTCAATCACCTGGCTATCCCGCCTAATTCAATGTGTTGCTGTATTAAGGTTTGCTGTTTAAAATTTGTTAGCTATTAATCATATCATGAATATTTTTTCACATGGAGAATAATAATCACGAAGCTATCATTAGGATCCAGGGCTCATGGCTACATCATTAAAGACCTGGAAAGTATAATATTTAAGCCCCTTTGGGCACCCTTTCAGAGCCGATTCAATGGGAAGAATTGGAGATCTCTGGTTGAAAAGGGCTCCTAACTAGGAGTCTCATTCCAATGTTTCAATACTTAAGCTACCAACGAGGACAAGACTTCTTAAAAATACTGACAACTGGCTCTAAGAATTGACCCACTAACAATTCTGGTAGGAAGTTCCACTAACTACACATCTATGATATCAAATAGAAATGTATGATCAATGGCCCATGACTGCTATGTTCCAAGAATAAAAAGCCCACAAGCACATGACAATAGGTAGGAAGATCTTTTGTCACTTCCATGCTGTCTTTCTATTGGTTTAAAAACACAAGTCTACAATGCTTAACCATTCCTTTTTTGCCACTAATATTTCTATAGTCATTTAGATAATGCAACTACCACAAAACAACAGAGGAGTGGTGGCAGGGAAGCTGGCGGTAACACTATGCACCCTCTGAAGTGTAGTCCCATTAGTAAAATGCAAAAGGCAGGGGGAACAATGGAAAAAGCCAAAGTGTCCTCACATGCTGGGAACTGTTGTTTTATATATTCCATCTTCTCTGAACATTAAGGAGTCAAGCCTTGGGACAAGATGATATTCTTATGACAGACCAGCAGAATAGCAGGAAGATGTTGATACATTGGAAATCAGGCCAGGACATCAATCTGATACACAATTAGAGATCTGGGAAGAGGATCTCACCAGAATCCAGTTAGACAGCAAGGGGGGTCAGGAGCAATCCATACACCTTTTATGTAAGAAAAAAATAGATCTATATAATTCTCTCCCTCATTTGAAGTTGGATAAATAAAAAGAACATACAAAAATAGGAAGCATTAAATGTTTATGAACAAGAGTAAAGAGACACTTGGAGGAAGAAATCTTCTGAAAATCGTTAAGTATAGAAACAGTAAGAAAAGAAATAGAAAATTTTCTATTCTCTGAAACAAAAGTAGAATACCATTGGAAAGAAAATATATGACGAAATAAAAACTAGAGCATGAAATTTTAAATGAGATTGACTAAAGCAGTAAGTCCAGAAAATTAACAGTACTATGTCTACCATAGAGCAGAATTAACACTATGTAAACTGACCCAGTAATTTCAAAGTCATACTTTTTTTTTTTTAAGTAACCTCTATACCCAATGTGGGGCTCAAACTTACAACCCTGAGATCAAGAGTCCCGTGCTGTACCGACTGATCTAGCCAGGATACTTTCAGTAACCTTCCCCAGATACACACAAATTACACAAAAAATTCATATGACAGAGAACGACACCTATCCCAGAAACTGAAGATCCAACCCAAAGATTACACAGGTGTTTCCAAAGAAAACAGAACAAGTGGACATGAAGCAATAGTCAAAGACATAACAGAAAAAAAAAAAAAAAAAACTTTCTGATCCTGAAAGGTAAAGAGATGTCATAAGACATTTACAGACTGAGCCAAGTTTACTGCATTCCACGCAAAGATCAGTGAGAGATCCACACCTAGCTCAGCCTGGCCTTCAGAAGGGGGCAAAAGTATTCTACAAAATTGGATAGAAGAGGAATAAAAATTCACCAAATGCCTTACCTCATATAGAAGAGATTCTAAAACTCCATGTAATTGTTGACTCTGAAAATTAGAAAAATATAAAACAAAGCCTGGATTTTGGAAACTTAAAGTTAAGTTGAAAAGAGGATATACGCCTTCTCACTAAAATTAAATCACTAAGGAAACAAAAACACACACAACATTCCATATATGCAAACAAACCCTCAAAGCCAAAGAAATAGCAAAAAATGAAAAATGAACTAAATCATGTAGAACAGAATGACAGAAGTTAACAAAGCCATCGATATGTCAATAAATCTAAGTGGTTAAATCCCAATATTAGAAAACAAAGATTCTCATATTGTAGTAAAAAATTAAATCCACATATCCATTGCCTCTAAGTGACATACCGAAAACAAGAGTGTCCATATTAAAAATAAAAGGAAGGGCAAAGAATTATTAAATAGAATAAAATTTAAAATAGGAAAGACAATATTAATTTCTGCCAAGGTAGGCTTCAAAGCAAAGGTAATTAAATAGAAAAAATAGATTATTTATATTATTTTACATTTATAAACTGGAGAATAGCATAATAAAGCGGAAGTAGTAAATAATGCCTTTATATGCAAATTAACCTAATCAAATGATATAAAGCAACACTTGCTAGAAAAGTGAAGAGAAACTGACAAGAACACAATTTATACATGTAATTTTAACACAGATTTGTCCACTTTTTCTAGTTCAGTTAGACCGGCCAGAATTAGTAACATGGAGAATTTAAATAAATATAATTAATAATATGAAGGCCACTAAAAATGTTGACATCTACAAACATAGAATATGCCACCTTTAAAAGCATTCATGAAGCCTCTACAAAAATTTATGATGTCATGCAACTGCATGGACACGTGCACACATACACACATGTCAACTAATTACCAAAGTGGAAATTGCACAGGCTTCCTTGTCTAGCCCCATGCAATGAAACTAGAATGTAATGACAAAAAGAGTCCACATCATACTTAATGGCAAAACAGGAAGCATTCCCATTAAAGTCAGTAACAATGTAAGGATGCCCCAAATTACCATTATCACTTAATGTTATCCTGGAAGTTCTGACCAACTCAAAAGATACGACACAGAAATACAAGGTGCAATTATTGAAGGAAGACAAAGGTAGTGTTATTTTCAGATGATCTGATTAAATACTTAGAAAATTGAAAAGAGCCAAATGAAAAGCTGTTGCTACTAATAAAATAGATTACTAAAACTAATATAACCTTATATGTGAGCTATACTTCAATTAAAAAAAAGATAGATTAGTAAAGTGATGGCCACAAACTAACTATATACAACAATGGTCAATAAAAGACGTAATGGGAAATGACTCCATTCCTCAATGGTAACAAAAACAAAATCATAATGCACCTAGAACTCCAACAAGTCATGTACAAAACCTAAATGAATAAGCCAGAAATCATTACTGAGAAGATGTGAATAAGTCCATCCCCAGTGTAGGGCTCTAACATGGTATGTCATAAACTGC
Organism: Potos flavus; assembly: GCA_028534135.1. Classification (NCBI taxonomy): domain Eukaryota; kingdom Metazoa; phylum Chordata; class Mammalia; order Carnivora; family Procyonidae; genus Potos; species Potos flavus. The sequence goes on along the minus strand of CM052900.1, from coordinate 122,657,991 downwards.
AGATACAACGATTTTCTCCCAAATTAATTCATAGGTTCAAAACCATTCAGGTCAAAATCCTAATACAGTACTGTAGTTTGTTTGCTTGTATGTTTGTTGCTTTGATAAGGTTATTGGAATTTAAATAGCAGAGACTAAACAGTTTTATTTCAAAATTTACATAAATTTAAGAGATGAAGATTACTATCCTCTTCATTAGAATGAAGTATTATTATACCAAGTTTCAAGAATAATATTATTGGGGCTCCTGGGTGGCTCAGTGGGTTAAAGCCTCTGCCTTTGGCTCAGGTCATGATCTCAGGGTCCTGGGATTGAGCCCGGCATTGGGCTCTCTGCTCGGCAGAGAGCCTGCTTTCCCCTCTGTCTCTGCCTGCCTCTCTGCCTACTTGTGATCTCTCTTTCTCTGTCAAATAAATAAAAAAAATCTTAAAAAAAAAAAAAAAAGAATAGTATTATCCAATAAGATGTATTAGGTTTCTTATATGGAAAATACTTTGCTCACTGAGGGTAGGGACCCTTCCGAGGTATAGGAAAAGCCCGAGACCTCCTAGAGACCCAGCATCATACAAATGGCCCAACTCAGCCAACCTTCCAATGGCCTACTGTGTTCTTTGGTACTTGAATTATGTTGTATTCACTGGAAGTCTGTGACATAAACATAATTTTCTCCATTTTATCAATGACTCTACTGAGATGCGAAGAGATTTAGTAATTTACTGAATGTATGCAGATAACAGATCAGAGGTTCAGATGGATTTCTCTCAGACTGGAGAAGCTATAGACCCTGCTAACTGGGTAGCAGTTGTCCGTGGTGAGAAGCCCCTACACCCCTTTGCAGCAGCATTCCTCACTGCAAGGAAGCTCAGTACTGGAATGGTGGACTTCACGCTCTGTCTTTTCGGAAGCCACACATATCACACTAAATGGATCCTTGGCTAGCTAACATAGAGTCAAGGTTGGGATCGGGGTCAAGTCTGGGCTGGAGTTCAAGCTATGTTAAGGATTAGGCTGAAGTTAGAATCGCAGTTAGCATTGCAGTTGGAGTTGGATTAGGTGGGATATGAGACAGGACTAAGGTTTGGGTCAAACTTAGTTTTAGGGTTAGGTTTAGGGCAGAGAGCTCAAAGAAAGTTTGGTGTCCGGAAACATTTTTCAGAACAAGTGACAATTACTGCTCAATTTGGAAGGCTGCTTGAGTTACATGAAGATTTGCCTTGGGGGTAGAGGCAACTATTCAGAGGAAAACCAACACACAGAATTGAAGGAAACAAACTGGTGTAGTGGAAGAGCTATTCATTCAACGTGAGTAGGACGAGGCATGCTGGGGGCAAGACAGTCCTAGGAGAAGTGCACTGGCAGCCATCTGAAGGTAGTTCTGGAAGTGCTGAGGAATCATTTTAGAATTGTAAACAGGAAAGTAATATGATAAGATTCACATTTTAAACAATTGCTTGGGTCACTATGGGGAGGATGGATGGAAAGGAAGTGAGATTGTGGGCACAGAAGCCACCCGGGCATGTCACATACCCTGTCTGACCTACCTCATATCTGTGATTTCTCAGTCACTCCTCTACATAGCCTACTTGATGTTCTACCATAGGGATAAGTACACACTTGCCTCAGGGCCTTTGCACTTGCTGTTCCATGTGCCTGGAATGCTTTTCCTCCAGATATCCACAGAGTGTGCTCCCTTAACTCTTTGAAATCTCTGCTCAAATCTCATCTGATGGGTGCCTTCCCTGACCACCCTAGCTAGATTAGCTACCACACATACATGAACATCTATTCTTTCCTTCTTACCAATTTTATTTTTTCTTCCTTGTGTTTTTTACCATTTATTTATTGTCTGTCTATCCCTACTAAAATAGAAGTTTTAGGAAGTCCAGGGCATAGTCTCCATCATTGCCATGTCTCCTATATCTATAAAAGCACCTGGCACATTGTACATGTTTAATAAATATTAGTCAAATAAATAAATTTTGTAACTATTTATTGAATGGCTATGATGTGTCAAGTACCTTATAGCAGGAGACAGAGACAAGGGAGCAGATAATTACAGTTCAATACGGTAACTGGAATGAGAGAGATTTGCACAGGATTCTGAAAAAGAAACCAAAACCCCAGTCTGGGAACTAACAGAACATTTTAAGAAGAGAGGGATCTGAGCTGGGTTTTGAAGACCAAATAGAAATTCACCAGACAGAAGTGGGAACATCTCAGAGAAGTAAACAGAAACTATAAAAGGACCAAGATGAAATAGGAGTGGAAAGAGCATCCAGTATGATTCATCCAATGTGATTAGAGCAAGAACTCAAGGACCAGGCAAGAGATGAGCTGCTGGGGTAGGTAGAAGATAAAGAATGTTAAGGAACTGCTCTCTGTTTTCAATTAGTATTTAATTAATAGTAGTTTCATTGTCAGCTTCCATGTTCCATCCACTTGTACCACGCAAAGTCTTTAAACCAACCAGCCAATTATAAGGTCTGCTGTGAAAAGACACAGCTGGATTTTTTTTTTTTTAAGTGAACATCCTTGGGGCACCTGGGTAGTGCAGTCAATTAAGTGTCCGACTTGGCTTTGGCTCAGGTTGTGATCTCAGGGTCATGAAATCGAGCCCATCAGGCTCCACGCTCAGCACAGAATCTGCTTAAGACTCTCTCTGCCCCTCCCCACCTCCACTCACACACTCATGCTCTCTCTCTCAAATAAATAAATATATCTTCAAGTAAACAGCTTTTCCCATACACCATTCCCATTCAGAAATTGATTTTCTCCAGAAGTTCAGCCCTTAAAATGTTGACTTTTCCAAAAGGGAGGACACACTCTATGTTTGGAAAGAGTTGAATCTGGAGAACTTAAGCATTATTTAGAGATCTCTTGTCTGTCCTGAGGAAAAATCATTCCCATTGGTTGATCCTCTAGGCACTTGTCAATATCTACAAAAATATCTCAACGGGTATTTTTGGAGGAGAGTTGGTCTATTTGATTTTACTTTCTAATTAGCTGAGAGTTAACCAAAGACCATTTTGATTTCCACTCTGGGGGCTAAGATTCCTTATAAAATATAATAGCTTACTTCTCTGCCTCAACCGGGAATTATGCTGAAATTTTATTTAATGCCTGAGGATTTGCCACGCTCACAGTCATTTTTCTGAGCATAAGTTGGTGGCTTTAAGTTTAGAAACAGAAGGACTTTCACATTTACTGAGCACTATACTGTGTGCCAGTCACTGGCCTGACATTTTTAAACACATTGAGCTACACTCTTTCAAATGTAGGTATTGTTATCCTCATTTTCCAGACAAAAGAACTGAGACTTCGAAGAGTTCATAAATTCGCTCATGTCGTAAAATAGGGCATTATCAGTACACCGAGGAGTCGAGGATTTCCCTCAACACATACTTGAAGCCCCAGATTCAGAGAGGGTGGGGAGCAGGCAGGAATGTTTTGAAATGCCTTCTTAGGTAATTTTAATATACCAGGTAACATTTTGAGAAAAATTCCGATTTCAAATTCTGTCCTTATGGTTGTCTATTGTCCTGTTATAATAATTAGAAAGTAAGAAAAATCCAGTCAATTTAGTTCAGAATAATCTGTGCCTTCCCTTTACCATTGTCTACAGGGATTTAAGAGTTATGCCATGCCTCTCCTATAGATCAAAGTTCTGAGGAGATAAAAGTACCCCAAACTTCCCCTCCTGAAGATGGGGACAATTATTCTATCGGATCTACTTGCCTACCCAGCTCTTTCCCTTTGAGTCCGTGGCAGTGGAAGCTAAATAATTTGTCATTTTATGTTGTTCATGTTATTTTCTCAATCATCACGCCTAGATGTGGGAGGTAGTCACCTACACACTATCATCTGAGGTGCAGACTCCAAATTCTTTCTATTGCAAGCTATCACATGGCTGACATGCGAGCTGTGGTCACAGCATGGCCCTTACCTTATGAGTGAATTCATTCACCAGACCATCAGCCATCCTTCTTGGGTCCCAGCAGAGTCCCAAGGTCAACTGAGCAATGTGAGTGTTTTGGTTGGTTCACTCACCTGCATGTACCCACCTGGAAAGGGGAGCGAAGACTAAAAGGAAAAGGAAGAAGCAATTGGAAAACAGAGGCATAGGTCTCTAGATCAACCACTTTACTTATCAAAGACTCACTCATTGATTCTCTTATCTTACCTCTAAAGCACTTTTTGACATTGTTTTTTAAGTTAAAGTAGAATTAACATAAAGTGTTATATTATTTTCAGGTGTACAATATAATGATTCAACAATGGTATTACATTTCTCAGTGCTCATCAAAACAATTGCACTCTTAATCCCTTTTTATCTATTTCATCCCACTCCTCTTCACCTCCCCTCCGACAACCACCAGTTTGTTTTTGTGTTCTGATATTTAACAGTCGGGGGTTTTTGTTTGTCTTTTCTTTTTCTTTGTTAATTTGTTTTGTTCCTTACATTCCACATACGAGTGAAATCATATGGTATTTGTCTTTCTCTCTCTGACTTATTTCATTAAGCAACCTCTAAAGCACATTTGATATCACAGAATATTGTTCTTGTCCCCCAGTCCCTGGTATCTATGCATGGACAAGCCACCAGAACTTTTCAAACTTGGCGTGTGCTAAGTCTGGTGTTTTTTATTTCACCGAATTGTCATTTGAAATGGTTTCTTCAGAGCTTCCACTCTAACTTTGGAAGGCAGCCTTCATTGGAGGTGCCACAATGAGAAGTGTTTTCTCCCTTTGGAGATGAAATCAACATAGGTCACCTGATGTGAGTGTTTCGTGTCTCCAGCAACCATCTCCAAAGAGCAGAGACAGATGGCACAGTCATTCCCTACAAGCCCCCTGAAATCATTTCAAGAATAATTCCAGTTATTTTAGAAGCATCTTTGTTTGGGTGCAAATACACCATTTAAGACCTAAATGATTGGGATAGTGCTGGTCTTTATTATATTAAGCCAGGTTTTGTGAAAGTATATTCTGTCAGACACTAATTCCTGATTCCTAGGGGGAAAAAATGATATGATTCAATAAGGTTAAGATTATGCTTGACCAGACAGGTAAATAAACTTGTTTATTGACTGCTGAGTTTCAGTGTCTTTATATGCTGTTGTGCTTTGTGATTCTCCAAGAGCAATGTTGTAATAAGCGACATCGCTCAATCCTGTTGTGTGGCCTTGGGCGAGTTTCTTTATTTTTGATGAGGTTCAAAAATCAGGAGGTGAAACTAGATCATTTCAGTGGTACCTTCTATCTTCCATCCCTAAGAGGCTCTGACATCTTTTCATGGAAACAAAAGTTTCTCCTGGAAATATTACTTAGCACTTTTCGCCATTATCCAATAAAAATCTCTTCTCAGCTCCCTGAGTTACTGTGGTACAACAGGACAGGATGGAGCCTGTGTCCTAGAGAAACTTTGTAATCACTTCCAAGTGGCTGAAAGAGAGTGAAAGCAAGAGAAGGAGAGAAGGAGACAGAGACAGAGACAGAGAGAGACTGCTTAGAACTATTATCAATTGTGATACCAATACAAACGTAGCTCTCTTCGTTCCTTACCCTCCTTACCACTTTAGCGTTGATCTTTATCTGAAATTACAAACATTTTCTATGACAATTTGCTTCCACCCAGCACATCTGGTATCTGGCCAGAAACTGTAAATTGATGCCCCCCACTCTTGTGTCTGTCTTGGGAAGGGGGTTGGGGGGATGGGAAAGCAGAGGAACTGTGGCTGCAGAGACAGACGCTGTTGAGACATTTAAAATGCACGCTCCCCTAATGGGAAACAGAGCAGACTGTGAGAGAGAAGGGGAATGAGAGAAGCGGCTCCCCCTGCATGGAGGGGGGTGGGGGGAGTGTACAGCTACCAAAGGCTCAGAACCCAGCAGGGAGGCCTGGAAGGATGGAACAGGAGTGGAGCGGGATCGCCTGATAAGATAGCGATAGAAAACCACGCGATAAAGGGAGTCTGGCCTGCAGCAGCTAGTCTGGAAGGCAGGCAAGGCAAGGAATCACCTGACGTGGACAGAAAAGGGTGACGGAAGCCAGGCAACCAGAGAGCTCCGTACACGGGGAGGGGCTGTGAGGTGCAGGGTGGCATGGAGGGATCCGATAGGAGCCCTGTTACTTTGCCAGCTTCCAATCAAGATGTACATCTTTTACTTAAGGGGAAACCACTGAGGCATTCAGCCCACCAAGCTAGTGGCTGGTTGGCTAAGATGTATTTAACCTTGCTGGTGGACAGATTCTCCAGAAGAAATTTGGCTCAGGAAAAATGGCTGTTTATATCAAGGTGTCCTTATAGAAAAAGAAATCAGAAGGCATTCCAGGCCCAGCTCTGGTTACTTGAGAGCCTTAAGCAATGAACTGAAAGTTTTCCATACGCTCATTGAGTCATTCAGCAAGAACTTCGGGAAAACCTATTATGTTCCAAGCTGGAGTGAAAGGCCCTGTACTGAGGATACAAAGGGAAACAAGACACAGGCTCTGGCCTTAAGGAACTTCTAGCAATTTCCTCATGTGCAGACTGGACCAAATTCCTGCCTTGCCTCCTTCGCAGGTTTGTTGTGAGGATCTTAGTGTCAGTAGCAGATATGAAAGCAATGCTATAAGAGACTGAAAACAATAGAAACAGAAAGAAATTGGTATCATCATCCATGTCATTTAAAGTCCTAATGCTTTAGGGATGAAGTAAACAAAATTCAGTTCTGCGCCTTGGCTCTAAATTCCTAAATTCTCTTGATTCCCAAACAATCATACCGAGTATACTTACCACGAAAGGAAGTAGTCTCCATCTTCAAAAAATCGTTAGGCATCTGATTCTGATGTCCTGTATTAATGTCCTCATTGTAACTAGGAAGGAAGTCCCCTAAAGGCAATGTCCTTTAAGTCAACCTGGAACAAAAACTATTGCTCTGTCTGGCGTGGCAATCATATTAAAAGCCCAAGGCAATGTTGAAAGGGAAGCAGCTCTCTAACCCAAAGACTTTATGCTCAACATCCCCAGACCCACACAAATTCAAAAGGTGTTCAAAGCAGAGATTGGGAAGTCTCAGCCCTGTGTGCCAGATGGTGGAATTCACCAACAGGCTCAGGAAACACCACACCTTCGGGGCTGTGCACCTGCCATCCACTTCCCCATCCCTGAGGGCTTGCCAAGGGGCCATCAGCACCCTCCCCAAGCATGCTTTTACCACGATGGTGGGCGCTGGGAATTTGTGAAAGTGTCATGAAAAATTAGGCCTATCCAAGTTTCCCATCATTTACACGCTTCCAGCCTTTGCCTGCTGACCATGAGGATAGATTTTTAAAATTAAAAATTTACGACATAAATATGGCAGAAGTGGTAAATATACATAACATAACATAAAATGACTCATCTTAACTTTTTCTGAGTGTATAATTCGCTGGTATCAAATATATTCACACCGTTGTCCAACTATCACCGCCATTCATCTGCAAAACTCTTTCATCTAAAACTCCATTCCCAGAAACAATAACTCCCCATTCCTCCCTCTCCCCAACCCCTGGTAACCACCACTGACCTTTCTATCTTGATGAATTGGACTACTCTAGGTATCTCATGCAAGTGAAATCATACAATCATATTTTCCCTTTCGTTTCTTGCTTATTTCATACAATATTTTCCCTTTCGTTTCTTGCTTATTTCACTTAGCATAATGTTGTCAAGATTCATCCTTGTCATAGCCTACATCAGAATTTTCTTTCTTTTTGAGGCCGAATCGTATTCCATTGTATGTATATACTATGTTTGTGTATCTATTTATCTGCTGATGGACATTTGGGTTGTTTGTCCCTTTTGGCTATTGTGAATAATGCTGCCATGAACACAGGGATAAGTACCTGTTGAAGTCCCTGTTGTCAATGCTCTGGGATATGTATACACCTAGAAGTGGAACTGCTGGATCATATGGTAATTTTTTTTTTTTCTTGTTAATGACCATACTGCCTTTCACAGTGGCTACATCATTTTACATTCCCAGCAGCAACGCACAAGAGCTCCTGTCTCTTCACGCCCTCACCAACACTTATTATTTTCTGGGTTTCGTTTGGCTTGGTTTCGTTTGGTTTCTGGATAATGCGATTGACTCACTCTATCATGATAATTAAATAATATGAAGTATATCTCATTGTGGCTTAATTTGCATTTTCCTAATGATTTGTGATGTTGAGCATTTTCCTTATGCTTATTGAGAATAGATTTTGAAATCAGGACTTTGCCTCTTTTCCAGAATTTCCCTCACTGCCACCTCTTCTAAACGAGTAGCAAATCTCTTATGAGTTCCTCTTCTAGCAGCCCATAATATGCCTTTCTCAATGTCACTTCTCACTACCGTCCCCCAACCTAATCAGAGTTTACCAAGCTAACATCAGTATGCTTGCGTGCCTGCCCTGAGCTCACACAGACCAGAGGGGAAGGGGAGACCGGCTCAATGCCTGGGAAGACTGGCCACTATTTTAAAAGTTGCCACCAATAATTCATTGACGGATCAATGTGTTTTCAGAGAACCTAGAGTCATTTCATTCATTCATTCAATCAGTAGGCTTTTGTTGAGCATGCGCTTATGAGCAGCACGGTCCGAGCTCATGAGAAGACAAAGGCAACTATGATACAGTCCCTTAGACTTTGGGAGGGCTTGGTGAAAGCTGGGAGAAGTGAGATCAGTGCAGAGGAACCTAGGACTCCTGGGTGTGGTGCATAATTGCCCGGCACAGCAGCTCTCCATAAAGAAATAATTTTACAAACAACTCTTTTATTTGCTACCTCATTTTTTTCCTGTCTTAATTAGGCCATAATAATCCACATAAATAATATTTTGTTCTTGGGCAGTATAAGCAATGATAAAGAGCGCGCACTCTGGAGACAAACAGACCCAGCATCCGAAAGCATTTCCTGTGTGACCATGAAGAAGTTACTTAAATTCTCTTAGCCTCTGTTTTCCCAGAATTTTTAAAAAGGGTGCAAGTTTATAAAATGCTTAGCACAGTGCCTGGTGCATAAGAAAAACTCAAAAGTGTTAACTATTATTCTTTTTTAGCTATTATTATTATTAGATATATATCCTCTTATTGTTTTAAAGCTTTTTGTTTTTGTTTTTGTTTTGGACAGAGAAGAGAGGAGAGAGCTCTGATTCATGGGGATTTTTTCCTCCTTTGGCTATATGTGATCTTCCTAAAAATAAAAAACAAAGGACTTCCTGAGCCCCCATCCAGTATTTCTATGTATTTCACACTGTGCTGGGTCTCATTGAGAATATAAGAATGGTTTGTCCCATAGATAGATATTTTTATAAATATGATTTTGGCAAAATGAGTATTTCTCCTTCCGGACCTAAAAAGCAAAGTGATTTTTATAATTTCTAAGAATATTTTTTCCCAAGAGTCCATTGGGTCAAATTCAAAAACGTTATCACTTACCCAAGACCAGCTACAGCAAATTGAAGCCCTACTTCAGAGGACATGAACCTAGCAGGAAGTTAATGATTCTTAAGGAAATCCCCAAGCTGGGACAAGCTCACTAACTGCAAAGGTCCATTTTCACTGGGAAGCCTATGTTGAAGATTCCTCTGTGTGTATGCTGACTTAGACCTCAGTTTCCCAAAGAGTTGTACTTGGGTTAAAATCTAGCAGCTGAGAACTTAAAAAATGAAAACCTTGTCCTGGGTAACTCTGCTGTGAAACACACCTGTCTGCGTTAGATTTACATTTGGGCTGCTTTGGAAAGCTGTCCAAATCGACTTTCTTAACTACAGCCCAGGAGTTTGGGTCACAGAGGGTACGACTTGTCAGTTTCAATTCTGAGCTATGCCGGGGGGCTTTACTCCTGGTAATAGAAATGTCCAATTCAAGAACTCCCTTCTCTGGGTTGTGACTTTGGTTTGTTAGTGTTCCAAACTCTATCCAATAGAGATACCTAGAAGAAAGTTTGAGATCATTATTTTTCGTGGCAGTTATATTTGACAGTTTCAGGGATGAAGAAAAGTCAATGGCAGGGAAGCAAATCCTTTCAAAATGCCATCATTGAACTGTTAGCACTTTTAAGGGCTACAATTCACTTGTATTGATACTAAAATAAAATTTTTAAGAGCGAGAGAGGGAGAGAACACCCCCCCCCACACACACACACCCAGAGAGTGCCAGTGCCTTGAGTTCAATCAACTAGAAGTCGGGAACACTGAATGTCTCCATTTGTAAAATGGTAATAATAATACTCACCACCTGCTTCCCGGGGCTGGCGTACGGGTTTGTGTTCATTTCTGAGAGGGGCTTGAGATCCTTGAGTGAAAGGTGTGATGCACAGTATTATAATCTCCACCACAGGGTAACATATGGAGAGGGAAAGGAAGTGTATAGATACGTATGTTTCTGTTTAAACTCTGTGTGCAATGCTGACTTTTATCTTATTTTGCCTTTAAGCTAAACTGCATGGGTCACATTTAGAGCATATGTTGTTATCATTCGCCTTTTTTAGCTCAAGAAAATTGAGTGAATAACGGGTATTGTTTTCCTATTTGCCGTGGCTAGCGTGGCTGCACGTTTCAAAATCTCTGACACAAAATAGCAGATTCCCTTGTTATGAGGCTGAGGGTGTGGGGCTTCAGTTGCGTTTCTATCATCCGTGGATATTGCTGATCTATTCTGAACATTCTGAAATTTGCAAAGTATGATGTTACAAGTGAAAAATTCTTTTCACCCTTCTTGATAAAAAGCGGACAATGAAACTGTCGCACTATTCGATACCCATATGCCTCTCGCTCACAGCCTCTTAATTGGTCTAATGTGCTTTTCAGTTTTTGCTTTTCTCCTATAATGAGCTTCCATGTTAGTGATCTTATATTTTAAAACTTTGCTGGGGACCCATAAGTGTGCTGGAGAAGAACCCACACCCAGCAGAAGACCTCTTTCTCAATTAGATTTTAATTAGAAACCAGGTGATCCAGACCAAAAAGGTTGGTGGTGTTCCTGGGATGGAAGATGTGAAATGGGTTTAAGTAACACTGTATTAGTCATGAGGCAGCAATGGAGTAATGTTGACATGACTTGAAAGTAGCATTGTTGAGTAAATGAATATGTGAGAAGCACTTGCTAAACTAAATGAGTTTTGCAGTTGTATGCACATTTGTGTAATCCTGTTTATTGATGCCTGAAACAATTTGCAAAATAGAAACAAATCCACGAAGAAGAAATATGTTTGGAATTATTTGTTTATATGACAATTTAAAAAAAAACACACACACACAGGAATCCAACTGCCACATTTCATGCACTAAATATACCATATGTGGAAGCTTCCCCTCAGAAAATTCAGCAGCAACCTTTACTGTCTGACGCAGAACAATAAGAAAGAGCCCGACACCTTTTTTTAAAATTTTAACCCTACACCTTTTACTTTCTCTCACAACTGTTTTCAACAGGAGAGTTAGTTTTGTAAATTTTTTTTTAGCCCAGCAGTGTATCAGGATATATTACGCTATTGTCTTTTGTCTTTAGAAGCTAGTGAAGTAACACCGCATTTCTCTCGAATCAGACTAATGACTGATAGAAAAAATACATGAATGCACATTTTCCTGGGGGGAAAAATAATCCACATATCTTTACATATAAGCTTACAATGGGCCAGGCACGATTCTTAAGTACCTTACAAATATTAATTCATTAGTCTTCATTACAGTTCCTTGATTACTATGACTATTCCAGTTGACAGATGAGGAGACTAAGGCACAGAGAAGTTCAGTAACTTACTCAAAGTCAAACAGCTGATAAGTAGTGGAGCCAGGATCCGAAGGCAGGCAATCTAGCTCTGGCATCCATGCTTTATCCACCACACTGCTGCCGCTCCACAGGGTAAAGCCTCCATGTGTTCAGGACTATTTTTTTTTTAAAGAAGATTCAGGGAGCTCTTGGGTGGCTCAGTCGGTTAAGCATCTGCCTTCAGCTCAGGGCATGATCCCAGGGTCCTGGGATCAAGCCCCCCATTGGGCGGGCTCCCTGCTCAGTGGGGAGTCTGATTCTCTCTCTCCCTGACTCCCCCGTCCCTTCCCCACTGCTCATTCTCTCTCTCTCTCAATCTCTCAAATAAATAAATGAAATCTTAAAAAAAAAAAAAAAAAGGAAGAAGATTCAGGTTCCCGGTTTAATTTGTCATCTAGACAACAGCCCTTTCTTTTTGGAGCCCAGATCCCAACCACAATGTGCCTCCATGCCCGTCGGCTGATCTGGACCCTCGGGACTCTCCCTCGCATACCCATTTCTCTGGGCCTCTGCTTTGGTGGGAGAAAACTTGTTGCTGTCTGACTCACTTAAGAAGTACAAGTTGCCTTAGCCCTGCCGGCTGCAATCCCAGACTGGATCACTTCTCCAAGTTTGAGGTTAATCAACTGCAAATTCCATTAGCTTCATACAGAGGGAAAATAAAGAACAGACGGCTTCACGTGGGAGCCTGAAGTCAGGTGCGGCTCCTCAGGCTGGCCTGCAGGTATCAGAGCTTCCCCCTGCCTCCAAGGACCCGTGCCTTCGGTGGGAAGACAGATCAAAGGGGGCCTGTTCCAGAAACTCCTCTGCCACTGGGAAAGCTCTCAGAGTGTATCCCCAATGCACACCACAGACTTCTTTTTTTTTTTTTTCCTTTTCTGGAAAGACGTAGAATTTGAAACTCCGGTTCATTACGTTCCAGCGGCTTCGAGAACGTTTCCTAGGTGCACTCGGGCTGTGTAAGGCTGACAACTGCTTTCTCTGCCCACCAGACAGAATGGCTCAGAGGTAGGTTCCAAAGGGCTGCCTTGACTTTGAGGTGGGTCCTCACTTGAGGCTTTAGGCTTCTTTTCACAAGTCCTGATGTAGAATGGCTTTAAAACACAAAATAAAAGCCATTTTCCAGAGATCACTGGTGTTTTTCAAAGCAGAACAAAAGTGGACTTGCTAGGACATATTCAAATACAAGCTGTTAGTTTCTCATTAATCTAAGTTGACCAAACAAAAGCGTTGCTGGTGGGATGAAAGAAGTATTATATACCAGTGTTGAGTAAGTTAGCAATTTCCTAAAAACGCGCCGTTCCGGCCGTCTACTTGTGGGAAGCTTCCCCGTGATCAGGTGAGAGTTCAATTTCCGTTTGACTTTTTAAATGCCATATGGTCATTGTCTCCACGCTTTTCACTTTCTTTGAATCCTTGCCCCACGCCATTGGCTGGGTGACTGTTTTGCTTTTACAATTTTCCCTCGTTTAATTGCTCATCTCCTCCTACCCCGTTTTAAGGAAAATATTGTCACCATTAAAACAGAAGAAAAAAGCAATAGCCCCATTGCTGGGAACTTATAAGCTAACCAACCTCCCCCCCCCCCATCACAAATGGCCCCTTTCTAATCATAGTTTGTGGTGGAATGAAAGATGCAATTGTCTGGAAGGGATGAATATGGGATCCATGCTGGCTTGGGGGTCAAAGGTCATCGCCTGCAAAGGTCCCTTTCTCTCTGGCACGGCTCCCTTTGTATAGCATAGTTTGGCAGCTATCTCCTTGCACTTCGGCTACCTGCCAGTGCAGCTGGTACTGTGTCTGGTGCAGACAACAAAGCCTCACTCAGCAACCAGCAGCTCTGCATGGGGCCGCTTTTCTCAGATGACAAAGAAAGATGGGCTATACATTCTACCATCGCTGCCCATTAAAAGGACTCTTAAATTGCATTACTACAAGTTATTGTTAATTATGTAGTAGTCACTGGAGCTGTAGGAGCTTTCCGGGGAGGGAGCACGGTTCGGCTATATGGTGGGGAGGGTGGGGGGAGGAAGTGGGGGAGGGGGTGATTGTTGAGAGGAGGGTAGCCCGGAGCAAGGACTGGTGGTAGGGAAAAACCCTTAGCGAGCCGAGAGCAGCGTGAATAGGGTAAGCCCTCGGTGCTGACGATGGGCTCTGAAGGTTAGCAACGTAGCTGCTAAAGAAGGAATCAATCGGCTGAGAGAATCTCTGATCCGGACAGTTTGGAAATTGTCCTGCCCACCCTCCATTCAAAAAGCCACATCGGAGGTTTCTAGCGTTTCCACTTAAGAATAATTTTAAGCAATTTATCACTTGGCTGTAATGCATTCACCCTGGGGTGAAATCAGTAAGTCCTGCAATGGGGAGATAAGCCCTGTGTGAAGGTTGGGGAAAGAGGACCAGAGGTTGCCTGTTGTCAAATAGCCAGAAAATTTAAATTAAAGTGATATGTTTACCCCATTTGGCCATCTGGGGTAGCAATACGGCTCCACTGGTGTTCCCCCGGTTTTTCAAGGGTGGATTCTTTGAGATATTTTTTATTGCTAGGGTCCAGTTCTAGCCACTGTTTTAGAAATCACATCCATATTTCCGTGTGCCCCCAAACTCGGAAAAGCCTCCCAACTGTTTCTGTCGAATTCCTTTGTACCGTCTTGAGTCCGTATTTGTTTTCTCTCTCGCTGTCCTAATGGCTCCTAAGGCAGTGACTGAGCCTTTAAGATCTGGTAATTCATTTGCTTGTCCCTCCCAGCAGAATAAAAACACCACACAGCTTCCAAAGGGGTTGAGCGTGGGGCTTTATCAGTCTTCTTTGGCTTATTTTGAGGGTTTTGGCCATTGAAATGAGATGACGCTGCTCTCAAAACGTCTGGCAAGTTTTTCATGATGTGTACCAAACTCTAGCAGCGAGAGGATCCCAATTTGATGTAATTTCCCTGCAACAACACAGAGGCTCTACTTTTTGCTCCTCCCCATCCCCCACGCTTCTCCAGCCCCCCTTGCCGCCCCGCACCCAGCCTCCGCCTGCCAATCCTCTTCAGATTAAAAGAAAATCTAAGGGAAACAGGACACAATGGGGGCAGATGAAAGTCCACAGTCTTTAGTTTCTATCTTTCCTTCTTGTGTCTAATTTTCCGCTTCTTGGTTGTTCTGATCTCAGCTATTTGCAATAGTTATATATAATTTAACATTATACAAAAGTATTGTCATATCAAACATAGTGAAATGGATTCCAAAAACACCATCTGGTATTTGGGAATGCACTGTGAGTTGGGAACGTGAGAAGAGATATTCTTTGCCACTTTGCTTGGGATCCAGCCATTAGCAGTGTAATTGCCAAGAAAAGGTGACAGGCTCCAGGCTTAAAACAAGTGGGTTCCTCCCCCCACCCTCGCCTATTAACTCTTGTGAGTCCTAAACCATATTAAAAAGGACTCTGAGGACAGAGCAATTTAGAACCAAAAAAAAAAAAGAAGAAGAAGAAGAAGAAGAAGAAAAAGAAAGACCGGGACCATGGAATCTGATGACAGAAAAATATACCCACTACATTGTTGTTATCATCGTTTTATGAAGAAAGTAAAATAAGAGGAAATACAATGAGTCAGATATAGCACAGTGGGCACTGGGGATCGGGTTAATTGTGCTTGCAAGTTATGGGGTTTTTCAATGGATTTGCATGATGAGAGTTTTAGTCCAAAGCTTGTTCCAAAATCCTCATTAGTTTCCTCTAATCCACCTAAAAGTATAAAGACCGAGATTTGCGAAGGTCATCTGCGATGATTTAAACCTCTTTAATATCATGGAGGTTTGCACCCACGTCTCCATATGAAAAAGAGAATGAATAACTCTGAATTGTCTCCCGTGTCTGTCAGAGTTTCAGGGACAGCCACGTGAGAGAAACAAAGAAATTCAGACAACGCTGTTATTATAGACCTGCACTTTGTTTAACCGATTTGAGATGAGAACAGCTACGTAAATAAATCAATCAATCCTGTGTACCAAGGAAAGAGGCACTATCCTACTGGACAGACGTGAGAGAGGGGACTTCTTAGCAGGAGATAAAAATAAGGAACAGCAGGAAAAAAAAAAGAAAAAAGCAACCCACCACTGAAACCACTCATAGCTATGTTCAATCTGGCATTCACAACCTGGGTCTGTATCTGTTTCCAACGCCAAAAATAGTTTACAAGGGTCACAGTCTTTTTTTTTTTTTTTTTTCCACGCGGTGTGTCAGAAGTGGGGCTGTGCGACCCAGAACTGCCATTCCATTACACAGAATAAAATGATATCTGGTGGGTGGATGGAACGCTTGCCAAAGAAGACACGGTGAAAGCTAACCCTCTCAGTCTAGCTCCTGTTTTTAAATATTTATATCTCTGGCAGACTTTTTTGGGGGAGAGGAAACTGAAAGCTCTTTCGCTATCTGTCATTTCAGCCAGGCAGAAGAGAGAGTCTCACGACTTGATTTTCCTCGAGTTTGGCACTGGGAACAGGCGATAGCATTTCTTCGGGGCGGTGAATTTCTCTTTGTGGAAAAACCAGCCTGGACCAAGGATTTTTTACAAGAGCCAACAGCCACTTTCCATACCCGCCTGGGGCAGGGCCAAGTTCCCATTAGCACTGCTGTTACCGAGCGCTTGTGCCTGGGCCTGCCTTGCAGTGGGCCGCTGCTGACCTTGATCGGGGCCTGTCAGGAAATCTCTGAGGGAAAAGGGGGTGGGGGGGACCCCCGGTGGAGGGAAGGGCGCTGTGCAAGAAACAGGGCAGCCTGGCTCCCTAGCTGGCCTGGGTCAGGAATTCTCTTTGTGATCCTCAGTTTTCCTCCGCCTGCCCCACCCCCTCAGGTCTCTCTCCAAGGAATTAGTCCCTAAAGGCAATGGACTGCTGCTTCTTTCTCTGTCTCCCATCACCTCTGCCACCTCCTTAGCTTCGGGCCTGGAATATTCCATGAACCTTCTACTACTGTGGGGCAACCTTGCAGTGGGTTGGAGAGGGGGCTTTAGCATCAGATACACTAGCATCTTCATCAGGGCTCTGCCACCGACTCACTGTGCAAACACAGACAAATTCTGTGGCCTCTGCCACAAAATAGTAGAGTAGCTCATTCCAGCAGGAGTGTTGTGTGGGGCACATGACACAGTTTGTAAAGGATCTGGACCACTGCCTGTCACCCAGTGAACGCTCACTATACCGAAGTTATTGTTCACATAATCAACAGATGCATATGGTCCCACCAGAAAGCTTTTAATACATACCTTTTCTGTACGAAGCGTTCTGATAAGTGCTAGGGATGCCGAGACAGAAAAGACGCAGAACCTACCCTCAGGGAGGTCTCTGTTGGAAGAGACTGGTTCCTCAGCTGCGAAACCGCTTTAACCTTCTTCTTTCTATTCACGTGCCTTATAATTTCCAATTTTCCCAGATTTTTTCTTCAGCATCTTTTGGCAAGAATAACAACCACAGTTGTAACAATAGAGAATAATAATAGTAATAGTAATAATAATAATAATAATAATAATAGTAATATCTATTCAAGCTTTTCCATGTGCCAGGCCCTTGCATATGCTATGAGCCATGATTATGGAAAAAAAGCCGGGGAATTAGAAAAACTGAGTAACCCCCCCCCCCCCAGGAGCAGGCAGCCGGTAATACGTAAGAATCAGGGAAAAGCAGGAATAATTTCCTTTTGTGTTCTTCGTGGGAATGAGTGCGCGTGATTCAAGATTCCCGGATTCTAGTGTAAGTCTGACGGTGACGGTCTTATCAGTTGTTTCAGACAGAGGCAGAATGCACCACAGGGACCACATGCATTATTCTTTCATCAAATATTTTTCCAGAATCCACTATAGGCTTTGGTGTTCTGATAAACACAAAAATAATTTGGTGCAAATTCTTCCCCCACGGAGAGCAAAATCCAGAAGAGGAAAGAAGGCCTGTTTCTAAGTAACTAGTATGTCGTAATAGAGTGATCGGTTCCATTGGAGAGTTTCAGGAAATGGCGTATCCGAATTCCATAACCTCCAACTAAGGCTGGGCCAGAAGAGACCATGAGAAAGGATTCAAGCTTAGGTAACAATGCCCGTCCAGAAATGATGAGGAAAGGTGTTGCAAGTGGAGAGAAACACATGCGCAGAGGCCCAGAGGTAGGGAAGGGTCAGATGAGTACTGATGAGAGTTCAAGGAAATAGACCGAGGAAAGCTTTTAAGGACATGGACTTGGGTAGTCAGGACTGAGAGGAGAGGATGGATGTCAGAACGAGTGGTACCTTGCCAAATTTTATGCGCAAATTTGTTGCTTAATAAATATTCCTTGATGAGGACAACATATGCTGTTACTTAATAAATATTCCTGATGGGGAAGACATGCGCTGAGCTGATGGGGGAAAAAAAAGAACTTAATCATTCAGGGCTCAGTTTTTCTATTGGATCCCACAAAACCATTCATTCATTGAAGCTTCAGAACATTTACTAAGCAGATACTCCGCACCAGACTAGGCACGGAAAATAAAACAATGAGCAAGGTATGGTCTGTTCCTTTGAGGCATTCTCAGTCCTGGGGCAGAGGCAAGCTTGCAAAGTAACAATTCCAAAACGCTGTATCCTGCGGGGGCGGTGCAATGTTGCCTGGGGGGCAGGGAGGGGAAGCTTTGCAGAAAAAGTAAGATTAAGGTTCAAGGTTGAGATCCATAGTCTTCCTTCCAGTGAAAGCACATTGTGGTGCATCTGAAAAGCACTGTATAAATGTTACCTGTCGTTTTTTATTCTTTTTCCCAGCCACAGCTTTGAGCTTCCTCAGCCCAAGAGGAAACACCTTAAAGATCATGTGGCTGTCAGAATAGTTGAGCGTGTATGCGTAGATGTGGATGTGGGCTTGCCTGTGTGGACATATATATACTGGTATCATACTGAGAAAATGTTTTATAATTTCAAACTGATAACATTTACTTCTTCAAGTTCCACCATAAAGAGCAATGAGTTTATTCAGATTCACCCCCAACATTTAATACCGGAGTGATAGGTGATGTTTGCAGTCATAGCCCCAGTATCTTTATTTCGGTGTTTTGTTCTGCAGACGTGGCCTTAGGAAAATTCTGATTGCACTGATAAGTAGCGAAAGTGGTAACATCTGTGGGCTTTTTGTTTGTTTGTTTTTTGTTAACAGCTTGACTCACAATCTCAAGATACTCTTCATTTAATCTGGGCCAGAAGCTTGAAGTCAGGATAGCGAGACATTTCAGTTTCAGAGTTGAATCAGTAACAACACTTTCTGATGGTTCTCTGTATTCTTTGACATAAATATGAAAATCAGACAGGAGGAGCCCAAAATTTACACTAACTCTAAAGTGGTCCATAATGTGAATCATGGAGATCAGCATGTCTGAATTTCCTGCATTAGAATGTTACAGTTTGATAAAAGGATTGGCCAAAGCAACTGATCTGATGTTAACTTGACATTTATCGGGGTTACCTGTGACTCGCTCATACAATTTCAGGTTAAAAATCTGAATTCCAGAAAGACCCCTGCAGAGCTACGTAGTCCTAATCAGTGACATA
The DNA here is from genome assembly GCA_028534135.1 of Potos flavus. Classification (NCBI taxonomy): domain Eukaryota; kingdom Metazoa; phylum Chordata; class Mammalia; order Carnivora; family Procyonidae; genus Potos; species Potos flavus. Next base: position 122,638,664 of record CM052900.1, on the reverse strand, counting down.
TTTATAAGAATTTAGAATCTATATACAGACATGTATTATTATTTTTTTAACATCAAAGGGATTCTGCGGGTATTGAGATCTTTACCCTATTGTGATTTGTCTTCTGTATTAAAATTTTGATGAGAATTATTTTTGAAATAAAATTAAATGTCTCCATAGATATTGTTCAAGTTTTCTTCTGAGCTCATACAAAAATTAGTAATCTATCAGCACAAATAATTGTGGTAGTGGTCTCTAATATAATATATAGGGGCGCCTGGGTAGCTCAGTTAGTTAAGCATCTGACTTTAGCTCAGTTCATGATCTCAGGATCCTGGGATCGAGCCTCATATCAGGCTCCCTGCTCAGCAGGGAGTCTGCTTCTCCCTCTCCCCCTGCTGCTGCTCACGTTCTATCTCTGTCTCTCTCTCAAATAAATAAATAAGATCTTTAAAAAATAAATAAATATGATATGTATACACATAGACTTAAGTAGATTCATGAATTTTTATCTCAATTATCCAAATAGTTAAAAATGTGTTACAAAATTAAATTCGCATGTAATGCTGCAAATAATTTAAATTTAAATAAGTTAGCCCATAAAAACACAGTTCGAAAACAATTGATCAACTCCTAGACTTTTCCAATGGATCACATGCAAGGTAATTTTAGGTGGTACACAGCATTTTTTACATTAATAATTATGTACTTATGTATATATGTATTAAACATTGGCTTTTCCATTTTGTAATAATACACATTTTATCTTACTCCTAAATGATTTATAAAATTAAGGAAATGGGCTAATGTAAAGAAAAATATTGAGTAACTAGTAACACAGGGGAATATAGAAAAAATTATAACAATAATAGATAAATGACTGAAGTTTGCCAAATCGTAATGTAATACAACCCACTTGTCAGTGCAAGTGGAGAAATGAAGGACCAGAAGAGCATTTTTGGTGGCAGATGAGGACTTGCCCCCATTTATCCTCATTCCCAGTCTAAGAAGACTATCTTATTCATGCTACAAAAGCAAGATTTGTACACCCAGCCAGCAGCTCTAATGGCTTTGCCATTAAAATATATGACAAACCAACAAGACTCTAAGTCTTAATTGACAATCTAAAGATAAGCCAGGGCCAAATGTCTATAACCTCTTAGGGCTTCCTGAGCACATCTGGATATTTTCAGGTGGTCAATATGGAAAACACGACTCCAACAGGCTTAAATTACAAATATAATATGCATATTATACATATAAATGAAATATATGTAAATTATAAAATGCTCTTACAAGTAAAAAGTCCAAAGGTAGGGCTGTCTTCAGTCATGGCTTGATCCAGGAACGCGGGGTTGCCAGTTTCTCCATTTTGCCTTCCTTAGAATCCTAAGGCAGGAATCTTTCTGAGTTACTTCACCATTCATATGGAACAAGAAAGAGTCCCAGCATTCCCAACAACAACAAAAAAAAGAACAAAGGGTCCTTCTGGAGCCACGTAGGTCCTATGGCCCAACCTTAAACCAAAATTTACCATATGTCCCCCATCTACTGTGGAACTTGGAACCACTGGTCTCTCTAATGGGGAATTAGAAGCTGTTGGGATTGGAGACAGGTGAAATAAAGACTGGTAAGGCCTTCACAAATATTCCCGGTCGTGAAGAAAGAGTAATAATGTCACTGTATTGGAAAGTCTTTAGATTTGATCTGGGAGGGATTCTGGATATTTCCAAGGGTAGGTCACATTCTTCAGAGGTATTTATGAAGTGTTTGTATGCAAGGGGGGGAAGAGTGGTGTACCTCATCACCTCGGGTGTTCACTCAGAGCCAACGTCCACAAGGATTTCTGTGTGAATTTCTCCTTGTTTAATGTCACTTTGGGAGTATATTTCCCCACTACATTCCAGCCTGGGCCATTGCCCTCCTTAAGAATTTACTTCCTAGTGGCTTTTTTTAATGGGAGGGTAGTGGTGCAAAGATAATCGCAGAGTGTGATCTGGAAGCCAAAAAGAGAAAACAAAACCATAATTTCCATTTTGAAGTTGAGGTTTGAGGTAGAGGGAAGTTAAATGGCTCTGAGAGGCTAAGGGCTGCTTTCCAATGAAGATGTTGGCTCCCCTCCTAGTTTTCCTAGTTTCTAAGGCTTCCCACAAAGTGTGCGCTGAAACTCACAACTGCCCCTAAAAAAGGAAACTTACCTAGAAGTAAACCTTCCACAGTTCACGTTTTTATCCATTGCAAGTGAGGCTGCATTGTAATTGGACTCAAACACTAGTCAGAAGGATGCAGTTCCCTCCAGCCCTAAGCAGCTAGAGCAGGATTGGGGAAAGTATTGGATCTTTTCTGAAGCCTCTGGAAAACATAACACTGTCAGTGGCTGCCTTTGACCCTTACAACTGGAAGACCGAGAAATACATTCTACCAAAATGCACTGCGCAGGGCCCATTCCCTTAAATGATTTCATCGAGCCCTCACATCAACCCTGTAAGGTATATGTTTACCCCACTTCACAGATAAATAAACAGAGGCTCAAAGAACCGAAATGAATTGTCCCCTACAGATCCAACCGTAGGCTACTGCATGACCTTGAGCCAGTCCCTTCTTTCTCAGAATCCCAGCTCCCCTGGGAAGTGAGGCCCTTGGCCCTAGAAACGCCTTCCCAGCTGCCTCCACCCTCTCCAGCCTGAGTATCTGTGCGGAGCCCTTCTCTTCCACTCTGTGAGGTCCAAATCCTGGGCAGATGTCTCTCACCATATGCTGGGGGTGATTTAACAAGGCCAAATGGGCAGCCCCGTGGCTAGAGGCGCTCTCCATTACATAGAGACGGGTTGCTGCCGCAGGCCCGGCTGTCCCAGCCCTGGCCTGCTCCTTCTCCCAGGCAGCAGCCTGCAACTGCAGATGCCAAGCAGCTGAAGATATTTTTAAAGCTACAGCATCTGGCTCCTTGGCAGCCTCTACCCGCTGGTGGGCCGGGTGTTTTGGAGTTGCCTCTGGGCACTTCACATGGTTTGGCATCTGATCCATTGTCTGAGCTGCCTTTTAGAGCAAAGCTTTTATTGTAGGGTGGAGGGAGGGAAGGGGGAGGGGAGGCGGGGGAGGGGAGGGTCCCCTGAAACCAACTTTTGATTATGACCTAGGTCTCCCCTCTCGAGTGACATCAGTACCTCTGTATCTTTCACGGTAGGGTTTGTTTTTTTTTTTGTTTTGTTTTTTTCCCTTTCCTTTAAAAGAAAGTGATGAAGGAAAAAAGAAAGAACATTTCCCCTCTGCCAGAGTGGGTTTGAATAGAAAGCTGATCAGTAGCTTCGCAGCTGCCCAAATCTTGCCCACCGTGCCCACATTCTGACTAAGAACACGGCTTTCTTGGCATTCAAACTTCCCTCAGGCTGGACAATCCCTCAAATGCCTCCCCAGGGAGGTAGGGGATTTCTTTTTTCTTTTTTCTTTTTTTTTTTCCTCCTGTTTTTGCAAAAGACTCCGAAGCTCCCTGTCTACATCCAAATAGCCAATTCAAAAAAAAAAAAAAAAATTTTTTTTTAAAAGAAAAAGAAAAAAAAAAAAAAGACACACTTAATTCTCCCCGGAAAGCTGTAGAGCTGTATTAAGTTTTTTCTTTTCTTAGAAAGGTGCATTTTAGGGAACACCAGCTCCCCAGCCTGGAAATTCAGGCTTGGGGACTTGGCGCTGTTTCAGAACACCAGGTTGAAGATGACTTCGAGTGAGGCTATCAGGCCCTGTGACAAGAAAATTATCTCAGTTGGGGCAACAGGCTCCTGTGTCCCGGGGCTGGGCCAGGCACCAGCCTGCCTCTCACTCATCACTTGGCAAGAGCACTGAGTGTGGACTTTTCTCCAGCCAGCAGGCACGGGGAGTCCACAGGCAGTGGGGGTAGGGATGCCCCTAGGCAGGGATGACCGCTGGGGGCCCAGCCAGGCCGGCCGGAGGGTTGTTTTCAGTGACCTGCTTTTATTGGGCACGTCTGTCTCCTTGCCTCCTTCTGCTACACTGATACAAGACCCCCACCAGAGCCAAGGTCTGCAGCTGATGTGGAGGCCAAGGGGTGAAGGAGAGAGGGAGGCTGCATCGCCTCCATGTATGCTCAACAGGAAGATGGCAGTATTCTCCTCTGATGAGTCATAGGAAGATCGCTAACACTTGCTGAACACGTACGCTTCTAAGTGCTTCACACACATTAACCTGGTTAATGTTCACCACAACCCCATGAAGTAGCTATTACGGTCCTCCCTTCACTAACGAGGAACTGAGGCCTGAGAGGTGAAGTAGTTTATCCAAGAGCCAGCTAATATACGGTAGAACAAGGATTTAGACCCAAAGGTTCCCTCTCTTGACCATAAAATAAAGATTAATAAAAATGAAGATTGACTTAAATTTCAACGCAACATTGAAAACCAAACTCAACTGTGAGCTGTTGGTTCTTTTCAGTCAGCCTTAAACTAGAATGAGAGGGGATTTACGAAGAGTGTTTAAAGTAGAAAAGTATTGGGGCGCCTGGGTGGCTCAGTCGGCTAAGGATCAGCCTTCAACTCAGGTCATGATCTCAGGGTCCTGGGATTGAGCCCCACAGAGGGTTCTCTGCTCAGCAGAGAGCCTGCTTCTCCCTCTCCCTCTACCCCTTCTCCTACTTATGTTCTATCTCTGGCTCTCAAATAAATAAATAAATCTTTAAAAAAAAATAAAGTAGAAAAGTATTGATTCAAGATATACAGCCATTCCTAGCATTTTCACTACAATTGGTGAAGGCTATCTTCACCAATTATTAACTATCTTCTTCAGCCTTGTTAGCCAGAGGCTTTGACCACAAGCTGGCCAGCAGGAAGGAGCTTAATAAAGATGGGAAGTGTTTGAGCAGCAGGCACAGTGCCACCTAGGCTCAGGCATTTCAGAATTTTGAGTGGCTGCTGAAAATCTGATTAAAACAGAGGTTGCTTGAATTCATTAATTTATTCAAAATACTTATTGACTACCTTCTCTGCATCAGGCATTGTTCTGAGTACAGTAGATACAACAGGGAAAGGGGAGAAAGGCATACTGGGTGAGGAAAGGGTCCAACTTTAAGTGGGGTGATCAGGAAAGTTGAGTCTAAAAAGTTGACATTTGAGTCAGATGCCGAGGGAGGTGAGTGATAAGCTGTGCAGGTAACTTGGGGAAGAGAGGGAACAGCTAGTGTAAAGGCTAAGGTAAAGCCTGCTTAGTGTACCCCAGGAACATCAAGGAGGCCATGTGGCTGGAACAGAGTGAATGGGGAGAACATAGTATAAGATGAGGTCAGAATTGGTAATGGAGGGGGAATTGATTGTAAACGTGATCTGCTTAAATAAGCTTCATTTAAAGAAATATCCCCCCCAAAAATAAAAGAAACATTCCCAGTGTACCTGAGTAAAGGAACAAAATATGAGTGATGGCATTCCCCAAGAATCAAAAATGCATTGGGGTGCCTGGGTGGCTCAGTGGGTTAAGCATCTGCCTTGGGCTCAGGTCATGATCTCAGGGTCCCGGGATTGAGCCCCACAACAGGCTCTCTGCTCAGTGGCAAATCTGCTTTTCCCTCTCCCTCTGTGATCTCGCTGGCTCTCACTGTCTCTCAAATAAATAAATAATATCTTTAAAAAAAAAAAAAAGGAACCAGGAACACACAGCCTGAAGGTCACAGGAGAATGCAGTTGGCCCTTACCTTGGCTCGGCTTGGTTCTCCAAGCCTTCAGATGTGTTTTTGTAAAATAACACTAGACCATAGAATTCAGCCTTTTACTGAATGGAAAGATGAACTTGGCAACCCCACAGGAATGCCAAAAGCTATCCTCATAAGAAAGAAGCAGACTGAACATCCTAAACAATGCTTCCATTACCTACTGCTGTGCCCAGAATCCTACCATTAAATGTCTAGCTCTTTGGATTCTGAAGGCAATAAATGGAGGCGATGGGCTTGGGGGGGACCAAAGGCAAACCCTCCCTATTTCATAATGCTGCCAAATATTGGAAGATGTATCATTCTCTCTTTACTTTGTTCTCTCAATTCTAAGGCCTCCTTTCCAGCATCTTGTAACTTCACAACCTGGGAAATGCCCATCAAGTATTATACTTGGTTTCCTAATGTGGTAAGAGCCATTGGGCCCAAAACTCTCACATTCCAAGCTTTTTAGGAAGGTACCACGGGTCTCCTCTATGCTTTATGGTGTCTGTCTTGAGCTAAATGGGCAACAGTCCAACAAATCCAAGAACAGGGATGTTTCACTGCATTTTACTTGTATGTTGGCAGGGACCTGAGTCCAGCTGTGTGACTTCTCTGGGCCTCAGTCTTCTTATCCACACAAAAAGAATCCTAACTCCTGCCTCATAGAGATTTTGAAGTTTAGACTTAACGTCTATAAAGTCCCCAGTGTGAGACCAAGAGAGAAAGGACGGAAATGGCACACTAGTGCCCATGCCCCATCTGTAAGAGGAAGATGCTGGCTGAATCATTCATTCAACAAATAGGTTGTGAGCACCTTCTCTGTGGTAGTTGCTGCACTAGCACCCACAACTTCAATATTTGATTCTTTGAGAGGAAAAAGAGTAAACAATGAAAGTCTGAGGGACTCCATGAAAGGTCTACAAAGGCCTGCTTGTCAGCCTGCCATTACTCATACAAAGGGGAATTTCATGAAATAAGGCAGTCGGAGAAAGACAAATACCATATGATTTCACTCCGATGTAGAATTTAAGAAACAAAACAGGAAGGTGCACCTGGGTGGCTCAGTCGAGCATCTGACTCTTGGTTTCAGCTCGGTCATGATCTTGGGGTCATTGGGTCAAGCCCCGCATGGGGCTCTGCACTCAGTGCAGAGTCTGCTTGAGATTCTCTCTCCCCCTCTCCCTCTCCCTCTGCTCCCTCTCGTGTGTATTCTCTCTCTAAATAAATAAATCTAGAAGGAGGGAGGGAGGGAGGGAGAAAGGGAGGGAGAGGGAAGGAAGGAAGGAAGGAAGGAAGGAAGAAAAGAAAGAAAGAAAGAAAACGGATGTACATGGAGGGAAGAGAGAGAGAAGGAAGCAAATCATAAGAGACTTAACTATAGAGAACAAACTGAGGGTTGATGGAGGGAAGTAGGAAGGTGGACAAGATATGGGTTAGATGGGTGATGGGTGTTAGGGGGGCCACTTGTGATGAGCACTGGGTGTTATACGTAAGTGATGAATCACTAAATTCTACACCTGGAACCAATTTTACCATATGTGTTAACTAACTAGAATTTAAATAAAAACTTGAAATAAAAAAAGTAACAAAAAACGTGAATATCAAGGCCTCTCTAGGACAAGTTTTTGCCTCATATTTTTTTCTTCCTAGTTTTCATTTATTGCTTTATGGTCATGATTCTAGCAAGTATTTTAAATCAGTTATAAAATTATGACATGACTTTATAATGCAAAGTTCACAGTATTTCATGTGGATGGCTACTATATGGTAGACAAATACTCATTATTCTTTTAACACCCTCCCTTTAATGCCCAGTAGGCCCCTCCCAGGATCTCCATGAGCTGTGGGGTCTCAGAGCTCATTAAAGGAATACAAAGCGGGGTGCCTGGGTGGCTCAGTGGGTTAAAGCCTCTGCCTTCGGCTCAGGTCATGATCTCAGGGTCCTGGGATCGAGCCCCACATCAGGCTCTCTGCTCAGCAGGGAGCCTGCTTCCCCCTCTCTCTCTGCCTGCCTCTCTGCCTACTTGTGATCTCTGTCAAATAAATAAATAAAATCTTAAAAAAAAAAAAAGGAATACAAAGCATCCACATTATTAGTGTAACTTAACTATTTCTATAAGATGGCAGGTATGCAAAGTGTTCTCGGATCATTTTTTTATAACTTTCTGGTCTAAGCATCAATTTTTTATTTACAGCTATATTGTTAGGATAAAATCATACCGTGGGGTAGACTGCTTCCTCATAACAGCATGAACCAGCCATCCCAATGTCCTCCTAGGAAGGAAAAAAAATTTTTTTTTTACTTACTTACTTGTGTATTTGGTATCAGAAGTAATATTTTCCAAAGCACATTGAAAAGAACATCAGTTACCTAAGAGTTACTCAAAAAGAGTTTCATGGTCCAGGAAGCCCAACACAGTGAAATAGGTAACTTGTCAATTCACAGTAGAGTTTTAGTTTGTGGCATTTCCTACAATCATAAAATCCATATGTTGAAGACATACATGGAGATTACATGGAGAGTAAACCTGAAAGCACTTGTGGGTGTTTGATTTCCAATAATCCCTATAAATTTGTGGTAGGGGTCAAAGTCATTTCCCTGCACCTGGTGGAAAACTCAGACAATTCTATGGATTTTCTGACAACTCAGATAATAACTCAACTTTGAGATGCCAATATATCAATCAATACTTCAATCTTCTGGGTCGGCTGCAGCAGGCAGGTGGCATGCCTCCACAATGGGTGCCCCTGATTTTGTCTCCCTCCGTCTCCTCCCTGGGTTTGCTCGTCCTGACTTCTGGCCCCTCTGCAGTTGAGGCACAGGGCTGGGGAATCAGGGTAGAGGGAACGTGTAGGAAAGTTCCTCCTTGATAGGTACCTTCATAAGGCAGCTTTGAGATCTCCGGGCCCGCCGGGTGTTGAGAGATGCCTTACTTTGTCATGTGTACTTTTGTGGGGTTTCAGAGGGTCCTCCGCTAGGCCCCCAGCTACCTCTCCCTCTACCTGACCCTCAGCAACTACAGCCACTGATGCACATCACTGATGCCCTCACTTTGAGGGCCTTCTCCATTGCAGGCTGCCCTTTGGAGTGGGAGCCTTCTTAAAGGACCCTGAAGGAAACAGATGGAAAACTCCAATGGAGTCACTGAAGGGAGTCTAATGAAGGGACTGTTCAGCATGGGATGGGCAGGAGAGGGCAAGACTAACAAGAGACCAGGAGTGACCTGAAACTGGCAAAAGCAGGGTATGTGACCATCACTAAGCCTAAAGGGCCATGTGAAGGGAAACCTGTAGGAGATGACTACCTCACCGTGGCCTTGTGTAGCACATCTTGTTAGCCTACCGCCCAGGTACCAGCCAGGAAGCAGCCCAGGGAATGAATACCCCAACCTCTCTCCTCACATACTCCCATCTCCCCTGGTGCCACCTATGGGGAAAACCCAAACAGAAGTCAGAGGGCAAGGAGAGATCTGCCTCCTAGGCCACAGAGCACAGGACAGAAGGGTGGAGAGTGGATTTAGAAGGGCAAACAGTATATCCACGCATGACCTCAAGAAGATATTCTTAACACAGTCTCCACCAGAGACTGGCCCTCACCTGACTCTCACGTCTTCTTTGACTGCATTCTCTCTTTATCTGCCTACTCCAGATGTTTCAGACATCCCTCCATTGCCCTAACCATATGCTTGTCCCTTCCACCCGGAATGTTCTTTCTCCACTCTTACATAATGAAAGCTTTTTCACTCTTTACAATCCATTTTAGGCATCACTCAGGGAATTTGCCATACTTTTTTTTTAAAATTTCACTGGAAAAAAAACCCTGTACTTCTTTTACATATGACTTTGTGCATTTGAGATTCATTAATTATTTTCAATGACAGTCATTTCTCTCTTCTCCTCAGGACACAAGCTCCTTGAGGGCAGGGGTTTGGTCCAGGGAAAGGGGCTACTTTTTCCTGGAGTCTCACACACAGCAGGAGCTCAGGAAGAGTTCAACTAAGGGACTGGCTTCCCCTGTTGGGGCCTCAGTTTCCTTCGTTAGAAGACGAAGGACTTAATGCAGCTGAGGACATGAAAGGCCCCTTTGAGCTCTCAAATTCTCTGAAATGTAGATGCTATTCCCCCAGGTGAGACCCTCTTGACTTCTCTGTCAAGAAACTTCTCCCAAGTTTATACATTAACCAGAGAATACAGTAGGGGGAGAAGGTTAGGAAATCTCAGATTACTTATGAGAGGCAAAAAAAAAAAATTGCATACAGTGGATGTATACAGTTTCACAAGGAAATAAGCAATCTCTTCTTTGATGGAATATGTGAAAGCTAAACTGGAAGGAATAATTAGATTAAATGGTGATGTAAACTGGAAAGGAAGCCTTACTTCCTGCACTGCTCCAAATGTCTTACAGGTGTCAGCAGGACCCACCGGCTCCGTAATTAGAGTGCTCCAACCGTCTCCACTTAACTATGTGCAAGTGATTGAAAACGGGAGTTTCATTGGGCCCCTGGCACCAGAACATTTTGGTGAAATGAGCTTTGTTCTCAGTTACGAGGGATAAAATAAAAAACAGGATTCATGGCGCGTGGGTGTTGTAATGGCTTCTTTTTTTACCCCACACAGCCCAGAGTTCTGCCCGTGCATGCCCAAGAGCCTTGTAACCCCAAAGAGCGCATAGCCAAAGGGTGCCCCAGGGTGATGCTGGAATGCGAAGCTCTGATTCAAGAGTCAGCAAAGTTTTATCAAGAGCTGGCTCTTCCACTGATGACGTGTGCAATCTTTGGAAAGCCAAAGCCTGAATTATCTGATGCACACAGGGGCATGGTGACTTTTTTTTTTTTTAAGATTTTATTTATTTATTTGACAGAGAGAGAGAGATCACAAGTAGGCAGAGAGGCAGGCAGAGAGAGAGGGGGAAGCAGGCTCCCCGCTGAGCAGAGAGTCCAATGCGGGGCTCGATCCCAGGACCCTGAGATCATGACCTGAGCCGAAGGCAGAGGCTTTAACCCACTGAGCCACCCAGGTGCCCCTGACATTTCTGATAGAGAAAGTTTCTGATATACAGTGGAAGCCCCGTAAAATAATGAACAGGGGCACCTGGGTGGCTCAGTCGGTTAAGCATCCGACTCTTGGTTTCAGCTCGGGTCATGATCTCAGGGTTGTGAGAACGAGCCCCGAGTCGGGCTCCACACTGGACGGGGAGCCTACTTAAGATTTCCTCTCTCCCTCTTCTTCTGTCCCCCCACTCCCCTGCTCATGTGCTCTCTCTCTCTCTCTCAAAATAATAATAATAATAATAATAATATAATGAAGAAAATTCAGCTTTGGAGTCAGGCAAACTTGCATTCTAACCTAGGGATGGCCATTTGCAATGCGGGTGACCTTAGGCAAGCTACTTGTACTCTCTGAGCCTCAGGTACCTTATATAAAAGCTTGAGTATAATAAGACCCATATCACAAGCCTGCTTAAACAGTGACTAATAGGTTCTCTGTAACATGGTAGCAATAACAAAGCTCTAATAAGTGGGCAGGTTGACCCCTCTCATATCCGAGGAGCTGGGCTTTTATTTTATCCATTCATTCATTCATCTGGCAAATATCTACAGAGTACCTACCATGTGCCCAGTCCAGATTACATGGTAGTTAGCAAGGCAGCCACGGTCTCTGTCTTCATGAGCCTGGCAGACTAGGTGAGGTAGGAGAGCACAGACTTCAAATAAACAGACAAGTCTGTGAAAGAAAATGCACAGTCCTGTGAAAGCTGTTAATGCAGGGGCCCCTAGGCGGCTCAGGTGGTTAAGCGTTTGACTCTTGGTTTCAGTTCAGGTCATGATCTCAAGGTTGTGAGATTGAGCCTGGAGTGGAGTCTGCTTAAGATTCTCTCTCTTCTTCTTCCTCTGCCCCTGAGAGAGAGGGTGGGTAGAGGCAGAGGGCGAGGAAGAGAATCTCCCTCTCTCTCTCAAAAAAGAAAGAAAAAAGAGAAAAAAGAAAGCAATTAATGCTAAATATATTATTTAGATGACAGAGCCCAAGGAAGATTGCTCTGAGGCAGTGACATTTAAGCTGAGAATGAGAGAATAAGTTGGTATTATACAGGTGAATTGTGGGCAAAAAAAAATTGCTCCAGACTGTGAGATCCGTGAGTGAAGTCTTGCAGGTTGGGAGGTGGGAATGGGGCCAGGACGGCTACAGTTTTGTTAACAAGGGGAAGACAGGTAGAGCTTGGGCTGGAGAGGTGAGCAGAGAACAGCTCGAGTGGGTTGAATCCTAGATGCAGAAGAATACCACCCCCCATATTCCTTGCATGGGACAGAGTGCCTGCCTGGGTCCCTGGCTCCATGATGGCCAAGGCATCCTAGGAGAGCAGACCAGGCCTGGTCTGGATGGGAGACGACCTGGGTCCCAATCTCATATTTGTTACCTAATCTCTGTAAAGTAGGTCTTCAGCACACAGCCTCATTTCTGGAGGCCTCAGTTTTCCTCTCCTCAAATAAGATGTATTTGGGCAAAATCATCCAGCCTAAGGTACTCAGATTCTCAATTTCTTGCTAACTTCCTTGGGTGTCATGGACACTGGGACTGTCATTTCTGGAAACAAAGAGAAGGGAACATGGG